>CM024592.1:51920748-52520748 GCA_014182565.1 Eucalyptus marginata | reverse complement strand
GATTACTTAGAAATACATGAGAATACCTCAAAATTTCATGAACCGATTAAATTCAGACCTTTTATTTCGGTGGATAGAGACCTTTGACCAAAAACAACTTATGTATAGTTTGTGGGATCCGAACAAGTGATCTCCTTCGCCGAGCTCCCCCTCGCCCTCTCCTCCTTCGACCGCAACCCCGACGCCCTCGTCCTCGTCCTCTCCGGCGCGGGCACATCAAGTCGCCGCGGGGACGCGGTGACGGCCATCGAGTGGTGCCGCAAGCCGGTGCTCGCCGCCGTCCACGGGCGTGCGTCGGGGCGGCGTCGGCGTCGCCACCGCGTGCGACGTGAGGTACTGCACGGAGGACGCGTTCTTCTCGGTGAAGGAGGTGGACACGGCGATCACCGCCGACCTCGGGACGCTGCGAGAGGTTGCCGAGCATTGTGGGGTACGGCAGCGCGATGGAGCTGGCCTTGACGGGTCGGAGGGTGTCGGGCTCGGAGGCGAAGGAGCCGGGGCTGGTTTCTCGGGTTTTCGGGTCGAAGCGCGAATTGGATGATGGAGTGAGAGTCATCGAGGGTAAGTAGTTTCGATTACGGTATCTTGGGGCGTGTTTGTTTATGTTCTTTTTTTTTGTTCATAAAACAGTTTTCTGTTTTTTTGTTCCCGGGGAACAAAAAAAAAAGAATAAATGCGTTTGTATGCGTTTTTGTTCCAAATCTGTTCTTTTATTCAGGGAACAAAAAAAAAGAACAGAAACAAGAAACAAAAAAAAGTTGTTTATTGTTTCTGGAACAAAAACAAAAGAACACTTTTCTCTCTTTTCTTTTCTTTTCTTTTCTTTTCTTTTCTTTCTTTTCTTTTTTTCTTCTTTTCTTCTTCTTCTTGCTTTGGCCGGTCGCCGGCCTCGGCCATGGCCGGCGACCGGCCGACGAGGGCCGGCGGTCTCGCCCAGCCACGGCGAGGCTCGCCGGCCCCCGCCGAGGCCGAGCCTCGCCGTGGGCGGGCGAGGCTCGGCCTCGCCGGATCTGGGCGAGCCGAGCTCGCGAGCCTCGTGAGCCTCGCGGCCGGTGGGCGAGCTCGGGCTCGCCCGGATCCGGCGAGGCCGAGCTCGCCCGGCCACCGGCGAGGCTCGGCCTCGCCGGGCCACCGCCAAGTCGGTGTCGCCCGGGCGGTGGCCAAGCCTCGTCGGTGGGCGGGCGAGCTCGGCCTCGCCGGATCGGGCGAGCCCGAGCTCGCCCGGCCAAGGCGAGCCCGAGCCTCGCCCAACCACGGCGAGGCCCGGCCTCGCCGGGGGCGGGAGCCTCGCCGTGGGGGGGAGGCCGCCGGCCCTCGTCGGCCGGTCGCCGGCCATGGCCGAGCCGGCGACCGGCCAAAGCAAGAAAAAAATAAAAAAGAAAAAGAAAGAAAAAAATGAAAAATAAAAAAAAAACTATTAAAAAATTAAAAGAAACAAAAAAAAAACATAAATTTACCAAACATGTTTCTGTTCTTTTTTTATTTCAGGAACAAGTTTACCAAACGCGCCTTTTTGTTCAAAAACTGTTCCCCGGAACAGAAATAGTTTTTTCTATTTCTGTTCCCTGGAACAAAAAAAGAACAGAAACACAAACAAACGCACCCTTGGTTTCTCAAAGCAAATAAAGTTATCTTTTTCCTGGAATATAATTCATATGCTGAAATGCCATATGCAGCGTTCACTGATTGCGTTAGTCATCATTGTATAGGACATTGAATTATTCCTATCCGAGTTATATAGACTGATCCCGGTTTCGTGGTTGAGCATTTCGGTGGGAATTGTAAGTTAGGCTGAGTCTTGGAACTTTTGGTTATTAGAAACATTGTTTGCTGGGTTCGATTTGGATTAGATTGGACACCTTTAGATGTCGAGCACTTACTTGACACTACATAAGAAACGGATTTGAGACCTGTTTGAATGGTTGAAATTAACGATCTTGTAAAGCTGGGTGGGATTAGTACGTGATCGTAATTCAAATGTAATTCAAATGCAAAGATTGTGGCGATAAGGATCAGGCATTGGCAAGATGGTCATGACTCAGATGCCCGGAGCCAAAGGAGGCATTTCTTGGTTTTGCAGCGAAACGAGAGAAACTATGGGAGAAAAATTAGTATGGTTTCAAATTATCGAAGTGTGGAAGGTTCCCAGTCTTAGCTCGGTTTTCCTTTTTCACAATAGACCGCGGCAGTGGTGAGCAGACCGTGCTCTTCATTCATAGAGTTTGAACCCGGTGGTGCCAAGATAATTGGAGTTGTATCGGATACACCAAATCGACTTTGACTCTTTCGAGGCATCTACTTTTTTTCTTTTTGGTATAGCAGTCTAATTAAGCAATTTTGAGAATAAGCAAATCGAGATTGAAGTTGGATATTATTGAATGGCTTGGTTAAATCGAACCCAAATCGATAAACCGACAGACTAAATTTTGGGTTTAGTTCACATTGATTGTCTTCAGTTTACCAATTTTAGACTCTCTTGACATCCTCTCGGTGTGATGAAGGATAGAGTTACCATTTAGATTAGAAGGGCTCCACTTATCCATTTCTTCAAGGCTTGTCGGAATACCTGTATTTTTTGCTCTATTTGCATGTACGATGGGTGTATTTGTCCTTCGCTTGGAATTTTTATCGT
Source organism: Eucalyptus marginata (assembly GCA_014182565.1). Taxonomy (NCBI): domain Eukaryota; kingdom Viridiplantae; phylum Streptophyta; class Magnoliopsida; order Myrtales; family Myrtaceae; genus Eucalyptus; species Eucalyptus marginata. The sequence continues at coordinate 52,518,116 of CM024592.1, read as the reverse complement.
TTTGGGATAAACCATGCATAGGATAGTACACTGAACATGCTGGGTCATTGTTTTTCTTTGTTAAAATTGCTAATTACCCTTCAATTGCAGACCAGCGATGCGCATTTTTTGTTGCTAAACGAGGTTGTGGGGAAAAAATCTTGCCTGTCGAGGTCATCACATCATTGAGTATATCCTTGTAGAAATAGATAACAGCAAGTTGCGGGTGGAAAATAAGAAGCTCTCGTTTCAGGTAATACTATATATTGGATTGGGGACCAGAAAAGTTTCTTGCGTTGGTAAATCTTTCGAGGAGGCGGAGTTGTTTCTACTTTCTAGTGTTAATGCTCTGTTATCATTTTCTGAGAAAAATTGGTTCTATTTTGCGCACAGCGATTGCTTCCAAGTCCCCGATGGCCGTTACCGGCACTAATGAGCATAGATCAAGGCTTGGACTACGTCGGGACCTGGAACTCGACAATGCTTCTGTCCGACGATCTAACGGAGGCCATCTCGGCACACACGCAGAAACGGAAGCCTGTTTTTGAAAAGCTCTGATGGTCGGCATCACCATCGTAAGGCAGAAGAACCAATTCAATGCTTTGCATGTAAAGGGCTGCAAAAAGAAAGGAGGGAAGCCGATTCTTGGCCGGCTTCCCGCCTTGTTCGAATCACTGTGTTTGTGCTTGTAATAATCCACTCGTCTTGATTTGACGAAATTCCAAACATCTAAATCAAATTCGTTTTTAGGAAATCGAGTTACTCGTTTAGATTTACTTATGGATCTCCCACTTTGGACTACTTCTGCTTTGTTAACCTGTAAGGCAATGTCTTAGAATAAGTTAGTGAGTATTTAATGTTCTTGAAGAATTTCTTCACGGATGAAAATGAAAACAAGTTTCAAGCTATTCTTCCTTTTAGAAGTACATATAGGTGCTTTTGGTATGGAAAGAGTTTTCAAAGTGAAGCGTTCTGTTACTACATAGTTTTAATTGAATAGCAACGTAGCTGAACACATAGGAAAACAAAGCGATTGCAAGTTAAAGTCTCTTTTTGATGCTTTCAGAGCTGGGCTTTATAGAGTAGTTCTGAGAAACGGTAACCTCAAAGCAGTTTCACAAGCTTGGCTTTGCCTCTATTTTTGAAAACCTTGAAGGGAAGGTCTTTTCCAAACAAATTCTAAGTTGCTTTTTTTTATGTTTTGCCTGGTGCAGGCACGTCCACTATTCAATGACAGGCGAAAATTTTCGAAATTGGCGGATCCAAGTCTGCAAGGGGCGTTATCCAATATGGGTCTATATCAGGCACTTGCTGTGGCATCCATGTGTACACAAGAGCAGGCGGCTGCACGTCCTCTCATCGGGAACGTGGTGACGGCTCTTTCTTACCTAGCGAACCAGGCATATGATCCCAACATAGCTTCTAATTATGGGAACAAAGGATCCGGCATTGATGAGAGGGGCAGCAAGATTTTGAGGAATGAGGATGCCGGAGGTTCCGGGCGCAGCAGGTGGGAATTCGAGGGGTCCGAGAAGGACAATTCTCCAAAGGACGGTAAGTTGTTAAATTGGGACTTGAATAGAGAAAGGGCTGTTGCGGAGGCGAAGATGTGGGGAGAGAATTAGCGAGAGAAAAGACAACAGAGCGCTCAAGGCAGTTTCGATGGATCTAATGGCCGGTTGTCTTGATCGACAATTTCTCGCTTCGTTTCCTCCTTGAGCCTTCCCTTGGCTTGCTTTCTGTGAACTTATACGAAGCAAACGCAGGGCATTCACCTCGTGTCGTGCATATTCCATTTTGTCGAAGGGAAATGAGCGGAGAGATTGTGGTTGAATTAGGAGGACTTGGTCCCTGCTACTCTAACTCGGCTCTTTTTTGGGTATAATCTCTCCATTCTCTGTTTATACTTTCTTGAAATTTGGAGGAACATGGGGTTGGGTGTGCATCATTGCTAGAACAGCATTATAGATAAGAGAATCCAAAGGAAGAGGGAGATTGTCTGTCCTGTAATGCTTGTGCTGAATCTTGTAAGTCTATTCTGAGCAGGATTTGGCTGCATATTCTAACTCTAGTTTTAAGCAGCATCTGATCTACTGATTTGCCGCGCGGTTGGTAGTGCAACTCCTTTTGGTTTCGAATGTTTCTTGCTCCTTGGCTCATCACAGGGACATTGCAAATGATGCAAGTTTTTGAGGTCCTATCCGATTGTAGCTACAAGTCGTTCGTTTGACTCTCTTCCTGGGCATGAATTTCAACTAAAATTCTTGCAATATTGGAAGCACCATCTGATAAAATGGAACAATAGGTTAGTTCTACCCAACCACGGCACGAGCATCGTCAACTAGGATGACGGGTTTGAATATACTAGTAATTTACTGGATCTTTAATTAGATAACATAAGAATCGGGTTTGAATATACTAGTAATTAACTCGATCTTTGATTTGATGACAGAAGAATTTATATCTTTCGAGATATTGCCTTGAGCACTTTCTTCTTCATTCAATTATATATGGATCGAGTCGGGGACTTAATGAAGTTTTTTTGAGATAATGAACTTTTAATTTATTAACTTTGGCTCAATATACAATATGGTCACTATTTAGACAGAGATATAATTGATCATGATTAGGTGACTAATCCCTAAGATTGCTCGACCTCCGTCCTGTCGCCTAGGGTCCAGGGCGGCCCTCCATTCTCCTTTATTATTTTCTTTTCTAATTTTAATTTTTTTTCTTGCAATAAGTATTTTTGCAAGTTCTTTACCTACACTACGTGCTTTGCATAAAAATCCTATTTTCCACGAAAAGCTTCATCGCAGCAAATTTCATTTTCTACACTCTGCTCATATAAATCGACAGAAACGCTATTTCTCTTCGGGTGAAATCGCGATCTGGGAAGGGAGGATGCAGTTCTTCGGGGGCTCCGACGTCAGCCCGTCTCCGCCGGCGCCGACGGCGGCGGGGCACAACGCGAACGTGATGTACATGTTCAACCGGAACGGGGTGTGCCTGTTCTACCGGGAGTGGAACCGGCCCCTCCGGACCCTGAATCCGCAGCAGGACCACAAGCTCATGTTCGGCCTCCTCTTCTCCCTCAAATCCCTCACCGCCAAGATGGACCCCACCAAGTATGTACCTTCTCTCCCGATCTTTCCTCGAACTCGTGGGGAAGTTGAATGAATTCCCGAGTGCGGTTGGCCAATCGCGCGAGGCATCGGAAATGGCGGGTCTTGATCTGTCTGAGTGTAGAATTTTGCATCTTTATGCGTTGTCTTAGGAATGTAGATGCTGTTCGGTTGCTTGATGATCTGCTTTGACTTCGATTCTTTGACGTAATTGGTCTCTGAACACTCTCGTAAATGGTTGAATGCGATTAAATGTTGCGGAAATCGCTGAAATAAGTGATCTTTCAAATCATGTGTATTCAATTCAGGCACCATTTGATGGTAATCCGGCTTTTAATTTGGTAATTTACTTGTTCTTTCGCTAAATTGCTGTTGATCCTCATGAATGTTCAGCAAAACTTTGATTGAAAGGACTTTGGAAAATTTTCAAGTGGAGTTCGAGCTTGAAGGAAGAGAAAAATCTAACATAAGTTGAACCTCCTGTAGAAATTTTAGAGTAAATGAAATTTGTGTTTCTTTTGTTTATGTGCACTCACAGGCTCCCTCGTGCATGCAAACATGTGACGAACCTCAGCGGTAAGCATTGCAAACATCAAAACTCAATTTAACTTAATATTCGAGTAGTCACTTAGTCGAGTTCAAGTAGCTCATGAGTGGGAGGAATTTTTTGTGCCATGAGCTTAAAGTTGCAAAAACTTTCCATAGCCAAGTGCCAAGTATCTCGGAGAAGATACAGGAGAACCGGATGTTCAGCGATTAACTTGCACACTCTCTGTTTTTTCCTCTTGCAGTGCAGATAGAGGAAATCTCGGGGTGCCGCAGTTACCAGGCCAGGGTTGTTCATTTCACAGTTTCCGCACTAACACATACAAACTTAGTTTCATGGAAAGTCCTTCTGGTATAAAGGTTAGATTACCTTATTCTGCAGTCTTTGGAGTATTTTTCTATCTCGGATGTTGCTCATAATGAGCGTGCACTAAAAACTTCAATAATCTTAGCAAATTAGCAAGACCTGTTAAAACTGAGCATTATTAAGGAACACACCTTTTTGCGACGTATCTAAAGGCACCACACAATTGGAAGGTGTTTGTGCTTCCATAATCGCATAATACAAGAGAGAAATGGTTTGCTCCTGTTAACTCCTATTTTCTGTGCATTGACTACTTATTATTTTTGCTCATTATTTATGCTCAACAATGCAAAATGAATTTGTTGAAAATCACATTGCCGTATGTTAAGGATTTGGCTTATGCTTCTATTTCAGCAAATACATTAACGTCAATGCATTCTTGGATCAGATCTTTGCCCATTAGTGTACTTCTCCTTAGAAGACTCTTACTAACCATCAATCTGTTCTCCTTTTTTTTTTTTTTTTTCCTTTTTCCTGGTCATCTTATTCCTCATGCCCTTGCAGATAATATTGGTTACGCATCCCGGGACTGGTGATCTACGAGAAGCTTTGAAGTATATATACAGTCTATATGTTGAATATGTGGCTAAAAACCCTCTCTATGATCCAGGAACTCTTATCAGGTGACTAATGAACTTTTGTTGGTTTAAAATGGTCGATTAGCATGTCAATGTTGATGATCTATTATTGAAATAGTGTTCTATAGGGGACCAAAATAGTCAGATTGTCTGCTAGAAGTATCTGTCTGTTAAAATCCTCAATGATACTTTTTTGTCATTCTGGATAATAAACCCCACACTGTCCCAATGCTTTTGATACGGGTCATCAGTTTCAGGACCTAGCTTGCATCTTTTTGATACTAGTACTTCTGTGGATGTATGATTTGGAATTTGGGATAAAGACATTTCATGGCGACCATTGCTTTTCTTTCTGTGAGTTATATTTGCATAACTGCAGAAGGTGTTATTTTCTCTCCTTACACCTTTTCTTATCCTTTTTGAAGGTGTGACCTTTTCAATACAAATCTTGACCAATATGTAAGGAGCATTTCGTAAAGCATTGGGACAGTGCAGGGTATGGAGCTAAATACGTATATGCTTTTTCGCCATGGATCAAGCTTAGTGGACAATCTGGAGAATTGGTCGATTGTGATGTGCCGGCTTGGTGTATTATGCGCCTCTCTCTTTGCTGCCAGTGCTCGTCCAACTCCAATCTTCCTATGATTGTGTATCCGCTGCTTCCTTTTTAAACGGATTAGTCGAGGAATTTTTTTTATGCTCCTCTTTCTTCTATATAAATGCTAGTGATTGTTGCTGTGGACGTGATGCTGTACCCTCTCTCTTTTTTCCCATCTTTTACTGCTTTATCACTGAGATGAGCAAATGTTGTTGGAAGGCATTGATTCTCGTATCTCAATTTAAATTGAGCCCGGATAGGTTTAGATGATTCAAGATGCATAAAATTGCAAGCATCTGCAGTGAACTTTTGATATTGCCTAAGTTATGGGTGATCAATATTATGCAGAATTATGTGCTGGGGAAATTCCAAATATGGGCCTAAAGTGCCCTCATTTTTTCAAATTACAGCCAGAAATGAACTTTGTTTAAGATAAGGACTTGAAATATTCTCATTTTTTCAAATAAGGGTTGAAGTGAATCTTACTTCAAATAAAAACCCAAAATGACTATATTAGTTTCAAAAAGAAGGACATGATTTTGTGGTTGGTCAATGGCATTTTTTTCTTTTTTTTTTCTTTTTGAATTTTTTCATTCCTTCTTATTTCTTTTCCGTTTTTCCTTTTTCTGATTTGTTCTTTCTTCTTCTCTGGTGGTTGGTCTTGATGATAGCTGGCCACCAACGATGCTTGGAAAGGGTTGGCGAGGGTTGCCCTTGCCTTGGGTGAGGTCGCCCTCGCTGACCATAGGTGAGGCCCTAGCGAGGGTTGCCTCACTAGCGAATGGCGAGGGATGGCCTCGTCTTGACAACCCTTGCCCTAGGCGAGGCCACCCTTGCAAGCCACTGGCGAGGCTACCCTCGCTAGCCACAAGCAAGGCCGATCCTTGTTAGTGACTAGTCAGGATGGTCGAGCCCTCATTGAAAAAAAAATAAAATTAATAGAAAATTAAAAACTTTAAAAATAAATTAAGATTGTCTTTTGACAAAACTGCCCTTAGTCGATAGAAATATCTAGCTGGTCGGTGATCTTCGAGTTTAGACCCTTATTTAAAATTGCCATCGCCACTTTAGGCTTTTATTTGAGACTTACATGGTCATTTAAGCCCTTATTTGACACAAATTCCACTTCAAGTCCTTATTTGGAATTTTTCCTTATATCTTTGCTATTAGCTTCACTATGAAAGTATTTCTTGATCCTTGTGATGCTGTAGTATATATTTTTGGTAGGCCTAGATCGATCATCACCATCATCAATATCATTCATGCTCACTCCTTGTTATTAAATTGATGCGTATGGATTCTGATTGGTCTTAGAGGACCTAAAATATTTAATCCTAGTATTCGATATTTGCTTGGGTGACTATGGCTCCTAGAAAAGCAAACCTAGAATGGCAGTCGAGGGCCATGGTCATTCATCTGGCCGAACATAAAAGGCTCTTATTGAGCCTTATACAACAATCAAAGTGGATTGATCCCCACTGGGCTTCGATCGCCTTATCTAAAGAAACAAAACTCTAGCTATCATATGTCGAGATGTAACCAGAAGTTGCTTTACATTGATAATTTCATTGTCTCTTCCTTTGTGAATGCATTTGAGATGAATTCAATACATTTTTTTGTGGAATTCTAGGTACGTTACTTAAGAGCATGCCACCATCCCCAGCTTCAAACCATATATACTATGACATGAGGAGAAAATTACTAATTCACTGTTACTGTTTCCTAAATTCAGATAACATCTTTTTTCTTAGCGGTTCCTTGGGGGATCATAAGACAGATGCAATGAATTGGAATGAAAAACCTCAGTTTCGGAGGCAAATCTCCCCGAAACAGGAACTTGGATTGAGTTGAAAAAGGGTTACCCCCAATTGGTACTCCGATAGAAATATTTCCTAATGCTTGATTTAAAATGACCCGCATTCATTTGCTGGTGAAGTATTGCGGGAGCAGAAAGACTCCGCATTCATTTGCTGGTGACATATTAGGAGCCACAAATTACAGAAGCATTGTGGGGTCGAAAAGGGATCTAATTGGCCCTAAGGATGGACCGGGTGCACATTTTGCTGCTCAAACCTTTATCTTCCACGAACTCGACGCTGCTTTGAAGAACTTCTAGCCGGAGTGTTTCTTAGGTAAAGGATGATCTGGGTGTATGTATATAAAGGGAAGACTCGAGAGTACTCGACAGGTGGATAATGTGCTCTTTTCTGTATGTATCGTGTGTGTGGCATTTGATGGCTGTGTTTTTAATAAAAATCAGCATCAGCTAGTTTTCCCTTTCCAGTCTTTAGTTTTTGGTCAATGAACCAACTGTTTGACCTGAAGTCTGAAAGCTAGAGTTAGCTAGATGTTAAGATTTCTCCTAAGGGCCTTTTCTGGATCAGCTAACATGGAGAGAAGGAATGAATTCATAGAAAAGACTGCGTTTCATGTTTGAATTAGTTGAACAGTGTATTTTTTAAAAATATGTCTATGCCTCTACAAGTGAAGCTAACACTTTATGTGTAGTTGCCTCCAGTTTAGTGGAACATTTGTTTAGTCCCTTTCTTTTGCTTTCGCTGAAAGGCTTTGTTGGCATTCATTTATTCTTTTTCAGGCAAATAAATTTGGAGCTAAAGGATATTAACAAGCTGTGAACAGTGCAATCAATCTTTAGACTTTTTCTGTCTGATCAGAAGAGTCCAAGTTGGTGCAGCAGATCTATTAATTCAAAACACCTGGAGTAGTTTTTCGAATGAGTTTGACATGGTTGGTTTTTTAATGACATCTGAAGAGCTTCGACTTTATTGTATCTGTCTTAGAATTACAATTTTGAAATCGTTAGATTGACATTTTATATAGACATTCTGCCCGAGGTTAAGTCATCAATTAAATTCAAGATTCGAGATACTATCAGTCATACTATAGTTAGGCTGGCTGCAGTTCTGCTCTATTAAATTCTAATTTCTTTGGTAGCTACTCTTGACTCTCTTGAATATTGCTGTTATACGTAGTTCTTACTTTGACCTCAGTCATTTGTAAGCTGCTGCAGTTAAACAACAAGATAGAAGGGTTCACAGGGTAACCACGAATTTCTGGTGGAGGTTCTGATGCTGAGCCTTCTGCATCACCCTAATCTCATAAATCTGATTGGTTACCGTGCTGATGGTGTTCAACAGCTTCTTGTTTATGAATTGATGCCCTTGGGATCATTGGAATATCATCTTCGTGGTAATATCAATTATCCTTAATAAGAGGTCCTTCCTTCTATAATTCAATCTAGGTAATTAAGTATGTATTTATTTGCACTTCCCTAGAACTCTGCCTTGAAGTGGCCCAGACTTAAAGTGCGAAATTGAACTTTTCTTGCCAGATACCAACAAGATCAAGAATTTGATACTATGATATTAATTATCTACACGTGTTCACATTCTGGCTGAATTATGTGAAAATTAACCGTTTGTATTAGGCAACTGATATTAGCATTATGCTATCGGTACATAGCTTCCACTGGATAAGGAACCGCTAGATTGGAACACCAGAATGATGATGGCGGCCGGTGCAGCTAAAGGTATAGAATACCTGCATGACAAAGCAAATCCCCCGGTTATTTATAGAGATTTCAAGTCATCTAATTTATTGCTGGATGAGAGGTTCCATTCAAAGCTCTCTGATTTCGGTCTTGTGAAGCTTGGTCCCGTTGGAGATAGATCACATGTTTTCGCTAGGGTCAGGGGCACTAATGGATATTGTGCTCCGGAGTATGCAATGACGGGACAATTTACTGTCGAATCTGACGTCTCTAAGGGTAACAGAACCGTTTAACAAGGGTGATTCTAGTTTAATTTATGCCTCTTGTTGCATGACCATGAATCCCATCTCATTTGGACTTCTCCTTTCAGAAGTATGTTTAGGTGCTTTTGGAATGGAAAGAGTTTTGAGGATGCTGGAGGGCCCGGGCTTAGCAGGTGGAAATTCGCAGTGTCTGGAAAGAACAATTCTCCAGGGGACATGAATAGAGGAAGGGCCGTCACCGAGGCGAAAGTGTGGGGAGAGAATTGGCGAGGCAGAACGCTCAAGGCGGTTTCAATGGATCTAATGGCATGTTGTCTTGATCGAGAATTTCCTGCTTCGTTTGCTCCTTGAGCCTCTTCGCTTGCTTTCTGTGAACCATACGAAGCAAAACAGGTAATTCATATTGTGTCGCGCATATTCCATTCTGCCGAACAGAATGAGTGGAGAGATTGTGGTCGAATTAGTAAGAATCGGTCCCCACTGCCTTAACTCACACTTTTCAGGTTCTATCTCTCCATTCTCTGTTTATGCTCTTGTTGAAACTTGGGGGAAGAAGACTTATGTGTATATCACTGCTAGGATAGCATTCTAGAACGAGAATAGAGAGAGAGAGAGAGAGAGAGAGAGAGAGAGATTCTTGTGATGCTTTTGCTGGATCTTGTAAGTTTATTCTGAGCAGGATTCGCCTGCATTTTCAAGTAAAACGCTTGCTATATCAGAAGCACCATCTGATAAATGGAACAATAGGTCAGTTCTATCCAACCGTGGTATTCAAATGAGTTTAGGCAATTAGGTCAGCACGAGCATCATCAAATGTACTAGTAATTAACTGGTTCATCAATCAGAAAACGGAATAATGAATACACTTTTGAGAGATTGCCGGAGCACTTTCTTGTTCATACAATAGTAAACCAACCGAACACGGATAGAGAGAGATATCGATAGAGCAAGTAGGATCATCATGGAGAGGAGGATAGACCGACACAACCTTCACATTCTTAATTAAAGCCCTGCTCGATGGTAAGTTGGGCTTGAGCCAACTTAACTTGGCTGATCAGACCCCGGGTCATTGCCGGAAACTACCACTTCCACGGCACCCTCTGGCGGTTGTGATGGCTGTGGTTGTTGCTCAGCTCGGGCTTCACCGCCGTTGATGGGGGGTGGGATTTTAATGGTGACGGGTGGGACTTCAGAGACTCCTCCTGAGTGGGGGGGAACGACGATGGTGGCGACGTGTTGCGGGAGCTTCTTGTCCCTGATCTCGTCCATGTTGTTTCTATAGTATCCGTACAAGACCATCTGAGATAGTCCCAAGACAAAGCCCACGATGTTCGGTATCTGCATGTCAAGGTCAAGAATATTCTTTAAGTTCGGCCGAAACTTACGTTAAAACTTGACAAAACATTCTAGTCTGCCCCAAGGCTTAGTATAGACATACTTGATGACGTGCGCTCGCATTCATCACATAATCTTCATCCGTAACAGTTATAAAGATATTGGATTTATGTGTTTACATGGATTGACCATTCGAGAATCTAAAATTTCACATCAATTTTTTTTTCCCAAAATTATGTACTTAAGTTTTGTTAAATATTCTTGCGTCAGTCCATTTTTCACATATAAAGTTTTCGATCCTCCAATAATCATAATCATTAATAACGTGTCCCACTCGGTCGATATTATTTAAACTTTTATTTCCAAAAATAAATATTATGAACTTAATGCAAGAAAAGAGATAGTGGTATAATATGAAGAAAAAAAAACCGAAAATTATTACCATGCTAAATAATTACATAAATTCATCCTACCCTGGCAACTTGAAGAGTAAAGTCTGATCACACATAATGTATACATATGTCTATGGACATGGGATCTGCATATGCTCTTATTGGCTTTTCTTGAAAATTTAATTTGTCTCATTAGCCCATTAATGACGTGCCAACGCGACATGTTATATATCAAATGCAGCTGAACCCAAAAGTGATGTTGAACAAAGATTTGGATCTACATTACCCCAATGCACATTACGACAGAACATGCACTTCAAATACAAAGTAAAGTGATCCTTAACGTTTTTAAATTAAAATTTTCAAAGATGGGGATCCCTTACCATAATGCACCAGTCCTTTTGGAAGAAACCGTAGCCAAACCACATGATGGCGCTCAACGTTAGAAAGAACGACAGAGAGAAGGGCATGAACTCCACGCTCTTCGTTTGCACAACTCGTTTCTAAGAAGACCAGAATAGGGAAAAAAAGAGATAAAATTAAAATGTGTTTTCCGTGGTTAGATATGAGAATTTGGGAAGAGAAAGATTGGATATTTTAAGTGCGCACCACAATGTTTAACGGCGCTGCGAAGACGCTCACGGAAATTGTCGTGCAGATCCATCCAAACACCGTGGTGCGTGCATCACCGTTTGGAATGAAGTGCGTGATGAGAATTAGGAGAGAGAACAATCCAATGTTCATCAGAGCAAAGAGCTTGATCGTGGAGTTCTGTAGTAATCAAAATCATTAAGTCAGAACAAACACAAGATAGTTAGAGATATAGGAGAAAAAGAGAGCTTTTAGATGGCAAGGATGGAGAGTGCAAAACACATTCGTTAACCTAGTCAATTGTAAACTACTACTGGGATTTATTGTGTTCTTAAAATTTCAGTTCTTTTCTTGTCGAACGTATTTTCTTTCATTGTATAGATCATGTGAGCATTGTGATCGGAATATGAGCATTGCATCGCCTAATGATCAATACGTACCCTGGCAACTCCCAGCGCATAAGCAATGTAGATGGCGATGTACACCATCTCTATAACGCATCCAAAGGAGTTAATGGTGATGAGAAGGAAGGAGTGTCCTTTGAGGAATGCGTAGTAAAGCCAGAGCATGGAGCTGAATAGAGCGACCAAATACGGTATCGATTGGAATTCCTCGGTCGATCTATTCCTGCAGATTCTGTAAAATGTCGGCCTGCAATAGGAGAAGAGAAAAAGAATCGGGAGTTATTGTATCGGGATCAAATAAAATAATACTATCTTCATCCTAGTGAAGGAAAAGAACTTCAAAGAAAAAAATGATTACTTACACTGGAGCCAAGAAGACGAAGAACGAGACAGTGTTTCCTATCATCGATTGCAAAAGAAAAGCACAAACGTTAGATTATTCTGTGCAACCGCGGTGCAGATGAAAATGCTCTTTTTGCTAGGGTTAAAATTAAAGAAGAAGAAAAGCAACCTTAGTCATTTACTAATCTAAGTGCGGAGCACATATGGCATGGTTGAACAGAACTTGAACTAAATCATGTTGCATGTCGTTGTATAACCTTTGTATACACACGATATAGCCAAAAGATGAAAAGAATGAATTCCCACGAAATGCAAACCGACTCGAGACAATATAAATCCCACGTTAGTGGCAACAACTTGAAGACGGACCCATAAGTTTACGACAGACGCTAGGGTACCGGCTCCAGCATTTAAAGCTAATTCTAAAAGTGCACTAGAGTGAAAACAAAAATTGTTGGAGGAAATGGCCAAAAGAGTTGTGAAAAAGTTGGCAAAAGTCCAAGAGACTGAAAAGGTTGCCGGAGGTTTGATTTTGAGCGGGGTTTGTATCATCAAAAGAGAGAAAAACTCTATGTGAAGAGTGGTGTCAAGATTAGTGCAAGGGGAAAATTTTTCTCATTTTCTTTGTGATTTTTGTTGTTGCTTTAAGGGTGTTTTGCAATTGATAGAAAGAGAAAGAGTGAAGTTTTGTAAGAAAGAGTTGCCATACGAAAAGAAGAAGAAAAGAAGAGAATGACCCGCTAACATCATGCTAAAGACACTAAATATGAACGATTCATCAAGCAGAAAAAATAAATGCATGTAGACCATATGAGGATGGATGGAGGAAAGCGGGATGAAAGGAAATGGCGCAAGCAAGCAGCATTATGGCGCAGAAGAAGAAGCACATGGAGATTAAGGGTGAACAGCTTCTGGTTTCTTCCTTCTTTACCTAGGATACCGAAAGTGAAGTTCCAGGGATGGTGGTGATCAAAGAAGGCCATTTTCCACCTCCGACCGTGAGAAATCCTCTCCTCTCTCCAAGGCAAAGACCAAGAAAAGAAAGCAGGGTTTGGAGAGAAACCCTGGCTCTCTCTCTTTCTCTCTCCCTCCCTCCCTCTCCTCCGACTCTCTCAATAACTTTCGATGAAAAATGGGGAGGTGGTGTGGGATGCGCGGCTTTATATATACATACACAAGTTGCATCCCACTAAGCACAGGAGAAAAATGGGGGTTGTTGATGCGCGCCAGAGAGAGAAAGGGAGAGAGAGAATATGCGTATTAAATTCATAGTGCTCGCATGACAAGTGGAGGATTAGTAGGTAGCGTATAGCACAAAATCATTCTCTCCTCCTCAGCAGCAGCAGCAGCAGCAGCCCCTCCTTCCCTCCTCCTCCTCCTCCTCGCCCCACGTGCCTCCCTCCTCGCGTGCCCGTACAGACTCCTCGGCCACGAATGTCAGGGTCGAAAGTCGTGCGGATGCGACCGGCCGTACCTCCCCTCAATTATCTTTCCATTTCCTCCGCCGCGCCCGCGAGGTGGAGGCCCTCTGGGTCGGCGCGGCGGCGGCGGCGGCACGCGCCCCCGGGCGAGAGTGGTGATTGGTGCGCGAAGCATTGTTACGTTACTCCCCCACCGCAAAGCTGTCCGCCGCCTAATGCTTCGTTCACGTGACTTCTCCGAAAATTACATATTCTTTCCGTGGTTTTTTCATTCGTCTTTTAGCCGTTTTCTCCTCTCCTCCCCCCCGCACTCAAAAACCCCGAACCAAACACGCCTTACTGACTCAGCCCTAATTTACCCCTCTCTCTCTCTCTAGTATTATTGTTTTTTTAATGGGTGGTGGTCTGTCTCGTAGCGCTCTTCTTTTGCGCGCCCTTCATGCTGAAGAGCTCTAGAGGTTTCGTGCGTGCGCGTTCATGGCATCTCCCCGCTTTGGCTTTTTGTTCTTGAAGCCTCGTGCACATGCGCCTTGCGGTTGCGTGAGGCACGTTCGGACGAGAAGGTTGATGACCATGTACAGAACAAAATGATGGGTTCTTTTTGCGCATTTATGTTTTTTGGTTGGGTGATGAATGAGGTTGTTGGGGCTCGCATGCATGGATGGTTGGAACTCGGGAAGTGGTTTCGGGATTTGCCAGGTGGTGGAGGAGGGTCGAGATAAGATATTTTCTCATGCAACATTCATTCATCCCTGTGGTTTCTCCTTCTTTTACAATATCGTGCGGTTGCTTGGCGTACGCATCGCGTTGACAACATGACGATTTTCACAAAAGCGGTGGTTTCGCGTAACGTGAGCTGATGCGCTTGCTTATTGTGTCCTCCTACCAAATCGTGGTGAAGCTTCAATATAGTTCCAGACGCGACGATACGATGCAAAAACCTCGGCATTTTCGCGGAATTCCCGAACCGAGTGTCACCCCCAAAAGTAGTCCAGTTTCAATGCGGTTTTTCGGCAATGGAAAAGTTGGTGAGCTGTGAAGTGGTTTGATCATATGGTATGATACTATTATTGCTTATTCGACTAGTGACTATGGACTAAAAGTTTTCAAGTTCTAGCTTCCCTAATTACGGTGGCTTTTGCTGTGTAAATAGCAAGACTATTAGCATGACTTCTGATGGATGTGGACTTCCATTATTGTTTGCAAATAATGTGTGAAAGGGACTCTCGGGAACTTAGGTTACGTGTCGAATTTGGGAGGCCCCATGAAGGGTGACGTTTTACTAACGAAAACTATTAAATTCCAATGATTAACATTCAATCAGAACATGGTACAATGTTGGGGTGGATCCAGAACAAGTAGAAAATCGAACACCTGGCAATCGTTTTGTGATTTGATGTCGTTTGCCCCAAAACCATAATTGATATCGAGTGAGTTTTAGCGCACAAATGTGTAAACGTAATCTAATCCCTTGAAGGCTATCAATCATAGGAAAACTTAGAATATGTGGCCTTGTTTTACAAATAATGTCATTTTTAAAAATATTTTGCAATATGCCAGGGGTCCCTGTAGAAGGTACGACACTTTTCAGGGTAGAGGATGCAAGTACATCCTATAGTTGAGCATGTGCTCACTCATTCTGAACCTCTATGTTGATTCCTTAAATTTCCCCGCATGTGCCCCACCTTTACAGGTTTTTATTTTTCTTTTGGTGGAAAGCTTTATAGGTTTAAAAACAACAAAATCGTGTAAAGGTAACCTCCCATGACACGTAGGGCTGGCAATTCATATTCTTGTGTTATGTGTCCGTGTCAACCACTCGTGTCCTTCCATGTCGATAACAAAAATTCTTTAATTTACTTTCAAAGTGTCATATTATGTCGATTTCGTGTTAAGCCGCATCACGTCAAATTCCGATTTCTTATTGATAAATTTATATTGCATCTAAGTCGTTTTCTCATATCATGTTAGGAATTGTCACTTCTAATTTTGTGTGCCGCCTAAGTTTCACCGGACCTTTGTACTTTGCTAATTATTGACGATGACTAGGAATGCACTTGTTTAGGAAATCAATGAGTGTATGTTAAGTTATTTTGGCGATATTACAAAAGCTACATGATAATCTTAGGGGATAATGGAAGGAGAGGGAAATGGCAAAATTTCTGCTTAAGTTAGAGAGAGATGTTGATAGTAAGGAGGGGCCCCTTTTGCGTCACAAGACCTTGCAAAAATCAATGAGGGAGGTGGAGTGATTATCCAGGTTGCGTACGAGAAAGGAGATATGATCAAATCGAAACCTGACCATTCCAAATTATTCAGATCTCATTTCGTGCCTGACACATAATGCCTTATTGGGTATGTTTATCGTGAATCTGATGGGAGTTTAAGGGAACTATTCCAGGTATAATTCTTCATCGATCCCTTGACTCAATCTGGTTTGGAGAGTCCTTAAAAGACTCTCTCTCTCTCTCTCTCTCTCTCTCTCTCTCTCTCTCTCTCTCTCTCTCTCTCATCAACTGATGAAGACATGTAGGGCTGGTTATTGATTTCATACCGATTGATATGGAAAACGTGAAGCTCCTCTTCTTCGGGTTTTGCTTTTTTTTGTTGTTAGAAAAACTTAGATAATCCGACGCGATAACGTGAGAAATGTGAAATATTTGAATATTTGAATGGGTTCTTATGAAAAGATACATGAATTAGAGAATTAAAACAAATGCAATAATATATGAATAATCTCGAGAGACAATGAGAATCAAAGGAAATATCCTTATTATCTTTAATATACATCAAAGAAATATCCAAGTTATTTCTAATATCTCCTCAACTCAAGTTGGAGAAAGCAATTGGAGTTTTAAGAATATATCCAATAAAAGAAGAAAACACGTACTAGTTCGCCAAAGCAATGACGTGGCTATTGTAGGGGTGAGCACCATTCAAGTCAGTTTTGGGCAATTCCCGTATGAACCGGTCCGGTTCCTAATTCCTAAAATTGGAATCAATGTGATTTCGGGATGGAATCAAACTAAACCAAGACTATTGAATACCTCAACTTATTTCTTCTTTTTTATCCAACGACCCTGAATATGTTATAATAAAACATAAAGTGTGTGTCTATATATATATAATCCCACTAGTTGATGTAGGATCTCACACTTGGGCTTTATTTTTCTATTTTTCTATTTTATTTTTGTTAACTTTTAGTTATCCTAAAATGTGTCCCACATTTAATTTGTGAGGGAAAAGACATGCCGCCTTTTTTTTTTATAAATCATTCAAAGAACAAAAGGTGGACGGCTGTGTTTGTTCCCGTTTCTCAAGAGCCACATTGGGTCAAACCAGGCCTTATTGATTTGGTTTTCGTTTCCAAAATTTTGGAATCAAGAGCCGTCAAATTGATTCCCGATTCAAAGCTAAGGACCAGTATACCTTGGAATCAGTCAACTCCACGTTGTTGTATGTTGTTGTGTAATTTATGCACATTGGCACAGTAATAGGGATATTAGTAGTTATCAAAAAAGATATGAGATATGAGGATGCTTAGGGCGTGCATTCAATTACAAAAAAGTCATCAATTTATTGTATAGATGACAATTTAGTCCTAAGTTTTTTAATTTGAACAATTAAGCCCCAAAACTTTTAATGATTGGTCAATATAGTTTTTTCGATCAAATTTTGCTGGCAATGCACCAACAATGCGGATGTGGACAATTTTTTTGAATTTTAAAAATGAAATTTGGCTTATTTTATTTTATTTCTTTCCAATTTTTCCTGTTTCCCTTTACTAGTTGCTGGGGCCTCAACGATTCTCCGCCAACTAGAAGTGAACGTCACCCTTGCTAGCCTTTGGTGAGGGTAGCCTGGCCAAATTTGGCCAAGGCAACCTCAGTGAAGGCAGCCTTTGTCGGTCCTCACCTGTGGAAGGGCAACCAGCTAAGGAAAATTAGGGAAAAAAGAAAAAGAAAAAACTCATAAAATTAAAATAATTGCAAAAATTATCTATATTAATGGCCAGCTATTCCACGGAGAACAATTGGCATTGATTGGACCGTTATATTAGCAATTTCCCTTACAAAATTGGTTGAAATTGTTATATTGGTAAATTATTTAAAAAAATTATGATTAAATTAGCCAAATTAAAATGATTATGATTAAATTGGTTTTGTACAATAAAATTATGATTTTTTTTTTTTTTTTTGTAATTATCTCAATTTTATGCTTCTGACATGCTACATTGTGCAATTGTTTTGGTTGCAATAAAAGGTCTGGAGAGTACTTTAGACCCATCCCAAGCACAAATTATTTGGAAGTATTTATCGTTAAGTGTTTTGAAAAGAAAAATAGAGTTGAATATGATGTAGTTATGTTGTAAAATCGTTATTTACTTGGATTTTTCCAAACAAAATATATATATTCCCCCCGAAAAAGGAACAAAGATTATGTGCAAAACTTGAAAATCAATAGTTAAAAAGAGGAACCATGTGAGTCGAATTATTTAAGAAATGGACTCAATTCGATGTAAGAAGGGCAAGATAAAATGAAATTTAGAATTTATGAGAGATTTTGGGATTGTTGAAATGTCTGCATCGCTAAACAATGAATTTTATATGCTCTTTATATACATATGCTCTCCCTTTATTTAAGGTTTTGGTTGAACTTTCTAACGTGATGTTAGAGCCATATGTTATTCCTTTCGCGTGAGCCGCTCATAATCTAGCTTGCACATAAGATGGAATATTGAGATTTTTTATATCGCTTGACAACAAGCTTTATATGCTTTTTATACATTTGATTTCCCTTCACTTAATAGTTTAAGTTTTTTTATTGGACTTTTTAACATGGTACCAGAGTCAAGGGATATCCACCCCTTAATCAAATTCAACGCGCTACTCCTCATCTGACTTGCATGTAGGTCTTAACAATCAATCTTATATGCTTTTGATATGCAATTGGTCTCCCTCCACTTAATAGTTTAAACTATTAGGTTAAATTTTATAATATGGTATCGGAGTCAAGCGATATTCCTTTCGCGTGTGTGTTCACCCCATTAATCAAATTCCATGTGCTGCTCATAACCTAGCTTGCATGTGAGATGGTGTGTCAAAATATCTTACATCATTTGATAGCGGGTCTTATGTACCCTTTATTGTTGTCTCACTCCATCGAGTTACTTAAGCATTTGGGTTGAACTTTTTTGACATGGTATTATAGGCAAGTGCTATCCCTTTTGCATTGTGTGTCCACCCCATTAATCAAATTCCATGTGCCACTTCTAATTAGGCTTGCACGTGAGAGGAGATGTTGAAATATCTTACATTGCTTGATAACGAGTTTTATATGCTCTTTATAAACACATTGTTTCCCTCCAACTAATGACTTAATTTTTTTTGTTTAACTTTCTAATAGGGATAATATGTTTTTTCCTAATTAAGATTTGCAAAAAGTGTCAATTTTATCCTTTTTTAACAATGAAATGTCATGATAAATTCATAAGTTTTCGCAAACAAAAACATTATACAAAGAAATTTTCTGCAAAAATTCAATCTGGCCGAAGGTCAATTTAGATTTTCTTTGCAACGTCAAGAGAATAGGAGCGAATAAATGTCCTCTTTCTAAGATTATTTCTTGAAAAGCAGCCTTTAATTCTTTTTTACCATCCCTTGTTTTTGCTCTGCGGGCCTTCTTTCAACCCTCCTTTTTAAAAAAAAAAAAAAAAGAAGTTATTTCGTCCGATGTAAACTTCACGTTCACTTAAATAAGCTATTAAAAACAATTTGCATGTGTTGAAAACGTGCATCACAACATGTTTTGTTAGCTTAGAAGGATGATGTATATTTAAATTAGTGAACGGGGATAAAAATAGGGATATTTATAAAAAAAATTCTTAAATCTATTTTACGTATTTTAATTTAGTCACAAACATTTTAATTTGACCAATTTAATTTTAAATATTTTGATAATTTTTTTTTGGTCGGTTCTACTCTACTCTTATTCTAACTATCACTCTAAGACTTTTACCCTGCCTCCTTGCAAGGCATGGGAGTCGAAACCCACTCCTGAAACTAATTCGTCCCCACCCCAACTCCCCTTAAGAAGGTGGGGATTTGAACCCCCCACCTCATCCTTCCATGTTGAAAGGGTGGCCATTGGAGAAATATTTTGATAATTTACTAATGTATTTATTCCAACTATTTTTTACTAATAATCATTTAAGTAGACACCAGCCGTCCTAAGTGAAATGAACAATTTTTGCAATTTTTTATTTATTTATAAATTTTCATTTTTTTCTTTTATATCTCTTTTTTTTTTTTTTTTTTTTTTTATTGTGGGCCGACGAGGGTTGCCGACTAACCCTTGATGGCACTAGTCTAATGAGGTTATGACGGATCGAGGCAGCATCCTACAGAACTATTCCAAAAGCTAGAGTAGTGAAAATTTTCAATCCTAACAAAATCTATCGATATGGGGTTCCTCAAAAAATCATTACAAATAATACGCCGAACCTGGACAGTGTCATGATGGATAGAGTTTGTCAACAATTCAAGATCACTCATTGCCTGCCCCTAGGAGACCTAAGACAAACGAAGATGACACCTTCATTATGACCGATGAGGCTATAGACTGGTGAAGGGAAATTAAAAAAAGTAAAAAATAGAAAAAAAAAAAAAAGGTAAAAAATTCAAAAAATTTAGGGGAAAAAAAATACTTTTCCACGTTAGTGTTGATTGACATGCCACGTCGAATAACTAGTGTCCATGTTGGCTGTTTTTAGCCAAAAATGACAAATCTCAAATTATGTAAGACGAAATTGGTCAAGACTAAATTGGCATCTATATAGTACGTTTATATATATATATATTTTATAACTTTTCCATCAAGAACATGCTTTGAACTAGTTTTGAATTAGGGTCATGATTGTCGGATCCAATAGGTCTCGTTTGATGTAAGGCCCCGATGCAATTTAGTACATATAACACATTCATTGAGTACTTGCTCATTGTAGATGTAACAGTCCAAAGTTAGAAACTTTAATTCAAATGTTCAAAATTTATAGATTAAGGAAGATTACATGAATACAAATTTGGTTAAAATCCCAAAAATAAAGGACATGTGACACATTAATTAACATCGATAATTACTTGAAATCTTAAATTGATGGGAAAAATTAAGGAAGTGATATTGGGAAGGGTTTGCTTGCAACTTCTTCAAAAAGAAGTTTAAGAATTAAGACTCTGCTTTTTTGCCAAAACTCTAGATTTAAGATCGATGAAACTTTGCTAGCCCCGGCAAAATGAGAGAGGCACTTTGTATTTTTTTTTGCAGCCATATTCATCACTTTTCTTTTCTCCAATCGATTTAACTACTTTTGTTATCACTTGTGTTTCTTGTAGTAGTTAGACGCACCACCATCAATCTGTTTATATAATCTTGACGTCGATGGAGTCACCCAGGCATGAGTTAATCACATCTAATCATCCAACTTTTCAATCATCCTTACTAAATTTGTTATGATATACAAAATCAGTAAATTAAGCAAATAGAAAGATTACCTAGAAATCCATGAGAATATCTTGAAATCTCATGAACCGATTAAATTCAAAACTCTTGTTTTGGTGAATAGTGACATTCAATCAAAAACTTCTTATTTATAACTTGTGGGATCCGAACAAGTGATCTCCACTCTTCAATTCATAAGCTAAACATCCCACGGCACCTCAACCAACTGCGCTAATCAAGGGGGTTAAAAAGTAACAATTCTTTTTCCCCTTTAGAAAGGAAAAATTACTAGCAATGAAATTTAAGAATTGACTTTGTGAGGACCCGTGAAATTTATGCATCATCGTCATTCGCCTTCTCTATAATCATCTTGTTATGTATATATCAATCAACATTCTCTCAATGTGTAATATATATATATATATATATAAACTCAGAGTACGAGGTTACATTCCTCCTAAATATCTTGAAGTGAGAATTTCGCTCAAGATATATGTCTAACCCAAAAACCTGACCTGAATCCGGCCCAGCCATTGCCCGGCCCACGGCCCAAAAAGAACAGTCCCGACAAACAAAGCGACCCGTTTCTTTTGCTGATGTAATAGCTCAGGATGATTTTTGATAGTTCAGGTCAGTCTGATTGATGAAAGTTATAGGTTTCTCTAGTTCAAGTGGTTAGCTTGTCGGCACCCTGATTTGCTGACTCTGCAATTCACTTGTTAATGTTGAGTGCCTTCTGATTGATAGCTGTTCAGCTATACGAGTGATGTATCTAATTTAAATCTTTGAGCTCGTGCCTGCAGAGGGCGATTGTTGTCCCTGTGCACATCGTCATAGATCTCTTTGTTAAATGTCGAGTGGCTTGATTTGAAATTATCCGCATCTGTTTGCTGGTGAATTTTACAGGGGTAGAAAGACTGAGGTCTAGGAGCAATTTGGGGTCGAGAAGGGATCTAATTGGCCCTAAGGATGGACCGGGTGTACATATTGCTGCTCAAACCTTCACCTTCCACGAACTCGCCGCTGCTACCAAGAACTTTAGGCCGGAATGTTTCTTGGGGGAAGGAGGATTTGGGGGTGTATACAAAGGGAAACTTGAGACCGCTGGACAGGTAGATAATGTGCTCATTTTTATCATGTATATGGCATTTTTATGGTTGCGTTTTTAGTAAATTAAAACCTGCATCAGCTAGTTGTCCCTTTCCAGGTTTTAGTTTTCCGTCCATGAACTGACTCTTTTACCTGAGGTCGGAAAGCTAAATTTAGCTAGAACTTGTGATATCCTAAAGTGGCCTTTCTAGATCATCTAACACGTAGAAAAGTTTGGAATTCATAGAAAATTATACTGTTAAATTCGATTTCCATTCCAACCTTAGTCGCGTTTCTTACCGACTAATCAACAGTCAAAACTATATTTAGCTAGAACTTGTGATATCCTAAAGTGGCCCTTCTAGATCATCTAACATGTAGAAAAGGTAGGAATTCATAGAAAATTATACTGTTAAATTCGATTTCCATTCCAACCTTAGTCGCATTTCTTACCAACTAATCAACAGTCAATTGGAACAATTGTTATTGACCATCCAAAATAAATAAAAAAAGAACTCATTCCTGTAGGTTAGATCCAATTGAACTGTACTTATTGGTGGAGATTACTCTTTACTTAAATGATTTGAACTTCTTCTTCTTCTTCTTCTTCTTCTTCTTCTTCTTCTTCTTCTTCTTCTTCTTTCTCTATTTTTTGAAAAGACCAAGGTTGACGTTTGAATCAGTCGAACAGTGTATTTTTGAAAATCATGTCAATCCCTTGGCAAGTGAAGCTAACACTTTTCCTGTGTTTGCGTCCAGTTTAGTGGAACTTTGTTTAGCCCCTTTTTCTTTCGTTGAAATGCTTTGTTGGCATTCATTTCTTAGGCAAATAAATTTGGAGCTAAAGTATGTTCACAACCTGTGAACAGTGCAATCAATCCTTAAAATTTTTCTACTAAATCAGAAGGGTCTTAAGTTGGTGCAGCAGATCTTTTAATTGGAAAAACTTGGAGTAATTTTTTTTTTTGTGAGTTTGACATGGTTGGCTTTTCGATGACATCTTAAGAGCTTCAACTTTATCGCATCTGTCTCACAATTGTCAAGAATTTTGAAATTGTCAGATTGACATTGTACATAAAATTTCTGCCCAGGATAAATCATGTAACCAAATTGAAGATTCAGATGCTGTCGACAAGTACTTGTGTAAACCATATTTTGGCTGGCTGTGGTTCTGTTCCATTAAATTATCATATCTTGTTGAGCTACTCATGACTTTCTTGTACGTGCTGTTATACATAGTTCGTACTTTGACCTTAGTCATTTGCAGGTTGTTGCAGTTAAACAACTGGATAGGAATGGTCTCCGGTGGTAACCGTGAATTTCTGGTGGAGGTTCGATGCTAAGCCTTCGCATCACCCTAATCTCATGAGTCTCGATTGGTTACCGTGCTGATGGCGATCAACGGCTTCTTGTCTATGAATTCATGCCCTTTGGATCATTGGAAGATCATCTTTTCGGTAACATTGATTATCCTTAATGAAAGTTTCTTTTTTTTTCCCATAATTCATCTAGGTAATCCGGTATATATTTTTTTTGCACTTCCCTAGAACTCTGGCTTGAAGTGGCCTAGCATTGAAAGTGTGAACTTGAATTTTATTGCATTCTAACAAGAAGATATAGATCTGGTACTATAATTTTTATTATGTTGACGTGTGTTCACATTCTGGCTCAATTATCTGAAAATCAGCTCTTTGTAATAGGCAACTGATATTAGCATTATGCTATTGGTACAGATCTTCCACCGGATAAGGAACCGCTAGATTGGAACACCAGAATGACGATAGCAGCTGGTACAGCCAAAGGTTTAGAGTACCTCCATGACAAAGCAAATCCCCCAGTTATTTATAGAGATTTCAAGTCATCCAATATATTACTAGATGAAGGATTCCATCCCAAGCTCTCCAATTTTGGTCTCGCGAAGCTTGGTCCTGTTGGAGACAAATCACACGTTTCCACAAGGGTCATGGGCACTTATGGATATTGTGCTCCGGAGTATGCAATGACGGGACAATTAACTGTTAAATCTGACGTTTATAGTTTTGGGGTAGTCTTCTTAGAGCTGATCATGGGACGAAAAGCCATCGACAGCTCCCGTCCGCATGGGGAACAGAACCTTGTGACAAGGGTAATTCTAGTTTAACTTATGTCTCGGTTGCATGACTATGAATTCCATCTTAATTGGACTACTTCTGCTTTGTTAGTGAGTATTTAATGTTCTTGAAGAATTTCTTCACAGATGAAAATGAAAACACGTTTCAAGCTATTCTTCCTTTTAGAAGTACATATAGGTGCTTTTGGAATGGAAAGAGTTTTCAAAGTGAAGCGTTCTGTTACTACATAGTTTTAATTGAATAGCAACGTAGCTGAACACATAGGAAAACAAAGCGATTGCAAGTTAAAGTCTCTTTTTGATGCTTTCAGAAATGGGCTTTATAGAGTAGTTCTGAGAAACGGTAACCAGAAAGCAGTTTCACAAGCTTGGCTTTGCCTCTATTTTTGAAAACCTTGAAGGGAAGGTCTTTTCCAAACAAATTCTAAGTTGCTTTTTTTGATGTTGTAGTTCTTTCAGCTGGTACGTCCATGATAGGGTGCGAACGGAACGCACTGTTTCGTCTTGATGCGTTATGATGGAAATTCACCAATGGAGGGGTACGAAGGGAGACATATAAAATCTCCCGAACACAACCGTTGGATAAAGTTGGCAATTCATTTGAACCAAATTTTTCTCTCAATTTCCATCATCAAGGAAGAAGGTGTTCCATCTTCAATTTAGCACGAATGATCGGCATTTATGCTGTGGAACTCGGGTGTTTTCCTTGTGATTGCATCCAGACTAACGTGAGGAAGTGTTGTTCGTGATTGATTCGCAATTCAACGTTTGATCCGGGGCTATTTGCTGTTTGCGCATTGGAATCAAGTAAGTCGTCTTCCGTCGACAAGAATTCCTTCATTGGTATCAGAGCACGGTCGTGATTTCTGCCTTGTTTTTCAATGAATTTTCTCGTTTACCTTTTGGTATTGAGATCAAGAGTATGAAATCTACACTGATTAGATATCTGATAGTCGGAATTGCCATCTGAAAAACTCGAAATCGAACCGAAGCGAAGAACGGACTCGGGGTCGCGTACACCCGTACGGTTTTGGCCATTTTTCGAAATAATTTTTTGGTCAAAATTAATTTTTGAATATACAGGGTGAAAGATATCGTCGAGACGAGTCCAACGGTGGGTCGAACACCGCCGTACGACGCCGCACGCGCCCACACGCGCGGCCAGAAGCCGCTGCGCGTGGGCGCCACGCGCCTGAAGCGCTGGCTTGGCCAGCGCGTGTGGTGCACGCGCCGGTCACGAACCGGCGGCTGCGCGTCACGCGCCGGTCGGCGAACGGGCGCGTGGTGACGTCACTGTGACGTCGTCCAACGGTCGGTAACCGTTGGATGACGTCATCGATGACGTCACCGCCGGTGGGTGTTGGCCGGCCGGCGACCCGACCACCGACTCGACCCGTTGACCCGACCCGTTGACCGTTGACCGGTCACCGGTCGGACCAGTCCGACCGGCCAGGAGCCTTTTGGCTCGCTGGCGCGTGCGCCACACGCGCCGCGCACTCAGGCGGCGCGTGGGGGCGTGTGGGAGCTCTGATTGGAGCGTGGTTGGTGGCGTTGGGTTCGTATGGATGTCCCCTACACTGTGGTACAATTATTTTTCATTTTTGGATTTTATAAATGTATGAGAATGTGTAAGGAACCCTATGTACGCGTAATTTTTTTGGGGGTTTAATGCATAGTTTATTCATTTGTAACTTGTATTTTCTTGTGGTTTAGGAAATACAGTGGCTAACTTGTGTGCAAATGATGTTATATATGCTGTGTAAAGTTTGGTTCAATGATATGATGTATATGGTTTCAATATACTTGCAATTTTCTAGTTGCTAGAAAATTAGAACAATGGTAGGAAATCCATTACATGTTGAATTGCAATTTTAATTATAGTTGAAGCATGATTGTTGTTTATACGTTGGTTATTATCATGCTATGGTTTTGTGTTAAGGAAAGATGTAGAAATTACATGAGGTCATGTAATTATTTTTCCTAGTGGGAGTTCGTAGGTTGGTAGAATTCGAAGGAATCCTCACCTAGAACTCAAAATTTGTGCAAATTAAAATAATTAATGATAATTGAACAATCGTACATAGAAGTTGATTGGGAACATAGTGAACTTTTGTTTCTGTGTCTTTTGTTGAATTATTATTATTTTAGTTTGTTTTTGCTGCAAATTAAATATGTGTGTTACTCTGAAAAATGTGCTAGTGTTCATTCTGCGTCTATTATGTCAATGAGTTATAGCAATTGATTATGGCATCGGCATCCAAGACCATTGTGGCTGACCTCAATAAGGGTGAGAAGCTGAACGGTGACAATTATGATATTTGGCACCGAAAGATTCAGTACATCCTTGAGGAGCAAGAGGTTTTGGAAACCCTCAACCACACCATGGATGAACCTGAGCATGGAACTTCAGCTCAACACAAGAGAGATCTAGAAGCTTATCAAGCTTGGAAAAAGAAGAATAGCATTGCTCGCATCACGTTGCTGAGCTGTATGCAAGATGATCTCATGTGTGAATTTGAAAGTTATGATAAAGCTCAAGCTATGTGGGTTGCCTTGAAGGATAAGTTTGGGGGTACATCTGCCACTAAGCTGAGGAGACTCACCATCAAGTTTGACACATTCCGAAAGCGCCCAAATGTAACAATGAGACAACATCTTTGGGAGATGTCAAACATGATCAGTGAGCTGAAGTCGGCAGGTCACTCCCTTACTGATGAACAGCAAGTTCAGGCTGTTATAAGGTCTCTTCCTGATAATTGGGAACATATGAAGATCAATATGACGCATAGTGAGAACATCGTCACTTTTGATGATATTGCGCGTCATTTGGAATTAGAGGATGAGCGCCTAGAGGCTGCGAGATCCTCTACCCATGCTTATGTTGCTGAAATGAGTTCGCGCAAAGCTTCGGGCTTCAAGCGCAAGAGGAATCTTCAGTTCAACAACAACAAAGGGAAGATGACTAATTAGGGACCCAAGAGGGCTAAGACCTTCCGACGCAAGAAGCGTGGTGGGAAGAAGGACAAGGCCAAGATGAAGTGCCACAATTGTGGCAAGCTGGGTCATTTTGCTCGTGAATGCACTGAGCCGAAAAAGGTACCCTATTACTCCATTACTTTAAGTAATGCTTTTGTTTCTAGTACTGTAATGCTTGCTGAATCTCATCCAATGTGGACTGTAGACTCGGGAGCAAAGACCACGTAGCTAGAGACCGAGAAGCATTTGTGGAGTATCGTCGGATACAACCCGGAAGAAGATGGATATATGTTGGGAATAACTCAAGAGTTGAAGTGAAGGGTATTGGCACATGTAAATTAATTTTACGTGGTGGTCGAAGCCTATTCCTACATAATGTCCTCTACGCTCCGGATATACGACGAAACTTGGTCTCTGTAGTTGTTCTTCTAAGCTTAGGTTATGTTTTAAATTTTCATGGTGATTGTGTTGACATTTTGTATGGAACAGTTTATTATGGTTCAGGTCATGTATTGAATGGTTTTATGGTGTTAGACATTGACTATGATCAGTACAATGTTAATGTTAATGGTTGTTTTTCTTTAATTGCATCTTCTAGTAATGTTGAGATTGATGCAAATACTTGGCATGCTAGATTAGGTTACATTGGGTTGCAAAGAATGCAAAGATTAGCTAGAGAAGGCCTTTTAGGGTCACTCACTAATGTTGATCTACCCGTATGTGAACATTGTCTAGCGGGAAAAGCAACTAGAAAACCATTCGGTAAAGGGACTAGAGCTGAATTTCCATTGCAACTCATACATTCGACATTTGTGGTCCTTTGAATGTGAGGGCGAGGCATGGAGCCTCATATTTCATTACTTTCATAGATGACTTCACGCGTTTCGGTTATGTCTTTCGATCTCCCATAAGTCCGAAGCATTAGAATGCTTTAGACGATATATAACGATGGTAGAGAATCAGTTGAACAAAATAATAAAGGCATTGAGAACCGATCGCGGACGTGAGTATCTATCGGAGCAATTCAAGGCTCTATGTGATGAAAAGGGAATTGTACGACAATTGACTATTCCTAATACTCCACAACAAAATGGGGTAGCTGAGAGAAGGAATAGAACCCTATTGGAAATGGTTAGGTCTATGATGGCGCAAGCAAATTTACCTATCTCTTTTTGGGGAGATGCATTATTGACTGCTGCCTATGTACTTAACCGAGTGCCCTCAAAATCGGTCACTTCCACCCCTTATGAATTATGGACTAGTAGAAAATCAGACTTAAGTAGTCTACGTCCATGGGGATGTGCAGCTTATGTTCATGAATCTTCCCATAAATATGGCAAATTAGGCCCTAGAGGGAAGAAATGTATCTTTATAAGATATTCTGAACACTCCAAAGAGTATGTGTTCATAGGTGAACAAGCTGATGGGAGTGTGACCGAAAATGAGTCACGAGATGTCACGTTCTTGGAGAACGATTTTCCTAATAGAGGTGAGATTGATAAGGATTTCCAATTATATGAGATGGAAGATCCTAATAATACACCCACTAATGTTATGGAGGAAAATGAAGATTTACCTCAACATGAAAGACCTAGTGGGAGTGTTGCATCGTCGGCGAATTGAATTCAAGAGAAATTCAGTTGCGTAAAAGTAATCGTAAAAGTATTCCTCGTCGTCGTTTTGAGATTGAAGGGGAAGCATTTATGATTGCTCATAAAGATGATGCCGAGCCTAAGACTGTTCAAGAGGCTCTCTCATCCTCGATAAGGAAGAATGGAGAAAAGCTTTGGAAGACGAGATGGAGTCAATGAAGACAAATCATGTCTCCTGGGACTTCGTTGATCTACCACCCAATCGTAAGGCCATTGGAAACAAATGGGTCTTTAAGATTAAGCAAAGGGCGGATGGATCCATTGAAAAGTATAAGGCTCGTCTTGTGGCGAAAGGTTATACTCAACAAGAGGATATAGACTACGAGGAAACATTTTCACCAGTTGTAAGGTTTGCCTCAATACGCCTTATTCTAGCCATCGTTGCACATTTGGACCTTGAATTACATCAAATGGATGTAAAAACGGCATTTCTCAATGGAGAACTAGATGAGGAAATTTATATGAAACAACCAATAGGTTTCATAGCTAAAGGTCAAGAGAATAAAGTTTGCAAACTTCATCGCTCAATATATGGCCTTAAGCAATCATCTAGACAGTGGTATACTCGTTTTCATCGAGCCATAACAACTTTTGGTTTTACGATGATCGAAGAAGATCACTGTGTATATGTCAAGCGGTCTGAAGATAAATTTGTGATTTTATCACTTTATGTGGACGATATTCTGTTGGCTGGAAATGACAAGGTTATGGTAATCACCATAAAAGAATGGTTGTCCTCCAATTTTGAAATGAAGGACATGTGAGAAGCTGCTTATATATTAGGAGTTAAGATCGAAAAAGATCGATCAAGGAAACTCCTTACTTTATCACAAGAATCTTATATTATGAAGATTCTTGAGCGTTTCAATATGCAGCATTGTAATCTCATTGATACCTTTTTGTCATGCAAGGTGAAGGCCTAAGTACCGAGATGTGTCCTAAGACTCCAGAAGAAATCAAAGTGATGGAAACTGTTCCTTACGCTAGTGCGATCGGAAGTTTGATGTATGCTATGATGTGTACTCGACCCGACATATGTTATGCCGTGGGAATGGTGAGCCGATTTCAATCAAATCCCGGTCAAGCACACCGGAAAGCAAAGTGAAGAGGATCCTGAGATACTTGAAGGGCACCATGGACTATCGACTTTGTTACCAAGGGAATGATTTACGCCTATTAGGTTATTCA
Organism: Eucalyptus marginata; assembly: GCA_014182565.1. NCBI lineage: Eukaryota > Viridiplantae > Streptophyta > Magnoliopsida > Myrtales > Myrtaceae > Eucalyptus > Eucalyptus marginata. The sequence continues at coordinate 52,488,155 of CM024592.1, read as the reverse complement.
GATGTTGATTGGGGTGGAGACCTAGATGAGCGTAAATCGACTTCTGGATATGCATTCTTGCTCAATGGAGGTGCAATTTCTTGGAATAGCAAGAAACAGACATGCACAGCCTTGTCTACTATGGAGGCTGAATTTATTGCGTGTTCCGCCGCGGTGCAAGAAAAGTATGGCTAAAACGTTTCTTTGAAAATTTAGCCACTGTCACTGAGATTCCAAGACCGGTGACAGTTTATTGCAATAGTCAAGCTGCCATTGCCTATGTGAAAGATCCCAAGTATCATGGAAGGACGAAGCACATTGACATGAAGAATAACTTCATCAGAGATATTATAGCGCAGAAAGAAGTGATTCTACAATACATTTCAACCAATAGAATGGTTGTTGATCCATTTACAAAGGCCATTCCTATAGACATATTCTTGACCCACATGATGTCACTAGGTTTGCGTAGAATGTGATATGTGTTATTGTAGAGGATCATTGTTTTATGTATTTATGGACATATGTATTGTACTTGTTTGTTTATTAATGACTTGATGTTTTATCAAAAAGTACAAATCCATTATGAGACTAGTACAAGCACACATATATTATTGGAAAGTATGTCAGCAAGTAATGATTGGCTCACTCACACGAGCAATCGCCTCAAGTGCTATAGTTAGCACGTTGAGATGAGACGTTATGTACAAATAAATGCTGAAGAGCAAGTCTGGTACATAAAATATGTCGCCTTGATTGGAGTCAAGATGAGGTCTGTGATTTGTTTAAGACCGAACATGATAGTCCCACAATCATGTATGCACGTAAGATGCCGGATGCGAGTACTTAATTGGACGCTATAGAAAGCGAGCTAATATAGCACTCGAGTTAAACATGAGTACGTGAGAAGCACATGACTATGTTTAGGCTAAGATTCGTATAGTGGATATATCTAAGAAATGACATACGCTCTTATAGAAAGAGAAATCCACTATAGCATGTAATTCGACTACATGTGCATTGTTCGACCGACAATGGAAGGTGAGTAAAATTATCCCTATTTACTCATTGTGTTGAGTCCTTGAGGTATTTTAAAATTTACCTTAATTTGTGCCCTATGTTACTTCGACTATGTTCTCGAAGTGAAAGATCAATGTTGCTACTTTAACATGTTACGGGCGGTCATGAATAGATATGGCCTATGGGACGTGTCTAGGAAAGCGTTGTTCGAAATTAAGAGAGACATGAGTGCGAAGGAAGACTATTGTTGTTTTACATCTGTCACATGTATTTACTGGTCGACCAATTATATCGCCTTATGTAGTTGCGGATATAATTGTAAATACATGGTGTTTTGAGGATAATCAAGTATAGCCTTTAAGGGATATGTATACTTGAATTGATGTAACAAAATATGTCTGGGGCACTGTGAGACATCAGTTGTTTATTTCTTTTCGGGGTTGTAGCCATTATGTCATCCCTAACAGCTGCATAATTTGAGCTCCCAAGTGCAGGTGTACTCACCGATCGCACGGCTTACTTGCCGGTATGAATTGTTTACGTAAAGTTGATGAATGTTGAATGCCTTGCCTTATATTCTTGATAGAGCGCTATCAGGCCCATCATGTCCGAGTGGGAGATGTAGTTCTTTCAGCTGGTACGTCCATGATGGGGTGCGAACAGAACGCACCGTTTCGTCTTGATGCGTTATGATGGAAAGTCACCAATGGAGGGGTACGAAGGGAGACGTATAAAATCTCCCGAACACAACCGTTGGATAAAGTTGGCAATTCATTCGAACCAAATTTTTCTCTCAATTTCCATCATCAAGGAAGAAGGTGTTCCATCTTCAATTTAGCACGAACGATCGGCATTTACGCTGTGGAACTCGGGTGTTTTCCTTGTGATTGTATCCAGACTAACGTGAGGAAGTGTTGTTCGTGATTGATTCGCAATTCAACGTTTGATCCGGGGCTATTTGCTGTTTGCGCATTGGAATCAAGTAAGTCGTCTTCTGCCGACAAGAATTCCTTCAGATGTTTTGCCTGTGCAGGCACGTCCACTATTCAATGATGGGCGAAAATTCTCGAAATTGGCGGATCCAAGTTGCAAGGGGCGTTATCCAATGCGAGGTCTATATCAGGCACTTGCTATGGTATCCATGTGTATACAAGAGCAGGCGGCTGCACGTCCTCTCATCAGGAACATGGTGACGGCTCTTTCTTACCTAGCGAACCAGGCGTATGATCCCAACATTGCTTCTAATTATGGGAACAAAGGATCCGGCATTGATGAGAGAGGCAGCAAGATTTTGAGGAATGAGGATGCCGGAGGTTCCGGGCGCAGCAGGTGGGAATTCGAGGGGTCCGAGAAGGACAATTCTCCAAAGGACGGTAAGTTGTTAAATTGGGACTTGAATAGAGAAAGGGCTGTTGCGGAGGCAAAGATGTGGGGAGAGAATTGGCGAGAGAAAAGACAACAGAGCGCTCAAGGCAGTTTCGATGGATCTAATGGCCGGTTGTCTTGATCGACAATTTCTTGCTTCGTTTCCTCCTTGAGCCTGTGAAAGTATTGAAGATGAACAAGATGAACAAGATGGAAAAGTATTGAAGAGAAACAATCAGACTTTCTTCTTATCTCGTGTATTTCTCTAGTTCTTCAATACGAAAAACGAGAGAGCATTTCAAAGATATACTCTTCGTTATATCAGCTATTTGTTACAATGAATCTTCATGCTCAAGAATCATACGACGTCTTTTGTTTATAAGGCTCTAAGGCTACAAAACAGAAAGAGCTCTCTCAACAATTATGTTATACAACTAACTGAACTAATAACAAACTTTCCTTCTCCTTTTGAATACAAGACACGTGCTATTTACATCGACCTTTCATGTTGTACAGTGATAGCATCTTTGGCTTTGACTTGTGCACTTTGTTTCTTTGGTTTTTCTCTACAACACCAATCTTCGCAACTCCTTTACTTTCTTCCTTTGTTAGCTCCATAGCAGCAACAGCATCATCGCATTGTAAACTTTCGAGTTTGTGTTCCTCTCATATTCTTAACATCCCCCCTCAAATGGGGAGGGGATAAAAATCCCATACCCAATTTGGTGCGTAAGGTAGAATGAGCAATACTCGACAAAGGCTTTGTAAAAATATCAGCAAGTTGAAGATGACTTGGAACATATCGAAGGCTAAGTGACCCGGAGGAGACTTTTTCTCGAACAAAATGAAAATCAACCTCAATATGTTTGGTACGGGCATGGAGAATGGGATTAGCGTAAGAGAGATAGCGACTTGTTATCACGAAGAGAAGAGTGGAGGATGTTAGTGATATTCCAATATCTCGCAAAACAAAACTGATCCAAGTAAGATCAGCTGTAGTAGAGGCAAGAGCTCGATATTCAGATTCAGTAGAAGATCGAGAAACAGTTGGTTGTTTCTTAGCTGACCAGGAAAGAAGATTCGAACCAAGATATGTGCAATATCCAGTGGTGGAACGCCTAGTGTCAGGACACCCAGCCCAGTCAGCATCAGAAAAGCCATATAGTGCTGTTGAGCTAGTAGAATGGAGAAAGATACCAAGATGAGTAGTGCCTTTAACATATCTAAGCACACGTTTTAGGCGATGAAGATCTGCAACCGTTGGACATTGCAGTTTTTGACACAGGGTATTTGTTGCATAAGCAAGATCAGGTCGTGTAAGTGTCAAATATTGTAGGCTACCCACGAGACTTCTATACTCAAGTGGATTAGAGAGTAGGACAGTATCATTTGTCATAGCAACAGAGCGAAGTGGAAGAGGAGTTGAAACAGGTTTACAATTGGTCATATGAGCTCTGGTGAGAAGATCAACAGCATACTTGGTTTGAGAGAAATAAGTCACGAGATGTACGTTTGGCTTCAATGCCGAGAAAGTAATGAAGATAACCTAGATCTTTCATATGGAAATGGAGACTCAGTGACTTGATCAGAGTATGAAGTAGCTGAGCTGAGCTACCAGTCATCACGATATCATCAACATACAGCAGTAACAACACTGTATCTGAACCAGTGTGAAGCACAAAAAGGGATGGATCGGTGGTGCTGAAAAAACCATTCTCAAGAAGAAAGTTGCTAAATTTATCAAACCGGGCGCGCGGTGCTTGGCGAAGACCATATAGTGATTTCTTGAGAAGACACACACAATGAGCTGTTGAGGATCAATAAATCCAGGAGGCTGCTCCATGTGTACAATCTCATTTAACGTGCAATGGAGAAAAGCATTTTTAACATCAAGCTGATGTATTGGCCAGTTCTTCATCATGGCAACAGAGAGAACTATCCTAATAGTGGTATGCTTAATAACAGGACTAAATGTTTCAGTAAAATCAACCCCTTCTTCCTGGTGAAATCCTTTTGCAACTAAGCGAGCTTTTAAACGATCGAGACTGCCATCAGGGGTTAATTTGGTTTTAAAGACCCATTTGCAGCCTATAACATTCATCTGTTTAGTTCGAGGAACTAATATCCAGGTTTGATTCTCATGCAGGGCATCCATTTCATCCTGCATAGCTTTGGACCAGCCTTTATCAGCTAAGGCTGTTTTAACTGATCTTGGTTCCAAAGGTACTCTATAGTCAGCTAAACATGCATACTTGGGATTCGGTTTGATGATGCCAGATTTCAATCGAGTTTGCATAGGATGAGCAGAGGAAGTACCTGAGAAAGTAGTTGTTAAGTGTGGTTGCTGTGGATGATCAATGTGAAGGTCAGTAGGTTCAAGAACAGTAGACAGAGAACCATTTTGCTCTGTGGTAACAGAGTCAGACTGTAGCTGTGAAACAGGTGAAGTATGTGGCACATCATCAGGCTGCGATGGATAAGTGGAATCAACTTCTAAAGGAGGTATCTGAAAAAGTGTTGGATGGTTATTGGAGGTATCCACTGAAGTTGTGTTTGTGGAATCAAGAAGTATAACTTCGTCGCCCCCTTTGTTTATACGAGTTGTGTACGATCATAGTCAGAGATTACCTTCTTTGTAAATGGAAAGAAAGTTTCATCAAATACCACATTTCTACTAATATAGATACGACCATCAGTAGGAACAAGGCAACGATACCCTTTATGTCGTTCACTATAGCCCAGAAAGATGCAGATAAGAGATCTGGGATCGAACTTATGTCTTGCATAAGATCGAAGACAAGGATAACAAGCACATCCAAAAACTCTGAGGTGTTCATAGCTAGGTTGCTGATTATGAAGTCTATAATAGGGAGATACCATATGTAGCTTTGGTGTAGGAAGAATGTTCACAATATAGTTGGCTGTTATGAAAGCATCTACCCAGAACTTCAATGGAACTCTAGAATGATATAACATTGCTAACCCCAATTCAACTATATGGCGATGCTTCCTTTCTGAGATGCCATTCTGTTCTGGTGTATGAGGGCAGGACATACTCTGCTTTATACCACAATTCCTCAAGTGATTCTGAAATCTATTACTCAAGAACTCTCCTCCACCATCACAGTGAAACATTTTAATTTGATGATCAAATTGTTTCTCGACTAGTTTCTGGAACATAAGGAAGATATCATAAAACTCTGACTTTAGCTTCATAGGATAGATCCAGCTATAGCGAGAGAAATTGTCAACAAAGATGACATAGTACTGAAAGTTCTGAAAAGATCTAACTGGTGATGGTCCCCAGATATCACAGTGTATCTTTTCTAAGGGTATAGCAGATGTAGATTCAGATAAAGGAAATGGTAAAGCTGTACTCTTTGCTATTTGACAACTACGCATATGGCTGCGAGATTGAGCATTAGAAATCAAGTTTTGATTACGTAAATGCTTCACTATTTTCTGGTTTGTGTGAGCTAGTCTCTGATGCCACACATCTGCTGCTATCACTTTGTGTCTTCGAGTGAAGAATGCTGCTGTAGGTTGAGAATCCACACAGTAAAGTCCTCTAATTTTCCTTCCGATCATCTCTGTTTTGTTGGTTTGGTTGTCCTTCATATAGACCCCAAGTTTATCAAAAATAAAGGAACAAGGATAGTCATCTGTCAGTTTGGAAACAGAGAGAGATTCTTTTTATTTCGAGGCACAATCAAGACATCATTTAAAGGTAATGTATTATTTTCTGTATTCAATTGAGTATTGCCAACATAAGCAATAGGTAAACACGAGCCATTTCCTACCATGACTGTATCAACTCCAGTATATTTAGTAGAGTTGAGAAGAATACCCGAATCAGCACTGATATGTGCTGTTGCTCCTGTATCAGGATACCACTCACTTCCTCTGGGATCCTCTAAATGTACTGCTGCCAAAGCTGTGGGAATATCTTCAGCTTGATATGAATTGTCAAATCTATACCAGCAACGAAGAGCATTATGTCCTGGTCGTTTACAAATTTGACATTCTAACCGAGTGTTTTTGTTAATTTCTCATCCCTGCAGGTGTTTCGAGGCATTGTCATTGAAGTTGGATAGGATTTGGTGTCTTGGTACCTTTGAGAAGAGCTGGCATATGGTCGAAATCCACGACCGAGATTCGAGTAATCAATCCTCTCGCTCGAATTGTTGATCTACTCGATCTTGAGATAAGTTGTTTGGTCTGTAATGCTGGTTCCTTCCGGAATAACCATAATTACGACCTGTATTGTTCATCGCACGAGCTCGACCAAAATTACGTCCTCCTCTGTTACTACCTCTTTGACCTCCAAAGCCAGAGTTCTGAAAACTATAGTCTCTTTCAGAATTCCCTCTCTGCTGTGTTTCAAAATTTCTTTGGCCAAAATAGGCTAGATTAGGATTAAATTGACTCATTGAGTATGTCTTTAGTCTTGTTTCAAATCGTTCAAGCTGTGCTATCACTTCATCATAATCCGGTTGAGGTTTTAGGCAGTAGATAGTAGTTCGAAAATTCTCATATTCAAAACCTAGTCCTTCAAGAACACCAAACATTTTGGTTATCTCATCTATAGGTTTTCCAATTGCATTTAGCTGATCACAGATGGACTTATACTCTCTTAGGTAGACTGAAAGGGCTCGATCTCGTTTCTGACAAGCTTGCAACTTTCCTCTGAGTTCAAACTCTCGAGCAACTGATTTCTGAGTAAAGCGATTGAGAAGAGTTTGCCATACCTCGTAAGAGGTTTCTAAACCAATGATTAAACTCAGAATATTTTCAGAAACAGCTCCACTAATCCATGATGATACAAGCGATCAGTCCTTGTCCAATCTGTGTAATCTGGATTTATGATTTCAGTTTCGCTTTCTTCATTTTCAGCTTGCAATAATCGAGGAGGTGAAGAGATTTCACCACTGATAAACCCAAAAAGTTCCTGACTTCGAAGAAATCTATGAAACTGTGCTTGCCACAGCAGGAAATTGTCTTCAGCAAGTTTGATTGTGACAAAATTGGAGATGTTAACATGTATTGGAAAAGGATACTTCTGTGTTCTTACTGCCATTTCTATGTTTGCAGGGTTTTGATGATGAAGAAAGACGATTCTGTGATTGAGAATCAGGTTTACCTGTTGATCTTGCAAGACGACGTTCTGTTATTGTCACTCGTAATGTTCAGATCTTAGAAGAACAGCTGAAACGAATGCAAAGCACTTTGAACTTTCCAGATCAACAAACGAGAATGATCATCCGCTACTTTGATTCATTGTGATCACTGCGATCATTGAACTTCAGAGACGACTTCAATCTTCTGCATCTTCAGTATCTTAGATTTGATTTCACGAATGATTGAGTATTCATGAAAAGCTTTTCGACATGGATGATCGATAGTGCTCTGATACCATGTGAAAGTATTGAAGATGAACAAGATGAACAAGATGGAAAAGTATTGAAGAGAAACAATCAGACTTTCTTCTTATCTGTGTATTTCTCTAGTTCTTCAATACAGAAAACAGAGAGCATTTCAAAGATATACTCTTCTGTTATATCAGCTATTTGTTACAATGAATCTTCATGCTCAAGAATCATACGACGTCTTTTGTTTATAAGGCTCTAAGGCTACAAAACAGAAAGAGCTCTCTCAACAATTCTGTTATACAACTAACTGAACTAATAACAAACTTTCCTTCTCCTTTTGAATACAAGACACGTGCTATTTACATCGACCTTTCATGTTGTACAGCTGATAGCATCTTTGGCTTTGACTTGTGCACTTTGTTTCTTCTGGTTTTTCTCTACAACACCAATCTTCGCAACTCCTTTACTTTCTTCCTTTGTTAGCTCCATAGCAGCAACAGCATCATCAGCATTGTAAACTTTCTGAGTTTGTGTTCCTCTCATATTCTTAACAGAGCCTTCCCTTGGCTTGCTTTCTGTGAACTTATACGAAGCAAATGCAGGGCATTCACGTCTTGTCGTGCATATTCCATTTTGTCGAAGGGAAATGAGCGGAGAGATTGTGGTTGAATTAGGAGGACTTGGTCCCTGCTACTCTAACTCGGCTCTTTTTTGGGTATAATCTCTCCATTCTCTGTTTATACTTTCTTGAAATTTGGAGGAAGAGGGGGTTGGGTGTGCATCATTGCTAGAACAGCATTATAGATAAGAGAATCCAAAGGAAGAGAGAGATTGTCTGTCCTGTAATGCTTGTGCTGAATCTTGTAAGTCTATTCTGAGCAGGATTTGGCTGCATATTCTAACTCTAGTTTTAAGCAGCATCTGATCTACTGATTTGCCGCGCGGTTGGTAGTGCAACTCCCTTTGGTTTCGAATGTTTCTTGCTCCTTGGCTCATCACAGGGACATTGCAAATGATGCAAGTTTTTGAGGTCCTATCCGATTGGAGCTACAAGTCGTTCGTTTGACTCTCTTCCTGGGCATGAATTTCAACTAAAATTCTTGCAATATTGGAAGCACCATCTGATAAAATGGAACAATAGGTTAGTTCTACCCAACCACGGCACAAGCGTCGTCAACTAGGATGACGGGTTCGAATATATTAGTAATTAACTCGATCTTTGATTCGATGATAGAAGAATTTATATCTTTCGAGATATTGCCTTAAGCACTTTCTTCTTCATTCAATTGTATATGGATCGAGTCGGGGACTTAATGAAGTTTTTTGGGAATAATGAACTTTTAATTTATTAACTTTGGCTCAATATACAATATGGTCACTGCTTAGACAAAAATATAGTTGATCATGATTAGGTGACTAATCCCAAAGGTTGCTCGACCTCCGTCCTGTCGCCTAGGGTCCTAGGCAGCCTGCCGTTCTCCTTTATTATTTTCTTTTCTAATTTTAATTTTTTCTTGCAATAAGTATTTTTGCAAGTTTACCAACACTATGTGCTTTGCATAAAAATCCTATTTTCCACGAAAAGCTTCATCGCAGCAAATTTCATTTTCTACACTCTGCTCATATAAATCGACAGAAACGCTATTTCTCTTCGAATGAAATCGCGATCTGGGAAGGGAGGATGCAGTTCTTCGGGGGCTCCGACGTCAGCCCGTCTCCGCCGGCGCCGACGGCGGCGGGGCACAACGCGAACGTGATGTACATGTTCAACCGGAACGGGGTGTGCCTGTTCTACCGGGAGTGGAACCGGCCCCTCCGGACCCTGAATCCGCAGCAGGACCACAAGCTCATGTTCGGCCACCTCTTCTCCCTCAAATCCCTCACCGCCAAGATGGACCCCACCAAGTATGTACCTTCTCTCCCGATCTTTCCTCGAACTCGTGGGGAAGTTGAATGAATTCCCGAGTGCGGTTGGCCAATCGCGCGAGGCATCGGAAATGGCGGGTCTTGATCTGTCTTGAGTGTAGAATTTTGCATCTTTATGCGTTGTCTTAGGAATGTAGATGCTGTTCGGTTGCTTGATGATCTGCTTTGACTTCGATTCTTTGACGTAATTGGTCTCTGAACACTCTCGTAAATGGTTGAATGCGATTAAATGTTGCGGAAATCGCTGAAATAAGTGATCTTTCGAATCATGCGTATTCAATTCAGGCACCATTTGATGGTAATCCGGCTTTTTAATTTGGTAATTTACTTGTTCTTTCGCTAAATTGCTGTTGATCCTCATGAATGTTCAGCGAAACTTTGATTGAAAGGACTTTGGAAAATTTTCAAGTGGAGTTCGAGCTTGAATGAAGAGAAAAATCTAACATAAGTTGAACCTCCTGTAGAAATTTTAGAGTAAATGAAATTTGTGTTTCTTTTGTTTATGTGCACTCACAGGCTCCCTCGTGCGTGCAAACATGTGACGAACCTCAGCGGTAAGCATTGCAAACATCAAAGCTCAACTTAACTTAATATTCGAGTAGTCACTTAGTCGAGTTCAAGTAGCTCATGAGTGGGAGGAATTTTTTGTGCCATGAGCTTAAAGTTGCAAAACCTTTCCATAGCCAAGTGCCAAGTATCTCGGAGAAGATACAGGAGAACCGGATGTTCAGCGATTAACTTGCACACTCTCTGTTTTTTCCTCTTGCAGTGCAGACAGAGGAAATCTCGGGGTGCCGCAGTTACCAGGCCAGGGTTGTTCATTTCACAGTTTCCGCACTAACACATACAAACTTAGTTTCATGGAAAGTCCTTCTGGTATAAAGGTTAGATTACCTTATTCTGCAGTCTTTGGAGTATTTTTCTATCTCGGATGTTGCTCATAATGAGCGTGCACTAAAAACTTCAATAATCTTAGCAAATTAGCAAGACCTGTTAAAACTGAGCATTATTAAGGAACAGACACCTTTTGCGACGTATCTAAAGGCACCACGCAATTGGAAGGTGTTTGTGCTTCCATAATCGCATAATACAAGAGAGAAATGGTTTGCTCCTGTTAACTCCTATTTTCTGTGCATTGACTACTTATTATTTTTGCTCATTATTTATGCTCAACAATGCAAAATGAATTTGTTGAAAATCACATTGCCGTATGTTAAGGATTTGGCTTATGCTTCTATTTCAGCAAACACATTAACGTCAATGCATTCTTGGATCAGATCTTTGCCCATTAGTGTACTTCTCCTTAGAAGACTCTTACTAACCATCAATCTGTTCTCCTGTTTTTTTTTTTTTTTTTTTTTTTTCCTTTTTCCTGGTCATCTTATTCCTCATGCCCTTGCAGATAATATTGGTTACGCATCCCGGGACTGGTGATCTACGAGAAGCTTTGAAGTATATATACAGTCTATATGTTGAATATGTGGCTAAAAACCCTCTCTATGATCCAGGAACTCTTATCAGGTGACTGATGAACTTTTGTTGGTTTAAAATGGTCGATTAGCACGTCAATGTTGATGATCTATTATTGAAATAGTGTTCTATAGGGGACCAAAATAGTCAGATTGTCTGCTAGAAGCATCTGTCTGTTAAAATCCTCAATGATACTTTTTTGTCATTCTGGATAATAAACCCCGCACTGTCCCAATGCTTTTGATACAGGTCATCAGTTTCAGGACCTAGCTTGCATCTTTTTGATACTAGTACTTCTGTGGATGTATGATTGGGAATTTGGGATAAAGACATTTCATGGCGATGGCGACCATTGCTTTTCTTTCTGTGAGTTATATTTGCATAACTGCAGAAGGTGTTATTTTCTCTCCTTACACCTTTTCTTATCCTTTTTGAAGGTGTGACCTTTTCAATACAAATCTTGACCAATATGTAAGGAGCATTTCGTAAAGCATTGGGACAGTGCAGGGTATGGAGCTAAATACGTATATGCCTTTTCGCCATGGATCAAGCTTAGTGGACAATCTGGAGAATTGGTTGATTGTGATGTGCTGGCTTGGTGTATTATGCGCCTCTCTCTTTGCTGCCAGTGCTCGTCCAACTCCAATCTTCCTATGATTGTGTATCCGCTGCTTCCTTTTTAAACGGATTAGTCGAGGAATTTTTTTTATGCTCCTCTTTCTTCTATATAAATGCTAGTGATTGTTGCTGTGGACATGATGCTGTACCCTCTCTCTTTTTTCCCATTTTTTACTGCTTTATCACTGAGATGCGCAAATGTTGTTGGAAGGCATTGATTCTCGTATCTCAATTTAAATTGAGCCCGGATAGGTTTACATGATTCAAGATGCATAAAATTGCAAGCATCTGCAGTGAACTTTTGATATTGCCTAAGTTATGGGTGATCAATATTATGCAGAATTATGTGCTGGGAAATTCCAAATATGGGCCTAAAGTGCCCTCATTTTTTCAAATTACAGCCAGAAATGAACTTTATTTAAGATAAGGACTTGAAATATTCTCATTTTTTCAAATAAGGGTTGAAGTGAATCTTATTTCAAATAAAAACCCAAAATGACTATATTAGTTTCAAAGAAGGACATGATTTTGTGGTTGGTCAATGGCATTTTTTTCTTCTTTTTTTTTTCTTTTTAAATTTTTTCATTCCTTCATATTTCTTTTCCGTTTTTCCTTTTTCCGATTTGTTCTTTCTTCTTCTCTGGTGGTTGGTCTCGATGATAGCTGGCCACCAACGATGCCTGGAAAGGGTTGGCGAGGGTTGCCCTTGCCTTGGGTGAGGTCGCCCTTGCTGACCATAGGCGAGGCCCTAGCAAGGGTCACCTCACTAGCGAATGGCGAGGGATGGCCTCGCCTTGACAACCCTTGCCCTAGGCGAGGCCACCCTTGAAAGCCACTAGAGAGGCTGCCTTCGCTAGCCACAAGCAAGGCCGGTCCTTGTCAGTGACTAGTCAGGATGGCCGAGCCCTCATTGAAAAAAAAAAATTAAATTAAAAGAAAATTTAAAAATTTAAAAATTTAAAAATTTAAAAATAAATTAAGATTGTCTTTTGACAAAACTACCCTTAGTCAATGGAAATATCTAGTTGGTTAGTGATCTTTGAGGTTAGACCCTTATTTAAAATTGCCATCGCCACTTTAGGCTTTTATTTGAGACTTACATGGTCATTTAAGCCCTTATTTGACACAAATTCCACTTCAAGTCCTTATTTGGACTTTTCCCTTATATGCTGCTATTAGCTTCACTATGAAAGTATTTCTTGATCCTTGTGATGCTGTAGTACATATTTTTGGTAGGCCTAGATCGATCATCACCATCATCAATATCATTCATGCTCACTCCTTGTTATTAAATTGATGCGTATGGATTTTGATTGGTCTTAGAGGACCTAAAATATTTAATCCTAGTATTCGATATTTGCTTGGGTGACTATGGCTCCTAGAAAAGCAAGCCTAGAATGGCAGTCAAGGGCCATGGTCATTCATCTGGCCGAACATAAAAGGCTCTTATTGAGCCTTATACAACAATCAAAGTAGATTGATCCCCACCGGGCTTCAATCACCTTATCTAAAGAAACAAAACTCTAGATATCATATGTCGAGATGTAATCAGAAGTTGCTTTACATTGATAATTTCATTGTCTCTTCCTTTGTGAATGCATTTGAGATATATTCAATACATTTTTTGTGGAATTCTAGGTACGTTACTTAAGAGCATGCCACCATCCCCAGCTTCAAACCATATATACTATGACATGAGAAAATTACTAATTCACTGTTACTGTTTCCTAAATTCAGATAACATCTTTTTTCGTAGCGGTTCCTTGGGGGATCATAAGACAGATGCAATGAATTGGAATGAAAAACCTCACTTTCGGAGGCAAATCTCCCCAAAACAGGAACTTGGATTGAGTTGAAAAAGGGTTACCCCCAATTGGTATTCCAATAGAAATATTTCCTAATGCTTGATTTAAAATGATCCGCATTCATTTGCTGGTGAAGTATTGCGGGAGCAGAAAGACTCCGCATTCATTTGCTGGTGAAATATTAGGAGCCACAAATTACGGAAGCATTGTGGGGTCGAAAAGGGATCTAATTGGCCCTAAGGATGGACCGGGTGCACATTTTGCCGCTCAAACCTTTATCTTCCACGAACTCGACGCTGCTATGAAGAACTTCTAGCCGGAGTGTTTCTTAGGTAAAGGATGATCTGGGTGTATATAAAGGGAAGACTCGAGAGCACTCGACAGGCGGATAATGTGCTCTTTTCTGTATGTATCGTGTATGTGGCATTTGATGGCTGTGTTTTTAATAAAAATCAGCGTCAGCTAGTTTTCCCTTTCCAGTCTTTAGTTTTCGGTCAATGAACCAACTGTTTGACCTGAAGTCTGAAAGCTAGAGTTAGCTAGATGTTACAATTTCTCCTAAGGGCCTTTTCTGGATCAGCTAACATGGAGAGAAGGAATGAATTCATAGAAAAGATTGCGTTTCGTGTTTGAATCAGTTGAACAGTGTATTTTTTAAAAATATGTCTATCCCTCTACAAGTGAAGCTAACACTTTATGTGTAGTTGCCTCCAGTTTAGTGGAACATTTGTTTAGTCCCTTTCTTTTTCTTTCGCTGAAATTCTTTGTTGACATTCATTTTTTCTTTTTCAGGCAAATAAATTTGGAGCTAAAGGATATTAACAAGCTGTGAACAGTGCGATCAATCTTTAGACTTTTTCTGTCGGATCGAAGAGTCCAAGTTGGTGCAGCAGATCTATTAATTCGAAACACCTGGAGTAGTTTTCGAATGAGTTTGACATGGTTGGTTTTTTAATGACATCTGAAGAGCTTCGACTTTATTGTATCTGTCTTAGAATTACAATTTTGAAATCGTTAGATTGACATTTTATATAGACATTCTGCCCAGGTTAAGTCATCAATTAAATTCAAGATTCAGATACTATCAGTCATACTATAGTTAGGCTGGCTGCAGCTCTGCTCTATTAAATTCTAATTTCTTTGGTAGCTACTCTTGACTCTCTTGAATATTGCTGTTATACGAAGTTCTTACTTTGACCTCAGTCATTTGTAAGCTGCTGCAGTTAAACAACAAGATAGAAGTGGTTCACAAGGTAACCACGAATTTCTGGTGGAGGTTCTGATGCTGAGCCTTCTGCATCACCCTAATCTCATAAATCTGATTGGTTACCGTGCTGATGGTGTTCAACAGCTTCTTGTTTATGAATTGATGCCCTTGGGATCATTGGAATATCATCTTCGTGGTAATATCAATTATCCTTAATAAGAGGTCCTTCCTTCTATAATTCAATCTAGGTAATTTAGTACGTATTTATTTGCACTTCCTAGAACTCTGCCTTGAAGTGGCCCAAATTTAAAGTGTGAAATTGAACTTTTCTTGCCAGATACCAACAAGATCAAGAATTTGATACTATGATTTCAATTATCTACACGTGTTCACATTCTGGCTGAATTATGTGAAAATTAACTGTTTGTATTAGGCAACTGATATTAGCATTATGCTATCGGTACACAGCTTCCACTGGATAAGGAGCCGCTAGATTGGAATACCCGAATGATGATGGCGGCCGGTGCAGCTAAAGGTATAGAATACCTGCATGACAAAGCAAATCCCCCGGTTATTTATAGAGATTTCAAGTCATCTAATTTATTGCTGGACGGGAGGTTCCATTCAAAGCTCTCTGTTTTTGTTCTTGCGAAGCTTGGTCCCGTTGGGGACAAATCACATGTTTTCGCTAGGGTCAGGGGCACTAATGGATATTGTGCTCCGGAGTATGCAATGACGGGACAATTTACCGTCGAATCTGACGTCTCTAAGGGTAACAGAACCGTGTAACAAGGGTGATTCTAGTTTAATTTATGCCTCTTGTTGCATGACCATGAATCCCATCTCATTTGGACTTCTTCCTTTCAGAAGTATGTTTAGGTGCTTTTGGAATGGAAAGAGTTTTGAGGATGCTGGAGGGCCCAGGCTCAGCAGGCGGAAATTCGCAGTGTCCGGAAAGAGCAATTCTCCAGGGGACATGAATAGAGGAAGGGCCGTCACCGAGGCGAAAGTGTGGGGAGAGAATTGGCGAGGCAGAACGCTCAAGGCGGTTTCAATGGATCTAATGGCATGTTGTCTTGATCGAGAATTTCCCGCTTCGTTCGCTCCTTGAGCCTCTTCGCTTGCTTTCTGTGAACCATACGAAGCAAAACAGGGCATTTCATGTTGTGTCGCACATATTCCATTCTGCCGAACAGAATGAGTGGAGAGATTGTGGTAGAATTAGTAAGAATCGGTCCCCATTGCCTTAACTAGCACGAGCATCATCGAATATACTAGTAATTAACTTGTTCATTAATCAGAAAACGGAATAATGAATACAGTTCTGAGAGATTGTCAGAGCACTTTCTTATTCATACAATTGTACACCAACCGAACACCGATATAGAGAGATATCGATAGAGCAAGTATCATGGAGAGGAGGATAGACCGAGGCAACCTTCACATTCTTAATTAAAGCCCCGCTCGATGGTAAGTTGGGCTTGAACCAACTTAACTTGACTGAGCTGTTGCTCATCTGCTCGGGCTTCACCGCCATTGACGGGATGGACTTCAGAGGCTCCTCCTAAGGGGAGGTGAACAACTTGTTGCGGGGGCTCCTCTCTGTTTCTGTAGTATCCGTACAAGACCATTTGAGACAGTCCCAAGACAAAGCCCACGATGTTCGGTATCTGCATGTCAAGGTCAAGAATATTCTTTAAGTTCGGCCGAAACATATGTTAAAACTTGACAAAACATTTTAGTCTGCCCCAAGGCTTAGTATCGATATACTCGATGACGTGCATTCGCATTCATCACATAATCTTCATCCGTAACAGTTATAAAGATATTAGATTTATATATTTACATCGATTGACCATTTGAAAATCTAAGATTTCACTTTAATTTTTTTTTCCCAAAGTTATGTACATAAGTTTTGTTAAATATTCTCGCGTCGGTCCATTTTTCAAATGTAAAGTTTTCGATCCTCCAATAATCATAATCATTAATAACGTGTCCCACTCGGTCGATATTATTTAACCTTTTTTTTTTTCCAAAAAAAGATATTATGAACTCAATGCAAGAAATGAGATAATGGTATAATATGAAGAAAAAAAAAAAACCGAAAATTATGACCATGATAAATAATTACAAAAATTCATCCTACCCTGGCAACTTGAAGAGTAAAGTCTAATCACACAGAATGTATACAGATGTCTATGGACATGGGACCCGCATATGCTTTTATTAGCTTTTCTTGAAAATTTAATTAGTCTTATTAGCCCATTAATGACGTGCCAACGCAACATGTTATCTATCAAATGAACCCAAAAGTGATGCTGAACAAATATTTGGAACTATATTACCCCAATGCACATTACGACAGAACATGCACTTCAAATACAAAGTAAAGTGATCCTTAACGTTTTTAAATTAAATTTTTCGAAAATGGGGATCCCTTACCATAATGCACCAGTCCTTTTGGAAGAAACCGTAGCCGAACCACATGATGGCGCTCAACGTTAGAAAGAACGACAGAGAGAAGGGCATGAACTCCACGCTCTTCGTTCGCACAACTCGTGCCTAAGAAGACCAGAATAGGGGAAAAAAAGCAAGAAGATTAAAATGCGTTTTCCGTGGTTAGATATGAGAATTTGGAAAATAAATATTGGATTTTTTAAGTGCGCACCACAATGCCTAACGGTGCTGCAAAGACGCTCACGGAAATCGTTGTGCAGATCCATCCAAACACCGTGGTGCGTGCATCACCGTTTGGAATGAAGTGCATGATGAGAATTAGGAGAGAGAACAATCCCACGTTCATCAAAGCAAAGAGCTTGATCGTGGAGTTCTGCAGTAATCAAAATTATTAAGTTAGAACAAACACAGGATAGTTAGAGATATAGGGGAAAAAGAGAGCTTTTAGATGGCAAGGATGGAGAGCGCAAAACAAGTTCGGTTAACCCAGTCAATCGTAAACTACCACCGGGATTTATTGCGTTCTTAAAATTTCAGTTCTTTTCTTATCGAACGTATTTTCTTTCATTGTATAGATCATGTGAATCACCAAAGAAAGTTTCCTAGCAAGCCCTTTGGTTCATTGTGATCGGAATATGAGCATTGCATCATCTAATGATCAATACGTACCCTGGCAGCTCCTTCTGCATAAGCAATGTAGATGGCGATGTACAACATCTCTATGACGCATCCGAAGGAGTTAATGGTGATGAGAAGGAAGGAGTGTCCTTTGAGGAATGCGTAGTAAAGCCAGAGCATGGAGCTGAATAGAGCAACCAAATACGGTAGCGATTGGAAACCCTCGGTCGATTTCTCCCTGTAGATTTTGTAAAATGTCGGCCTACAACAGGAGAAGAGAAAAGGAATCAGGAGTTATTGTATCGGGATCAAATAAAATAAGACTATCTTCATCCTAGTGAAGGAAAAGAACTTCAAAGAAAAAAATGATTACTTACACTGGAGCCAAGAAGACGAAGAACGAGACAATGTTTCCTATCATCGATTGCAAAAGAAAAGCACAAACGTTAAATTATTCTGTGCAAGCGTGGTGCAAATGAAAATGCTCTTTTTGCTAGGGTTAAAATTAAAGAAGAAGAAAAACAACCTTAGTCATTTACTAATCTAAGTGCGGAGCACATACGAAGCGGTTGAACAGAACTCAAACTAAATCATATTGCATGTCGTTGTATAACCTTTGTATACATAGGATATAGCCAAAAGATGAAAAGAATGAATTCCCACGAAATGCAAACCGACTCAAGACAATTTAAATCCCACGTTAGTTGCAATAACTTGAAGACGGACCCATAAGTTGACGACAGACGCTAGCGTACCGGCTTCAACATTTAAAGCTAATTCTAAAAGTGCGCTAGAGTGAAAACAAAAATCGTTGGAGGAAATGGCTAAAAGGGTTGTGAAAAAGTTGGCAAAAGTCCAAGAGACTGAAAAGGTTGCCGAAGGTTTGGTTTTGAGCGGGGTTTGTATCATCAAAAGAGAGAAAAACTCGATGTGAAGAGTGGTGTCAAGATTAGTGCAAGGGGAAAATTTTTCTCATTTTCTTTGTGATTTTTGTTGTTGCTTTAAGTGTGTTTTGTAATTGATAGAAAGAGAGAGTGAAGTTTTGGAAGAAAGAGTTGCCAAACGAAAAGAAGAAGAAAAGAAGATACTAAATACGAACGATTCATCAAGCGGAAAAAATAAATGCATGTAGACCATATGAAGATGGATAAAGGAAAGCGGGATGAAAGGAAATGGCGCAAGCAAGCAGCATTATTGCGAAGAAGAAGAAGCAAATGGAGATGAAGGGCGAACAGCTTCTGGTTTCTTCCTTCTTTACCTAGGATACCGAAAATGAAGATACAGAGTTGGAGGTGATCAGAGAAGGCCATTTTCCACCTCCGACCGTGAGAAATGCTCTCCTCTCTCCAAGGCAAAGACCAAGAAAAGAAAGCAAGGTTTGCAGAGAAACCCTGGCTCTCTCTCTTTCTCTCTCTCTCCCCCTCCCTCTCCTCCGACTCTCTCAATAACTTTCGATGATAATCATGCAAGGGATGGTTCGAGGTCGTGTGGGAAGCTCGGCTTTATATATACATACACAAGTTGCATCCTACTAAGCACAGGAGAAAAATGGGGGTTGCCGTGTGTATGCGCGCTACAGAGAGAGAGAGAGAGTATGCGTATTAAATTCATAGTGCTCGCATGACGAGTGGAGGCTTAGTAGGTAGCGTAGCAAAAAATCATTGTCTCCTCTCTCAGCAGCAGCACCAGCCCCTCCTTCCCTCCTCCTCCTCGTCCCACGTGCCTCCCTCCTCGCGTGCCCATACAGAATCCTCGGCCACGAATGTTGGGGAAGAAAGGAGAAAGTCGTGCGGACGCGACCAGCCGTACCTCCCCTCAATTATCTTTCCATTTCCTCCGCCGCGAGGTGGAGGCCCTTTGGGGCAGCGTGGGGGCAGCGGCACGTGCCCCCGGGCGAGAGTGGCGATTGGTGCACGAAGCATTGTTACGTTACTCCCCCACCGCAAAGCTGTTCCCCGCCTAATGCTTCGTTCACGTGACTTCTCCGAAGATAATATATTCTTTCCGTGGTTTTTTCATTCTTGTCTTTTAGCCGTTTTCTCCTCTCCTCCCCCTCGCACTCAAGAACCAAACACACCTTACTGACTCAGCCCTAATTTACCCCTCCACCCCCCCCCGGTCCCTCTCCTCTCTAGTATTATTGTTTTTATAATGGGTAATTGTTTGTCTCGTAGCGCTCTTCTCATGAAATATTCATTCACCCCCGCGGTTTCTCCTTCTTTTACCATATCGTGCGGTTTCTTAGTACGCATCGCGTTGACAACATGAGGATTTTCACAAAAGCGGTGGTTTCGTGAAACGTGAGCTGATGTGCTTGCTTATGGTGTCCTCCTACCAAATCGGGTGAAGCTTCAATATAGTTCCGGACGCGACGACGCGAAAACCTTGGTATTTTCGCGGAATTCCCAAACCGAGTGTCACCCCCAAAAGTAGTCCGGATTCAATGCTGTTTTTCGGTGATGGAAAATTTGGTGAGCTGTGAAGTGATCGATCGTAAGGTACAATACTATTATTGCTTATTCGACTAGTGACTATGGATTAAAAGTTTTCAAGTTCTAGCTTCCCTAATTACAGTGGCTTTTGCTGTGTAAATGGCAAGACTATAGCATGACATCTGATGGATGCGAACTTCAATTATTGTTTGCAAATAATGTGTGAAAGGGACTCTCGGGAACTTAGGCTACGTGTCGAATTTTGGAGGCCCCTGAACGGTGACGTTTTACTAACGAAAACTATTAAATCCAATGATTAACATTCAATGAGAACATGGCACGATGTTGGGGTGGATCCGGAACGAGCAGAAGATCGAACACCTGGCAATCGTTTTGTGATTTGATGCAGTTTGCCCCAAAACCATAATTGATATCGAGTGAGTTCTAGCACACAAATGTGTAAATGTAAGCCAATCCCTTGAAGGCTTTCAATCATAGGAAAACCTAGAATAGGTGGTCTTGTTCATCGTATTGCCATGATTGGCAACGAGAGAGGGAGACCCATTTAGCTATTTAAGGGTAATATGTTTCTTTACGTTGCCTGATGGAGAACGCATGTCCCCGTCAATACTAATAGAAGAGGTTGATATCATAAAATGTAACGACGCTACGCGTTAGTCGCGTAGAAAAATTGATGTCTTTAATATAATAATAAAACACCACAAGTCTAGTAAGATATATAAAATCACAAAACTTAGGTACAGTTTATTTTACAAATAATATCCTTTTTAAAAATATTTTGCAATCTACCAGGAAAGGTACAACACTTTTAAGAGTTGAGGATGCAAGGTACATCCTAAAGTCGAGCATGTGCTCACTGATTATGAACTTTTGAAAGTCGGAACTTATCGTATGTCTTCCTCTAAAACGCATCATGAATGGAATCCAGCCATGTTGATTCCTTAAATTCCCCGCATGTGCCCCACCTTTATAGGCTTTTATTTTTCTTTTTGTCGAAAGCTTTACGGGTTTAAAAACAACAAAATCGTGTAATGGTTACCTCCCATGACACGTAGGGCTGGCAATTCATATTCTTGTGTTATGTGTCCGTGTCAACCACTCGTGTCCTTCCATGTCAATAACAAAAATTCTTCAATTTACTTTCAAAATGTCATGGTACGTCGGTTTCGAGTTAAGCCGCATCACGCCAAATTCCGATTTCTCATTGATGAATTTATGTTGCATCTAAGTCGTTTTCTCATGTCATGTCAGGAATTATCACCTCTAATTTTATGTGCCGGCTAAGTTTCACCGAACCTTTGTACTTTACTAATTATTGACGATGACTAGGAATGCACTTGTTTAGGAAATCAATGAGTTTGTGATAAGTTATTTTGGCGATATTGCAAAAGCTACATGATAATCTCACGGGGTAATGGAAGGAGAAGGAAATGGCAACATTTCTGCTTAAATTAGGGAGAGATGTTGACAGTAAGGAAGGGGCCCTTTTGCGTCACAAGACCCTGCAAAAATCAATGAGGAAGGTGGAGTGATTATCCGGGTTGCGTACGAGAAGGGAGATATGATCAAATCGAAACCTGGCCATTCCAAATTATTCAGATCCCATTTCGTGCGTGGCACATAATGCCTTCTTTGTCATGTTTATCGTGAATCTGATGGAGGGTTCAAGGGTACTATTCGAGGTATAATTCTTCATCAATCCCTTGACTCAATCTGGTCTAGAGAATCCTTAAAAGACTCTCTCTCTCTCTCTCTCTCTCTCTCTCTCTCTCTCTCTCTCGTCAACTGATGAAGACGCGTAGGGCTGGTTACTGATTTCACACCGATTGATATGAAAACGTGAAGCTCCTCTTCTTCAGGTTTTGCTTCTTCTTCTTTTTTGTTGGAAAAACTTAGATAACCCCACGCGATAATGTGAGAAATGTGAAATTTTTGAATATTTGAATGGGTTCTTATCAAAAGATACATGAACCGGAGAATTAAAGCAAATACAATAATATATGAATAATCTTGAGAGACAATGAGAATTAAAGGAAATATCCTAATTATTTTTAATATACATCAAAGAAATACCCAAGTTATCTCTAATATCCCCTCTACCCAAGTTGGAGAAAGCAATTGGAGTTTTAAGAATAGATCCAATAAAAGAAGAAAACACCTACTAGTTCGCCGAAGCAATGACGTGGCTATTATAGGGGTGAGCACCATTCAGGTCGGTTTTGGGCGATTCCCGTTTGAACCGGTCCGGTTCCTAATTCCTAAAATTGGAACCAATGTGATTTCAGGATGGAATCAAACTGAACCGAGACTATTGAATGCCTTAACTTCCTTAACTTATTTCTTCTTTTTTATTCAACAACCCTGAACATGTTATAATAAACCATAAAGTATATATATATAATCCCACTAGTGGATGTAGGATCTCACACTTGGGCTTTATTTTTCTTTTTTCTTTTTTTTAATTTTTGTTGACTTTTAGTCATCCTAAAACGTGTCCCACATTGAATTTGTGAGGGAAAAGACACGAGGCCTTTTTTATTTTTAAATCATTCAAAGAACAAAAGGTGGACGACTGTGTTTTGTCCCGTTTCTCAAGAACCACGTTGGGTCGAACCAATCCTTATTGATTTGGTTTTCATTTCCAAAATTTTGGAATCAAGAGCCGTCACGTTGATTCCCGATTCAAAGCTAAGTCTTCCTTGGAATCAATCAACTCTACATTGTTGTATGTTGTTGTGTAAATTATGCACATCGGTACAAAAAAGATACGAGATACGAGGATGATTAGGGCGTGCATTAATTACAAAAGAGTCATAAATATATTGTATAGATGACAATTCAATCCTAAGTTTTTTAATTTGGCCAATTAAGTCCCAAAAGTTTTAATGATTGGTCAATATTGCTTTTTCGATCAAATTTTGCTAGCAATGCACCAACAATGTGGATGTGGACAATTTTTTTAAATTCTAAAAACGAAATTTGGCTTATTTTATTTTATTTTATTTCTTTCCATTTTTTCTTGTTTCCTTTTACCAGTTGCTGGGGCCTCAACAATCCTCTGCCAACCAGAAGTGAAGGTCGCCCTTGCTGGCCTTTGGTGACGGTAGCCTGGTCAAATTTGGCTAAGGCAACCTCAGCGAAGGCAGCCTTTGTCAATCCTCATCAGTGGAAGGGCAACTAGCTAAGGAAATTAGAGAAAAAAACAAAAAGAAAAAACTTAAAAAATTAAAATAATTGCAAAAATTATTTATATTAGTGGCCAGTTGCTCCACGGAGAACAATTGGCATTGATTGGACCGTTATATTAGCAATTTCCCTTACAAAATTGGTTGAAATTATTATATTGGTAAATTATCAAAAAATATTATGATTAAATTAGCCAAATTAGAATGATTATGATTGAATTGGTATTCGTATAATAAATTTATGACCTTTTTTTTTTGTAATTATCTCAATTTTATGCTTCTGACATGCTACATTGTGCAATTGTTCTTGTTGCAATAAAAAGTCTGGAGAGTACTTTAGATCCATCCCAAGCACAAATTATTTGGAAGTGTATATCGTTAACTGTTTTGAAAAGAAAAATAGAGTTGGATATGATGTAGTTATGTTGTAAAATTGTTATATAATTGGATTTTTCCAAAAAGAAAAATTATATTCCCCCCGAAAAAGGAACAAAGATTATGTGCAAAACTTGAAAATCAATAGTTAAAAAGAGGAACCATGTGAGTCGAATTATTTAAGAAATGGACTCAATACGATGTAAGAAGGGCAAGCTAAAATGAAGTTTAGAATTTATGAGAGATTTTGGGATTTTTGAAATGTCCACGTTGCTAAACAATGAATTTTATATACTCTTTATATACATATGCTCTCCCTCTATTTAAAAGTTTAAGATTTTGGTCGAACTTTCTAACGTGATATTAGAGCCAAATGTTATTCCTTTCTCGTGAGCCGCTCATAATCTAGCTTGCACATAAGATTGAATGTTGAGATATTTTATATCGCTTGACAATAGGCTTTATATGCTCTTTATACATTTGATTTCCCTTCTCTTAATAGTTTAAGTTTTTTTATTGGACTTTTTAACATGGTACCAAAGTCAAGGGATATCCACCCGTTAATCAAATTCAACGCACTACTCCTAATCCCACTTGCATGTAGGTTTTAACAATTGATTTTATATGCTTTTGATATGCAGTTGGTCTCCCTCCACTTAATAGTTTAAACTATTAGGTTAAATTTTATAATATGGTATCGGAGTCGAGCGATATTCCTTTCGCGTGTGTGTTCACCCTGTTAATCAAATTCCATGTGCCACTCATAACCTAGCTTGCATGTGAGATGATGTGTCAAAATATCTTACATCATTTGATAGCGGGTCTTATATACTCTTTATTGTTGTCTCACTCCATCTAGTTACTTAAGCATTTGGGTTGAACTTTTTTGACATGGTATTATAGGCAAGTGCTATCCCTTTCGCATTGTGTATCCACCCCATTAGTCAAATTCCACATGCCACTTCTAATTAGGCTTGCACGTGAGAGGAGATGTTGAAATATCTTACATTGCTTGATAACGAGTTTTATATGCTCTTTATAAACACATTGTTTCCCTCCAACTAATGACTTAATTTTGTTTGTTTAACTTTCTAACAGGGATAATATGATTTTTCCTAATTAAGATTTGCAAAAAGTGTCAATTTTATCCTTTTTTAACAATGAAACGTCATGATAAATTCATAAGTTATCACAAACGAAAACATTATACAAAGAAATTTTTCTGCAAAAATTCAATCTGGCCGAAGGTCAATTTAGATTTTCTTTGCAACATCAAGAGAATATGAGCGAATAAATGTCCTATTTCTAAGATTTTTTCTTGAAAAGCAGCCTTTAATTGTTTTTTACTATCCCTTGTTTTTGCTCTGCGGGCCTTCTTTCAACCCTCTTTTTTTTTTTTTTTTTTTTAAGAAAAAGTTATTTCATCCAATGTAAACTTCACGTTCACTTGAATAAGCTATTAAAAACAACTTGCATGTGTTAAAAACGTGCATCACAGCATGTTTTGCTAGCTTAGAAGGATGATGCGTAAATATATTTAAATTAGTGAACAGGGATAAAAATAGGGATAGTTATCAAAAAATTCTTAAATCTATTATACGTATTTCAATTTAGTTACAAACATTTTAATTTGACAAATTTAATTTTAAATATTTTGATAATTTACTAATGTAGTTATTCCGACTAATTTTTACTAATAATTATTTAAGTGGACACCAGTCGTCCTAAGTGAAATGAACAATTTTTGCAATTTTTTTATAAATTTTCATTTTTTTCATTTTTTTTATTATTATTGTGGGCCGGTGAGGGTCGCTGACTAACCCTTGATGGCACTAGTCTAATGAGGTTATGACGGATCGAGGCAACATCCTACAGAACTGTTCCAAAAGCTAGAGTAGTGAAATTTTTCAATCCCAACAGAATCTATCGTATGGGATTCCTCACGAAATCATCACAAATAATGTGCCCAACCTAGACAGTGCCATGATGGACAAAGTTTGTCAACAATTCAAGATCACTCATTGCCTGCCCCTAGGAGACCTAAGACGAGCGAAGATGACACCTTCATTATGACCGATGAGGCTATAGACCGACGAAGGGAAATTAAAAAAAGTAAAATATAGAAATAAAAAAAGTAAAAAATTCAAAAAATTTAGGGGAAAAAGAAAATTTCCACATTAGTGTTGGTCGACATGCCACGTCGAACAGCTAGTGTCCATGTTAGCTATTTTTAGCCAAAATTGACAAATTTCAAATTATGTAAGATGAAATTGGTCAAGTTAAAAGTTTTAAGACTAAATTAGCATCTATATAGTATGTTTATAATTTTTTTTTTTAAAATTTTTTTCCATCAAGAACATTCTTTCAACTAGTTTTGAATTAGGGTCATGATCGTTGGATCCAATAGGTCTCATTCGATGTAAGGCCCCGATGCAATTTAGTACATATAACACATTCATTGAGTACTTGCTCGTTATAGATGTAACAGTCCAAAGTTAGAAACTTTAATTCAAAAGTTCAAAATTTATAGATGAAGGAAGACTACATGAATACAAATCTAGTTAAAATCCCAAAAATAAAGGACATGTGACACGTTAATTAACATGGATAATTACTTGAAATCTTAAATTGATGGGAAAAATTAAGGAAGTGATATTGGGAAGGGTTTGCTTGCAACTTCTTCAAAAAGATGTTTAAGAATTAGACTGTGCGTTTTTGCCAAAACTCTAGATTTAGGATCAATGAAACTTTGCCAACCTCGGCAAAATGAGAGAGGCACTTTGTATTTTTTTCGCAGCCATATTCATCACTTTTCATTTCCCCGATCGATTTAACTACTTTTGTTTTCACTTGTGTTTCTCGTAGTAGTTTGACGCACCACCATCAATCCGTTCATATAATCTTTCGATGGAGTCACCCAGGCATGAGTTAATCGCATCTAATCATCCAACTCTTCAATCATCCTTACTAAATTTGTTATGATATACAAAATCAGTCAATTAAGCAAATAAAAAGATTACTTAGAAATACATGAGAATATCTCGAAATTTCATGAACCGATTAAATTCAGACCTTTTATTTTGGTGGATGGTGACCTTTGACCAAAAACAACTTATGTATAGTTTGTGGGATCCGAACAAGTGATCTCCACTCTCCAGTTCATAAGCTGAGAATCCCACGGCACCTCAACCAACCGCGCTAATCATGGGGATTAAAAAGTAACAATTCTTTTTCCCCATTAGAAAGGACAAATTACTAGCAATCAAATTTAAGAATTGACTTTGTGAGGACCCGCAAAATTTATTCATCATCTTCATTCGCCTTCTCTACAATCATAATGTTATGTATATCTCAACATTCTCTCAATGCGTAATTAAAAAAAAAAACTCAAAGTACGAGGTTATATACCTCCTAAATAACCTGAAGTGAGCATTAGGCACAAGATATATGTCTAACCCAAAAACCCGACCCGAATCCGGCCCAGGCATTGCCCGGCCCACGGTCTACTGGGCTCGGCCCAAAAAGAACAGTCCCGACGAACAAAGCGACCCGTTCCTTCTCCAAGCTCCGAGGTGAGCTGAGAAACGGAAACCTCGTCTCTTTCCCGATCTTCATCGTCTTCCTCGACCGAAAAATGGAGAAATTCAAGACCCTGGAAATCGTCCGAACCAGCCCCGGCTCCGCCGTCTTCCACCTCCGCCTCAACCGCCCTTCCTCTCCCTCGACTCCTTCGCCGAGCTCCCCCTCGCCCTCTCCTCCTTCTACCGCAACCCCGACGCCCTCGTCCTCGTCCTCTCCGGCGCGGGCACATCAAGTCGCCGCAGGACGCGGTGACGGCCATCGAGAGGTGCCGCAAGCCGGTGCTCGCCGCCGTCCACGGGGCGTGCGTCGGGGGCGGCGTCGACGTCGCCACCGCGTGCGACGTGAGGTACTGCACGGAGGACACATTCTTCTCGGTGAAGGAGGTCGACCTGGCGATCACCGCCGACCTCGGGACGCTGCAGAGGTTGCCGACGAGGGTAAGTAGTTTCAGATTCTGGTATCTTGGTTTCTCAAAGCGAATAAAGTTATCTTTTTCCTGGAATATAATTCATATGCTGAAATGCCATATGCAGCGTTCACTGATTGCGTTAGTCATCATTGTATAGGACATTGAATTATTCCTATCAGAGTTATATAGACCGATCCCGGTTTCGTGGTTGAGCATTTCGGTGGGAATTGTAAGTTAGGCTGAGTCTTGGAACTTTTGGTTATTAGAAACATTGTTTGCTGGGTTCGATTTGGATTAGATTGGACACCTTTAGATGTCGAGCAGTTACTTGACACTACATAAGAAACGGATTTGAGACCTGTTTGAATGCTTGAAATTAACGATCTTGTAAAGCTGGGTAGGATTAGTATGTGATCGTAATTCAAATGAAAAGATTGTGGCGATAAGGATTAGGCATTGGCAAGATGGTCATGACTCAGATCCCAGGAGCCAAAGGAAGCATTTCTTGGTTTTGCAGCGAAACGAGAGAAACTATGGGAGAACAATTAGTATGGCTTCAAATTATCGAAGTGTGGAAGGTTCCCAATCTTATCTCGGTTTCCCTTTTTCACAATAGACCCCGGCAGTGGTGAGCAGACCGTGCTCTTCATTCATATAGTTTGAACCCGGTGGTGCCAAGATAATTGGAGTTATATCGGATACACCATATCGACTTTGGCTCTTTCAAGGCATCTACTTTTTTTCTTTTTGGTATAGCAGTCTAATTTAGCAATTTTGAGAATAGGCAAATCGAGATTGAAGTGTATATCTCTCCATTCTCTGTTTATGCTCTTGTTGAAACTTGGGGGAAGAAGACTTATGTGTATATCACTGCTAGGACAGCAATCTAGAACAAGAATAGAGAGAGAGAGAGAGAGATTCTTGTGATGCTTCTGCTGGATCTTGTAAGTTTATTGTGAGCAGGGTTCGCCTGCATTTTCAAGTAAAACACTTGCTATATCAGAAGCACCATCTGATAAATGGAACAATAGGTCAGTTCTACCCAACCGCGGTATTCAAGTAAGTTTAGGCAATTAGGCAATTCAGCACGAGCATCATCGAATGTGCTAGTAATTAACTTGTTCATTAATCAGAAAACGGAATAATGAATACACTTCTTAGAGATTGCCAGCGCACTTTCTTGTTCATACAAATGTACACCAACCGAACACGAATAGAGAGAGATATCGATAGAGCAAGTAGGATCATCATGGAGAGGAGGATAGACCGACGCAACCTTCACATTCTTAAATAAAGTCCCGCTCGATGGTAAGTTGGGCTTGAGCCAACTTAACTTGGCTGATCAGACCTCAGGTCATCGCCGGAAACTACCACTTCCACGGCACCCTTTGGTTGTGATAGCTGTGGCCATTGCTCATCCGCTCGAGCTTCACCGCCTTTGATGAGGTGGACTTCAAAGGCTTTTCCTGAGGGGGGGTGAACATCGTGTTGCGGGAGCTCCTCTCTGTTTCTGTAGTATCCGTACAAGACCATCTGAGACAGTCCCAAGACAAAGCCCACGATGTTCGGTATCTGCATGTCAAGGTCAAGAATATCCTTTAAGTTCGGCCGAAACATACGTTAAACCTTGACAAAACATTTTAGTCTGCCCCAAGGCTTAGTATCGATATACTCAATGACGTGCATTCGCATTCATCACATAATCTTCATCCGTAACAGTTATAAAGATATTGGATTTATGTATTTGCATCGATTGACCATTTGAGAATCTAAGATTTCATATCAATTATTTTTCCCAAAGTTATGTACTTAAGTTTTGTTAAATATTCTTGCGCTGGTCCATTTTTCAAATGTATAGTTTTCGATCCTCCAATAATCATAATCGTTAATAACGTGTCTCACTCGGTCAATATTATTTAACCTTTTGTTTTTTTCCAAAAAAGATATTATGAACTCAATGCAAGAAATGAAGAAATGAGATATTGGTACAATATGAAGAAAGAAAACCGAAAATTATTACCATGATAAATAATTACAAAAATTCATCCTACCCTGGCAACTTGAAGAGTAAAGTCTAATCACATAGGATGTATACATATGTCTATAGACATGGGACCCGCATATGCTCTTATTAGCTTTTCTTGAAAATTTAATTAGTCTTATTATCCCATTAATGACGTGCCAATGCAACATGTTATATATCAAATGCAGCCGAACCCAAAAGTGATGCTGACCAAATATTTGGACCTACATTACCCCAATGCACATTACCATAGAACATACACTTCAAATACAAAGTAAAGTGATCTTTAACGTTTTTAAATTAAATTTTTCGAAGATGGGGATCCCTTACCATAATGCACCAGTCCTTTTGGAAGAAACCGTAGCCGAACCACATGATGGCGCTCAATGTTAGAAAGAACAACGGAGAGAAGGGCATGAACTCCACGCTATTCGTTTGCACAACTCGTGCCTAAGAAGACCAGAATAGGGAAAAAAAAAAAAAAAAGAAGAGAGAAGATTAAAATGCGTTTTTTCCGTGGTTAGATATGAGAATTTGGGAAGAGAAAGATTGGATTTTTTAAGTGCACACCACAATGCTTAACGGCGCTGCGAAGACGCTCACGGAAATTGTCGTGCAGATCCATCCGAACACCGTGGTGCGTGCATCACCGTTTGGAATGAAGTGCGTGATGAGAATTAGGAGAGAGAACAATCCCATGTTCATTAGAGCAAAGAGCTTGATCGTGGAGTTCTGCAGTAATCAAAATCATTAAGTCAGAACAAACACAGGATAGTTAGAGATATAGGGGAAAAAGAGAGCTTTTAGATGGCAAGGATGGAGAGCGCAAAATACGTTCGGTTAACCCAGTCAGTCGTAAACTACCACTGGGATTTATTGTGTTCTTAAAATTTCAGTTCTTTTCCTGTCGAACGTATTTTCTTTCATTGTATAGATCACGTGAATCGCCAAAGAAAGTTTCCTAGCAAGCCCTTTGGTTCATTGTGATCGGAATATGAGCGTTGCATCATCTACTTATCAATACGTACCCTCGCAGCTCTTGGCGCGTAAGCAATGTAGATGGCGATGTACACCATCTCTATGACGCATCCGAAGGAGTTAATGGTGATGAGAAGGAAGGAGTGTCCTTTGAGGAGTGCGTAGTAAAGCCAGAGCATGGAGCTGAATAGAGCGACCAAATACGGTATCGATTGGAAATCCTCAGTCTTTTTGTTCCTGTAGATTCTATAAAATGTCGGCCTGCAACAGGAGAAGAGAAAAAAATCAGGAGTTATTGTATCGGGATCAAATAAAATAATACTATCTTCATCCTAGTGAAAGAAAAGAACTTCAAAGAAAAAAAAAATGATTACTTACACTGGAGCCAAGAAGACGAAGAACGAGACAATGTTTCCTATCATCGATTGCAGAAGAAAAGCACAAACGTTAGATTATTCTGTGCAAGCGCGGTGCAGATGAAAATGCTATTTTTGCTAGGGTTAAAATTAAAGAAGAAGAAAAACAACCTCAGTCATTTACTAATCTAAGTGCGGAGCACATACGGCGTGGTTTAACAAAACTCGAACTAAATCATGTTGCATGTCGTTGTATAACCTTTGTATACACACGATATAGCCAAAAGATGAAAAGAATGAATTCCCACGAAATGCAAACCGACTCGAGACGATATAAATCCCACTTTAGTTGCGACAACTTGAAGACGGACCCATAAGTTTATGACACACGCTAGCGTACCGGCTTCAGTTTCTAAAAGTGCGCTAGAGTGAAAACAAAAATCGTTGGAGGAAATGACCAAAAGTGTTGTGAAAAAGTTGACAAAAGTCCAAGAGACTGAAAAGGTTGCCGGAGGTTTGATTTTGAGTGGGGTTTGTATCATCAAAAAAGAGAAAAACTCCATGTGAAGTGTGGTGTCAAGATTAGTGCAAGGGGAAAAATTTTCTCATTTTCTTTGTGATTTTTTTTGTTGCTTTACGTGTGTTTTGCAACTGATAGAAAGAGAAAGAGTGAGGTTTTGGAAGAAAGAGTTGCCAAACGAAAAGAAGAAGAAAAGAAGAGAATGACCTGCTGTTAATCATCCTAAAGATACTAAATACGAACAATTCATCAAGTGGAAAAAATAAATGCATGTAGACCATATGAAGATGGATAAAGGAAAGCGGGATGAAAGGAAATGGCGCAAGCAAGCAGCATTATTGCGAAGAAGAAGAAGCAAATGGAGATGAAGGGCGAACAGCTTCTGGTTTCTTCCTTCTTTACCTAGGATACCGAAAGTGAAGATCCAGAGAAATGCCATTTTCCACCTCCAACCGTGAGAAATGCTCTCCTCTCTCCAAGGCAAAGACCAAGAAAAGAAAGCAGGGTTTGTAGAGAAACCCTAGCTCTCTCTCTTTCTCTTTCTCTCTCTCTCCCTCCCTCTCCTCCGGCTCTCTCACTAACTTTCTATGAAAATCATGCAAGGGATGGCTCGGCTTTATATACACACACAATGTTGCATAGTGCTTGCATGACAAGTAGAGCACTAGTAGGTAGCGTACCACAAAATCATTCTCTCCTCCACAGCAGCACCAACCCCTCCTTCCCTTCTCCTCGTCGCCCCACGTGCCTCCCTCCTCGCGTGCCCGTACAGACTCCTCCGCCACAATGTTGGGGTCGAAAGTCGTGCGGACGCGACAGGCCGTACCTCCCCTCAATTATATTTCTATTTCCTCCACCGCAAGGCGGAGGCCCTCTGGGGCGATGCGGGGGCGGCAGCGGCACGCGCTCCCGGGTGAGAGTGGTGATTGGTGCGCAAAGCATGGGAGAATTACTAAAAAAGTCCTAAACTTATATTAATTGTGCCAATTCAGTCCTAAATTTTTTTTTTTTGCCAATTTAATTCTAAACATTTTACAATTGTGTCAATTCAGTCTATCCGGCCAAAATTGGCCGGCCGGCACTGACATGGGCGCCGACCGGGGACAGACGGGTGGCCGGCGAGGCAATTTTTTAATTTTATTTTTATTTTATTTTGAATTTTTTAGTTTTTTTTTTGAATTTTTTGAATTTTTTTCTTTTTTTTTCCCACTTCTTCTTCCTCTGGCCGGCGAGGTCAGCCTCGCTGGTCACTGGCGAAGGCGAGCCTCGCCCAGCGACAACGGCCTTGCTGGCCGCCAGCGAGGACTATCGCTAGATCTGGTGACCTCTCGCACTTCTGGTCGTCAGTGACCCGGGCTAAGGCCCTGCCGCCCCCTTCGGACTCGTCTGCACCCTCTCCGGGGACGCCCTCGAGATCTGGCGAAGGTCCTCTCTGGTGACCAGTGAGGCCGTCGTCGCAAGATCCGGGCGAGGCTCGGCCTCGCCATGGCCGGGCGAGGTTGAGCCTCCCCATCTTGCGACGATGGCCTCGCCGTCATTGGGCAAGGCTCGGCCTCGCCATGGCCGGGTGAGGCCGAGCCTCACCAGATCTTGCGACGATGGCCTCGCCGTCACTGGGCAAGGCTCGTCATCGCCAAGTCTGGATGACAAGCCTCAATGTCCAGATCTGGCGACGGTCCTCGCTAGCTGCCGGCGAGGCCGCCGTCACAAGATCTAGTGAAGCTCGGCCTCGCCCAGCCATGGCGAGGGCGAGCCTCACTAAATTGGCTCGAAAAAAAAGGTTATGACTGAATTGACACAATTGCAATAGGTTTAGGACTTTTTTGGTAATTCTCCCCGCGAAGCATTGTTACATTACTCCCCCACCGCAAAGCTGTCCCCAGCATAATGCTTCGTTCACGTGACTTCCGAAAATTACACTTTCGTTCCGTGGTTTTTTCATTGTCTTTTAGCCGTTTTTTCATTCGCAAGGTGGTGGAGGAGGGTCGAGATAAATATTTTCTCATGCAACATTCATTCACCCCCGTGGTTTCTCCTTCTTTTACCATATTATGCGGTTGCTTGGCGTACGCATCGCGTTGACAACATGAGGATTTTCACAAAAGCGGTGGTTTCGCGAAACGTGAGCTGATGCGCTTGCTTATGGTGTCCTCCTACCAAATCGTGTGAAGCTTCAATATAGTTCCGGACGCGACGACGCGAAAACCTCGGCATTTTCACGAAATTCCCGAACCGAGTGTCACCCCCAAAAGTAGTCCAGATTCAATGCGGTTTTTCGGCGATGGAAAAGTTGGTGAGCTGTGAAGTGATCGATCGTATGGTACGATACTATTATTGCTTATTGGACTAGTGACTATGGACTAAAAGTTTTCGAGTTCTAGCTTCCCTAATCACGGTGGCTTTTGCTGTGTAAATGGCAAGACTATAGCATGACTTCTGATGGATGCAAACTTCCATTATTGTTTGCAAATAAAGTGTGAAAAGGACTCTCAGGAACTTAGGTTACGTGTCAAATTTTGGAGGCGCCATGAAGGGTGACATTTTACTAACGAAAACTATTAAATTCCAATGATTAACATTCAATGAGAACATGGTACAATGTTGGGGTGGATCCGGAACTAGCAGAAGATCGAACACCTAGAAATAGTTTTGTGATTTGATGTAGTTTGCCCCAAAACCATAATTGATATCGAGTGAGTTCTAGTGCACAAATGTGTAAACGTAACCCAATTCCTTGAAGGCTTTCAATCATAGGAAAACTTAGAATAGGTGGGCCTTGTTCATCGTATCGCCATGATTGGCAAAGAGAGAGGGAGACCCTATTTAGCTATTTAAGGGTGATATGTTTCTTTACGTTGCCCGATGGAGAACACATGTCCCTGTCAATACTAATAGAATAGGTTGATATCATAAAATGGGATGACGCTGCACATTAGTCGCATAGAAAAATTGATGTCTTTAGTATAATAATAAAACCCCGAAAGTCTAGTTTACAAATAATGTATTTTTTTAAAATATTTTGCAATCTACCAGGTGTCCCTGTAGAAGGTACAACACTTTTCAGGGTAGAGGGTGCAAGGTACATCCTAAAGTCGAGCATGTGCTCACTGATTCTGAACTTTTGAAAGTCGGAACTTATCTTATGTCTTCCTCTAAAACGCATCCTGAATCGAATCCAGCCATGTTGATTCCTTAAATTTCCCCGCATGTGCCCCACCTTTACAGGCTTTTATTTTTCTTTTGGTCTAAAGCTTTACAGGTTTAAAAACAACAAAATCGTGTAATGGTGACCTCCCATGACACGTAGGGCTGGCAATTCATACTCTTGTGTTATGTGTCCGTGTCAACCACTCGTGTCCTTCCATGTCAATAACAAAAATTCTTCAATTTACTTTCAAAGTGTCATGTTATGTCGGTTTCGAGTTAAGCCGCATCACGCCAAATTCTGATTTCTCATTGGTAAATTTATGTTGCATCTAAGTCATTTTCTCGTGTCATGTCAGGAATTGTCACCTCTAATTATATGTGCCGGCTAATTTTAACCGGATTTCTATACTTTGCTAATTATTGACAATGACTAGGAATGCGCCTGTTTAGGAAATCAATGAGAATCTCACGGGGTAATGGAAGGAGAGGGAAATGGCAAAATTTCTGCTTAAATTAGGGAGAGATGTTGACAGTAAGGAAGGGCCCCTTTAGAGTCACAAGACCCTGCAAAAATCAATGAGGGAGGTGGAGTGATTATCCAGGTTGCGTACGAGAAGGGAGATATGATCAAATCGAAACCTGGCCATTCCAATCACTAAAACTTAATCCTACATAACATGCGCAAGATTTTTTTTTTCTTATGAAAATTCGTAATTAAAATCACTAAAAATAAAAATCTAACTAAAGTGAAATGTTATCTATTCTAAATGCATTCTAAACATGCATTTTAAAATATAATTAACCTATCATGCAATCAATCCTAATCTACATGGAATGCAAAATGCAATTTTTTGTATTTTTGGGATAAATAAAGCAATTAAAAGATAAGCACCAAATCATTCACGATCACCAAAGATATTATCCATCATTCAAATTTGGAAACGATATCCAATCAAACTTGATTATTTCGCTAATAAAATCGATAAATTGATCTTAAGCCTTAAAGATCAAAATATCAATTTTATTCTCGCATGATTAATTATTCCATCTAAAGCCCTATAGATGGAATAAAAAATCGGAGTACGGTTGCGGATTATGCAAATAAATCCTAATCAGGTAACGCGTCTATCATTTAGATATGCACGTTAGATATTGAAAAACATATATTATGCAATAAAATATCCAAATCAATTTTAGATAAGATAATTACCTAATTTCGCAAATAATATTGCTAAATTTGAACCGAATGGAATCCGCTCAACGGGTGACCGGTGGTGTGTGGTGGTGTTTGGCGGCATCAACGGTGATGGTTCACAGATGATCAGCAAGATCACGTAGGGACTCGCGGCTCGGGAGTCTCGAAGTGGTTCGTCGGTGATTGATAACTTGCAAAACAGAGGAACAACTCCACAACCTGGCAAAAGATCGACAACTGCAATGACAGATCGACGCCCGATGTAAGCTGGAACCGCAGGTTCTCGGTGGTGA
The DNA here is from genome assembly GCA_014182565.1 of Eucalyptus marginata. Lineage (NCBI taxonomy): Eukaryota > Viridiplantae > Streptophyta > Magnoliopsida > Myrtales > Myrtaceae > Eucalyptus > Eucalyptus marginata. The sequence continues at coordinate 52,451,805 of CM024592.1, read as the reverse complement.
TAGCTTCTCGACAAGGAAGCGTTGACTATTTTATTTTTCAAAATTTGTACGACGCCACGGACCAAAACTCTTCACGTTATCCTCGCCCAAGAAATATCCCTTTGCTTGCGTGAAATAAACTCATAAAAATCCACACGTCAATCTCACTTTTGGACAACACCCAGAAGAAGACAAATTCCCCTCTTTTACTTCTTTCACCAAAATTTCAACAAGCCTTTTGACCGTGGACTCTAGATTTGGTGGGACTGGCTTGGTGATTCTCGCCCGTGGGTGTGCTCGGCGTCACTCACCTGCCAAAAAAAGAACAATTCTGCAGCTTGGTGAAGAATAGCGATGGCGGTAATAGATTGTCATCGTGTGCAGCCTCTGAGCAATAGGTGGATCGGTGACACAACTGGGTCGTCGAGTTGCATCGTCGACACAAGGGTCGCACTACCGTGGGTGTTCGGCCATGAGGCTCCTCTCTCTCTTCTCAATGTGTTTTCTCTCAATATGCTTTGAGATTTCTAATTTGCCGACATGACATGCACATGATTTTTTTGTATTTTTTTTTATGAAAATTCGTAATTAAAATCACTAAAAATAAAAATCTAACTAAAGTGAAAACTAAAGTGAAATGTTATCTATTCTAAATGCCTTCTAAATATGCATTTTAAAAAATAACTAACATATCATGCAATCAATCCTAATCTACATGGAATACAAAATGCAATTTTTTTGTATTTTTGGGACAAATAAAGCGATTAAAAGATAAGTATTAAATCATTCATGATCACCAAAGATATTATCCATCGTTCAAATTTAGAAATGATATCCAATCAAACTTGATTATTTCACTAACAAAATCGATAAATCGATCTTAAGCCTTAAATATCAAAATATCAATTTCATTCTCGCATGATTAATTATTCCATCTAAAGCCTTATAGATGGAATAAAAAATCGGAGTACAGTTGCGGATTATGCAAATAAATCCTAATCGGGTAACGCGTCTACCTTTTAGATATGCACATCAGATATTGAAAAACATATATTAGGCAATGAAATATCCAAATCAATTTTAGATAAGATAATTACCTAATTTCGTAAATAATATTGCCAAATTTGAACCGAATGGAATCCGCTCAACGGGTGACCAACGGTGTGTGGTGGTGCTTGGCGGTGTCAACGGTGATGGTTCACGGATGATCAGCGAAATCACGTAGGGACTCGCGGCTCGGGAGTCTCGAAGTGGTTCGTTGGTGATTGATAACCTGCAAAACAGAGGAACAACTCCACAACCTGGCAAAAGATCGACAACTGCAATGACAGATCGACGCGCGATGTAAGCTAGGAACCGCAGTTTCTCGGTGGTGATAGCTTCTCGACAAGGAAGTGTTGACTATTTATTTTCCAAAATTTGTAAGACGCCACGGACCAAACTCTTCACGTTATCCTCGCCCAAGAAATATCTCTTTGCTTGTGTGAAATAAACTCATAAAAATCCACACGTCAATCTCACTTTTGGACAACACCCAGAAGAAGACAAATTCCCCTCTTTTACTTATTTCACCAAAATTTCAACAACCCTTTTGAGCGTGGACTCTAGATTTGGTGGGATTGGCTTAGTGATTCTCGCCCGTGGGTGTGCACGGCGTCACTCACCTGCAAAAAAAAGAACAATTCTACAGCTTGGTGAAGAATAGCGATGGCAGTAATAGATTGTCATTGTGGTGCAGCCTCTGAGCAATAGGTGGATCGGTGACACAACTGGGTCGTCGAGTTGCATCGTCGACGCAAGGGTCGCACTACTGAGGGTGTTCGGCCATGAGGCTCCTCTCTCTCTTCTCAACGTGTTTTCTCTCAATATGCTTTGATATTTCTGATTTGCCGACCCTCACCGTTGTTGACACCTAAATTTTGGCGACCCGTTTAGCCATTTATTGCATTAAAAAAATTAGGAATTAATTTTAACCCCTAAAAAATATTAGTTAATTAATTAATTGCATAGCATATAATTTTAGGTGCATTTATTTTAATTTGTATTTACATTGGGTCGGTGACAAATGTGTTTGATTTGGTGGTTCTGAGCTTTAAGTTGACAAGTCGAACTAAGCTCACGAAAAGAGTAATTTTGGCCCAAGCCCGTATTTAAAAAAATCCTATTGCAGTTTTTGAAAAATTAATAGAGAATATTCATTTTTTGCAAAGGAAATCTAAAAGAGGCGTGGAAAATAAAAGTAATATTGTGTACGAAAAAGAAATCTTTGTTGATTTGAAAAGGAAATTAAAATCTTAATCTTTGATCTATAAAAAAGGTTACTCATGTAAGGCTTCGGAGGAGGGCCACACACGTTGAATATTCGGCCGCACGAGGAGGCTTTGTCTCGGGTTTTCTAGGTCAAAGATTCAACAAAAAGAAAGAAATTTTTGGTGCGTAGGAAAAAGCCTGCAGAAGCTTTGGGACTTCTCTTCGTTCTTTAACAAAAAACACAAAAAACAAGTCAAAAAGGAAAAGCTGTGACTTCAGAAGGAGACAGAGAGAAAGTGACGTGAGAGAGAGACGTGAGAACAGGGAAAAAGAAAAAAGGAAAAAGCGCTGTTCATCTTCCTCGGAGGTTGCTGTGACCGCCCCTTGCGCTGCCAATCTCCTCACCGGCGCACCGGCGCACCGGCAGCCAAGCTTCCATTGCGCCGGCCGCCGCGCACCACCGTCACCTTGCCGGTCCCGCCCGCGACGTGCAGCTCCTTCATTGACGCCTGCTGCCGCTGTCTCGTCGCGCGCCCGAGCGAAGCCGCCGTTACAACCCGATTCCAGAACCACGCCGCGCCACCGCTTCCCTGTTGCAGTGCCTCGGCACGCCGCTGCCTCGCCGTGCCTGCCTCTCCGCCCAAGCGCCGACGCCGCAGCAGATCCCAAGCCGGCTGTCGCCACTCCTGTTCTCTGCCCGAGTGTAGACGCCGCTGCAGCCCGTCCCTGCAACTCCACAGCCGCAAGCGTCGCTTCGCCCGCACCTCCGCCGCCCTGCAGCAGATCCCGAGTCTCCTCTGCCGCGCCTGCCTCAATGCACACTTAGCCCAGCACCCGATGCGCCGACGCTGCCCGGAGCCGAAGACCAGCGACCGACGTCCCTGCTCGCCTCACCTGCAACCCGCGAGACCGGCGAAGCCACGGCTGCCCCTGCTCTGTTCCGGGCTCCCCTGTTGCCCGATCTCTTCGCCGCTGGTCACTGCGCCTCTCCGAAGCTCCGAACCTGTGAGCCCCTTTCCCAGGCCACCTCCGTCACCGACGCCACAGAAGCTGGTTCCGTTTGCCGTCGCTGCTCCCGCCTGCACTCGCGCGCCTCCGCTTTTGCTCCGACGACCCGACATTGCTCCTGCCCTGTTCGTTGCTGCTGAGTCCCGAGCGACCCACCACCGGCAGCTGCTGACCCACGCTCGCCCCTGTTTCTGCCGCTCCGATCTCTCTGCTGCGACCCGGCCACGACGCCGTTCTTGCTCTGCCCCGCCAGCTGCTGCCCCTTTCCGAGCTGCTCCGCCCTGCTCGCTGCCGGTCCGTCCGCCGCCGTCCTCACCGGAGCTCCGGCGACCCACCAAGCCGTCGTTCACTAACCCTAGTTTAGGAGCTAAAATCCCAATTAGGTAGATTTCTTATTTTTATTTTATTTTATTTTATTTTTTTCTTTTGTTATTATTATCATTATTTATTTTGTTTCCTTATGTGAAATATTTCCCTATACATAATTGGAAATTTCGACATACCACCTGATTTTGAATGCCAGGGGTTTTTTATTTCATCTATAAAGCTTTAGATGAAATAATTAATCAAGCGGGAATAAAATTGATCTTTTGATATTTAAAGCTTAAGATTAATTTATCGATTTTATTAGCGAAATATTATCCCTTGATCTGAACGACGTATGATATTTTTTTGATAATTTTGAATGGTCTTGATTACTTTATTTATCTTGAAATATGTTTGAGTTAAAATATTGCACTCTTTAGGATTATTTGCATATTTAGGCTAAACATTCTATTTATCATGAATTTTCGAAATAAAAAATAAAATAAAAAATTTAGGATGTTAGATTTTTGTTTCATTAGATTAAAATGCATGTTTAATTATTTGTCGTTCTTTTAATTTCGAAATTAATTAAAAAAAAAAAAAAAAAATCATCATGCATATATCATGTAGAATTAGGACATCCTTTGTACGTCATTGCACATTAGGATAAAATTGCATATTTCATTTTAAATTTAGATTGATTTAGATAGACTGCATCTTAGGTTAAAGATTGCTAAGTTAAGATAATATATTGGTTTTAATTAGGGTTTAGCCTGACCTAATCATTAATATAAGTTGGATAGAATCTTAATTTAGCTAGATAATTTTCACATTTTTTTTAATTTCAAATTTCATAGAAAATACAAAAAATATCTTAAGATAAATTAATTCCACTCTCTAGGATAGATTGCACATTTATTAAGAAAACACAAAAAAATATTATGTGTATGTCATTTGGAATTAGATTCATGAAATGCATGTCACTTAGTGATTGTTGTTAGATCCATTTAATTAGAAATTGTCTATCATTAGAATCAGGTCATTTAGTTATATTGCATTGCATAAAGCATGATTCTCATTAATTAAATGAAAACAAAAAGAAATTGTGTGTTAATTAGAAATCATATCTAGGGTTGATGATATGAATTCTGATCTAATGACGCAGATGCTTTCATTACTACAAGGTAAGTTCTATAATTTATTCATTGCTTTCTTGGGTGTTAAATTGGTGGTTTGCGCACCCGCATGATCACCTCACATGTTAGGGAAATAGATTTAAAATCAATCCAAGTTGCCTGCAAAAACATTTTTGAAAATAAAAGAAATGGTATCGGAAAGGCATTAGAGAAATCTAGTGTAACCAAGTCCCCGTACCCAAAGTCTCTGGTTCGTAGGAGTAAAATAATTCTCCCAGTATTTTATTTAGGTGTCTAATCGACCTACCATAAACTGATTAGTGGCGACTCCTAGATAAAATCAATTTGCATGTTAAAAAATTTGAACCTAAGTCACGAATTGGTATAGGCTTGGAAGAGCCCGAGTTAACAATCCATTAACCAAACCCTAGGTGGTTCACCCGAAATTTAGGTTGCGACAACCGTGGAGAATGTGAGTTCTCTTTTTTTGTGGCCATGTGTTTCTATTATGTGGCTCCCCCAAAACCCTACGCGAACAACCTATTTATAGGCCACCGATTAGGATTTCAATTTTTCCAAATCGATATCCACGAAGATTCTTTTTTCAAACACAATATTCATTTTGCTGAACGCAATATTTGCTTTTCCACTTTGCCCAATCCAAAAAAATTAATCATATCCTGGAAAATTTCAAATTCCTATTTTCACGAGATAATCTTTATTCATTAAAAAAAATGGGCTTGGGCCAATTTGCTCGCTTCGTGGGCTTAGCCCAACTCATCAAATTAAGGTTCTGAACCATCAACTCAAACCCATCTGTCACTGGCCCAATGTAAATGCAAATTAAAAATAAATGCACCTAAAACTATATGCTATGCAATTAATATTTTTTTCAAGGATAAAATTAACCCCTAATTTTATGCAATAAATAAATGAGCGGATTGCCAAAATTTAAGTGTCAACAACCATCGCCAGATCTAGTGACCTCTCGCACTTTTGGTCGTCGGCGACCCGGGCCAGGGCCTTGCCGCCCCCTTCGGACTCGTCCGCTGTCCACACCCTCTCCGGGGACACCCTCGAGATCTGGCGACAGCGGCCTCACCATCGCTGGGCGAGGCTCACCTTCGCCAGTGGCCGGCGGGGGCAAGCCTCGCCGCCCAAAGGAAGAAGAAGGTGGGGAAAAAAAATTTAAAAATTTGAAAAAATATTTAAAAGATTGCCACATCAGCGTTCACTAGCCTGTCCCCCGCTGGCGTCCACGTCAGCGCCGACAGGCCAATTTTGGCTGGATTGACTAAATTGGCACAATTATAAAAAGTTTAAGACTAAATTGGCCAAAAAAAAAAAATTATAACTGAATTGGCACAATTGCAATAGGTTTAGGACTTTTTTGGTAATTCTCCCATGAGAATTAAAGGAAATATCCTAATTATCTTTAATATACATCAAAGTAATACCCAAGTTATCTCTAATATCCCCTCAACTCAAGTTGGAGAAAGCAATTGGAGTTTTAAGAATAGATCAAATAAAAGAAAAAAACACCTACTAGTTCGCCGAAGCAATGACGTGGCTATTGTAGGGGCGAGCACCATTCAGGTCGGTTTTGGGCGATTCCCGTCGAATGAACCGGTCTGGTTCCTAATTTCTAAAATTGGAACCAATGTGATCTCAACATGGAATCAAACTAAACCAAGACTATTGAATACCTTAACTTTCTTAACTTATTTCTTCTTTTTATATTCAACAACCCTGAATATGTTATAATAAACCATAAAGTATATATATAAAATCCCACTAGTTGATGTAGGATCTCACACTTGAGCTTTATTTTTCTTTTTTTCTTTTTTTTGTTAACATTTAGTCATCCTAAAACGTGTCCCACATTGAATTTGTGAGGAAAAAGACATGCTGCCTTTTTTTATTTTTAAATCATTCAAAGAACAAAAGGTGGACGACTGTGTTTTGTCCTATTTCTCAAGAACTACGCTGGGTCAAACCAGAGTCCTTATTGATTTGGTTTTCGTTTCCAAAATTTTGGAATCAAGAGCCGTCAGGTTGATTCCTCTTGGAATCAATCAACTCTACGTTGTTGTATGTTGTTGTGTAAATTATGCACATCGGCACAATAATAGGGATATTAGTAGTTATCAAAAAAGATATGAGATACGAGGATGCTTAGGGCATGCATTCAATTACAAAAGAGTCACAAATTTATTGTATAGATGACAATTCAGTCATAAGTTTTTTAATTTGACCAATTAAGTTCCAAAACTTTTAATGATTGGTCAATATAGTTTTTTCGATCAAATTTCGCTAGCAATGCACCAACAGCGCAAATGTGGACAATTTTTTTGAATTATTTCTTTCCAATTTTTCCTATTTCCCTTTACCAGTTGCTGGGGCCTAAACAATCCTCCGCCAACCAGAAGTGAAGGTCGCCCTTGCCGGCCTTTGATGAGGGTAGCCTGGCCAAATTTGGCTAAGGCAACCTCAGCGAAGGCAGCCTTTGTCAGTCCTCACCAATGGAAGGGCAACTAGCTAAGTAAATTAGGGAAAAAAGAAAAAGAAAAACTCAAAAAATTAAAATAATTGCAAAAATTATCTATATTAGTGGGCAGTTGTTCCATGGAGAATAGTTGGCATTGATTGGACCGTTATATTAGCAATTTCCCTTACAAAATTGGTTGAAATTATTATATTGGTAAATTATCAAAAATATTATGATTAAATTAGCCAAATTAGAATGATTATGATTGAATTGATATTCGTATAATAAATTTATGACTTTTTTTTTGTAATTATCTCAATTTTATGCTTCTGACATGCTACATTGTGCAATTGTTCTGGTTGCAATAAAAGGTCTAGAGAGTACTTTAGATCCATCCCAAGCACAAATAATTTTGGAAGTGTATATCGTTAATTGTTTTGAAAAGAAAAATAGAGTCGAATATGATGTAGTTATGTTGTAAAATCGTTATATAATTGGATTTTTCCAAAAAAAAAAAAAAATTATACTCCCCCCGAAAAAGGAACAAAGATTATGTGCAAAACTTGAAAATCAATAGTTAAAAAGAGGAACCATGTGAGTCGAATTATTTAAGAAATGGACTCAATACAATGTAAGAAGGGCAAGATAAAATGAAGTTTAGAATTTATGAGAGATTTTGGGATTGTTGAAATGTCCACATTGCTAAACAATGAATTTTATATACTCTTTATATACATATGCTCTCCCTCTATTTAAAAGTTTAAGATTTTGGTTTAACTTTCTAACGTGATATTAGAGCCAAATGTTATTCCTTTCACGTGAGCCGCTCATAATCTAGCTTGCACATAAGATTGAATGTTGAGATATTTTATATTGCTTGACAATAGGCTTTATATGCTCTTTATACATTTGATTTCCCTTCACTTAATAGTTTAAGTTTCTTTATTGGACTTTTTAACATGGTACCAAAGTCAAGGGATATCCACCCGTTAATCAAATTCAACGCACTACTCCTAATCCCACTTGCATGTAGGTTTTAACGATTGATTTTATATGCTTTTGATATGCAGTTGGTCTCCCTCCACTTTATAGTTTAAACTATTAGGTTAAATTTTATAATATGGTATCGGAGTCAAGCGATATTCCTTTCGCGTGTGTGTTCACCCCGTTAACCAAATTCCATGTGCCGCCCATAACCTAGCTTGCATGTGAGATGATGTGTCAAAATATCTTACATCATTTGATAGCGGGTCTTATATACTCTTTATTGTTGTCTCACTCCATCTAGTTACTTAAGCATTTGGGTTGAACTTTTTTAACATGGTATTATAGGCAAGTCCTATCCCTTTCGCATTGTGTGTCCACCCCATTAGTCAAATTCCACATGCCACTTCTAATTAGGCTTGCACGTGAGAGGAGATGTTGAAATATCTTACATTGCTTGATAACTAGTTTTATATGCTCTTTATAAACACATTGTTTCCCTCCAACTAATGACTTAATTTTGTTTGTTTAACTTTCTAACAGGGATAATATGATTTTTCCTAATTAAGATTTGCAAAAAGTGTCAATTTTATCCTTTTTTAACAATGAAATGTCATGATAAATTCATAAGTTATCACAAACAAAAACATTATACAAAGAAATTTTTCTGCAAAAATTCAATCTGGCCGAAGGTCAATTTAGATTTTCTTTGCAACATCAAGAGAATATGAGCGAATAAATGTCCTCTTTCTAAGATTTTTTTTCTTGAAAAGCAACCTTTAATTGTTTTTTACTATCCCTTGTTTTTGCTCTGCGGGCCTTCTTTCAACCTTTTTTCTTTTTTTTTTTTTTTTTTTTTTTATAGAAAAAAGTTATTTCGTCCAATGTAAACTTCACGTTCACTTAAATAAGCTATTAAAAACAACTTGCATGTGTTAAAAACGTGCATCACAGCATGTTTTGCTAGCTTAGAAGGATGATGTGTACATATATTTAAATTAGTGAACAGGGATAAAAATAGGGATAGTTATCAAAAAATTCTTAAATCTACTATACGTATTTCAATTCAGTTATAAACATTTTAATTTGACAAATTTAATTTTAAATATTTTGATAATTTATTAATGTAGTTATTCCGACTAATTTTTACTAATAATTATTTAAGTGGACACCAACTGTCCTAAGTGAAATGAACAATTTTTGCAATTTTTTTAAATTTTTCATTTTTTTCATTTTTTTTATTTTCTTTCGTATTTTTTTTTTTTTTTTTTTTTTATTGTGGGCTGGCGAGGGTCGCCAACTGACCCTTGATGGCACTAGTCTAATGAGGTTATGACAGATCGAGGCAGCATCCTACAGAACTGTTCCAAAAGCTAGAGTAGTGAAATTTTTCAATCGCAACAGAATCTATCGATATGGGATTCCTCACAAAATCATCACAGATAATGCGCCCAACCTGGACAGTGCCATGATGGACAAAGTTTGTCAACAATTCAAGATCACTCATTGCCTGCCCCTAGGAGACCTAAGACGAACGGATATGACACCTTCATTATGACCGATGAGGCTATAGACCGGCAAAGGGAAATTAAAATTTTAAAAAAAAAAGTAAAATATAGAAATAAAAAAAGTATAAAAATTCAAAAAATTTAGGGGAAAAAAAAACTTTTCCACGTTAGTGTTGGTCGACATGCCACGTCGAACAGCTAGTTTCCATGTTAGCTGTTTTTAGCCAAAATTGACAAATTTCAAATTATGTAAGACGAAATTGGTCAAGTTAAATGTTTTAAGATTAAATTGGCATCTATATAGTACATTTATAATTTTTTTTTAAAAATTTTCCATCAAGAACATGCTTTGAACTAGTTTTGAATTAGGGTCATGATCGTCGGATCCAATAGGTCTCATTCGATGTAAGGCCCCGATGCAATTTAGTACATATAACACATTCATTGAGTACTTGCTCATTATAGATGTAACGGTCCAAAGTTAGAAACTTTAATTCAAAAGTTCAAAATTTATAGATGAAGGAAGACTACATGAATACAAATCTTGTTAAAATCCCAAAAATAAAGGACATGTGACACGTTAATTAACATGGATAATTACTTGAAATCTTAAATTGATGGGAAAAATTAAGGAAGTGATATTGGGAAGGGTTTGCTTGCAACTTCTTCAAAAAGATGTTTAAGAATTAAGACCGTGCGTTTTTGCCAAAACTCTAGATTTAGGATCAATGAAACTTTGCCAGCCTCGGCAAAATGAGAGAGGCACTTTGTCTTTTTTTCGCAGCCATATTCATCACTTTTCATTTCCCCGATTGATTTAACTACTTTTGTTATAACTTGTGTTTCTTATAGTAGTTAGACACACCACCATCAGTTCGTTCATATAATCTTTCGATGGAGTCACCCAGGCATGAGTGTTGACACCTAAATTTTGGCGACCCGTTTAGTTATTTATCGCATTAAAAATTAGGGGGTAATTTTATTCCTGAAAAGATATTAATTGCACAGCATATAATTTTAGGTGCATGTATTTCTAATTTGCATTTTTTGCATTTATTGGACCGGTAACGGATGGGTTCGAATGAGTGGTTCTGAGCTTTAAATTGACAGATCGGGCTAATCCCACGAAGCAAGCAAATTGGCCCAAGCCTATTTTTTTTAATGATCGAAGATTATCTCATGAAAAATAGAGATTTGACATTTTTCCGGGATATGTTCGGATAGGGCAAGTGTGAGCAAATATTGTGTTCGGAAAGCAAATATTGCGTTTGGAAAAGAAATTTTCTTGGATATCGATTTGGAAAAAATTAAAACCCTAATCCTTAGCCTATAAATAGGTTGTTCGCGTAGGGTTTCGGAGGGCCACACAATTCCATACACGGCCAGCATTGGGAGAGGACACGACACATTGAGAGAGAACACAAGTCACGAATCTCGTAGTTGTGTTGCGGTGCTCCGTCACGTTCTGCAGTGCCCTCATGCGACTGCCCTTCCCATATTGCTATGGGGGTTATATCTCACACCACCACTAGCTTCCACTACTTTCATCGAGCGTCCCTTGATGTGTATAGCTCGTTGCTCTGCATTCTCCTGTCCAATGCTCCTGCAATCTAACCCAATGATCCTGCCGCAAAAACCAGCAAGCTCATGCACACATCACAGCCTTCCTGATGAGATCATCTTGTCTTATAGCCTCGGCGTGAAGTCAAGACGAGATGTTGTCCAAGTGCATCTAGAAGTCTCCAGCTCTCGGCTCATCGTTGACTAGTAGATCATCAAAGATCGTGGGTTGTTTTGGCTTTTGGTCAAAACAGTGGAATTTGTCTTTTATTGTATGGTGAATGTTGAAGAATTGCTTGTCAACTTTTGACGAAGAAGCATCAGAGGATTGAAGACAAAGGATCGTGACTTCGGAATTCTCGGTGGAGGTTATTTGGTCCAGCTTAAAGATTCAGTATTAATTCACTACGATCTCCTTTGGTGGGCTATCACCAATCTTTATTCATCTCTTACACCATGCCAATGCTTCACTGTGCTGGTCCACGGTTCTGAGTCGACATCCCGATTCGGAAAACCTTATCCGCACGATATCGAGAGCTAGAACAGTGAGTTTCAGGCGATACTTAGCTAAGCAGACAAGCTCTAGCGAATCTCCACTGATAATCCAACTGCAAGGCTCGTCCTTCTTCCATGCGCTCCTAACAATTTTCAACAAGCCGACGTAAAAATCCCAACGATCACTCGCGTGTGTGCCAAGGGCAACAATTACTGACGTAAGAAGACAAAACTTGAGCAATCGATGGAAATTCGTTTTTGTTGAAGAAAGTTCAAGAGCTGGAATTTGGGAGCACGCTATTTCTTTGGTCCAAGCTCCAAGAGGGAAAAGCCAAAAGTTGACTTGAGCCGCTATCAGTTCGATCCATTTTCAAGTCTTATGGAGCCCATTTGAGATCCCACCACGACAATTACCGCAGAGATCCTTTACTGTGGGTCCTCTTCGCGAGCTCCCTAGTCGATCATCCATGGGCACCTTATTGACCCACCGCCAAACACATCGACCGTGAATCATCCACCACAAGCCATCGCTAGTCCCATCATCCGACGAGTCCAAATTCGGGAACGATATTACGAAGTAATATCGTATATTATCCAAATTTTAATTTGGTAATTTCCTTACTTAATTCATTGATATTGCGATTAAATTCAAATCTTCGAATGATGCATCTTATCCAAATTTTTCCTGAGTAGCATTTTAAATTAGGTATTAATCTCTAATTTCACATAGTTGACGGTCCGATTTTCACGCCCGAAATCCAACTCGCAATCGCACGAAAAGTCGCCAATCCGATCTCACGCTCGAGATTCAATTCGCGGTTTCATTTAAAATTGACCAATCCGATCCCATGCGCGGGATATGATTCGTCAATTTATGGATATCGATCTTATTTTGCTGGATGTGATGTTGTGTCGTTTGAGTTGATTTTGTTTTCATAAAAGAAAATCCAAAAATTGTGAGTTAGATTAGGTTTATTGTTTTAGTGTTATTTTGCATAAGGAATTTACTTATTTCGAATCTTTGAAAAAATAAAAATCCAAAAAAATGCATTCATTTAGGATGATTAGTGTTTTTTTTTTAAATTGCACTTTTAATTATGTGTCAATTTTAATTTCGAATTTCATAGAAAAGAAAAGGAAAAAAAACTAAAATTAGGACATTCTTTGCACGTCATTGCATATTAGGATAGGATTGCATGTTTAATTTTTTAATTAATTATAGGTTTAGATAATTTCTCCTAGATAGGTTGCATTTTAGGATTATTTGGTTAAGATAATGTTCTAGTTTAAATTAGGATTTGGCTTAACCTAATTCCTAATACAAATTGGATAATATTTTAACCTGCATAGATAATTTTCGCATTTTTCTAATTTCGAATTTCATGGAAAATACTAAAAAAATTGTCTTAGAATAGATTAATTTTATTCTCTAGGATAGATTGCATGTTCATTAAGGAAACACAAAATATTTTACTTACGTCATATAGTTTAGGTCATATTGCCATGTCATATCATTTCATGTTGGATTAGTAGCATACATTACATAAAACATGATTCTCATTAAATAAGTGAAAACAAAAAAAGTAATTGTGTGTTAATTGGAAATTATATCTAGGATTGTCGATGTGAATTCTAATCTAACACTGCAGATGCTTTCGTTGTTACGAGGTAAGTCCTGCAATTTATTCATTCCTTTTCTTGGATGTTAAATTTGTGGTTTGTGCACCCGCATGATCACCTCACATGTTAGAGAGGTAAATTAAAATCAATTCATGCTGCCAGCAGAACATTTTTTTCAAAATAAAATAGAAATGCACCGAAAGGGCATTAAAAAAATCTAGTGTAATCAAGTCCCCAAACTCAAAATGTAAAATAAATCTCTCGTTACTTTACTTGGGTTTCTAATCGACCCACGAAAAATATATTAGTGGCAACTCCTAATTGAAAAATCAATTGCATGTTAAGAACTTGAACTTAAGTTAGACTTGGTAGTCCATTAGCCTAATTTTAGGTGATACACCCGAAATTTTGGTTGCAACAATAAGTTAATCGCATCTAATCATCCAACTTTTCAATCATCCTTACTAAATTTGTTATGACATACAAAATTAGTAAATTAAGAAAATAAAAAGATTACTTAGAAATGCATGAGAATATCTCGAAATCTCATGAATCGATTAAATTCAAACCTCTTATTTTGGTGGATAGTAATCTTCGATCAAAAACAATTTATGTATAGTTTGTGGGATCCGAACAAGTGATCTCCACTCCCAGTTCATAAGCTGAAAATCCCATGGCACCTCAACCAACCGTGCTAATCATGGGGATTAAAAAGTAACAATTCTTTTTCCCAATTAGAAAGGACAAATTGCTAGCAATAAAATTTAAGAATTGACTTTGTGAGGACCCGCAAAATTTATGCATCATCGTCATTCGCCTTCTCTACAATCATAATGTTATGTATATATCAACATTCTCTCAATGTGTAATTAAAAAAAAAAAAAACTCAAAGTACGAGGTTATATACCTCCTAAATAACTTGAAGTGAGCATTTCGCGCAAGATATATGTCTAACCCAAAAACCTGACCCGAATCCGGCCCAGGCATTGCCCGGCCCACGGTCTACTGGGCTCGGCCCAAAAGAACAGTCCCGACGAACAAAGTGACCCGTTCCTTCTCCAAGCTCCGAGGTGAGCTGAGAAACCTTGTCTCTTTCCCGATCTTCATCGTCTTCCTCGACCGGAAAATGGAGAAATTCAAGACCCTGGAAATCGTCCGAGCCAGCCCCGGCTCGGCCGTCTTCCACCTCCGCCTCAACCGCCCTTCCTCCCGCAACTCCCTCTCCCTCGACTCCTTCGCCGAGCTCCCCCTCGCCCTCTCCTCCCTCGACCGCAACCCCAACGCCCTCGTCGTCGTCCTCTCCGGCGCCGGCACATCAAGTCGCCGCAGGACCCGGTGACGGCCATCGAGCGGTGCCGCAAGCCGGTGATCGCCGCCGTCCACGGGGCGTGCGTCGGGGGCGGCGTCGACGTCGCCACCGCGTGCGACGTGAGGTACTGCACGGAGGACGCGTTCTTCTCGGTGAAGGAGGTGGACCTGGCGATCATCGCCGTCCTCGGGACGCTGCAGAGGTTGCCGAGCATCGTGGGGTACGGGAACGCGATGGAGCTGGCCTTGACGGGTCGGAGGGTGTCGGGCTCGGAGGCGAAGGAGCTGGGGCTGGTTTCTCGGGTTTTCGGGTCGAAGCGCGAATTGGATGATGGAGTGAGAGTCATCGCTGAGGGTAAGTAGTTTCAGATTCTGGTATCTTGGTTTTTCAAAGCGAATAAAGTTATCATTTTGCTGGAATATAATTCATATGCTGAAGTGCCGTACGCAGCGTTCACTGATTGCATTAGTCATCATTGTATATGACATTGAATTATTCCTATCAGAGTTATACCGGTTTCATGGTTTAGCATTTCGGCGGGAATTGTAAGTTAGGCTGAGTCTTGGAACTTTTAGTTATTATATAAATTACATGCTGGGTTTGATTGGGATTAGATTGGACACCTTTCCGATTCCAAATCAATGATTTGGAGGTGTTTACCAGTGATGTGGAATTCTATGTCGAGCACTTACTTGACACTACATAAGAAACCGATTTAAGACCGGTTTGAATGTTTGAAATTAACAATTTTGTAAAGCTGTGCGGGATTAGTATGTGATCGTAATTCAAATGAAAAGATTGAGGCGGTAAGGATCAGGCATTGGCGAGATGGTCATGACTTGGATGCCGGGAGCCGAAGGAGGCGTTTCTTGGTTTTGCAGCGAAAGAGAAACTATGGGAGAACAATTAGTATGGCTTCAAATTATCAAAGTGTGGAAGGTTCCCAGTCTTATCTCTGTTTTCCTTTTACACAATAGACCCTGGCAATGGTGAGCAGACCATGCTCTTCATTCATAGAGTTTGAACCCAGTGATGCCAAGATAATTGGAGTTATATCAGATACACCAAATCAACTTTGGCTCTTTCAAGGCATCTACTTTTTTTCTTTTTGGTATAGCAGTCTAATTTAGCAGTTTTGAGAATAAGCAAATCGAGATTGAAGTTGGATATGGTTGAATGGCCTGGTTAAACCGAACCCAAATCGATAAACCGACAGACTAAATTTTGGGTTTAGTTCACATTGATTGTCTTCAGTTTACCAATTTTAGACTCTCTTGACATCCTCTCGGTGTAATGAAGGATAGAGTTACCATTTAGGTTAGAAGGGCTCCACTTATCCATTTCTTCAAGGCTAATCGAAACACCTGTATTTTTTGCTCTATTTGTATGTACGATGGGTGTATTTGTCCTTCACTTGGAACTTTTATCGGTTTGGGATAAACCATGCATAGGATAGTACACTGAAGATGCTGGGTCATTGTTTTTCTTTGTTAAAATTGCTAATTACCCTTCAATTGCAGACCGGCGATGTGCATTTTTTGTTGCTAAACGAGGTTGTGGGGAAAAAATCTTGCCTATCGAGGTCATCACATCATTGAGTATATCCTTGTAGAAATAGATAACAGCAAGTTGCAGGTGGAAAATAAAAAGTTCTTGTTTCCGGTAATACTATATATTGGATTGGGGACTAGAAAAGTTTCTTGCATTGGTAAATCTTTCGAGGAGGCAGAGTTGTTTCTAGTTTTAATGCTCTGTTCTCATTTTCTGAGAAAGGTTGGTTCTATTTTGCGCACAGCGATTGCTTCCAAGTCCCCGATGGCTGTTACCGGACCAAAGCCATGCTGCTGAAGAGCAGGGACATGAGCATAGATCAAGGCTTGGACTATGTTCGTTCAACTCTCTTCCTAGGCATGGATTTCAACTAAAATTGCTTGCGATATCAGAGGGGCCATCCGATAAAATGGAACAATAGGTTAGTTCTACCCAACCGCAGCACGAGCATCGTCGACTAGGATGGGTTCGAATATACTAGTAATTAACTGGATCTTTAATTAGATAACATAAGAATCGGGTTCGAATATACTAGTAATTAACTCGATCTTTGATTTGATAACATAAGGATTTATATCTTTCGAGATATTGCCTTTAGCACTTTCTTCTTCATTCAATTATATATGGATTGAGTCGGGGACTTAATGAAGTTTTTTGGAATAATAATATAAACAATCTATCAACTTTGACTCAATGTATAATTTGATAAGTAAACTTTTAATTTATTCAATATAATCTTTGAACTTTGGCTCAATGTACAATATGGTCTTTGTACTTTTAATTTATTCAATGTAGTTCCTTAAATTTTGGTACATAACGTTATATTTCTATTAATTCATAACTAGAGATTACATTAAACTTCTTGGACAAAGACATAGTTGATCATGGCTGGGTCAACATTAGTGACTAGTCCCTAAGGTTGCTCGACCTCCATCTTGTCGCCTAGGGTCGTACAACCTAGGTGGCCCGCTGTTCTCCTTTATTATTTTCTTTTCTAATTTTAATTTTTTCTTGCAATAATTATTTTTGCAAGTTGTTTACCAATACTATGTGCTTTGCATAAAAATCCTATTTTCCACGAAAAGTATCATCGCAGCAAATTTCATTTTCTCCAGGGGACAGATCACATGTTTTTACTAGGGTCAGGGGCACTAATGGATATTGTGCTCTGGAGTATGCAATGACGGGACAATTTACTGTCGAATCTGACGTCTCTAAGGGTAACAGAAACGTGTAACAAGGGTGATTCTAGTTTAATTTATGCCTCTTGTTGCATGACCATGAATCCCATCTCATCTGGACTTCTTCCTTTCAGAAGTATGTTTAGGTGCTTTTGGAATGGAAAGAGTTTTGAGGATGCTGGAGGGCCCGGGCTTAGCAGGTGGAAATTCGCAGTGTCTGGAAAGAACAATTCTCCAGGGGACATGAATAGAGGAAGGGCCGTCACCAAGGCGAGAGTGTGGGGAGAGAATTGGCGAGGCAGAACGCTCAAGGCGGTTTCAATGGATCTAATGGCATGTTGTCTTGATCAAGAATTTCCTGCTTCGTTCGCTCCTTGAGCCTCTTCGCTTGCTTTCTTTGAACCATACGAAGCAAAACAGGGCATTCATGTTGTGTCGCGCATATTCCATTCTGCTGAACAGAATGAGTGGAGAGATTGTGGTCGAATTAGTAAGAATCGGTCCCCATTGCCTTAACTCGCACTTTTCAGGTTCTATCTCTCCATTCTCTGTTTATGCTCTTATTGAAACTTGGGGGAAGAAGACTTATGTTTATATCACTGCTAGGACAGCAATCTAGAATGAGAATAGAGAGAGAGATTCTTGTGATGCTTCTGCTGGATCTTGTAAGTTTATTCTTAGCAGGATTCACCTGCATTTTCAAGTAAAACACTTGCTATATCAGAAGCACCATCTGATAAATGGAACAATAGGTCAGTTCTACCCAACCGTGGTATTCAAGTGAGTTTAGGTAATTAGGCAATTCAACACGAGCATCATCGACTGTGCTAGTAATTAACTTGTTCATTAATCAGAAAACGGAATAATGAATACACTTCTGAGAGATTGTCAGAGCACTTTCTTGTTCATACAATTGTACACCAACCGAACACGGATAGAGAGAGATGTCGATAGAGCAAGTAGGATCATCATGGAGAGGAGGATAGACCGAGGCAACCTTCACATTCTTAATTAAAGCCCCGCTCAATGGTAAGTTGGGCTTGAGCCAACTTAACTTGGCTCATCAGACCCCGGGTCATTGCCGGAAACTACCACTTCCACGGCACCCTCCGGCAGTTGTGATGGCTGTGGCTGTTGCTCATCCGCTCGGGCTTCACCGCCATTGATGGGGGGCGGGTCTTCAACGGTGACGGGGTGGACTTCAGAGGCTCCTCCTAAGGGAGCTTCACCGCCATTGACGGGGTGCGGGTCTTCAACGGTGACGGGGTGGACTTCAGAGGCTCCTCCTAAGGGAGCTTCACCGCCATTGATGGGGGGCGGGTCTTCCATTGAGGCTCCTCCTAAGGGAGCTTCACCGCCATTGATGGGGGGCGGGTCTTCAACGGTGACGGGGTGGACTTCAGAGGCTCCTCCTAAGGGGAGGTGAATGACATGTTGCGGGAGCTTCTCGTCCATGATCTTGTCCTTGATGATGATGACCTTTTGTTTCTGTAGTGTCCATACAAGACCATCTGAGATAGTCCCAAGACAAAGCCCACGATGTTCGGTATCTGCGTGTCCAGGTCAAGAATATTTTTTAAGTTTGGCCGAAACTTACGTTAAAACCTGACAAAATATTTTAGTTTGCCCCAAGGCTTAGTATCGATATATTCGATGATGTGCAATTTCATTCATCACATAATCTTCATCCGCAACAGTTATAAAGATATTGGATTTATGTGTTTACATCGATTGACCATTTGAGAATCTAAGATTTCACATTAATTTTTTTTCCTAAAGTTATGTACTTAAGTTTTGTTAATTATTCTCACGTTGGTCCATTTTTCAAATGTAAAGTTTTCGACCCTCCAATAATCATAATCATTAATAACGTGTCCCACTTGTTCGATATTATTTAACCTTTTTTTTTCCAAAAATAGATATTATGAACTCAATGCAAGAAATGAGATAATGGTATAATATGAAGAAAAAAAACTGAAAATTATGACCATGATAAATAATTACAAAAATTCATCCTACCCTAGCAACTGGAAGAGTAAAGTCTAATCACACAGAATGTATACAGATGTCTATGGACATGGGACCCGCATATGCTTTTATTAGCTTTTCTTGAGAATTTAATTAGTCTTATTAGCCCATTAATGACGTGCCAACGCAACATATTATATATCAAATGCAGCTGAACCCAAAATTGATGCTGAACAAATATTTGGACATTACGACAGAACATACACTTCACATACAAATTAAAGCGATCCTTAACGATCGTTAATTTAATATTTCGAAAATGGGGATCCCTTACCATAATGCACCAGTCATTTTGGAAGAAACCGTAGCCAAACCACATGATGGCGCTCAACGTTAGAAAGAACGACAGAGAGAAGGGCATGAACTTCACGCTCTTCGTTTGCACAACTCGTGCCTAAGAAGACCAGAATAGGGAAAAAAAAAAGCAAGAAGATTAAAATGCGTTTTCCGTGGTTAGTTATGAGAATTTGGAAAAAGAAATATTGAATTTTTTAAGTGCGCACCACAATGCCTAATGGCGCTGCAAAGACGCTCACGGAAATCGTTGTGCAGATCCATCCGAACACCGTGGTGCGTGCATCACCGTTTGGAATGAAGTGCGTGATGAGAATTAGGAGAGAGAACAATCCCACGTTCATCAGAGCAAAGAGCTTGATCGTGGAGTTCTGCAGTAATCAAAATCATTAAGATAGAACAAACACAGGATAGTTAGAGATATAGGGGGAAAAGAGAGCTTTTAGATGGCAAGGATGGAGAGCGTAAAACACGTTCGGTTAACCCACTCAATCGTAAACTACCACTGGGATTTTTTGTGTTCTTAAAATTTCAGTTCTTTTCCTATCGAACGTATTTTCTTTCATTGTGTAGATCACGTGAATCGCCAAAGAAGTTTCCTAGCAAGCCCTTTGGTTCATTGTGATCGGAATATGAGCGTTGCATCATCTAATGATCAATACGTACCCTGGCAGCTCTCGGCGCGTAAGCAATGTAGATGGCAATGTACACCATCTCTATGACGCATCCGAAGGAGTTAATGGTGATGAGAAGGAAGGAGTGTCCTTTGAGGAATGCGTAGTAAAGCCAGAGCATGGAGCTGAATAGAGCGACCAAATACGGTATCGATTGGAAATCCTCGGTCTTTTTGTTCTTGCAAATTCTGTAAAATGTCAGCCTGCAACAGGAGAAGAGAAAAAGAATCAATAGTTATTGTATCGGGATCAAATAAAATAAGACTATCTTCATCCTAGTGAAGGAAAAGAACTTCAAAGAAAAAAATGATTACTTACACTGGAGCCAAGAAGACGAAGAACGAGACAACGTTTCCTATCATCGATTGCAAAAGAGAAGCACAAACGTTAGATTATTCTATGCAAGCGTAGTGCAGATGAAAATGCTCTTTTTGCTAGGGTTAAAATTAAAGAAGAAGAAAAACAACCTCAGTCATTTACTAATCTAAGTGCGGAGCACATACGGCGTGGTTGAACAGAACTCAAACTAAATCATGTTGCATGTCGTTTTATAACCTTTGTATACACACGATATAGCCAAAAGATGAAAAGAATGAATTCCCACGAAATGCAAACCGACTCGAGACAATATAAATCCCACGTTAGTTGCAACAACTTGAAGACGGACCCATAAGTTTATGACATACGCTAGCGTACCGACTTCAGTTTCTAAAAGTGCGCTAGAGTGAAAACAAAAATCGTTGGAGGAAATGGCCAAAAGTGTTGTGAAAAAGTTGGCAAAAGTCCAAGAGACTGAAAAGGTTGCCGGAGGTTTGATTTTGAGCGGGGTTTGTATCATCAAAAGAGAGAAAAACTCCATGTGAAGAGTGGTGTCAAGATTAGTGCAAGGGGAAAATTTTTCTCATTTTCTTTGTGATTTTTTTTGTTGCTTTACGTGTGTTTTGCAACTGATAGAAGGAGAAAGAGTGAGGTTTAGGAAGAAAGAGTTGCCAAACGAAAAGAAGAAGAAAAGAAGAGAACGACCTGCTGTTAATCATGCTAAAGATACTAAATACGAACGATTCATCAAGCGGAAAAAATAAATGCATGTAGACCATATGAAGATGGATAAAGGAAAGCGGGATGAAAGGAAATGGCGCAAGCAAGCAGCATTATTGCGAAGAAGAAGAAGCAAATGGAGATGAAGGGCGAACAGCTTCTGGTTTCTTCCTTCTTTACCTAGGATACCGAAAGTGAAGATCCAGAGAAATGCCATTTTCCACCTCCGACCAGTGAGAAATGCTCTCCTCTCTCCAAGGCAAAGACCAAGAAAAGAAAGCAGGGTTTGGAGAGAAACCCTGGCTCTCTCTCTTTCTCTCTCTCTCCCTCCCTCTCCTCCAACTCTCTCACTAACTTTATATGAAAATCATGCAAGGGATGGCTCGGCTTTATATACACACACACACAATGTTGCATCCACTAAACACAGGAGAAAAATGGGGGTTATTGATGCGCGCCAGAGAGAGAAAGAGAGAGAGAGAGAGTATGCATATTAAATTCATAGTGCTCGCATGACAAGTGGAGCACTAGTAGGTAGCGTACCACAAAAGCATTCTCTCCTCCTCAGCAGAACCAACCCCTCCTTCCCTCCTCCTCGCGTGCCCGTACAGACTCCTCCGCCACGATGTTGGGGTCGAAAGTCGTGCGGACGCAACCGGCCGTACCTCCCCTCAATTATATTTCGATTTCCTCCGCCTCGCGGCGGAGGCCCTCTGGGGCGGCACGGGGCGGCGGCACGCGCCCCCGGGCGAGAGTGGTGATTGGTGCGCGAAGCATTGTTACGTTACTCCCCCACCGCAAAGCTGTGCCCCGCGTAATGCTTCGTTCACGTGACTTCTCCGAAAATTACACTTTCGTTCCGTGGTTTTTTCATTGTCTTTTAGCCGTTTTCTCCTCTCCTCCCCGAACGAAACACTCCTTGCTGACTCCCCCCCGCACTCAAAAACCCCGAGCCAAACACGCCTTGCTGGCTCGGCCCTTCACGCGGAAGAGCTCTAGAGGTTTCGTGCGTGCGCGTTCATGGCGTCTCCCCGGTTTGGCTTTTTTGTTCTTGAAGCCTCGTGCACGTGCGCCTTGCGGTTGCGTGATACTATTATTGCTTATTCAACTAGTGACTATGGACAAAAAGTTTTCAAGTTCTAGCTTCCCTAATTACGGTGGCTTTTGCTGTGTAAATGGCAAGACTATAGCATGACTTCTGATGGATGCGAACTTCCATTATTGTTTGCAAATAATGTGTGAAAGGGACTCTCGGGAACTTAGGTTGCGTGTCAAATTTTGGAGGCCACATGAAGGGTGACGTTTTACTAACGAAAACTATTAAATTCCAATGATTAACCTTCAATCAGAACATGGTTCAATGTTGGGGTGGATCCGCTACGAGCAGAAGATCGAACACTTGGCAATCGTTTTGTGATTTGATGTAGTTTGCCCCAAAACCATAATTGATATCGAGTGAGTTCTAGCATACAAATGTGTAAACGTAAGCCAATCCCTTGAAGGCTTTCACAATCATAGGAAAACCTAAAATAGGTGGCCTTGTTCATCGTATTGCCATGATTGGCAAGGAGAGAGGGAGACCCCATTTAACTATTTAAGGGTGATATCTTTCTTTACGTTCCTCAATGGAGAATGCTTGTCCCTGTCAATACTAATAAAATAGGTTGATATCATAAAATGTAACAACGTTGTGTGTTAGTCATGTAGAAAAATTGATGTCTTTAGTATAATAATATAACCCTGCGAGTCTAGTAAAAGATATAAAATCACAAAACTTAGGTACAGTTCATTTTACAAATAATGTCCTTTTTAAAAATATTTGGCAATCTACCAGGTGTCCCTGTAGAAGGTACAACACTTTTCAGGGTAGAGAATGCAAGGTACATCCTAAAGTTGAGAATGTGCTCACTGATTCTGAACTTTTGAAAGTTGGTACTTGTCATATGTCTTCCACTAAAACGCATCCTAAATCGAATCTAGCCATGTTGACTCCTTAAATTTCCCCGAAGTGCCCCACCTTTACAGGCTTTTATTTTTCTTTTGGTTGAAAGCTTTACAGGTTTAAAAACGACAAAATCGTGTAATGGGCTGGCCTTTTAAAATCATTAAAATCTCATTTCGTGCGTGGCACATAATGCCTTATTGAGCATGTTTATCGTGAATCTGATGGGGGGTTTAAGGGAACTATTCCAGCTATAATTCTTCATCGATCCCTTGACTCAATTTGGTCCGGAGAATCCTTAAAAGACTCTCTCTCTCTCTCTCTCTCTCTCTCTCTCTCTCTCTCTAGTCAACTGATGAAGACGCGTAGGGTTGGTTACTGATTTGATACCGATTGATATGAAAACGTGCAGCTCCTCTTCTTCAGGTTTTGCTTCTTCTTCTTCTTTTTTTGTTGGAAAAACTTAGATAATCTTATGCGGTAACGTGAGAAATGTGAAATTTTTGAATATTTGAATGGGTTCTTATGAAAAAATACATGAACTAGAGAATTAAAGCAAATACAATAATATATGAATAATCTTGAGAGACAATGAGAATTAAAGGAAATATCCTAATTATCTTTAATATACATCAAAGAAATATCCAAGTTATCTCTAATATCTCCTCAACTCAAGTTGGAGAAAGCAATTGGAGTTTTAAGAATAGATCCAATAAAAGAAGAAAACACCTACTAGTTCGCCGAAGCAATGACGTGGCTATTGTAGGGGCGAGCACCATTCAAGTCAGTTTTGGGCAATTCCCGTATGAACCAGTCCGGTTCCTAATTCCTAAAATTGGAACCAAAGGCCAATTCTATAAAATAAAATAAAAAACACAAACTTTAGGTGTTGTCCCAAATCTAGCCTAAACTTTATTTTGTCTAAAAAAAAAGCACAAACTTTTCACTCGTGTCTTAAAGCTGGCCCTCCATTAACACTTCCTCCAAACACTCGAATGCAGCATCGTTTTGCACCTCGACAAATTTGGACCTCTTCACAGTTGACCCATAGGGCAGATAGGAGGAGCGCGTTTACGACAACACCTAGATCCCATAAGTTTATGCATCTTCTCAGCATCAAGTCCAAAAGCATCTCCATGGTACCATTCTATATCAAAGGAGTAGATATCAAAGTTATTTATGACATTCAAAAAAAAAAAAAATAGACTCAATGCACATTAACTTCACAACTTTCACAGGGCCAAAATTTCCAACGAAAACGATGTCTCTGAGCGATCGAGCTTGTGTATGTGCAAGAGCAAGTGTCTCCGTGTGAGAGAATGAGCGAGCAAGCCAGTGCGCGAGATCTTCCAACGAATTGAAGACACCCATGTGCGAACTCACTGAGGAAAGGAAACCCTAGAAAGAATTCTCCCTAATCTCATGAGTCGAGCGTTAGAGAAGAAGAGAAAGCCCAGGAACAATTTTGTCTTTATATCCATGTCAGCTTGCTGTGTTGGATATTATTGTTGACGTGGAAATGCCACATCGGATGACTATGAAATGAGGGTTAACGGAGGGCCAGATTTGGGACATGAGTGAAAGTTTGTGCTTTTTTTAAGACAAAATAAAGTTCGGACCATATTTGGGACAATACCTAAAGTTTGTGTTTTTTTATGGAATTGGCCCTTGGAACCAATGTGATTTCAAGATGAAATCAAACTGAACCAAGACTATTGAATACCTTAACTTATTTCTTCTTTTTTATTCACCAACCCTGAATATGTTACAATAAACCATAAAGTGTGTGTGTGTATATATATAAAATCCCACTAGTTGATGTAGGATCTCACACTTGGGCTTTATTTTTTTATTTTTTTTTGTTAACTTTTAGTCATCCTAAAACGTGTCCCACATTTAATTTGTGAGGGAAAAGACATGCAGCCTTTTTTTTTATTTTTAAATCATTCAAAGGACAAAAGGTGGACGGCTGTGTTTGTTCCCATTTCTCTAGAGCCACGTTGGGTCAAACCAGTCCTTATTGATTTGGTTTTCGTTTCCAAAATTTTGGAATGAAGAGCCGTCAGATTGATTCCCGATTCAAAGCTAAGCACCAGTATACCTTGGAATCAGTCAACTCCACGTTGTTGTATGTTGTTGTGTAATTTATGCACATCAGCATAGTAATAGGGATATTAGTAGTTATCAAAAAAGATACGAGATATGAGGATGTTTAGGGCATGCATTCAATTACAAAAAAGTCATAAATTTATTGTATAGATGACAATTCAGTCCTAAGTTTTTTTTTTTAATTTGGCCAATTAAGTCCCAAAACTTTTAATGATTGGTCAATATAGTTTGTGGGATCCGAACATGTGATCTCCACTCTCTAGTTCATAAGCTGAAAATCCCACGGCACCTCAATTAACTGCACTAATTATGGGGATTAAAAAGTAACAATTCTTTTTCCCAATTAGAAAGGACAAATTACTAGCAATGAAATTTAAGAATTGACTTTGTGAGGACCCGCAAAATTTATGCATCATCGTCATTCGCCATCTCTACAATCATAATGTTATGTATACCTCAACATTCTCTCGATGTGTAATAAATAAAATAAAAAAAACTCAAAGTACGAGGTTATATACCTCCTGAATAAGTTGAAGGGAGCATTTCGCACAAGATATACGTCTAACCCAAAAATCTGACCCGAATACGGCCCAGCTCTTGCCCGGCCCACGGTCTACTGGGCTCGGCCCAAAAAGAACAGTCCCCACAAACAAAGCGACCCGTTCCTTCTCCAGCTCCGAGGCGAGCTGAGAAACCTCGTCCTTTCCCGATCTTCATCGTCTTCCTCGACCGGAAAATGGAGAAATTCAAGACCCTGGAAATCGTCCGAGCCAGCCCCGACTCCGCCGTCTTCCACCTCCGCCTCAACCGCCCTTCCTCCCGCAACGCCCTCTCCCTCGACTCCTTCGCCGAGCTCCCCCTCGCCATCTCCTCCCTCGACCGCAACCCCGACGCCCTCGTCGTCGTCCTCTCCGGCGCCGGCCACCACTTCTGCTCCGGCATCGACCTCGCCGCCCTCGACTCCATCGCCTCCGGTTCCTCCCCCCCATCCGGCGACCGCGGCCGCGCCGGCGAGCGGCTCCGCCGGCACATCAAGTACCTGCAGGACGCGGTGACGGCCATCGAGCGGTGCCGCAAGCCGGTGATCGCCGCCGTCCACGGGGCGTGCGTCGGGGGCGGCGTCGACGTCGCCACCGCGTGCGACGTGAGGTACTGCACGGAGGACGCGTTCTTCTCGGTGAAGGAGGTGGACCTGGCGATCATCGCCGACCTCGGGACGCTGCAGAGGTTGCCGAGCATCGTGGGGTACGGCAACGCGATGGAGCTGGCCTTGACGGGTCGGAGGGTGTCGGGTTCGGAGGCGAAGGAGCTGGGGCTGGTTTCTCGGGTTTTCGGGTCGAAGCGCGAATTGGATGATGGAGTGAGAGTCATCGCTGAGGGTAAGTAGTTTCAGATTCTAGTATCTTGGTTTCTCAAAGCGAATAAAGTTATCTTTTTGCTGGAATATAATTCATATGCTGAAATGCCGTACGCAGCGTTTACTGATTGCATTAGTGATCATTGTATATGACATTGAATTATTCCTATCAGAGTTAAATAGATCGATCCCGCTTTCATGGTTTAGGTGGGAATTGTAAGTTAGGTTGAGTCTTGGAACTTTTAGTTATTAGATAAATTATATGCTGGGTTTGATTGGGATTCGATTGGACACCTTTCTGGTTCCAAATCAATGATTTGGAGGTGTTTCCCGGTGATGTGGAATTCTATGTCGAGCACTTACTTGACACTAAGAAACCGATTTCAGACCGGTTTGAATGTTTGAAATTAACAATTTTGTAAAGCTGTGCGGGATTAGCATGTGATCGTAATTCAAATGAAAAGATTGAGGCGGTAAGGATCAGGCATTGGCGAGATGGTCATGACTCGGATGCCGGGAGCCGAAGGAGGTGTTTCTTGGTTTTGCAGCAAAGAGAGAAACTATGGGAGAACAATCAGTATGGCTTCAAATTATCAAAGTGTGGAAGGTTCCCAGTCTTATCTCAGTTTTCCATTTTCACAATAGACCCCGGCAATGGTGAGCAGACCGTGCTCTTCATTCATAGAGTTTGAACCCGGTGGTGCCAAGATAATTGGAGTTTTATCGGATACACCAAGTCAACTTTGGCTCTTTCAAGGCATCTACTTTTTTTCTTTTTGGTATAGCAGTCTAATTTAGCAGTTTTGAGAATAAGCAAGTCGAGATTGAAGTTGGATATGGTTGAATGGCTTGGTTAAACCGAACCCAAATCGATAAACCGACAGACTAAATTTTGGGTTTCGTTCACATTGATTGTCTTCAGTTTGCCAATTTTAGACTCTCTTGACATCCTCTCAGTGTAATGAAGGATAGAGTTACCATTTAGATTAGAAGGGCTCCACTTATCCATTTCTTCAAGGCTAATCGAAACACCTGTATTTTTTGCTCTATTTGTATGTACGATGGGTGTATTTGTCCTTCACTTGGAACTTTTATCGGTTTGGGATAAACCATGCATAGGATAGTATACTGAAGATGCTGGGTCATTGTTTTTCTTTGTTAAAATTGCTAATTACCCTTCAATTGCAGACCGGCGAGGTGCATTTTTTGTTGCTAAATGAGGTTGTGGGGAAAAAATCTTGCCTATCGAGGTCATCAAATCATTGAGTATATCCTTGTAGAAATAGATAACAGCAAGTTGCAGGTGGAAAATAAAAAGTTCTTGTTTCGGGTAATACTATATATTGGATTGGGGACTAGAAAAGTTTCTTGCATTGGTAAATCTTTCGAGGAGGCGGAGTTGTTTCTAGTTTTAATGATCTGTTCTCATTTTCTGAGAAAGGTTGGTTTTATTTTGCACAGCGATTGCTTCCAAGTCCCCGATGGCTGTTACCGGGACCAAAGCCGTGCTGCTGAAGAGCAGGGACATGAGCATAGATCAAGGCTTGGACTATGTCGCGACCTGGAACTCGGCAATGCTTCTGTCTGATGACCTAACGGAGGCCATCTCGGCTCACAGGCAGAAACGGAAGCCTGTTTTTGCAAAGCTCTGATGGTCGGCATCACCATCGTAAGAGAGAAGAATCAATTCAATACTTTACATGTAAAGGACTGCAAAAAGCAAGAAGAGAAGCCGATTCTTGGCCGGCTTCCAGCCTTGTTCGAATCACTATTGTGCTTGTAATAATCCACTCGTCTTGATCCGACGAAATTCCAAACATCTAAATCAAATTCGTCTTATCACAAGACAAGAACATCATTTGTTGTTGGTCTTTACCAAAAAAAAACATCATTTGTTGTTGGTGCTGCTGTTGTTGTGTTTCAACAAAGTTGAGCGACGTTGTTATATATACACGGGTTGGGTGGCCTAGGTTTTTAGATTGTCAAGGAATGGACAGCAGTTTCATCCGTACCCTATGAAAAAAGACATTGGATATATAGTTACAAACTATGAGATTTTTGTAAGATCGTTACTAACTATTCTAAAAACTTAAGTTATTAGATGAAAGCATAATTTATTAATTTATATATTTCAACACTCTCCCTTCACGTTTAGTCTGATCTTTAAACGTGAGAATATATGGAAAGATTTAAATTTAGAATTTTTAGCTCTAATATCATGTGAGAATTTATTGGATAATAATCAACTATTCTAAAGGCTAGAATTATGATTCGTTTCACCAATTTTTGACCATCTTTGTCACACTCTATGCATTCCAAGTAAATCTCGATTCTTTAGTTTTCTTGTCTTGTTGCGCTCTAAACTTTGTTTAAGATATTATTTCTGGGGATTCGAACCTCCTCGGATAATCTTTGTCGGGCATTTGATATTTGATCAATGGACTTCACTTCAACTTGCTTTTTTGACTTGTGTTGAGGGCGTCTGCAAGTGATTCATTTTCCTCCTCTCTTTTTTTTATTTTTTTATTTCGTGTTTTTTCATCTTGGATGTGATCTTTCTTGACATTTCAGGTTCGGGCTGGACCCGGACCGGCCTGAACTGAAGCTATAAATGGGCCCACGCCGGGCCGGCCTGTCCAGGATTTCGGGCCGTGGAGCCCACTTTGGACTTTTGTCAATAATGGTCCAATTACTCCCTTTCCTAACCATTTCTTTGTGTATCTTTTTTATTTTATTTTTATAATCATTAAACATTAAAAAACATGGCTATATCATTATGGATGTCCACCAGAAACCTTAACCCGAGACGTTAAGGTAAAAAGGCATTATATCAAGAGGTAAAAAATGATTACATCTACCTTCGATGAATCTTTTGGTTAGTAGGTATATCGTAAACACGACATCATCAATCAATTTGATAAAAAACACGGAGTCAAAAACAACTAGCTAAAAGTATGTCGTATGATTTACTTTGTCGATTGACTCCATGTGAGTTTCAACAAGTTCTTTGACATGTTATAGTTGACAAAAAAAGTTATTTCCTTTGCCTTTTTTGCTGTAAAAAGTAGCTAGTGGGAATACGAAGTTCAACACAAAACCGAAGATGCTTCTCTCGCCACGATCGACTACGAAGAAGAAGAAGAAGAAAAAGCGGGCCGTTTCCTGTCGATTCCCTCCTTGCTCGTACTTGCTTTCCCTGGGGCGGGATACGATATATCACATGTCTTGTCTTTGCTTCTGGGAGTTGACAAAAGGGTTTAAGCTTCTCCAGGAAGGCAATGAGCTCAAACCCTACACTCTAAAAAAAACAGCGAGAGAGAGAGAGAGAGAGAAGCACTTCATGACCTCATTAAAGCTTATTATTTTCCGACATTAAAGAACTGATGAGAGTCAACTTTGAACCCATACTGACCCTTTTGGAGATTCCCCATTCCCCTTTCTGGAAAGTTCTCTCTCCACTGAGTTTTTTTAGGGTTTGCTTGCTGGGGTTGCCTACTCCATAAAATTTACAGAAATATTTGACTATCGCGGTTGATTATTTGATGTAAATATATGGACTGACCAATAGGTGATGATAGACTTTCGCTGTACCGCGATGTATCCAATATAATTTTATAGGGTATGTACGTGGCATTGTGTGTGTGTGTATACAAATATAGACAAATGGGTGCATGGAAGTATATGACAAGTAAAATAATACAATATACTTATGTCATGATTGGTGTAGAGCAGTATTTAATGACCATCCGCCCAAAACATGGTACCTTTTGCGACAAGGTGAGATCAGCTTGTCGATCCTGGAATTGTTTTAAGGCCCAATCAATTGTAGGTTGTCATCTTCGACAAGCTCTTCTGCTATTGCGAATTTATTACAATTTCAATTTTGAGGTCACTTTCACGGGCGAAGAAGCTCCACCAAGCCATGGCAGCTGGGAAGAGATGATTTCTTGAGGGTTGGAAAGGCGTCGTTCGTAAATGATTGGCCAAAAGAAGAAGCAAGAGTTCATCTTGTTTTTTTACACCACCAATTGCTCTCCACACCTCATTGTCACTATTATAAAATTGGGTAATGATGTTTGTTGTCGGGTCAATTACGTAGTAACGTGAACTTCTATGTTTGTGATAAGTGATCCTGCACATTTGCTTATCGATTTGCAAATCTGCCATCGTATGATATGATCAATAACGACACATTAATAATTTCATCATTTTAGTGATACATAAGGTCGTTGATCAAACAATAATATGGTCTAATTTTCCTATTCGATATCTACCTTTCCTTGAGCCAAGATTATATGCTCCAACTTGATTATGACCTATCTTGATATTCTTTCCTTCCACAATTTCGATTCATTGTTGTATTGTCTCGATAAATCGCATGAATTCGCTCTTCATTCGGGGGGTTAAGTGTAAGGTCACCGACGGTAGAGGGGGCGAAGTGCAAGAATGTTTCCTTTTTCTTTTAGTAATAGGCAACCGAGTGCTTTCCCATTAGATAACTAGTTTCAAGAATAGCACCTTCTTTCTATTGACAAGAACAATAAGAGCACCTTCTTTCCTAATGTCCTTTAATTTAAAGTTTACTTTTCCTTCCAAGCATAAACTTCCCATTATTTTTCTCATAAAATGGGCACAACCCTTTAACTCTCTCTCTCTCTCTCTCTCTCTCTCTCTCTCTCTCTCTCTCTCTCTCTCTATACCATCACCTTATGGGTGATATGTGCACATGCGATAAAGTCAAGTGCCATAAAATGTTAAGGAATCCAAATGCTTCAGAGAGGGGCAAACCCCAAAAGGTCGAGCCAGTCTTGGAAAACCACAAAGCCTCTGTGTAAAGGGGCGAAAAAATAAAAGCGAGAAGGGATCGAGAAGAAGCCCGTAGCATAACCAAAACTAAAGAGGCGAGGAGATCATTCGTGAACCCTAGACATCCGTTTTTCCCTCGCCAACATCCCTCATAATCAAAGCACAATTATTGCAGCCTTTGACGTTCCAAAGCGCCCCCCTGCCCTCTCTTCAACACCCACACGCAAACGCCTTTGACTCTCCCACGAGAAAAAAGTGGACAGAAGTTCGCAGCCGCAATCAGCTCACGAAAGCACGCTTTTTTCTTACCGCTCGATACACATGTTGGTCGAAAGACCCTTTCGCTTGCGGGAATCTCATCTTTGAGAATTTAGAATTTCTATCTTCTCCCCCGGTTCCAACCCTACAGAAATTCTTATATATGCCCCGAGGGTTTACCTTTGAAAAGCTTTGGCTTTTTTTTTCTATGCAAAAGAAAGAGAGAGGGGTGCCCCTTCTTTCCACGGAATCGGGCAGATTCCTCTGATTGTCAAAGTTTGAGGCTCCATCTTTAACTAATATCAACCATCCCACGTTACCTCCACTCAGACCTCTCTTTACAAATCCCTCCACCAATCCCTCTTATGAATTCTCATTAGATTAAACTCGCCACTAATGAAAAAACTCTTTTTGAGAAGTTGTTATCGAATGCATAGTTCTATCGCCATCATTACTTTTACTCACATCACACCGATCTATGTCCTCATGAAGAGTTTTTCTTTTTGTGACAACGGATGTAATGTAAACCCTCCTAGAGCTCCCCCCGATTTCTCCTTCTTGTCCCAAAAACTTCGCCTTACTAGAACATACATATATAATGGGACTTTTTTTATTTATAATTTTGGTTGCTTGTTCCTTAGGGTTTGCATGCATAGAGATGCAAACTGTGATATGGGATCCCATGACTTGCTAAAACCCTTACTTTATTTGTGGATGATTGGGGGTTGTTGAAATATGATTTATTTTCTCGAAAATCTTTGCCTCTTCAACTAAGTTACCCGTTTGATTAACCGATCGACTCAGATGCCACTAAGAACATATATAGTAAACTAATATATCCCCACCCAAAGTTCCTAATTCAATCATTTGAGTGGGGGGGTTCCTAACCATTATTTAATACAATTAAAGAAAAGGGTTGTGAAAAAAAAATATATCAAGGCACCCTATGTCTCATCTTGAATATTTCTTTTTTATTACAAATCATCTCTCGTTCCTTATGGGATGCGTCTTGCCATTTTGTGCACACCGTGTCTGAATCGCCAACTTCGCAAGCCATCGATGTCTGCCGCCAAACGGCAAAGACAGTTTCCTTATTTCCCATGGCCACGATCCGATTGGATCGGATTGGAATTAAGTAGAAGAATCAAACCCGGAACACGGAAATGAAAAGAACCAGAAGAAGATGTGAGGAAGACGAAGTTCTGAGTAATGTCTATTTCGTAATTAAATTTGCATGCAGGAGGAAAGATTCTGCAGAGGCAATTTGGCCTAAAAAGAACTCTCGATCTGGGTCCAAACTAGCGAGACAAGAAGATTGAGGAAATCTTGAAAGTGGGGCCCCCGTTGAAGGTGGCATTTTGTCTGCTTCTCCAGATCCGACGTGGGTGCCCGTCGTTTCGGGGGGAAGTAGGTCCTGTTGCTTTTGTCCCCCCCGGCCCCACCCCCCACTCCATTATGATGGTTACCAACCATGGACTTCGCATTGACCAAGATGCCCTTCTCCCTCTTCTTTTTTTTTTCTTTTCTTTTCTTTTATAAAAAGGATACTGTGTCGGCCATTAAATATAGTTAACGAAAGTCCTTGAAACACTTCTTTAAATTTATTAAATTATTAGATTAGATTAGACAGACACGAGATCACAAGTGTATTCGAAACTAGTACACCAGAGTTAAAATGGAATTTGTAGCGAATGAATATTTTGTTTATCTTTTGCATTAAATCACGGTAGTTTTCTTTCCCTTTGTAACATTATTTCTTTTTTTACTACTATACAAATTATTTTATTAAAAAAAAAAAAAAACATTAGATGAATATCATACTACTTTTTTTCCATTACCCGAAAACGAATTAATACTTAAAATATGAAAAATAAAAGAAAATGGGAGAAGCGTTATGAATTTCTCACATTCAGAATAAAATGACAAGGTCGATTGCATTATAAGGATAACCAAGTAATTATCTCAAGTGCACTTTTTTAGGAGATTGCAAGTAAGTTTATTTCTGAAAAATGATTGCGTGACAATCTTTAATGTACCGTGAGAAAAACAGTTTATTCTGGATCATAAAAAATCAAATCACAAATAATTATAAATTATTGTAGAACCCATTTCTTGAGCATTTGTGATTCACAATAAACTTTTATTCTCACGGTATTTCAATGGCCGTTATGCAAGCAAAGTCCTTTCTTTCTTTATTTTTATTAATGCAAAAGATAAAATGAATATTTATTCATGGCAAATTTTAATTAATGTCGGTCTACTGGTTTCAAATACACTTATTGTCTCATGTCTGCATAATCATTGATCAAAGAATTTAAAGTGTTTCAAGGATACTCGTTAACTATGTTGAGAGCTAATCATCCAATTTTCAGATCGTATATGAATTTGAAAAAACACTAGTAGTTCTCATATCATCATCCAATTTTTTTCTTTAGTATGAAAGCCATTAACAACATATCGACATATATTAACCTTCTTTCTTTTAGCTCTAAAAGTTGTCCAAACTACACAATGAAATTTTCCCTCCACAAGTTGTATATTGCAAAATACATACGAGAATTGCAATTTTACTCTATTATTGAGATCCAAAAAAAAAATATCTAGGTTTCTACATATGTTGCTATGCTACTTACATTTCGTGCATGTGTTTTTAAGTATCCATGCAATTGAATTTGCCAATGACAATGATTATATTAATGGAGTAAAACTTTTCATATTAACTGAGATTTATGTTCCCATTTTCTCTTTCCGTATTTAGACATTCGCAAGAAACTTATTGATTTACCGATTAATATCATGTCAAAACAGGTGATAATATAAAAAATTTACATTAAAAAAAGTATTCCTCGAAAATTTACCCTCGTACCAGGGGCAAATTGTCCTACCACGCGTACGGTGTGGGGTGGGATCCCATCCCTGTCCCGTGCCTATCCCTACTCTTTGAGTGGTGTTCGTTTAACGATTTATACTTATTAAAAATAGTAAAAGGGTATATTATATATATATATTATTTTGGGAGGAAATAAATAAATAAACAAAATGGTGGAGTCACCCAAGACTGGTCAAAGAGATGGCAGGGGAAAACGGGCCCGCATGCTTTAAAAGAATCTGCAGGCAATGGTCAATTTCAAGGACTCCTCGCCTCTCGATTGTTTTGGTCGGCATCTTCTTCAATTTTAGTGCCACTAAAATTTACTGATCTGACGCGAGTTCCACGTTCAATCCCCCAGACCCCTTCTTTTTTTTCTTTTTCTTTTTTCACTTTTCGATCGAATGATTATCATGCAAAATAGCTAGAAATAAGATATACATACCTGGTTGTTATGTCAAGTTACCTTCGTATCGATGTAATATTTTAATAATTGCTGTCGAATTCAAAATTAAATATAGTTTCTAAGAGTGTGATTAAAGAAATCTGCAAATGAGAATCTTGCTTGAGATAAGAAAAAAAAAATCACTCGATGGAGAACAAAGAACATGGGGCAGAGCTCCAGCATCATGATTCGAACGTCTCGCGTCGAATCGGATTATTTTTTATATTCCAATCGAAAATGAAGACGTCAGAAAGGGAAAAAAAAAGAAAAATTCTTCCTCCGGGGGTCAACGTTTTCCCTGATTTTCGAGCCACCAGGGAAATCGCCATGATGAACAGCAATGTCGGAGTACGATAATCGTCCGACCATTTTTCTGTCCCCTTTTCCACCGGCAAAAACTGGCCTTTTGTCAGCTTCACTGTAGCCTCGAGGAATTGAGGCATAAAACCAAGACTTCATCAACATCTTTTTCACGTAAAACGTCCAAAACAAAAGTCACATGCATCTCGCCATATTTCTAGACAATGTGACTCTAACAAAGCAAATAATTTACGAATTATTCAAAACCATTTCGAAAAAGGCTTTCTCGAAGCTCCACCGTACGATGAGAGTTCCGTCGTCGGGGACTCGGATTCGGCTCATCGCGACCGCCGATCTCGAGGACCCAACGCATTCGTCCCGTCAAATGGACGGCCGCGGCACGTTTGACCGAGCGACGCTCGGGTGGTACTTTGGTACTTTCGCTTTTGGTGAGGGAGCATGACGCCTTCTGACGTCACCCCGCATCTCTCCATTTGTACCCGTCGGGGGGGCCCACGGGAGTAAAGCCGCAACCTCCTCCGTTTGGAAATGACCGAAAAGCCCCCCGCGCGACTTCTATCTGTCGTTGTCCTCTTCTCCACGCCCCGCTACCTTTTGTCCGAATTGCCCCTCGCGCCGGCCAACATTTACTCCCATTCGGTCCTCTCATGTGATTTTGACTCTGACCACGATCACATTACTTGTCCAACTAATTCTAGATTAAAGCTCGATCGCCCATAGAAAATTTGGGCGTCCAGAACTGGAATTATAAATTTTAAAAGGAGCAGAAAAACAGATCCATGTTAATCTATAATCCTATGTTTCGTATCGTAAGGAACAAATGCATCATCAAATTGTTTGAGATTACGCTCGAATATCGAGTTAACACCATACTTTTGTTATGTTTATTATAAAAAAAATTTGACTTTAATTGTGAATATAATTACTCTAATTGTATCTCACGTCAGAAGAAAAAAATATATATCATAATGACCTCAAGCATGCTATGTTTTGTCACTATCTTGTAATTACATCCAAATCATCATTATACTAAAAAATTTGGAAAATATCTTAAATACATGTTTAGTGCATGTAACACGAGATCTTTATTATTGCATTTACACACATTACCAAATCCTTATCAAGATTTCCCTTCTTCCTTTGACATGCCATCCTGTTGTACCAATTCCACCTCAAATGAAATTAAGTCGGCGAACAAAATGCGATTGCCTTTCAAAATTTCGAAGATCAAAAAATAGATGAAGCATGCATTATAAAGTATTGTAACTTCGACATCTTTAGATTCAGGATAAATGGGTTCGATAGCAAGAAAATCTGCGAAAAATTTGGGAAATTGTTATATTGGTAACTATTAAGATTTACTTATGAACTTCGAGATACTATCCTTTATAGATGATAATGAACGATATTTAACATGCGAGGTTGGGAGTTGAAGGAACCCAATAAACCCCGTATGGATCTCAAACAAAACACATCGGAACAACACTGAACACGGGACTGATCTCGAACACCAACACAAGAACATGCCAATGGAACTCTTTATCCTAAAAGACAAATGAATCAAGAGCCGTACGCTCACGTTAAATCGAAAACGGGGAGGGTGGTGGGATCATCAATGCGAACGAGGACGATTTTTAAGGCGTTGTTTGGAAGCAAAGAAAACGTCCGAAATTTTCTTTTGACGGCTTCGGTCATTCCCACACTGCACAGCAGAAGGAGCACAGCTAAGCTCCGTCGGCTTCCCTTCAGCGTTCGATCCCGAGCTCTCGTCCAAGACGATGTAAAAGGGGAGAGACGTGTGATCTGGTTTTGACCCTTTTCGATCATTGCCCCGGACTCGGCTTCCGTAGGCGTACGTCGACACAGCGTCGCCAGGAGAGAGAGAGAGAGAGAGAGAGAGAGGGACTGCCGAAGTAAAAACGAAAAAGAAATTCGAGGGCGAGATTGAGTCTCGTTTACGCAAGATGGGTCGTCTTATTCTCTCTCCTCCTCTCCTTCGTCCTCTTCTTCTTCTTGCCTCTGGTTTGAGGAGGACCCTTGTGGGCGTGCTTATAAAAGAACCCCCGCTTTCCCTCTCTCTAGACCCCGCACACGCACGCAGACGGACGAGCTCCTCCCCTTTTCTACGGCTTCTTTTATAAAGTCTCCCCGCCTCTGTGTCCGTCTGTCCGCCTCTCTCTCTTGTTGCCTCTTGTTTCTTGGTTTTCTCTTGCTTTTCTTTTGGGTTCATTCTCAGCCCAGCCGCTTTACCAGGGGTCTTCCTGTATTTATAAGAAGTCTCCTCGGATGGGTTCGTCGAACTGAGTGAGTGTGTGCGTGTCTCCCCCTCGGAAAGGTTAATGAATTGATTAGAGGAGGGAGATTTTTGAGGGATTTGAAGAGAGCAGAGTGAGAGATAGAGTCATATACTAGGCTGTAATTTCAGAAGAGACGGAGAGAGAATGGAGAAGGTGAGTTTTGTCAAGAACGGAGTGCTGAGACTGCCGCCAGGATTCAGGTTCCACCCGACGGACGAAGAGCTGGTGGTTCAGTACTTGAGGCGCAAGGTCTTCGCTTGCCCTTTGCCTGCCTCCATCATTCCTGAGGTTGATGTCTGCAAGGCTGACCCTTGGGACTTGCCAGGTGAGAAATCCGCTGATTTCGACGAGCTTTCCGATGTCCCTAGTTTAATTTCGCGGCACAAATTTGCAGTTTGAGTAGGCATAGAGTCGTGATTGCGTACATGATCTTTTGCAATGCTAGACTGATGATGTATCATCCAAGTTCCTCCTCAGGACGTGCTAGTTTCCAGGGTTTTAAGGATTTTAAGGTTTTAAAGGTTGTATTGTCGGCTGTGACCTCAGGGGATGCAGAGCAAGAGAGGTACTTCTTCAGCACGAGGGAGGCCAAGTACCCGAACGGAAACCGGTCGAACCGGGCCACGGTTTCGGGTTACTGGAAGGCCACGGGGATCGACAGGCGGGTCGTTAGCTCGAGGAGCCATCAATTGGTGCTGGGCTTGAAGAAGACCCTGGTTTTTTACAGGGGGAAGGCCCCGCACGGCTCAAAGACCGACTGGATCATGCACGAATACCGCCTTGTCGACGGCCTAGCCCCCGACGCCGCCCCGCCGTCCAAAATGAACTTGAATCAGGTGGGTCGAGTCGGAATGCTCATGCCAAAAGGGAACTTCTTACTCTACACATTGTTGGTCGATATCATGAGTATCCAATTTCCATTTCTAGGCATGTCACAATTTTCTAATGGACTCGTGGTTGACATAAGCCGTGCTCAATTTGTGCATTATAACTAATGGGTGTAAATATTCCAAAATTCTTCTTCCAGAGCCCTGAGGTGCCAAGGGAGAATTGGGTCCTCTGCCGTATATTTTTCAAGAGGAGGGGCACCAAAAATGATGGCCACAATCACAACATAGAAAGCTTTAGGACTACCAATGAAGTTAGCAAAGTCAGGGGAAACGGGCCGGTCTTCTACGATTTCATGGCTAGACATAGGGCCGACTTGAATCTCACGCCATGCACCTCGTCCTCAGGATCGAGCGGCGTCACCGAGTTGTCCTTGCGCGGCGGCGACCGGGAAGAGCACGAAGAAAGTAGCAGCTGCAACAGCGTCTCTTTATCCCGGAGAATACCATAACAATGCTCCTTGATCAGCACTCTCGAGTCGGAATCTCAGTAAAACCCGTGTTAGTCAGTGTTTCGAGTACGAAATTTCTCTGCATCTCAACCCCGAGATTACCTTAGGGTCGAGGTCTGAGATGTACGAACGAGGGAAAGCGAAGAAGTCGGCATTTACGATCTACTGTTTGCTGCTAATATATATGAGAGCCCATTTTGTATTATTAGCTTATAGTGGTAGTCGATCATGTAATCTGATTTCCCCCAAAAATTTCAATTCTAGTGAGCTGCTTTAGTCTCCTCTTTTTCGGCATTGACCTGTCAATTTGGGCTCGGAGAGTCCTCTGGTGCAACATGAAAAGACGACATCTTTAAGGGAAAACCATGTGAATTCCGAGAACGCGATCGTTTTCACATCTAAAATGAAGACGAACATCTGTTCAAAAGTGGGTGC
Organism: Eucalyptus marginata; assembly: GCA_014182565.1. Lineage (NCBI taxonomy): Eukaryota > Viridiplantae > Streptophyta > Magnoliopsida > Myrtales > Myrtaceae > Eucalyptus > Eucalyptus marginata. The sequence continues at coordinate 52,412,218 of CM024592.1, read as the reverse complement.
CGCGTGACTTGCAACGCGAGGGACAGCCGGGGAAGAAAATTTGCTCCTCGGCGGGACCAAAACCTGCCTGCCAGTGTCGTGCTGAGAGTGGATTGGAATCTTCAGGAAATGGGACCTCCCCTCCCCCCTCTTTCGAAGGAAAGTCAAAACGCTTCGTGGACACTCCAATCCCTTGTCGTTGAAAGGGAGTAGGGGAGGGAGAATCTCGTTCGGAGGAAACAGACATTCTCGACGCAGCGATTCCTTTTTTCCCGGGACATCCGCTGCAGTTGTCTTCCTCTTCTTCAACCAACACAACAAATGTCGCGAGTAGGTTTAGGCACCGTACAGGAAACCAAACAAGGGTTAGTTTTGAATTTGATTGAACTGGTGCGAGGTTCCTTCAAGTGGTCCAGATGAACAATCTTCCTCGTCGAGTAACCAGATAGAAAAATGTCGTACCGACGACGACTTTCCTCTCAATATTCCTAAGAACCTAGATGGAAAATCGTAAGAATTCTTGAGCGCTCTCGATTGATGCGTTGCGAGGCTGCTTTGTTTTATGTTCGGGGGAAGGGAAAGAGATTGCTTGAGCGATTGGAATACCCTTCCTTAATGTATAATCAATTAGATAAGAGATTTGACCTTTCTATCAGCAACGCTATTAATCTAAGATCGTGACATAATTGGCCAGCAAAATACCAGAGATTAGCGGGGAGATTCTCCCCCACTATCTTCCAACTACCTTGCGAACTTTGACCTCAGCTGCTTCTCTTTATGTCTGTCTTTCGTTTCTTTTTCTAAGAAAGAAAAAAAAAAAAAGGAGGTTTTACTTCGATTGCTTTCTGCATCACGTTATGATCTCAATCGGAGTTGCTTCGGATAGGGGGCAACCTCGGTGACAAGGATCGAACGCAGCAGCCCCCATTAGATGATTCATCCAAACCGAAGAAAATAGTCTTATCACCTTTATTCTTCTAATTTACAGGAAAAATTCATTTTAAACGAATAAATATCGGGCTCAAGTGAAATGTCCCTCTAACTTCGTAAATGAAGCGAAAAAATTGAGCTAAAACCTGAGCATATAATTCATATATAAAACAGATGATTCAACAAAATATTTTTACAAAAACAATTACTCATAGTGTCGATAAAATGAATGAATTTAAAATATTTTCCATTATCTATTTAAACATAGATTATTATCTATAATGAAAAAAATTACTGATTAATTATTTTAAACGATATAAATAATTAAAAAAATAAACAAAGGCTTAGGGTGTGTTTGTTTAAAATTGTTTCTGTTCCCCGGAACACAAATTTTTGTTCTTTTGTTCCAGGAAACAAAAAAAGAATAGAAACGCGTTTGTTTACACTTTTGTTCCCGAGAACAGATTTGGAACAAAATGAAGTAGAAAAAACTGCTTTTTTTGTTAACACTTCCAGAAACACTTTTTTTTTCTTCTCATTTTTCTTCTTCTTTTTTTCTCTTTCTTTTTTCTTCTTTCTTGTTCTTCTTTTCTTTTGCCGATCAGGCCTTAGCCATGGTCGACATCGACGACCTCGCCGGCCCCTGAGAGGCGAGGTTGGTGACCGGCGAGGCCGAGCCTCACGTGTCAGGCCGGGGCCCCCGGGTCTCGCCAAGAGGCCAAGCCTCCCAATGGCACCCGGGTGAGGCCGAGCTCGATGAGGCTTCGGCGAGGCCGCCAGCCAATGGCGATCTTGCCAAGCCACCGGCGAGGGCGAGGCTCACCACGCGGTGGCCGACCATACCGACCCGAAAAAAGAAAAAGAAAAAGGAAAAAGAAAATAAAAATATTAAAAAATTAAAATAAACAAAAAAATTATACAAGTTTACCAAACGTATTTTTGTTTTTTATTCCAATAACAAAAATTTTGTGCGATTTACCAAACGCGTTCTTTTGTTCAAAAATTGTTCCCGAAATAGAAATAGTTTTTTTTTTTTGTTCTCTAGGAACAATTTTTGAACTATTTATGTTCCGTGGAATAATTTTTGAACAAAAACGTTACCAAACGCACCCTTAGGGTGGGTTTGTTTCGTGGAATACATTTTCAGGGAAAACATTCTTCATTTTTCGGTGTTTGGTTCACTCAGGAAAATTAGTTAACGGAAAACGTTTGCCTAGTCAACAGAAAATATTTTCCTAACAAAGCTTAAATTCGGGAAAATGATTTCCCATTTGAAAGGATCGAAAACGTTTTTTTGAATCTACCAAACCTTAGATTTGATGTTTGGTTTACAAACAATTATTCTTATAAAAATATATATTTTAAAAATTTGAATTTGAATTTTTTTTTTTAAAAAAATTAAAATTTGAAAAACGTTTTAAAAATAAAAATAAAAATAAAAATTCAAATTTCCTTCTTTTCTTTTCTTCCTTTTTCTTTTGCTTCTTCTCACCCGTCATCGGCCACAAGAATGGCTAGTGAGTTCTAGCCTCGCCAAATAGGGCGATCTCAAGGCCTTCGACAACAAGGCTTGAGCTTGCCCGATGTCGATGAGCCTCAAGCCTCGCCAAATCAGGTGAGCTCGTGGCCTCCATCCGATGAGGCTCAAGCCTAGCTAGATTGGGCGAGCTCGTAGCCTTTAGCGGCCAACCGATGAGCTTATCACCTCGACGATAGCGGAGCTCACCCTTTGTAAGCCAACCAGAACAAACTGTCAGATGAAGTAGAAGGAATGGCATGAGGAAGCTAAGGAGTGAAGGACAGGAATAAGGAAAAGAGAAAAAGGAAATAAAAATAAAAAAATAAAAAAAGAAAATAAAAGTAAATAAAAAACAACAATATTAAAAATTTGAATTTTTTAAAATTAAAAATTCATTTTTTTTCTTGCAATGAAGTGCGAAATTATTTTTTAATGGAATCCAAACGGCAGAAAACATTTTCAATTATACATAATCAAAAAAAAAAAAAACCATATTCTTGAAAAATGATTTCTCAAAAAGTATTTCTTTATCATTGAGTTATCAATCAAAATACCAGCCGATCTCGCATTACTAGGGATGTGCAAAATACCCGGGAACCGCCCGGACCGCCCGGAACCGGACCGGAACCGCCCGGAACCGGCGGTTCTTGAGGGAAACGGTCCTCGGTTCCCGGTTCCACTTATGGGAACCGGTGGTACCGGTCCGGTTCCCGGTTCCATGGGCGGATCCGCCCGCCCGCCCACCCGGACCGGACCGAAACCTTTTTAATATTAAAAACAAAAATTACTAAAAAAACCCTAGATCTCATCTCGTTTATTTCTTTCGCCGTCCGCATCTCCGCGTACTTAAATTTGGTTTTTCTTTCTTTGGTTTGCTTTGATGTCACATAGTCGTTTTATGTTTGAAAAACCAAAATTGTTTCACAAGACGGTTCCATTCCACCCGGAACCGACGAGATGGGTGGATCCACGCAATCGATCAAAATATCAGCCGATCTCGCATAACCGAGGGGCTGCCTTTTTTTTTCTGGGGTCAAGGCACTGCTAGAGTTGACTTGCTGGGTAACGTGGGCCCACGATAAATTTTTATCAGAGTGCCACGTGTACAGAAGAGTCGCAAAGGACGGTATCGAATCCTTTTTCTTTTTTTTTTGTTGCTAAATTGTATAATTTATCTTTTTTCTTTGGGTAACTTGTACGTAATAATCTTTGATTACAACAGCAAGGAGGTTAGTCCATATCTGAACAGGAAAGGCATACGAAATTTTGAAATCAGCTTCTTCAAAAGAAAAATAAATTGCCGACCAGGGGCAAAAGTCTCTCATGACAGGTTCTGTTGGAGTTCCCAACGTCATCAAATTACTTAATAAAGGATAGCGTATGGCTTTTGTCTATCTCGCGAAAAATTAATAATTTAAAACGCATCTTTTCATTTTCAATTATTGTTATCGTTCACCAAATTGAATCCATGAAAAATCTCCATTTATAACGATAATGCATGCCTAAATATTTGGTTGATAATGAGAACATTTATAAAAAATTTAAAATTCAGATTTTCTTTCAAATTATTGATTTTTTGTGAATAAACGAAACCATTATTGGATTTGTTTTCTTTCTTTTGGTGGTAAAGTGATATAACCTGTAGTGCTAGATTGAGTCCATATGTCCAATTCAATCAAAGACAAGACACAACCTTCGAATCAGAAAAGAGGCCACTCACAAAGTGTCACTTCTTAGATGCTCATGCTGGTAAGTGTCAGAGATAATTAGGATAATTTTCTATGATATTTTTCTATTTTAGAAATAATTAGAATATTATCCTAATTACCTCTAATGGTAAGGATGATTACAATTTTTTTCAAGATAGACATTAAATTTGGCCTCGATTGTTTTGTCTTGTCATTTATTTAAAATGTAGGTGGAGGGGCAGGCATGTGCGAACGAATGCTACTTAATTCGGACTCGGTAGGATAGGATCTATCGAGCTTCAACTCCTTGTGAGACGAGGTTTAAGAGTCAACTAGCTAGCCACTTGTTATATGTGACAACTTTACATAAATTTTAGTGTTAAGTGCGATTTTGACTTCACAAAAGCCAATCACGAATCGCCGTAAAGAGAATAAGAGCACAATTGTCTTAATAAGCATGGTGTTTCCCACTTTAGGCCAAACAATAACGGAGTCATGGAGATTGTCGAATAACATTAGGCATATGAACCCAATCTTCCAACAAATCATTGAATCCGATGAGACTCGTTGATGTACATGCAATTGCAGTTGGGTTCCATTAATCATCAACTTAGGCGATATTGAGGTATGGTTCATACTCCCCATTGATAAAAAGGCATAGAGATTCAGGGACCATCCTAGTAGAGGTTTAGGGGGCCGCACCCTGGACCATTAGAGGACTTCATATTATATTTAATAATTTGGGTTTCAACTCATGAGTAGTTATTACTGTATATAATCTCTTTATTGATAGTTGTAACATAAAGATAACACGTGTAACGTGTGTAACCCTAATTTAAGAATGAATCTTATATTTCGATTTCTCTTTTTTGTCTTTACTCTCACATGATTTGGTCAACGACATAAACTTGTCACTTGAGTCCCTTCTTCAACAAAAGGGAATAGTAAAAAGAACGAGTGCCACGTACTAAAATCAAAAGGGTCGATGGGCTAGCAGAACGATGAAGCAATCGAAGTTTTGCACCAAAAAAAAGGTGAGACCTCTGCCACTCAAAAGCAATACATAGCAAATTTCCGGATTGACGACTTTACCTCGGACCATTGAAAAAACAGGTAAAAAGAGGCTTTAGTCGAGTGTCAATTGATGTTGCCAGAAGTGAAAAAAAAGTACTTTTCATGTCTAGCGAATAGCTGATGTTGCGTAACCGGTCTGTCACTCTGTGTTTCTGATATAAGTTCCAATCAACTTCTCGACACGTATATTCCCTCGAATCGAGTGTACATGAGGCCCACTTGTGTCTCGTCCTCAAAGTCCATCCCAAACCTTGTTAGTGGGGAAGACAAATCTTTTATCTCATTCGAATCTACGCCAACCTAGAAGTATCCAAAGCTTGGGGAAAATGAAAGCTGTGATCAAATCCAAGCAGAAACTAACGTCAACTTATAACCAAAAGAAATGCCATGGAGTGCTAGGGACATATGCGGTATATGATATATCGCATAATACGCAACAATGCGACAGCTATAGTCACTTATGACATGTCGCTACTACTACCACGACGATGTTTGCATAGTATAGTACCTATATTTCACCTTTTAATTTCAGGACAACAACATCCATCCTAGCATCCCAACCGCACATAACCCACCTTCTAAAACTCGGAAAGACACGCAAGTCCTGACGATAGCTCACGTCATGTGTCCCTTGTATAAGATATTCCTGTTCTAATGCCTGTGGTCGGGAGGATTTGTCAGGATTGATAAATGATAAATGATGGATGGAGCAAGTGATTGCAAAGATTTTCGAGACGACGTGCTAATCTCCTACACGTGGCAGGCGGCCACTATCAATCGCCTCGTCTTCATCGCCTCCCTCCCTCTGTCACTCTTTTCTCCTTCGCCCACACCCACACACGCACAAGTCAATAATGGACCACAGCCTCGTAAGACAAGATTGTCATATCTAGTCCCATCGGTATCGCTAGAATTGATGAATCGGGACGCATCAAACATGTTTGAATATTCGTGTAACAGCTACTTCATGTACTGCCTGAGCACGACTTGCCATTAGCTGTCGACTGAAAAACAAGCACCTGTCACACTAGGCGCATAATCACCGCACAAAGCAATTCTCGTCCTATCGACTGATTGAAGTGCGATCAGGTTATATCGGTACTTTAGCAATCTCAAGTATGAAATGGATTTAAGGTCAAGAGGAAAAGAGAGAACTGATTGAAGGACTATCATGATCCCATCGAGCACAAAGCAAAAGGGGGAAAAGAAAGTGAGTAGGTTGCATAATGTAATGATGGGGTTGGATATGGGCTTTGTTTCGGCCATGGGCTCAGCTTTGAAAGAACAATTCTCGGGATAGTTGGCGAGCTTGAACTATAACTTGTCATTGCGTGTCACAGTCTCTTGATATTGGTTTTTGTACATGGAGGTTGCTTCCAACGGTTGTAGAACTGGATTTGAGCCCATGAAGTTGCAAAACCCCACTTGTTTATCATGTCTTGAAAGTGAAAATCTTGCGTGGCGGGCCACCTGTTGGGTTATGAAAATCTGAATTGAGAGTATATTTGTTTAGTAGAAAATAAAAAAATTTGAAAAATATTTGGGTTTTGGGTTGCTAAGAAACCCACCTGCTGTTCTTGGGTATGGAAAAAAATCCTATCCCTCAGAGGCGAGGTTTGCAATGCCTTCTATTGGAGGATTGGAGACGGCTTATCTACCTCCTTTGTGGTTTAACCCAAGCACCCAGGGCGCCCTCAACTTAATTTTTCGGACTCGTTCATATACAGTTCAAGGCTTTCTAGGCAAGCAACAGTGGCTGATCTCTTCTCTGATGCTGGGCAACCTCTCAAGTTGATGCTTGAATCTTGGGATAATCCTCTCTTGAGTCTCTCTCATAATTCATATTGTTTTGGTTGGAGGGAGAATTCTTTAGGACGCTTCATTGTTGCGACGACTTGGGAGACCTTCAGGTGGAAGAGGACTCAGATTTTTTGGCATAAGTTCGTCTCGAACAACGAAATTACACATCGGTATCAAGTAAACCTTTGGCTTATAACTAAATGCAGGCTACCCACCTAGACACTCTTATTGTCGCATGGTAGAATAGATAGTGATGCTTGTGCCTTTTGTAACGATGTACCGGATTCTATTGATCATCTGTTTTTTGGGTGTCGTGTCACAGCCAGGGTTGCCTTCTTTTGGGCGACCAAATGCAATCTGCCTTGGCATAACAGGGCATGGGAGGATAATCTCCGGTGGGCCATCACCATGCTTACGAGAAATGAGTTTTATAAGTGCATAGCCCGCTTCTCCTTTGGAGCACTGTGTCACATTATCTGGAACAACAGGAACGGTATTCTCTTCCGAGAACAAGCTCTTTCTGTTCCGGCCATGAAGAATCATCTTTTTAAAGTGGTCAGGGATAAGGCGATCACTGTTAGGAACGTGGAAGATAACTTCATGAATAGAAGGGTGCAGCTAAGATGGGGCATTGACCCGATCATCTTTTCTGGGGAGCGTCAGGTGCGGCTTGATTAAGGCAGTTGGTGCAGTTGATGAGTTGGTTGTGGAATTGATGATTTTGAAACTTGTAACTCCTTATAGATAACAATCATTAAAGCATTTGGGGATGTACCAAGGATGTGGGGAATTGCTCATTGATTAACTATAAATAGCGCGAGGAAGTAATTATTAGATTCAAAATAAATAACTCCCGTTGGTGGGATATGGAATATAAGCACCCACGTCGTCATCTTTACAAGGGATCCAAACCTGTCAAATATGCAGGGGTCGAGTAAGATTTATATTATGTCGAAAATGGTCAAATCTAAATTCACCAATTTAATTCGTTTTGATTAAATTCTATGCAATAGAAATTTAGTGACTTATCCCTAACCCGACATATATTACTAAAAAAATTCTATATTTAACTTAATTTAGAAAAACTCAAATCCAAATTATAGTGAAAATATAAAATGAATGCGAGAGAGTGAATAGAATCACAGATGTGAGCTAGATATAAGTAAGTTATGAGCACATTTAATATCCATATAATATCCATTTATAATCTTTAGAATTAGGTCTAAATGCATTTCTGACCCATATATTGAATATAACTAATTTATATAACATCTAAATTCATTAAATATGGATTAATAAATAGGTCAATGAGCTATTTAGATTGATCTAAAGAGATTATGATCAATAACAACGCACAAGTTTTGTATCATAATGGCCTTAGTTAAAAGGAATTCTTTTTCACGGTGTTTTTCTTATTATGCATTCCAAACCATTTTGCTTAGTTTTTCCTTTTTATTTTTTATTTGGAAGAAAGAGAAGATTAGTAAAAGAAGAAAAAAAACCCAACTGGTGAGGTACCGAATGTACCTCTTTCCACGGACACGTTGCGGCATGATACATGTCTTGAAGAGGAGACAACAAGTCCAACCACTCCACGTGCGAATTCAGTGCTCCTTCTCCACGTGTCCGTAAAGCGCAGGAGGTGGTGACGAAGTACCTAGATAATCTAGAACAAGAGAGATCTAATCTTAGAATGCTGCACACTAGCGATGAAGAAGGAAGGGACAAAGAGATAAATCATCCTCCTTTTTTAGAGCTGAAAAGAAAAGCTTATAACTTGCATGTATTTATGAGCTATTATAAATTGTTAAGTTTCGATAATTTATGATATTTGAACATAGCCGGACGAGGCTCGACTAACTAACCATGCAAATCCTAAAATATTCACGGTTGGTAATACGATACGATCCGATTTAACGCGAAAGTGAGAGGAGTTAGTGCGGTTTGGTTTGCTTTTAATGGAAGCACAAATTGCAAGCCGGTGGCCGCCCGTCACCTTCTTCCACCACACATTTTAGATATTCTCCCGATCCACTGGCAGTGAACCGCCGCGTGGCCAGTCGGCTTATCTTACTGTTTTGATTATTTCGGATTTTTGTCTTTCACAAGGCAAAAGAAAAGGAGGAGGAAGAATCGAGATGATAAGCAAGTGCATGGACAATGCCATAAGTTGCCTTTTACAAGGTAGACGCGTATGTACCTTCGGGTTTACCCTTTTTATTTGTCTTTCGCATTTTGTCATTTTCTAGGTTCCAAGATGTCGTCCCTTGCCACCTCTTAAAGGGTGTTATATATCGTGCTTGGAGTTATAAAGAGAGCAATCTTCGCGTTCTAGAGAGAGAATTATTGGGGAGGAGAAGAGAAAAAAAGGAAGGAGAAAATGGGTTTTAGGCGCACCCAGGGGTGGTACCATCGCTACTTCAATTAAAACTTAGAAGGGACGATGGTGCCACGCTGTGTGCGTCTGAAAACGTTCTCTTTTTTCTCCTTAATGATTTCCCCTTTCCTTTATTTTTACTTCTTTCTGTAGTTTTTCAATGATTGGGGTTCATTCTTGAGCAATTTGCAGGACTGAAATTGGGGAGAGCTGATCCAAAATCAGTCCAACATTTCAGTCCAACATCAACCCAGCTAGCTATTTATTTATGAAGGGTAGGCCAAGTAATTCCAGTAAAAGGTTTCCTTCCAGGGGTGAATACACAACGAGCAGATGGGATTTTGCTCCCTCCAAATTGAAGTTACAATAGTTCTATTGGTGTAGGTTTCAATGGGATAGGCGAGCGGTTTCAAAGCGTGATCCATGCTCTACTTCACCAATCTACAAGGTATCGACTTTTTGTTTGATTTGAGCGTTTGTAGCAATTAGCATATCACTCCTCACCACGAGCAAATTTTCTATAGATAAATCCTCTTTGTTCTTTTCAAAGATGACAATGAGTTAGTGATCAAAGACATCATATTGGATCCTGCGGCAGAAAACATGCCATTTGTCCGATGTCCTGAATGTTGTCTCAAAAGTTATTTAATGATAAAATTTATCTTGCCTATGTTATCCAGGTGATTTTTTTTTTTTTTGATGTGATGGTTGATGAAGGATTGGAGACTGTGTGCATGGTCGACACAGGCCTCGGCACCGCGTGACATAATTGTGCAACGTGATAAGAGCTTTCAAGCAGTGGCGGGAGATGCCGAGATCGACTAAAACCGAATGATATTTTGGTCCCCCTTCTAAGCGAACTCGTAGGGTGGATTTGTTCATTTTCTGGATTCTCGAAGGCACTCGAGACGCATAAGATAAGAGAAATCTCAAGGTAAAACGAGGGAATACGTCCGATACACCCACTTTAATCTATGCAGCCTCGTCAAAGCATCCTTTCATGTGACGCCATGCGCTGGGGACTTGGCTTTTAGGTAGAAAAATAATATATTTTGGGACGAGCTTGACATTAACTCAGCCCGGAGCGCTCGTAGATTCTTCGAAAGTTTCTTCTGTCGGAAGATAATGCTTTAGGTTTAGCTGTCGACAGCGCATAGCTTGTGATGGTTCTGTACATGCACCGGAGCAAATCATGCAAGCAAAGGTGATCTTTCTGGTCGAGCATGAACAGTTTTCGAACGTCCCTGCATGTCTGGAGTTCGCAGAATGAGCAGAGTCTGAAGCCACCATGATGCCCTCGTAGCAGCAACACATTAGCTGCCCTCGCTTGATGGAAGAAGACGCATGCACGCTCGAGTCGAGTGATTTCAGGAGATTTGAGATTTTCGCCATCGGTGCTAAACCCCTGACAAATACAATCACCGACGACAAAAACCAACCGGCTCACACCGTAGATGAAGGAGAGATTCACGAATTTTAGGCTCCGGTTTAAGATACAAACTGCGTTGACAGATTGGTTAGATTTGCAGGGTGGTCGGTCTTGTCAACAGCCCACGGAAGAACACCGGGACGGTGAAAACCAGAAGCTGCATGGTGTCGCGTTCATCGCGACTCAGCGACAGACGACAAGAGAAACGCAAAGATGGAAATCGAGCAATACGAGAGAAGCCGTGTGGCACCCAGATAGAAGCAACTTTACAAGCTCCACCAGTGATTCGATGAAAACAAGAGAGCGCCATGCTTGTAAACAGGGCAAGCAGCCATGGGCATGTGATGAGATATTCTCCCTGAACCTCCGTCGAAGTTGCTGAAAACACGACGAAGCTTTGGACCTCGTTTCAGACCCTGCAAGCAGAAGAAGAGATTTACCGATTGCGGCTTTCGGACCGTACCTACTCAGAATCAGCGGGCTGCTGCAGCAGACGGTGCCCTCACCGTTGCAGATTGCGGCTGCACGTCCCCATGACTTGTAAAGTAGCTCCACCATGTCAATGTAATTAACGCAACATGCATTGTTATAACTTATACCCAGTGACTAAAATAGTGAATGGACCAGATGTGCATCTGCCAATCGATAAGGAAATTGACTCTGTCCGTGGGCTGTAATATTTTTCTCGCCTCCTGCCTTTTTCGCTTTTGTAGAGTCGCTTGGTCCGAAAGATAAGATGTTGAACTTCCCAATTTGCTTATTTGATTGGCCGAGACTTCCTTTAATGCTCGAATTTCGCCTCAAAGCCCCTAACCATCAAGCATTCGGAGTCTTGAAGGACCGAGTATCGAATATGAAAGGTGAAGAAGCAAACTAATCAAGGACCAAGCACTAATCCAAAAACTTTTTCTTCTTTAATAATTGGCTAATATTGTTCCACAGACAATCTATTCATGGTTGCCGATACACAAGGATTTGGTGCAACTTCTCTCGATCATTTTTCAATAAGACATAAGGAAGGTTTGCCCGCTTGCGCACCTTTTTCTGTCGCTCGTTTAATCGCTGAAGATCTAGATCGCTATCATTGGAATTGTTACCCACGACATTGTCAGGCTCTTGATGACTCATTATTGGCATTGGATTTCCTCAAATTAAATCACGAGTTGTCCAAGTGGGTGTGCCAAAAAGATGTTTCGCCGAAAGTGGAATGTCGACGAAATTTCATACGAGATGGGTTCTGTGGAGATGGGTTATGATTTCCAATATGAGTTACATTAATAGAACACAAAGAACAAATATTCTTAAATGGAATTAAATCAACGATGAAGTTTGATGACATAAAAAGTTTTGTCGGAATTTAATTGATGACAAAGTGCAATGACATAAAGACATAACGCTAAAATTTAATTGATAGGGAGATATTTGGAAACTATAACTAAAGTATAGGAATTGAGAGATAATTGAAAAATACAATTGATAAAAAAAGTAATAGGTTTTTGCTAATTGATCAAAGTTTACAAATAGTACGATGTGGCTAGGCTACAATCAACGGTTATTAATGGAGGTTACGCTATTCGAATAAAAAAAAAACTTCCCATTCTCCTATTATCTAGCAACACTAATTTAAAAGAGTTTAAATATCGAAAAGTATTGCTACTCATCGGTAAATGTTGTTGTCCACATCGATAACTTCTTTCCAGATAACTAATATTTGCTTTCAAGACTTTTACGTCGATATTGATGTTGATGACTTCATCCAGGATAATTGATATTTGCTCTCATCACTTATATGTCGATATCGACGATTTCATCCTAGACGATTGATATTTATTAAATTTAAATATCCGAAAATATCCTTACGCATTAGTTACACGTTGATGTTGATGTCGGCGACTCTTATTATTCACCAAAATCTGCTATTATTGACCAAGTCTACCGCTTGTCGATTATAATAAAATCTACTTTTTGATGTCAACGCTATCTTAGAATATCCATTTGCTCGAAATTACTCCACTTTCATTCCCACTCTCCATAAAACTGGTCATGGCTTTTCCCGAGTTGTATTTAAGGGTCCGTTCGTTTCGTGGAAAAAATGGCCATTTCAGGAAAATATTTTCCTTAAGTCATTTTCTAGGAAAATGACAATATTTTTCCGGTGTTATTTAAAAACCACGAAAATGTTTCGGAAAATATTTTCCAACGATGTTCGGTAAGGAAAATATTTTTTTCACCAGATTGGTGAGCACGAGTGTCAAGCTCGAGGCTTGCGGATCGACGGCCAGTGAGTTTGAGATCGACGAGCTTGAAGTTTACTTAGTCTCGACGACTAGCCAAGAAAGAAGATGAGAAAAAAAAAAAAAAAAAAAAGGAAAGAAAAAGGAAATTAAAAATAATTTGAATTAAAAAAAGAAAAAGAAAATTAAAAAATAATTCGAATTAAAAAAGAAAATAAGAAAAAGAAAGGGGAGGAGGAAGTTAGGATTTGTAGATGTGTGAGATAAGAGAGATCAAATAAGGAAAATGTTTTTCACTTTTCAAAAGTAGAAAATATTTTCTCCTACTTTAAAAGACATTTTTCCTTTGATGAAAAATATTTTCCTCAAGAAATTCATTTTCCATGAAAAGAATGGGAAAATCCGGAAAACGTTTTCCTGAAAATTATTTTTCGCGAAACGAACGGACCCTAAGATCCTCGTTTTTTTATTTTTTTAATGATAAGTTTCACGACCTATTTTGCTACGTCTAATTTCTATATGTTGATGGTTCCTTCGCCCTTTTGTTACGGAAAATTCTAATCAGAGTTCCACGAAGAGTTCAAGCCCTGTCTGGGTAACTCGTAGTAATTATTTCTAGCTTCTATTTACAACTTTTCCTCTAAGAAACAAAATTCAAAGATGCAATTTAAACTTTAAAACCTTATGAAATGTGATTTTACATGTCATTATCCGAATATTTCGAGTCAAATACACTTTAAAAAGCGACAACTTTAAGATAAAAAAAGGGCTTAGAAGCATAATTTACTTCCTCTATTTTCCATGAGGAAAAAAAAAACATATAATTTTAAATAAAAATTCATCTTCTGTATTTTCGAGATATTAATTATTCTTAAAAAACGGACAATATAAATAAAAAAAATCTCGTTTGTTGGGCCTGGGAGGGCCCAAAACATTGGGGGAAATGGGCCTGGCAAGATGAGCAGAGCCTTTCCGGCCCATTTACAGGGCCCAGCGAGGTGTCTCCAGTCGACCGCAACGCTCTGTTTCCGCCTTTTTCAAGAGCTGCTTTCGCTCCTCTCGCTATTCTAGTTTGAAGTCGTGCATCCATGAAAGATGGCTCCTGGGAAACGAAGTCATATAGCCCATTTATACAGAATGGTAAAGGGTCCCCGATGACCATAGGAAATGACTAGAAAAATTAAGGAATTTTTTAATCCTTACCAACTTGATCTTGTTGCCCCTGGCAACAAACATGCATGAACCATTTCCCGAAGTATGTGTCCGGAAAGCCCAAAGTCTCGATAGTTAGCTCTCGGTCTTCCGGTCGAAAAACAACGTCGATGAAGACGTGTAGGCGCACTATTATGTGGTGAGGATTGTAACTTTCCATGAATTTTCCATTTCTCACTCAACGACGGTTAAAGAGAATATGATAAAGTCGTTCAAAATTAAATGAGCGAATATGTCCAATATTCAATAAAAAAAGATTTCTTCTTCTTCCCCAATTTTTTTCTTACGATTTTTCGAACAAAATATCAATCTGTGTTTGAGTTCGGATTTTTATTTGGGTTCAATTGAGGAGTAAAGTAAGTCTACTTTTTTTTATTTATTTATGGTTCTAAGACCAGTAGCTCCGGTGGTCGACTCGCTTCTTTCAAATTGTTTCTCATTATTAAGAAAATGTAACAAAGATAAAATATGAGCTCGTTTTATAGCAATGAGATTCCTCAATATCATGCTAAGAATAGCTAGGATTTCCAGAAGAAGATGCCATTCATTTGATGAGAAATAAAAAGGAATATAAAAAATTCAAGTGGCTGAAGCTAAAGTAGTTACTTTCGAAGTAATAGAAAGAAAAGCAACAACTGGAGTGAGAGAGTAAGAGTCGAAAAGATGATTCCTCATTTCTTTCTCCCGTTCAAAATTGTGCATAAGACTTTTATCTCGCATGGCTGCTAAGTGATAAAAGAAAGAAAAAATCATATTCTTTTTTTTTTTTATTACTTTCCTCACGTATGTATAAGACCAAATCCATTTGATTTTTAAAAAGGATTACTAAGATAAAAAAAAAAAAATTCGTGGAGTGAATAAAAAAAAGTTGATGTAAAGGAAGATTTAGGCTCATTTTCTTTCATTTCATCGCAACGCTCTGTTTCCGCCTTTTTCAAGAGCTCGCTCGTGTCTTCCCGGGGAAAAAAGGAAGCGTCCAAATTCAAAACATCGAGAGAGGGCGAGAGAGCGAGAGAGAGAGGTGCAGGTGTCTGCTCTCATGGCCGTCCACGTCGAGAGGCCTCCACCCGATCGCCACCATCTCCTCCGCGTCGACTTCAAGCGAGGGCTTCTTCTTCTCGAACGCTCTCCCTTCGTCTCCGCAGGTCGAGCTGATACTACACCTCATCTTCTCTCTCTCTCCCTTCCTCTGAGACGCCATTCGCAGGAGCGCAGTTTCTGCTCCAACCGGACGGCTGCTGCTGCGGCGCCGGCGCTGCTTTCGAAGTTCCGAGTTCTCTCCGGTCGTGCGGAGTCTCCTCTTTCTCTCGATCGGCGGCGCGTCGTGATTGCAGTTGTCTGGCGCGGCGAGAGCGAGCTCGAGAGATCGGGGATCGAGAGCGCGCGAGATGTTGTCGATCCTGAGACGAAAGGCCGCCACCGCCGCCACCAGAGGCTCGGATGCGATGGTAAATTCGCGCGGCGAAATCTCTGCTTCGTTTGTTTCTTTAGACCTTTCGAGCGTAGGTCAGGTTTCCTCCGTTCGTTTGTTGGTTGGAGTGTGGAAGGTGCGGTTCGTTAGGTGAGTGTGTTCGGTAGCTGATTTCGAAACTCGATCGATCTGTTGCAGCTGTTGAGAGGGAGGCTGCGGAAGAGTTGTGCTGCGGCGGCGGTGGCGCGGTTACAGGGCTATGCCACTGCGGCGAAGGAGGTAATGCGCAGCTTTGCTTTGTCACGTCTTTCCTAATTTCGATTGAGTCTGATAATCTTTGCCTAATTGCTCATGTTCCTGGGCGTACTTCTGCTTCTCTTCAACTGCATTTTAGGATTTTGGATGGTGCATGTTTCTTTTCCGGATTGGTTGTACATCTTTGAATCTTTAATCTGGCGGGTTTTGATATCTGCTTCAGCAGCTGCAGCATCTTCGCTCATTGTTCAAGACTGCACGCTACGCTAGTGCACGATGGCGGGCAGTTATGTATGGGAAAAAAGAATACATTTTGAGAGGATTGGAATGGTTATTTAATGAAGTGGATGTAGTGGTCGTGGGTAGTTTTTAGATACTCCATAGATAATCTCTTAACCATCTCATTAGATAAGTGGAAATGGGTGAATACTCGATGAAATGAGCTTACGGAGTAAGGAGGGTAATATTGGATTGTCCGAAAAGTGTTTGCTTAATGATATAGATACTGATTTAAGCGTGTTTTAATTTCTCTCCTGTACAAATTCATCATGTCATTTAGAAAGGGGTCTTTACTATATTGATAAGTGCGTTAGCATCTGCATAGATGACTCTGAGAGAGGCTCTGAATTCGGCGCTTGACGAGGAAATGTTGGCAGATCCTAAAGTCTTTCTAATGGGTGAGGAGGTGAGACACCAAGACATTTATTCAGAATGTGGCAATATTATTTGCTTTCTATTGACCCTGTGGTGGGTTTCTTTTGAATCTAGGTTGGAGAATACCAGGGAGCCTACAAGGTTTGGATTGCTGATCAAAGAAAGAACAAACCATTTCTACATTCTTAATGTTTAGAATGATTACATCTTTCTGTAAATTCTATATCCATTATTAAGCTTATAATATTTAATTATGTAGGTATCTAAAGGTTTTTTGCAGAAGTTTGGACCTGAGAGGGTTGTTGATACTCCAATCACAGAGGTAATTCATTCTTGCATATACTGATTTGTACATGTGTTTTAGTTATTGCCTTCTAGAGGTAACAAGGCTAGTGTTGAACATCATTGTTATTAGTAATGCTTAATGAAGCATGATGTGGCTGTTCCATGTATTTGTCAGGCGGGTTTCACTGGAATTGGAGTTGGTGCTGCTTACTATGGTCTCAGGCCTGTCGTGGAGTTTATGACATTCAATTTCGCTATGCAGGTTATAATCTCGAATTTGTAGACTTGTAGCATGAGGGCATTCTTCATAGAACTATGTGCATTGAATGCGAAAAAGGTAAATGCAATCGGTTAATTGATCACTTCATTCATGTCATGATGTCCTCAGTAGCGAATTATTGGTCCACTCCTTGTACTATTTCACTATCTTTGAAGGTTGATGACATTCAGATTAGGTCACCAGGTTTCTCTTTGTGAATGTCATTCTGATGTGGATCTGTTTTAACTTAACTTCGGAGGTCCATGTAATTTTTGTCTGTTTTCCTGCTGGAAATTGGTGAATAGGCCATTAACTGCTGATTTGTTATCAATATAAAGATGCAATGAGAAAGAACAGGAAGGAAGTAGAAGGAAAAGAAAATGGAAATTGTGATTTTCCTCCCTTTTCGGACATGCATTGAAGGGAAACAATGTAGAGGGAAATTAAGTCTGTTGATAGATCAAAATACCATTTGTATCGTAGTTGTTTGCACCTTTTACTAAGTATTTTAGAATGGCAAAAGATATGAAAGAGTTGTCCATCATTACCCTTCATTTCTCTCCTATTTTGGAGAGGAACTTTTGTATGAATAAAGATTAGTAATTTTGTCCATTTCTCTTCAATTCCCTCCTTTTTTCTTTCCCTCAACAATGGGATTATCTTCCTCGTTTCTTTTTTTCTTTCTTTCACCTCCTTTTAATTCCTTAAAACCAATAAAGAAAAAGATGCTGAACAAAGTATAAATCAGTTGATCTTATCATCTCAAAGGCTGACATGAGAATGTCACATTCTCTTGTCTGATCGTGAGAAGATAATCTGGAAACTTTCTATTTTCACAAGATGGATATTCGATGGGAAAGGGATCGGCAGAGATTTCTTGATTGTGTCCCAGTCTAATTTATCATGTGTTGCATGGTTCTGGTCTTGGAAATATTCATGGTTCTGAACCAGCGTTCCCTTTACTAACACCATTTATGACTTTTTATAGTGACCTCACTTATCACTTGTTCTGCAGGCAATTGACCACATTATAAATTCTGCTGCAAAGACAAACTACATGTCGGCTGGCAATATATCGGTCCCTATAGTTTTCAGAGGACCTAATGGAGCTGCAGCAGGAGTTGGTGCCCAACACTCTCATGTACATAGACTAATTTTCCTTACGCATTTTTGCATGCTTTAGCTTGTCTATTGTTGCTAAGCTCACTGCGTTTAAATCAACATGTAGTCTCCAGATCATCTTAACTCTATAATCACCGCACTTTTTTTTTTCTGGGGGGTGGGGGAATATGTGCAGTGTTATGCAGCATGGTATGGCTCGTGCCCGGGTTTGAAAGTGTTGGCACCCTACTCGTCGGAAGATGCTCGAGGACTGCTAAAAGCAGCAATAAGGGATCCTGATCCTGTGGTCTTCCTTGAAAATGAGCTGATGTGGGTGACTCAACGTTAGCTGATTGTCTTTTCCTCTCATCATTTTTCACGGACCTCTGTGTGGTTCTTTATGATTCAGGTATGGGGAGCGTTTTCCTGTTTCAGCAGAAGCTCTTGATTCCAGTTTTTGTCTTCCCATAGGGAAAGCCAAGGTTGAATTTCTATGAAACTTAGTTGAATTTCTGTTCTTACCTTTTTTCTCTCTGAGAGACTGTTTTTCTTACTTCAGTAGCATTCTGTTGAACACACTCTGTCTCTCTTTCTGATGGTCACAGATTGAGAGAGAAGGAAAGGATGTCACAATTACTGCTTTTTCGAAAATGGTTGGCCTTTCTCTTGAGGTGCGTGCTACTAGTATTGCTTGAAGATGTCAGTGTGCTTTAACTCCAGATTCTCTGTAATCATTTATTGAGTGTGGCTGGCTTTTGCACTTTCATTGGGTGATAATTGTACGTTACAAGGACTTGGCTGAATCTTACAGTACTTAAGTGGAATTTACCAATTAGTGGTATGCGTTGGGGATTTGATGAGGAACCAACAGCACCCCCTCATAGTTGGTTTTCAAATCTTTTGCAATGAGCATCTGTTTCCTTGAAGTAGTGTCCTATTTTTCTGTAATTCTTGTAGAGAGATTTTTCTAGAGTTCTTAGATAGGTTGTGTTATTTAGTTGGGTAAAAGCGCTCTGATGTAAAATGACTGATAAGAATATCCAACATAGGTAAGAATCCAAAAAATAACCAATGTGAAGAAAAAGGCCAATCTGAAAGAATTTTTAGCTTTTGGTAGAAAAAAGGAGTTTAAGGTGAAGAAACTGTAGTGTTCCTTAGTGTGAAGCAATGCAATGAGTTCTAGGAGGATTTCATCAATGTCAAGAGACTGGGTGTAGGAAAGTTTTTATTCCATCACCTGAACTATGGTGGAGCTGAAAATTTTCGCAAGATTGCCCAAGTTTGGCCCGGGGTCTCCAGGAAAGCTGCATTTAGACTTGCATATCAGCGAGCATTTGCAGTAATTTTCCCGTATTTGTTTCTTCATTTAGCTGAGCATTTCCTTTCTTTTTTTCTTTTTGTCTTCCTTCATTTTGAGTTCCAAGGTTTGAGAGAGAAGTAGTTAGAAATGACCTGGGGTTTAATTTTCAGGCAGCTGAGATCCTTGCAAAGGAAGGAATAAGTGCAGAGGTAAACTAAAATTGAGAATTATATGTATGTGAGTTGTCCAGTAGAAACGATCCCTAATAATTCTAAAGCAGGTCATAAATCTGCTCTCTATTCGACCACTGGATAGACCAACGATTAATGCTTCAGTCAGGAAAACCAACAGACTGGTGACAGTTGAGGAAGGGTTTCCTCAGCACGGTGTTGGCGCGGAGATCTGGTTTGAACTTTTGCCCTGTAATTCATGATTTATTGTGTGACACAAGGAACATGGTATGGATATTTATCCTCTTTGCCTCTTACTCTGAGCAGCATGTCAATTATTGAGGACAGCTTTGGTTATCTTGATGCTCCGATTGAGAGGATTACTGGGGCTGATGTTCCCATGCCTTATGCAGCGAACCTGGAAAGAATGGCTCTCCCTCAGGTTACTTTTGTTTTATCGAATTTATACTTAGCAGGTTTGCAGCAGATTTTCGTCCATTTAAAAGCTTTTAAGATGGTTGCAGTGTACATCATGTCAAACAATCTTGACTACTGCATTATGTTGCATCTAATTGTATTCCTTACTTGCGATCGGGTTTTCCTTCATTGCAACTTAACTTAGCCTTGGTTTTTGCCTTATTCTCTTGATCTGATTCTCAAGTTTTGTACAGATTGAGGATATTGTACGGGCCGCAAAGAGAGTGTGCTATAGATCGGTACCGATGGCTGCAACTGCTTAAGCTAAGAAACATTGCATACAGGGTTTTCGAACTGTGGTTTGCCCCTGTAATTGGACTCTTCAAACTGCGGGTTACGATTTGGGAGTTCTCTGCTTATTTTCTCCTAGCTTGTTTATATCGAAGTACGTGACTTGCGTGGTTTCCTTCACCGCCTGTTTGTTTCCCTTTCCCGTTTCCTACAAGAGGTGGAGATGTCACATGTAATTCTCTGTATCATAGGTCGCAAGTGGCTGTTGTATGGAACTTGTGGGGAATCTTTGTAGCCTATTGATATCCACTGATGGTGCAATAATTTCTATAATTCTAGTAACTGAAGTTACAAACTTTAGATGTTTGGAAAGGGAGAATTCTACTATGCTACTTGTATCTCCCGAGTACGGCATTTTCACGGATTATGTTCGTTGTACCTCTGGGATATGATTTCATTTGGCAGGTTTGAAACTGTTGTATAGACCTCATTCATGTGCATCAAACTGTACTCCCAAGTTAAACTGTTTAGAACCGGGAGGTCCCCCAACGACATGGGCGATTCGAACTGGCGAGCTCGGGATAGATGAGTATTTGAAATCTGCTTCCTTTGTGAAATTAGCGTAGGTCTGCACGTTAATTCTGTGACATGCAATGCATTACATACTTTCCCATACAAACTATTGCCAGAATCTCTTCGGTTGATCAGTCGAGGAAGAGTGTAATATAGGTAGGGTAAAAACAGACATGATGTAACGAAATTGCTTTTCAGTTTCTGAACCTCCTCCCTAATTTCATGTTATCCATAAGACCTCAAGTCCCAAAAAAAAACACCACCTCCGTAGCTCCTTTACTTAGCAATTTCTTACTTCTATACATATCCCAAACTCAAACGGGAGAACAGGGATCTCCTAGCTTTTTTTTTTATGTATGTTAAATTCGGCCTTTTTCTTTCCTAAGTGGTCAGTCGCAACTCCCGCCAACGTCGTACCTCACGAATCCCATCAGTTCTGGTCCTTCCAATCTTGGATTGTTCCCATAACTGCATACGAAGAAAGCCAACAACTTAAAAACCCGAGTTACATCTAAACTAAAACCCCAAAAAAAGAAAAAGAGGAACACAGAGGTTGCAACGAAAACAAATTCTGAGTAACCTTTGTTCGGAGAACTTGGAGAAGGAGCCGGAGGTAGGAATGGTGCCGCACAGATCGTTGCTGGACACGTCTCTGTGCAGAGTTTGGTAGTGTGAGTTAAGAGGAGAGCGACATGAAGCAAAAAGGGTGAGAAGTTTTGGGGAACCGGATGGAAGCGATTGGGGCTTACAGGATCTTTAAGTTGCCAAGTTTGGTAAGCTCTCTTGGGATTCTCCCACTCAGTCTGTTCCCGTTCAGTCGCCTGCGACAAAAGACATTGCGTGAGCCGACACCCTCCTCAAAATTATTGTTGCTTCTGTTCACGTTTTCCATGAGAATGGCTGTGCCGCTCATAAATGACAGAGGTAATGTCTGTCGGCCTGGATTTATTCCCAGAGATCGAAGAGCTAAAGAGTGCTTTGAGGGCGTTCATAGATTTTCAAGTCGTTCATCAAACATATATCAAAGAACGTCCATAGAAATTGTTATTTTACTCTAGTGATTGGATGAGTTTATCTGAGATACGTCCTTCCCCTTTTCAGTTTTTCCGAACTGGATGAACTGTTTCTGCATGTTGTCATCGTATCAGTATGAGCATTCGCTTAGATGTTCTCCTAGTTATCAAGAAACTATCGATAGACACAATTGTTTTGTGTTTTTGGAACGCCAAAGTTTAAAACATCATCTGCGTTTCAAAAGGTTATGAGAAATTCACATGAAATCTCTGTGTTGCCTTTTGTATATTGTGAAAGTTTCAGGTGTTTTGGGTTTAGCATAGTAAAAATTGAAAGTACACTCAGACGCTCTCTTAATAGTTTTAAGCAATCAATAAATTTGTCGACGGGCCTTCCTGATAGTGTTTTGTGTGTGCGTGAGAGAGAGAGAGAGAAAGAGAGCTTACAGAAATTTGAGATTAGAGAGCTTGGAGAGGGAGGCAGGAATGGAGCCGGTGAGGTTGTTGTGGTAGACATCCAAGCTCACAAGGCTCTTCAGGCCTCCAAGCTCCTTTGGAATCGGGCCCTCCAACTGGTTCATGTACAGCTCCCTGCAATCCATGTGCATCGCCAAACACCATTCAATTCCCCCAACGTCTTTGAATTTATTGCAAGAACTAAAGGAGCCGGACCAGATCTATCACAGTCCAGGACCATAATGACGCTCGGCTGTCTTGAGTGTTTGATGGGTCAAAAGTTAATTCGCATCGGCAATCGTTCTATTAATTGTTGCTCCAAAAAGTTGCAACCCCACTTCTGTCAAGTCCTCCTAAAGCCTTTTTTTGCCTCCCCTTCGTATCTTAGTTAGATCCGCGTAATGAAAACTTACGCGAACTTGGGTAGTTTATGAATTTAATTTTTCCAACCCTGCTTACACTGACTTTGAAACTAGTGAAAATTCCATCTCGAAGAGACTTAGTTTTGTCGTGCGATTTTCGCTAGACATGAATGACAGCCGATGTAGTCTCGTGTGACGAAAGGCAACTGGTTGAGGAGTTTTACTTACAGATACTGCAGACGCTCGAGCTTTCCCAGTTCCGGAACCAGACTCCCCGACAGCTTTGCATTCCCAAGGTCTCTGCACAAGTCCATTAAGCCATCAGTTGACTCCTGTTTTCTTTCCATCGCCCAACAACTCTCCCCTTCAATGAAAGTAGCAGAGACAAAACATGTATATGGCTCGGCGAGTTTTTCTTTTTGCATCAAACCCAGATCGATATATGTCACTGCTGCTAGATATTCCGCATGCACTTTGGTAAACAGAGGAGACATGCACGAAGGAGATTGTGCAGAGGCAAACGTTCTTATCCCTTGAGAGAGAGAGAGAGAGAGAGAGGGTTACAGTCGGGTGACGCGGTTGTCGCCGTCGCAGGTGACGTGAAACCAGGTGCAAGGATCGACGAGAGTAGGGTCCCAGCTCTCGAGAACGCCGTCGGGTCCTTCACGGCCCTCCTCAGCGCGTACAGAGCATCTCCTGCTCAAGGTCATTTCAATCTCAGTCACCACAACACGACCACACATCGTTCTTCCCCATCTCCTAGTACTCAACGCGGAAAGTCGTTACCTTCTGAGTTAGCGTCGGCGGGGGCGGAAGAGAAGGAGGCGAGGACCAGGAGAGCGACGTGAAACAGAAGACAGATCGCCATCGGAGGGCAGTGCAACTCTGGACCTTCGAGCTCAGTCAGATGGAGACGATGGCTGAAGTGGGAAACTCGCAAGTTATATAAAGAAGAGAGAGAGAGGAAGAGAGAGAGAGGGAGAGAGAGAGGGTGTGTATTAAAATGGGAAAGCTGGGGAAGCAAAGGAATCAAGAATCTCTCTGTGTTGGGTTGAGGGGGGAATTATTATAGAGCCCATAAAAAAGACACTGCTCCTCAGTGCACCATCCACTTCAAAGCAGCAAAGGGCAGAAATGGGGGGGAAAAATACAAAACCCAAAAGAGAGTATTATGAGAAATGGACGGTTTCTATCCTTTTGAGACCTCACAATGAACAAAGACAATCTTTTTTTAATCCAAGAAATCGTGGATGTCGCTGTTTTCCATGGAGGATGTCTAGGCAACCATGAAAAACATTCCAGTTATTTCGTGACCTAGGGGCATAAGGAGAAGCTTTTGGCTGGTGAAAAAGAAACGGGCGGGCGGGCGGGCGGGTGGGTGGGTGGAGGTGGTCTTTCCTAAGTCATGTTCGGCTCAATTTCAGACATCCCAAGGCTTTTGAATGTTCCCATGTGCCCTCGAGAATGGATGCGTAACAACGTAATTAGAATAAAAAGACAACTTGTAATTTTGTTTTGTCGCTGCGAAATCGCGACTTTCGGAGCAAAGGGCGCAATGAGTCAAAATTAGTCACGAGCCGGCCACTCGAATTTGACTCGGATTCTTTTCGAGCTCCAGTTGATTTTTTTTTTTTTAGTAGTCCAAAGTGCTTTGGTCCGGTCGAGTTCGACTTTTGAAAATATTTGAATCGATTAACTCGCGAACGTGACTATATAATATTTTTTTAATTTTATGTTTTCTAATTAATTGTGCATGTACAAAATAAATAAGTGGGTGCTAGTTTTGTTTTTGTTTTAGTTATATTTTGTTTTTTATAATTTAAGCTGGAAAGCAAAGTCTCGTTGAAGTTTTGGGCAAAACTTTTTTGACTTGAGTCGAATCAAGCTGGAGAGCTTATTCGAGTTGTGCAAAGTCAAAGGCTTAAGGTTACAAGCATCGAATATTTAAGTCTAGTCGAGCTCGTATTTTAATTGTGTCGACTTGAATCAATTCAATCCAAATTGAAAGCATGTCACTTGAAAGTTCTGCATGAACTCATTCAAATTTAGATTTCTTTTTTCACATACAAGGAGGGTGTCCAAGATTTGTTGAACACCCTACTAATCCCATCGGTGGGTGATAATCCTCCCGTTCAACACAAACCAGCTTATTATCCAAGATAGTTTGTGCTTCCGGGGTAATTCTAAGAGAATGCGCAGCTATGGTGATTCGAAATGCGCACTAACGACGATCACGGATGAAAAATCGAAAAGAGGCCATCGGCAGGAGCGAATCATTTGACTTCGAGATCAGTGGCTGCGTCGGGAAGGCGTTTCTCCGTGCGTTTACCTTTGGCGACGGTCTCGTTCGGATGTTCTTGAGAATGCGAATCGTGTTCCCTCTCGTTTCCACCATCTTTTCGCTTTTCGCGAGTGGAAATGCTTAGATTCGCGTTACGTGCGGCGCTGTTTTGTTGATGGGATTATGCCGAGGAAAATGCGTTGATGTCCGACCGTGCTAAAGGACGCCCACTACCGATAAAGAAGAAATAATGATCTCAAGGGGAGGGAAAAAAAGAAGTCTTTTGTGATTTAGTTGGATGATACTTGTAATTCGAACATAAAATAAAAATAAAAAAAACGAAATTGCGGTTCAACCCAATCTCAGAGATGCATGTATATAGGGCTTGGCATCCTTTCTTTTGCAATTCTGACTAATAAATTGGAGTGCTAGTAGTCAACTCCACCAGCTGCTATAATATATATCTAGACACACTCTAAGCTAGCCAGGTCCAAGAAGGAATTATGCTAGATTTGTTCGTATTGCCTTTCGAACGTAGGTGATTTTATTGAGCCGCCTGCTCATTAATTCGGTCTACTGATTCTTACTAAAACTTATCTCGAGTTGAAATAGGTCTAGGTTACCCTGCGGACTAATTTATATCCATGTTTACAAAAGGTTAGTCATCTTCAATTTTTCTTATGGAAAACTATCAATCGAGCACATAAACCCTAAACCCTCAGACTCCAATGAACATCTAAAATTAAAACCTAATCATCAGTCGATATGTTTGGCATGACTACAGATAATAATTTGTGACACAATATCTCCTCTCTAGAGAAAAAACAAGAAAGGTCAAAAGGGGATAAAGAGTGAAACAACAAGTGGGATAAGGGTTAAACATATTGACCGTCTATTTGGGTTCGTCGCCATTGCGTGCTAGCAGTAACTTTTTTAAGTACTGATGCTGCTTGAGCTTCGAATGTAGTGATGGCACAATACAAGAGTACTCGGACAACTCGGTTCCAGCAGTTCCCTCTCTTCATTATCCAAACGCATGTGCATGCACTGCTAAACCTAACAATCAAAAGGCAAGGGCTAGCGAATTCTCTGGACTAATCCAAGGTCAGGCAGGTCCACAAAAAGAAGCAAAACACTCATTCTTGGCGCGTGAGGACTCTTCTTTTGATGTCATTTTTTTTTTGCTTTGACTCCATCGGGGTCGATCCCTCCCACGTTCCATCTTGCCGCCATCCTCATACTAATGTTCGTCTCGTTAACCCGACAATGGATTGTCGTGTGGGACAAACAAGATCGATTGCAATTTCAACCCGGTCATGATTGATTTGCCCTTCCTTTTTCCCTTCTCAAAAGATGTGACTTGACTAAGCCATGCATAGCACTGAGGATAGAATCTCAGCTTTTCTTCTTTGGCCCTTCTAGCCTTTTGGGTTCGATCGGAGTTGAAGACAGATAAAAGTGGGTTCAAACCGAACCATGAAAAGTCATCTAGCATCTGTGTAAAAGCATGACGAACATGATGAAATTGAAGAAGAGAGTGCAATGGCTATGTCAAGCCTTTAAATTTCAAGAGAATTGGGATTCATGATTGTTTCTAAGTAAAGCGCGTCTCTGTAGCTAACATGAACTAATGTGATAAGGCCGGAACGACGAAATAAAACCCGAGTAGATTATTTATGTTTATTATTTTTGGGCGATGAAAAGTTCCATGGTCTGATCATGACGACCTACATAAGACTCAAACGTACGCTATCGCGGGACAACCAAGTAAAAATCAAAGCCGATCTTGACCTTTAAGGTTCCAGGAGAACCCTATTGAGCAGTTTCCTACCTATTTGAATAAATTGAATTTTAATTGAATGTGGTAATAGGAACATGAAAAGTTTAGATTGGCGTCCCCAAAGCATGAAAAAGGAAGGGTGGCTAATCATGACACACACCCAATACCTGCAAAAGGTGGTCTGAGTTGCGAGCTTTTGGTTAGCTTAGCGACCATTATGATCTTTTCAGTCGCTTGGATGTGTCCAAATTCAAAAAGCGACGAGGACATGGTCAAAACTGAGGGAGGGGAAAGGCCCCTTTTTTCTTTTTTATCCTTCGGTTTGAACAATGAAGGTGCTGACCAGCATTATCACCATCGAAGGCAAAACGCCTTTCTGACGCCTTTCCCTCCAATTTCCATGTCAAATCTGTCTTTCGAGAGTTGGTCCCCGGTCCACATGAATAATTTCCATCCCAATCATTTTGAAAAATATTAATTGAGTCAAGCATACTATAGCCGTAGGGGTTGAAAATCCCATAAAACTTGATAAGATAGTGGAAAAAGGAAAAATAAAAAAAATCGGAAATGCAATCATTGACTTGTTCCGACTTTCCTCGACATGAGTGGGCGACGCGGATGACTATCAATCACATTGTATGGTTGTAAATTTATTAAACCTTATATTGGAAATGCCAATCTAAACTTCATTATGAAAATATTAATTGAGTCAAGCCTACTATAGCCATATGGATTGAAAATTCCATAAAACTTGATAGGGTAGTGGAAAAAGAAAAAAATAAAGAAAAAATTGAAAATGGAATCATTAATTTGTTCCCACTTTCCTCAACATGAGCGGACTATGCCGATGACTATCAATCACATTGTGTGATCGTAAATTTATTGAAAATGCTAATCCAAACTTTATTATGCTACAAGTCGATTCTTCTATTGTGAGTTCATCTACACGCTTTTGATCTTGGGATCTTGCGTTATGGTTGTAACGGCATATCCTTCAAAAGACAAAAAGAAGTAGCATTTGTCAGTTAACATCGTGCAAAAACTGATATAAACAAATAAAGAATGGAGCAAGGGAAAAAACCCTAGTCAACGAGATCATGTAACACGTGTTCATGTGTACCTGTAGGATCAGCAGGGTGGACTCTCCCTTTGAAATGGTTGTCGGATACATTCCTGATGAAATCAACCCAACAAAAAAATAATTCATTTCCCTAATTCTCTCTCTTTATCACCACTATAATCTTTTTTTTTTTTTTTTTTTTTTTTGGGGGGGGAGGAGGGTTTTAGTGTTACGTGTCCAAGTATGAAAGAACTCACAGGGTCTGCAGATCACCCCAAAGAACCAGTTCAAGCACCTCCACGGGTATGGTCCCGGTCAGCATGTTACTGTTCAGTGTCCTGAAACCACAGCAGCATAGGAAACAAAATTTCCCCTCATGCCTTTGCTTTTTTTAAATCTTGAATATGATCAGACATGGGGAAGGTGGTTAGTGTTTGATGTAGGGGTACGTACATGAACCTCAAGGACTTCAGTTGGCCCAGGATGCAGGAATTGGGCCGGAGAGCTGGTTCTGTTGCAGCCCCAAGCCCACCAGCTTCTTCCAGTTCCCCAGCTCCTTCGGGATGGTCCCGTTGATCTCGTTGCCATATACCATACTGCCAGATTCGCGAACCCACGACAGAAAAGCTCAAATCATATATTGGCACGAGCAGATGATGTGAAAAGAGGCGTGTGCTTTCTAATTTGATCTGTTCTTATACTGATCATGTGTTTGGCTGAGAGAGTTTTGCTTACAAGTACTGCATATTAGGCAGGCGACCCGGCTGCGGGATCAGTGGTCCTGATAGTCCTGCATTTCCGAGGTCCCTTCACCCAACAACACACAAATCGCATCGTTTAGCAAAGTCGAAGTTCTCTGGCGAATGCCCTCGAGAGATTTGTCACGTCCCCCGTGAATTTACATCGCCAAAGGCCACACTTATGCAGGGTTCACGACATTTTGATAGATCTTATGTTGGAGATAACACAAAGTGATTCTTAAAAACACTAGATGAAACTGACGATTGAAAACTTTATGGGAGTATTGTAGGAGCAACAACAAAAGCTTACACTCGGACGACGCTGTTTTCGCCGTTGCAGGTTACATGAAACCAGCGGCAGGGGTTCACTAAAGTCGGATCCCAGCTTGCTAGCACCTTAAAAGGGTCCATCAGTTTTGTCTTCCATTCATACAGCACATCTCCTTTTTTTTTTTGTTTCCAGGCACAAAAGAATTCAAAGTTTAGTGACAAAGCTTATATATAGATCAAGTCCGTATTTAGCTTACAAATGGTAATTCAAGAAGATATTGAATGGAGTGCAACACCAGCGGTGTCGACGTGTAACGACATTGCGATCGAGTTACAAAGAATCTGAAGATGAATAGGATGTCAATCCTAAGTGAAACTAGAAAGTAACACAGTGAAACGAAAGAACTTACCTTCCATGTTACAATTTGCAAATCGGATAGTGATTGCTACAACAAGAGCCATGACAACCATCTTGGAACCCATCGCGCCCAATGATACAAGAACACCAACCTCAACTCCTCCTACTGCATTTTCCATGAGAGGAAACGTCCCCCATTTATACTCGCTTAGTTTTGTCGCCACTGGAAGCTAACTAGCCAGGTAAGGATTTAGAACTGCAATTTTTCAATACTTCAGTTTCCAACTTTCACTAGATTATTGATAATCTCAGCCCTCTTCTGATTAATTAATCAGCAGTTGAAAAGGAAAATCTTATACAGATCCGATCGGCTGACATAAGGTAATTTTTAATGGTAAAGAAAACATTTTCACTTCGCCCTAGGTCAAATTTGCTCGCTCCAGTCCTTTTGAATACAAACACTGCACCAACCAGGAATGCATGAATGAATGAACGAATATCAATCTGATTCGGTTCTAGAATTGCACATGGCCGAAGCCGAAAAAGTTGATAATACAAACAATAATTTGGGACACAGTCCAAAGCGCCACCATTGAATGATCAATTCTCAAACTCCAATGGTCAAATAACGATCAGAGTCCTGCACGTGGGCATTTAACTTAAAGTTTACTCCTTTAAGACTCGATTATCTAAAATCTCTTACCAGGACAAACACATTGTCTCATGTTAGTTTGAATAGTTTCTAGTCCTTGGCTGCTGCAATAAGGGATAGAGACATCAACGATTGGTTGCCCGAGCTGTCCCGCATACCAAGCAGCAAAGATCGAACAATGAAAGGGCGACAACCGGCATACAGGTATAGAGACATGCACATGGTCTCATGTTAGTTTCTAGTCCTTGGCTGCTGCAATAAGGAATTGAGACATCAACGATTGGTTGCCCAAGCTGTCCCGCATACCAAGCAGCAAAGATCGAACAATGAAAGGGCGACAACCGGCATACAGGTATAGAGACGTGCACATGGTCATTTAACTTTAAGTCAAAGTCTGCTCGTTTAAGAGTCGATTATCTGAAATCTCTTTCCGGGACAAACACATTGTCTCGTGTTAGTTCTAGTACTTGGCTGCTGCAATAAGGGATAGAGACATCAATGACTTGTCACCCAAGCTGTCCGGCATACCAAGCAGCAATGACCGAACAATGAAAGGGCGACAACCGGCATACATGTATACTATACACAAAATCGATTTTTGCATTCAAGAATTTCACATCAGATCATAATGAGGGTCGCAGAAATAGAGCGACCCCTTGAAAGTGTTCAGAAGCTAAGAAAAGCGAAAATTTCAGGTCGATACTCTCGGCCAGGTAGGCACAAATACTCGATCAAAACTTCATCTCGTGTCAAATGATGAAAAACAGCTTAAACCATACAGTGTTAATTAGAGTAGGATTACATATATTTTGACAAATGGAAAAGCACCAGCTTGTTCATGTGCAAGTTCAACCATCAGGAGCTTCCTCACTAGCCTTCACAAAGCGGCCTTTCACTCGCTTCCTAGTATCAGCTCTGGTCTTCCTCGACTCATACCGTATGTGCTTTTCAAATCTGTCCATAATAAGATTTAGTTTAATAGGTACTACACATTGCACGCAAGTCTAGATGTAGCATGCCAAATAAACAAGGAATAAGAGAAGCAACTACAGAATGTTACCTTCGAGTTTTTCTCTTCTCCTTGTAGCGGAGCATGGCATTGCCTCGGTGCTGAGCCAGCAGCTTCATGTCGGCTTTCGATGTAGCCATTGTTGTGGCGCTGTCGTGCTCCACA
Source organism: Eucalyptus marginata (assembly GCA_014182565.1). Classification (NCBI taxonomy): domain Eukaryota; kingdom Viridiplantae; phylum Streptophyta; class Magnoliopsida; order Myrtales; family Myrtaceae; genus Eucalyptus; species Eucalyptus marginata. Next base: position 52,381,114 of record CM024592.1, on the reverse strand, counting down.
AGCAAATTTGGTTCTCCGATCTCATATTCTTTTGAGCAAACTGAGGCTTCGTATTTAGCAAGGACTGTACCTGATGTGTGTTTGGGTACTGAATGGATATCGCTCTCAATTGTTGCCGAACCATTTCTTGCAACTGGGTTATTCAGAATATTCTGTAATTTGGCCAAATAATAACCGGGATTAACATCCATGCTGATCAATCCTCTTCAGTTCAGTCCACTAGAAAAGATTCTCAGCGTGACAGTATTCTAAAGTCATTAAGCGCGAACTAGGCCGAACAAATTGTGCATTCTCTTCGCATTAATTTTAGAGCAAGCAAAGTCTCTACCTGCCAGCAATGGGAGAACCGAAGAGTAAGCATAACCATGCCTGAATTGCAAAATTCTATGTCATCATCATGGTTAAGAGCTAGAGGGGAAGAGTAGGTTCTTCCATCAGTTTTAATTGTCAAAAAAAAACTCATGATCTCTGAAAGCGATGGACAAATACTTTCATACCTATTCTCAAAGATCAGTGAGAACTTCCCACTAAAACCAATTGCTAATCTGTTTCCTTTTCTAATAAAAATCTTGTATAGCAGCAGGCTAAACAAGTAGTTGCCCCCACATCCCAATCTTGCTTGATCAACATAAGAAAATATTTTGTTCCTTGGAAATAATGAAGTCGCTTAAAATTACTTTCAGTTGTATAATTAGAAACCCCAGCAAGGTTTTGGTACAATGTTTTTTCTGTCCACTTCTGCCTTTATCTCCAGGACAGGGCATGATAAAAGCAGGCTACGACAGAGATATGAAATGTTGCCTCAAGTCCAGACAGCAGCAACTACATACTTGAATAGACAGAGGCTATGAAAAAATGCCACTTATGAGTGTTTCTCATTAAGAATACGGCATAATTTGATTCTGACTGACAGTAATGAAGGTGTAGAATGGACTCGAGCAAGCAAATCAGCTCATGAATATAGAAAAAGCTTACATTCAACGATGCAACAGCTTCGTGCGCCAAAGAGCAATTCATGTGATACAGTTCGTCTGAGGCTTTAGACGTTGACAAAGGCACTTCTCTCATAAGTTCATCATAACTGTTGATCATGAAGCCTTCGCTGTTTGTACCGAATTCAACTTCCACTGGGCCAGGTTCCTCGTGATCCCTCAGCTGTCCTGAGTTAAAATCCCATATCTGCCATATTCACAATCTATTCAGCATCAAGGAATGTAAAGTGTAGCAGTCTAATTAAGAAAGGAAACAACCGGAGATGAATATCGCTCTATGGGGAGCATGTAAGAAAAGGCATTCCCTAACTATCATCGCATTGGCCGACTAAAAGGAACGGGGAATCCTACTATTTCACCTTACAAGGATGAATCTTGCCTAATAACCTGGACAACTATGTCTCAAGAGAAGCCAATTCTTTGGGACCAACCAATGGTTTAGCGATAAACAATGGCATGTAAAACTAAACCAGAGACTTCATAATTCATTAGAACCGCACCGAGTCGAACATCACGGAACCTCATGTCGGCAATTGGCATCATTCAAGGAGAAATATACAAGTGAAGATGCAAATTAAACAGAAAGAACAGAGAGCAAATGCAAAAATAACATCTTTAGAAGACGCAAAGCCAAGCTCATCCGGCCAAGCTGAAGCAAACAAGCCGGGCACGAACAAGAAATCGCCGATCAGGAACACGGAAAAAGACCTGAGCGGCTTGATTGCTAGGATTACAATCCCACATCATGTCCCTCTCCAGACTCTCTTCCCAATCCCTCCGAGACGCCAACATCAGCAACGACTCGAGCGACGTGCCCGGACCCTCCAGCGACCCTTCGCGCCCGCCGTCGCCGCCGTCCGCGGCCTCGCATTTCTCCGCCGCCGCGCTCGCCGCGTTCGGCGTCGCCGGCCCCAGATCCTCCCCTCCTTCCGCCCCCGCCCGCCGAGCAATCCCTCTCGAACAGCTCCATCAGCTGCCTGTGCACGGCCTGCCTGCGCCGTCCGCATTGCGGGCCGCGCCGCTTCCCGATCTCCTCGCGCGACCCCAGCGCCTCCCCGTCCGGCACCGTCATTTCCTGGACGCCGAACCACGTCTCCGAGGCGACGCCCCACAGCGACGCGAGCTCGAGGGAGGACGGGCAGCCGGAGAAGCCCTCAGCGGGGTCGCCACCGCCGCCGCCGCCGCCGTGGGCGTCGAGGTCGCAGTCGTGGCAGAGGGCGAGGTCGTCGGCGGGGCGGAGGGCGGCGGCGGCCTCGGAGGAGCAGGCGTCGCAGATCCGGGAGCGGAGGTGCCTGCGGGCGAGGAGGTTGGCGGAGTGGACGTGGCGGTCGCAGGGGAGGCAGAGCCTGGCGGAGTCGGCACCGCAGTAGAGGACGGCGGCGCGGCCGGCGCAGAAGTCGCAGGGTGCGGCGGCGGCGGAGGCGGGGGGGTCGCCGGCGGCGGCGGTTCTTGGGCCGGGGCCGCTCATGACTGGACGGCGGTGAAGATTGGTCGTTGGAAGGAGAGTGGTAGGAAGGAAGGAAGGAGTAGGGGGATTTCGGAGTGGAGAAGGAGAAGGTAATGGTGGCCTTGGTGACTTTCGATTTCTCCTCTTTTTTTTTTGGGTGTTCATAATTTCATAAATTCACGTCCCAATTTTAATCTTTTCCTTTCTTGTAAGAAACGTTTTTTTCCTAATTAAAAAGTCAAAACCTCACAAAGAAATTAATAAATAAATATTTTTTCACCTATATCAAGAAAAATCCTAAACTAGTATGTTTGTGATAAATTTATTAAAAATTAATTTTTAAACAAAAAAAAATCATAAAACAAAGATATTTGTGATAAATTTCCATAAAAAAATCTCAAATAAATATATTTATGATAAATTTAATCTTCGTTAGTTTTTGTTAAATTAGATTTGATATCGTGAAAAATTACAAATAAATACATATGTGATAAACATAAAGTAAAACTCCAAACCGATGATACGTGTCGTCCAATTTAGTAATTTTACACTAACGAAAATTAATGAAAAGTAAATTTATCATAATTATATCAATTAAATTTTTTTTTCTTCTTATAGTTAAAAGATTAGTATTTTGAGGTTTTTTCTGATGAGCATATGTCACATGTCTTATAGTTAAAAATTAGTATGTGTATGGAAAAGTAAATTATTTTTCTTTTCTCTTTTGTCTTTTGGTTCATATGAACCGAGCAAAATCAACCATCATAAGATATTGGTTAGGATCTCCGGCAGAGGGCGGTTCCAAACTCAATTCTCTCGCCCCTCGAATCGGGGCGTCTCTCTTGGTGCCTCCTTCGTTCCATCTTCAGATGTCGAGTCCGAATCCTTTCGTACATATTCATCTCGAGCTTATCCGACAGCCAAAAAGAAAAGATCACGCGTTGCGCTCCGTAATGGGGTTTCGCTTGTCCTAAATCGACCCGACTAAGGACGGCACTGATTCCTCCGAAAGATGCGAGTCGACATCCGCGATTCCGAAGGGTGATGGAACCGCAGAGAGGGATAGAAATTAATATCGCCAGAGGTGGGGCCCCCTTCTGGAGAAATATCTCCCATGAACTTTTTGCCGTGCTGGCATTAGGTGGGAACGGGCCAGCCGGTCTCGGCATCTTTCTTTGCTCCTAGAATCTCTTTTATGCCGTTCCCAGGCCCGAGGGCAAATTTTTTTTTTTTTTTCCGAAGAGAAATAAATCTTGAGAGGAAAAAAAAAAAAAAAGACTCGATCAGTAGCATGATATTAGTGAAAATGGAATTGGAAATGGAAATGGAAATGGAAAATAATCAAAATTTTGGGTAGGAAGAGTATAAGAGAGTGTGGGGACCACCGGAGGGATTGACAAATCGCCATGGCGTGTGTCCTCGGACTTTTTTTTTTTGGTGTCATTATTAGTGAGTTTAGTTGAGCGAAATAATTCTTTTAAATTGTTTTTTAGGCTTCTAAACGTTTGATATTACCAATAATGATCGATTAACAAAAAATCATTTGTGGTCAAACAAAATATACATGTTTAAAATTAGAAAACTGAATTTTAAACCGATAAGGGAAAAATATTTATTTTATTGCAAAATTTTCTCCATCAGGATGCGTTTGTTTTGAGTGAAAGCATGTTTCGAAAATTAGTTTTCCATACTTTCACTTGTTTGGTTCGTCGAAAATGACTGGTTAACTGAAAATATTTTCCGGTCAACGCAAAATATTCATGCACAAAATTAAGAAAGTGAATTCTAAAATCTAAAGAAGTGAAAGCTCCTCTCGATTTTTTTAATATTTATTTTTTATGTAATTTCTTTTCTTTTCTTATTCATTCTCCTTTCACCGGTCGCCAGGACTTAATGATGGCTAGTGATCGACCACATGCAAGAGCTAAACGAGACTTGACCTTGCCAGATCTTAATGAGACTCAACCTTGTTAGATCCTGGTAAGGCTTGACCGTGCCTAAGCCCGCAAGGTGGAGCCTCATTTGTCGCCTATCGACGACTAGGGATGAGCATGGTTCGGGTGAACAGTTTCCATCTTAGAATTGGGAAGCGCTCACTAAGGACTACTTCTGAAAACTTGAAATCAAGACTCGCTCGTTGGTTCTATAAATCCACCTAGGAATTGGAGAACCCAACCACTAGTCTAGTTCGATTCTCAAGTGGGTCCATGGAATTGGTCCCAAATTTCTACAAAATTACATTAATCAAAGTAAACCTATTTTCTATTTAGAGCACCAAAGCTTGTTCAATCTTTAATTTATTTGAAAGTTGTGGTGTGGTCCTCTTAGGGTTTATTAGACTCCACCTTAAAAGTCATAACTTGTAGAGATTAAAACATTAATCGTTTGATCCATCTTTTTTCAACGTCAACCTAATTTAATCACAGGAGGTTAAGAAGAGAATTAATTATACTCATAAAATGAGCTGGTGGCTCTTGATTTCGTATCACGATGACAAAGCGTCGCAACATTTATAGACAATTTCAATTGAATCTCTCTTTCCTCTTTGTTTGTTTATTTTGTTTTCATCGAGAAATAAAAGGGATTATTAGAATGAAAAAGAAAAGTAGGAGGTTAATCCTATTACACACCCAAGAGATAAAATTAGTCAATAATGTCAAATAATTACAAATATATGTATTTGTACACATATTTGATCGAAAAATTATAAAATAATTAAATAATTGAGATGGAATTTATATATGATCGATATATATATCGATCCAATTTGGTTTGGATTGGTGGGTGGGTTGTTCCACACCTAGAATCGAGAACCATACTAGTACTTATGGATTCCACTAAATTGGAATTAGGAATCGGATCGACCCTCATGGGAACTGTTGGTTTCGATCCAGTTTTGGGCAGTCCGGGTAGTTCTTGGTTTTTTTTGCATACCCATATTGTTGACAGTCATCAAGGTTTGATGATCGATAGAGGAAGGAAGAAAAAAAGAAGAAGAAGATGGAAAAACATTTTTAAAATTTTATTTTTTTTTGTTTGAGATATAGTCATGAGATTGAAATCAATTTTCAAAAGAGATCCAAACACCAAAAAATGTTTTAAGTCACATATCATTGAACAAAAGAAAATTATCCATTTTCCTGAAAAATGATTTCCCAATTGTATGTATATATATTTATATATATATTTTTATTATGAAGTTTTCCCCAAATGGACACACTCTTGGAAAGGGGATTTGCGACATTCTTGATAAACGATGTTGTCATCCATGACATTCTCTTCCAACCGCTCTTCTTCCAATTGAATTAGAATGCCGCCCGCATTGTCGTAGTTAGCAAAAACTATATATTAATCAATAGTAATGTTATCATATGAACAAATTCTAAATCCGTGCATAGTCACCAATCTGGATTTTGGCTCACGTCTTACTATATCCATGAATTAATGAAGGTACTTCACGAATTAGGATATACCTACCTAACATGGGACTTTTTATCCTAAACGGTAAACATCCTTATATTCATGTCAATCATGAATAAAAAGCTAAGCATGGACGATGCCTTTAGCACTCGACACATTCTATTAGCGTGTATATACCTACTTTATGATATTCCCAATTGAATTCTTATATCTCACCCTTCCGGATTAGGTTTTTGTACTATTTTTATCTTATACTTAAGATAAATTTATGTTGTTGCTGCTTCTTCTGATGACGTTCTATGATATCTCAACCGCTCCCAAATTAGGTTATTGAAACTTTTTCTCTCATTTTCGAGTTACATAACTAGTGCTTCTTAAGTACATAATCCATACAGAAAAGTCGAAAGCAATGTGAAATTCTAGCTCTATGTTATGGATTCTTAAGCCGACTTCACAATGCGTGCACATCAGATTGTAAGATCAGAGACTAATCAGCGAATGAGCAAAACAATTCGTAGATAGATAGCATTTTGAAAGGCAAACCAAGCGTTTTTGCCCTCTTTCTTTACGGAATTCTCGTGAAGCATTTCTCTTAGGGCTTGCCGACAGAACTGCTAGATGGGCCGCCTTCTTGGTGAAATGGAATGGGTCCAATCTCCTATCTCTCTCGTCCCTTTCTTCCAAGATGGATTTGGCCCAACCGTGGATGCTAACGATTATTTCTCAATTGAGAATAACCATATCGTGTAACTTATCTTCAATGGATAAATCGTTATCACATTTTCTGGACTTGCCACTTATGAAGTTTGCATGATGAGAGATTAGACATGGTTTCTATTAAGCTGGACTGTATCATTCTCATGCTAGGAGTAGAGAGAGAATCGAGCCTTAAAGAAATCCATTGTCTTTCATAAAGCTCTTAAATTGAATGCATGGCTTATCGTTTACAATCTTTAATATACTCCCTAAGTTGTGGATGTAGTCATTAATTGAAGACGCTTGTGGCAAGTTGCCTCATCACATTGAAGCACTTCTCTTCTTTTGAGTGTTGAGACCATTTGCATGTAGAGTTGGCTAATTCATAAATGCAAATCTAAAGAGAAAATATTGGGTAGGCCTGTCTTGCCACCTTAATGGTAGACTACTCTATTTAGTTCTTGCCAGATGTCCATATATAGAGTTTTTGAAGCTCCCTCTCTTCTCTCTCTCCATTATTTCTCTTTCCCCTTTCGTGACATAGCATGTTACTGACACTCTCTCTGCTTTCCCTCCTTTCCTCTTCACTTCCTCATTTCATTACCTGAACAAAGATGTCCTCTTTCCATTTCCTCAGGAATTTCAAAGAATGAAGGCGTCTCTCTCTCTTTGAAGGTGTCTCTCTCTTCGCTTAGATAACTGTGAAGGCCACACTCTCTTCACGACCAAACAAGCTGCTGCCTCTACCTCTGCCATCGCCTCTAAGAACCCCATCAGCGGCTTCGGTTCACCATCTGCTTTCGATGAGCTCAAGTTTGCTAGAGGTTAGCGTTTTTCCCCTCTTTCGCGATTGTATTGTCTACTTGTAGAGAACAATTTTTGCCCACGTTCGCAAAATCAAAATCAGGTTAAGTAACGTCTCTCTGCTCAAAGTTTGATACTTTCTTTTATGGTGGATCAAAGGTCAAGTTATGGTTTTGAGGGTTTCTTAATTTGGGTTCTTGAGTTTTAATACAATGTTAGGACGAAAAGCTGAGTAAAATTTTTAGCAGCGATTTAGCTTTTGTGGGTATGATATGATGTAAGCAAAATATCCTGATTTTTAGGTTTCATTAATGAGCGTATGCACCTGCCTTGATTGATTACTGAGAAAATTAGGTAGCCAATGTTTCATATATAAAAATTTTATTTGCACCGAATATTAGTTCTGTAATTGACAATGGGCGTTTTTTTTTTCCCTCTACGGGGATTGTTACTAATTTCTACTATTCGAGTTGTTGGCTCACAGTTTCTTTCTTTCTTTGCTATGTGGTCACGGTGGGAAAAAAATAAACTAAAAAGATAAAAACAAAATATAAAATATAAAAACATTTGGAAAATTATTTAAAAATTGCAAAAATTATTCATGTCAGTGATGACAGATTGTATGATGTTAGACAACTAGCGTCAATATTAATGGTTTTCGGTTAAAATTGGTTGGAATGATCAAATTGATAAATTTTCAAAATATTTATAGTTAAAATTGACTAAATTGAAATATTTATGATTGAATTGGGATTCGTATTGGAAATTTAGAACTCTTATTTCTTGGCAACGATCCTATTGGCATTGTAATTCTCTGTTCATTTGTGCACTGACCCATCTTCTATCATGAATGTAGCAGCTTTATCTGAGAAGCGCAAAGGTGGCCAATAGTTATGGCAAATCTTTTTTTGTCAACTCTAATGATTGGCGGGATAACAGGACAAGCAAGGTGAACCCATTCAAGACAAGCAAGTATCCTTGTAAAAGGATAATTTACTACACTCTAAAAGATTGGCGTCATTTTGGTGAAGCAGAAAAACTTCCAAGTATCCAACCAAGAGCAAATTCAAATATATTAAGCAAGATTGACCGATTTAGTTTTTTGTTCCTCCATTAGCAACTACTGTGTTGAGATCATTACTTGTACAGCAGAAAACTAATCAAAGCAAACGGTCATAGGTATAAAGAAAACTTTCTAGAACGTATTGCGGGGGGATTAATCGATTTAGGTGCAGAATTTCTATACCCAATTCTGAACAACCAGAGAAAGCCACAAGAACGTGCATCTCTTATAATGAATCGCAAAGATTAGGATATTTTGCTTAAACCGTACCCACGAGAGCTAAATCCCTGCTGAACATTTTACTCAGCCTTTCGTCCTAACATTGTATTAAACTCAAGAAACCCTAATTAAGAAACCCTCAAAAGTCATAACTTGACCTTTGAATCCACCATAAAAGAGAGTATCAAATTTTGAGTAAAGAGTCATTACTTAACCTAATTTTGGATTCTATCCATGTAGGTAAACATTGGTCTCTACAAATAGATAATATAATTGCGAAAGAGGGGAAAACCCTAACCACCAGGAGACTTGAGCTCGTTGGATGCAGACAACGAACCAGAGTTGTCACTGGGGTGGAGGCGACAATGGAGGCAATGGTAGGAAGTGGAGGCGGCGGGTTGTTGGGTCGCAAAGAGAGAGCGGGCCTTTCGCAAAAATCTAAGTGAAGAGAGAGAGAGACACCTTCGGAGAGAGAGACACCTTCGGGGAGAGAGATGCCTTCATCCTTTGAAATTCTTGAGAAAATGAAAAGAGAACACCTTTGTTTAGGAAATGAAAAGTGGAAGTGAAGGGGAGGGGAGAGAGAAGAGGGTATCGGAAACGTGCTCCGAAAGGGAGGGGGAAAGAGACATAACGGAGAGAGAGAAAAGAGTGAGTTTCAAAAATTCTGATAGGTGAGACTCGTATGAATACGTGGTGAGAGTTGAATAAAGTTATCAGTCCAATGTTTTTTCAAAAAGCAAAGTTAGTAAGAGAAGTGCTTACCTATTCGCCACATGGTCCACACCCCTATGGACAAGTGGCTTTGACTACTTGCGAAGCCAAATCGGATGTGCTTCTCAGCTTAGTTGAATTGCCACAAAAGAGAGGTTGACTTTTCACTATTCGCGAACTGGGGCACGTGGAATCGGGGCTACGAGTTGATAGGAGAATTAGAATATTGAGATCATGAAAGTTGCAAAGATGGAAAGAATCATAATTGATGATGTGACTAAACCCCATCTTTACAAGTCCCCTAGTCCATTGCCTTTGGAATTGGCAAAGAGTCGGACACATCTTGCAACACCGTAAGTGATTCATCAAGGAACTTCACATCAAATGCGTACCCCAATGTTCCTTTTTAGTGTTGAGCACGACCCGAATATATTCCATACTTAGAACAAATATCGAAAGGATCATGCAAATTGGTATGTCTGTTGAGGCATAGTCATACCGTTTACTTTGCGATTGATTCGTCCTAGTGGGGTGGCGCTTTCCGCTTATCGTCCTAGTGATATATAAGGGCTCTAAGGTCGTGGTACTATGCATCGGACCGGGCAGAATGCAAGACACGGTTGCATATGGAAACAAGAGAAGTAGAAGAAAGGCCCAACATGAGGATCGAGAGTCTTGTTTTGTAGCCAAGGATGACTTGCCTACAGTCTCTCGAGGGGTCTCGGCGACGCCGAACAGCTCATGAGCTCGTGTGGAGGTCGAGCGGATATTTAAGTACCGAAGGGAGAAGGAGTGATGGATCCTTAGGTGATTTACAGGCGGTCTCCTTGGCTATGAGACGGTCTCTTGTCTCTCATGCCGGGCTTTCTCTTCTGTCGGTTTCGCCTCTAGGCATTCTTGATGATTGGCACGCGCAAGTATCCACGCGAAGTTTGGTGTCGTTCTTCCGCAACAATGACAATCGGTAAAGTCTCATAATTGAACTTTTGCTGAAATAGGGGCTTGAGTTCAGCCAACTGAGGTTACAGGTCGAAATCATAGCCAGGCAAATCTTCTTTTTTTTTTTCATGTGGAGAGATGCTTCTGCTTCTATGGTGCGGCTTCGACAGAGCACATCCTCAGCCTCTTATTAACAATTTTGCCCATTCGATGCCTATACTGTACTACTCATACTAATTGCATCTTTTTTTCTTTTTTCTTTTTCCCTCATGAAGTCTACCAGAGGCACTCGCTAGTGGAGGCACATATGAAATATCTTGCAAGTTCCATGAACAGGTTAGGTTGAGACTTTGGACTTGTGCTTGTAGTCTTAAATTAGCCTAATTTGCACGCAATTAGTGAAATAAGAACGGATATTCATTGGTTGTTTGGCTGAAAATCCGCCATAGCCCAACCAATTCCGCCAAGTGATGCTTGTTTATCCAATGCACGCACGATGTCATGCACTGAAGGAGTGTTAGGGAAACATAAATTTTTATTAGCTAGCTAGGATTCGTTTGATGAGTTAGTTAGATTTTCTGTAATAAGAAATGAGTATAGTCAGTTAAGTTAGTGGGTATGCATTATTGAAAATGCTCTACTTCATACAGACGGTTTTTTTTTTTTTATAACTCGGGAGCATAAGCGCGGTTATTTAGAAATCCATGAAACACTAGCGAATTGGTTAAATACAAGCCTTTGATTTTTGCATGAGGTCATGATCCAGACTAGTTTGCATGCACTTTCAGTGAGGTTTGAATAAACGATTTGTAGTTCTTGCAATGAAAATTCCATCAGGTTTCAATTAACTATGCCAATCCGAGGGTGAGATTATAGTTGTTAATATTTTTTCAATCATACATATCTGCATCAATTTGTATTAATAAATATACTTGTTCTTTTTTCTGATCTTACCAGTACCATAAGTATACTTTTGTTAATAACCCTTTATGTAATCATCACAAATTGTCATATTTAGAGTATCATTGCACATTTTCAGCACTTGCTACACCTCTATAGCTTTTTTCCTTACTACATTCACCTTTTTCTTAACAAGTGTTAAAGTCACTCACGTTCCCCTGTTTGAACAGACCAATAGGGGAAATAAGTCACCTTCAAACAAAACAACAAATAGGAGCATAATCACACTTGTCACTTGCAACAAAAGTTCCACCAAAAAAGTGAAAAAATAATTAGATAACCTATTTATTCTAGCCCCCTTTTTTTTCCCAATTACATTCACCTTTTCTAACATTTTGATGTGGTCCAAGTCCAACTTGGCCACCGAATAAAATATTCTAGCATTTTGAATTCCGATTGTTGCTAATTCCGGGGGAAGGGGAACCGGGGGGGGGGGGTTTATGCTAATGCATGTCTCTTTCGTTACTCTCCATGATTTTTTTGGTTTGTTATGTACTTAGCATAATACAATTCACCAAATGTCCTAAATATTTTACATCTATCTTTGTGCATTCACGCCCTCTCTAATCAAGTTATTGTATTTTCAAAATATTTAATTGAGTCATCCTACTTTCATATATATATTCTAATCAAATCCCTTGGACATGAAATTTGTCCAAATTCAACTGATGTGACCGTCTTATAATGCTAGAATAGGATGTAGATAAATTTAGTTAATTTGGAAACCATTGTAACAAAATTTAGTCTATGTGAACGACGTTAGTACACAATGCAAATTATAATTAGCCTTTAGAAAACTCGTGTGAGAGTATTGGGAAAGTAAAAATGAAGTTTATCCCAAAATGTTGCTTTTAGGGCGATATAATCTAAGCTAATTTTACATAAAATAGTGCCAAACTCTACATAACAAACAATGTTAAGCCCACTGAGCCTCAATTTCAAAAAAGAAGAAGAGGGAAACAAGCATGGCAAAGCAAAAGGGGAAAGAAAAGGCACTTGGCTTCTTGTGGCTGCCCAATTTCCCAATTTCAATTTTTTTCTTTTTAAATAAGAGGAAGGTAAATGGAATGTCTCCTAGCAAGGTGCAGAATCTGAATCTGTGGTCGAGTCAACATCAAATAGAACAACTCACTCCATTTTTACCTTCTACTTTGCCAACTCAATTTCTGCAGGTCACGTTGTCATGTTCCAATCCGGTGGGCATCCCCTATCTTCAGACATTCCTGTCACCACAGCGGCCCAAGCCCAACTGTCCGCGGTCGTAAATAGTTCTAAAATTTGAAAGTATTGGCTGTACCACGCGACTGCATTGGAATAACAAACATCATCAATTGCAGAAGTTAGGTTAAACTCTGAACTTGTTGAGGATAACAAATGTAGTAGGCACATGTTTTCAGACTATTGAACACCGGGCTGTAAAGGAGGTGGTCAAAAGGTGTGTTTTGGAGGACACTTTTTTGGTACTCCGAATATTGTTTCTTATCCCTCCTCATAAGAATTTTGATTTTCTCCATTTTTTCCACCCGAACATTGGTTCCCTTTTGACCTCTTTTCGTGACCATAAGAGTTTACTTATCTGAGATAGTCATAGCAAAAAGTTTGATAGTAAATGGAAATTGAGATGGCAAGGTATTATGCATGAGTGAAATCGAGGTTGATAACGGTCAATAAATACGATTCAAAGATGGGATGCAAAAAATGCGAAATTTGGCCTATATATTTAAGGACATGTCTCAGTGAAATTTTCCTCCTATAAATTAATACTCATATATTGCATCGAAGTCGTAACATTCTCCTACCCTAAAAAAAATAAGGGTTTTCTTCCCAAGTTTGTCCTTTCTTATTTTTAAAAGAAGCAGCACATCTCTCCAACCATGCCAATGATGACAAGTGTAGGCTGTACCCAATTGAGATGCTTAGGTTTAGTCAATGACCCATTAAAGAATTCACATGGATTAATAATACTAATAAAACGAGTTTAGCTCGTTAATGCAAGAACATACTTAAAATTTTTTTAAGAAAAATTAACGAGGAGGGTCATGAAAAGGCGAGCCCATGGGAATAGGCAGCTCTACCAAGAAGCACGCCAGGTGAGGGAGAGGATGTTCCTTTCAAAAGTCCTTAAAATTTAATAAATTTTACCACCAATTTTTTTTTTTAATAAATTTCGCAATTCCCCATCGCGGCCTGTGCAAAGGGAATGAATTGGAAAACCCGCCCTACCATCCCCCGCCACCCCCATGTGTTCCTAATTCTTTTTTTTTTAAACGACAAAAGATCTTTTTCTTTTTCCGAACGAAAAACAATGATGGGAAAAGACAAAAATTAATCCAAACTCAATCATATCCGCGAATGCCATGTATACCCTTTTGTATATACAGCAAGATTCACCAGCTGATACCGTGTCTAATACACAGGTGATTAAGCAAACTAAAACCTAAGCCATGTCCGAAATGGAGAAAGCAAGAAAAGGTTGAAGGGACGTGTGTTGCATTATAGACTGTCCAGTGCGCACCCCCAGCCACAGAGCGTAGGCCACAAGGAATATTTCTGTACTAGAGAGAGAGAGAGAGAGAGACAGAGAGGGAGGCATTGTTTGCTGTAGAGCAAGGATGGTGTCAGTGGTACTGGCAACGGTTGCACAGTAGAGATTCCCCAAGCCCCACAGGCAGTGATCATCGCCGTCCCTCCGGTCCCGAGTTTTGAATCTCGTACAGTGTTACAGTCCCAGATTAGAGATACGGTCTTGTTAAGACCGATCGTAACGACGCTGCGGGTGGGAGCGAGGCTTGACCGACAGACCGACCGACCGAACGATCGGACTCGCGAGACTCTTCGTGGGCTCTAGGGCTTTGGGCATGCGTTCGATGCTTCGCGTCCTTCCCCCATCGCTTTCTGTCTTTCCTGTTCTCCTGTTCTTTGGTGCTGGCCACCACAGCCCACGTGCCCTGCGCCTTTCTCCTTTTGTCCGAACTCCGCCATCTGCGATGCATTCTCATCTCCCTCCCTCCCGCCCGATCCTGGAAGGCAGTAAAATTCAGACGGACTTTCTATTTCCGCAGATATGGTCCAAACGATGAACTCATCGTCCGTTTCCCTCTCTTTTTCTTGTTCTTTTCGCGTTTGATGCTATGTTCGGACAAGTAGACAAACGCGGAAGAGTTTTAAGGATCGTGGGGTTAAACGGGTTCATACCCTCGTACGACACTTAAGGGTAAAACCGACTCGAATCGAACGCGAGTCGATACTCCAGCTAGACTCCACTTTGAAGTTAAAGATTCGACGCTCAGCTCGAGCTTGGCTGGGTCGAGTTCTTGATTTTGGCTTGATTTGATCTGCAATGAGCTTCAGCGTGCAAACCCTAATTAAATTGCAACTTGAGTTCGAATTCTAAGTTTACGCCGTGACTGAAACTCTATGTATAAAGACATGTATGCATACATATGTAAGTATATTATCAAACCGTGTGAAACTTGATTGCTTGATCAGGCTTATGAGCTACTCTAGTCAAGTATTTTAAAGCTCGACTTTAACTAGATTAAGTACTGGAGCTACTTAGAATCTCACACTCGAACCCGACCCAAGATTGAGTAATCCACGAGTCAGATCTAACTAGCTCATGGGTAACATAATCGGCTTGCTTCTCTAACAAAAGCATTTTGATTTAAGGTTACCGCATTGAATATTGATATTGGGTCCGACACCTAACTCAGGCTTTCATGTTAGCCAGCTCCCACCACTCTTTCTTTTTCTAATCTCGTAAATTCCCATTTTTTTACCATCGTACTTCAAAGTTCGAATCAATCATGCTGCATCGTGGATCATATCCACGAGTGCAATTTTGAAACCAATGCTAGGTATGAGTGTTACATCTGAGAGAAAAACTTAAATTTTAAAATATCGAGTATATTTATAAAAAGAATACAAAATGATGGTGCCACGCTTTTTCAAGCACTGAAGTTTTCGAAATAACCCCATTAACTGTACAAGAAAGTTCCGGCATTCTCTTTGGTAATCGCGTGCGTTTCTCAAGCCAGATCTGCTTCTTTGCTTTACTTTTTACCATAATATTCTCCCCTTTCGTCTCAAGAGATTGTTAATCAATGTCTCGAGATAATCGACAAATATGTTTTATTTAGAGCAAGTAGATTTTTTCAAGATTCCGGGTGCCAAAAAAAAAAATCGATGGATTGAAAAATTTATAAATTTTCCTTAATTGATTTCTTAACGAGGGCTTTCATTAACAAAATCGTTTACCAACTAATCATCCCCCAGAAAGAAAAAAAAAAAAAAAAAGAGAGGTTAATCCAAAATTAGTCCGGCCGTGATCTCACGCGCCGTCGGTGCGTGTACAGTATATCCAAGGAATATCTGAAGAGCAGACACGCTGCCTCCCCCAGCTCTGGGCCCCACTCCAGTTCTTCCCCCGATTCCCCACGCGCCGCATCTCGGCCGTGGCGAACACGCCCTCCTTCCTTTTTTTTTTTTTTGAAAAACGAGAATCGTCAACCCCCCCCAACCAACACGCGGCCCAAAAATCCTTTCCACATACTTATCTGAATTTACCAAATAGCCCCAGGAAAGAAGAGGAAATTAACAAATGGCCCCAGGATTCCGTTTTTCACTTCGCAATTCCCCGTCAAATCTCTCTCTCTCTCTAACCCAATTCTTCCTCTTTCCAATATAATTCCACAATCTTCCACCCAACGCACACGCACTTTCTCTCTCTATCTCCATCCCTCTCTCTCTCTCTCTCTCTCTCTCTCTAGCGTGCTTGGTGGGGGGATGATATAAATCCCCTGATTGTAAAGCTTCGGCGAATCTCTGCCCACCGCCCAATCTTTCTGGATAGGAGGCAGCAGCAGCGGCAGCGATCATGAGGGCTCCGAACATGGCCGCGATCACCGCGTCCCTCGAGAGGTCCCTCCAGAACTGCTCCCTCAGCCGCCGCCACCGGGGCGACCGCGGCGGCGGCGCCTCCTCCTCCTCCGGCGACGGCATCGGCCGCTCGTCCAGCTCCGACGATCTAGCCCCGTCGTCGGCCCACAATCCCGGCCACGACGACGCCGCCCTCGAGCTCAACTCCCACATTTCCCTCCCTTACCATTGGGAGCAATGCCTCGATCTAACGGTACGTTCCCCCCTCGCTCTCTCTCTCTCTCTCCTCCCCGCACACCAAAGATTTGATTTTTCTCCTCTCCTTTTCTCTCTCTAGTTCATTAATTGCTTCTAGGGTTTCGCCTTCTCTCTCTCTTTTTTTTTTTTTTGGGTTTTTGGAGTTTCGCCTGATCTGGGCATCAATAAAGGAGCGAACTTTTGGTTTTTATCAGTCGTCTTGTTTTAGTCCCTTTCCTCTTACAGCTTTTAATAAATGCGGAAGCCGATGTTCCAGATCTCGCGCTTCCCTCGTTTGTGCCTTTGGCTTCTCTTGTTCCGTGGTGGTGGGCTTTCGGATGTGTGTGTGTGTCCTGCATGCATTTATTGCGCTCGTTGATTCGCTTTCTGCACCACGTATGAGGGCTCCCCAGAGATCAGAACAGAACTAGGGTTCAGGAATAGGACATGGAACCCTAGAATTGGTCGGGCTGAAGCTCGCCTTTTCCCCTTGTTTTCGCTGAATCTGACCCCCTTTTTCCCTTCCCCAAAGGCCCGCTGCAAAGAGGAAAAAACCGTAGCTTTGACCGTCTACGGATAGCCATTTGATTAGCGGACTGATGCCCGGGGAAGAAAAAAGGTTTAACTTTGAGACTTCCTGAGATCACAGTATGAAGAAAGGTATACAATTCGTCTCATCAGCCATGGCGTTTGTCGAGTTTTTTGGGGAAGAAAAGAAAATTTTTTCTGGGTCTAGCTCAAAAAAATATTGTCTTTCGCGATTACTTCTTATAATTGCAGCTTTAATCATCTCCCTTGATTTCCAAATGATAGTCCGAGAATGTAATGACTTGCCCTACGGTCACGCACTGCTTCTCTCGTATTGTGAAAGAAACTTTTTACAGGGTCTGGATCTAAGTATTGTTTCTTCACGTCTAGTCTGAATGATATGTGCAGATACATATCTTCAGACTGGGGCATTTCATCATCAAACTATGATTCATGTGCTTGACCTTGTTATGCTTTTCTCTAGTAGAAGGAACAGCCTTCTGGGTCTGTATCAAAATAATGTTTTGCTGAGTTTTACAGCTAATTGACATTGATTTTTCCTGAACGAAATGTGCGAACTATTTATGTTTTCCAGACGGGAGAAATATACTACATCAACTGGAGAAACGGGACAAAAGCGAAAGAAGACCCAAGGGTAAAGCGGGACGTCGATGAAGACGATAACGAAGGAGGCTTCTATTCGACGGACGAGAGCTCCTACGACAGCGAGGAATCGTCGTCAGAGTCGTCGCCTTCTACATCGAGGACAGTGGTGACAAGGGATCAGCAACCGCGGGGCGAGAAGGACCACGTCCTGGTCGTCGCGGGCTGCAAGATCTGCCTAATGTACTTCATGCTGCCGAAGCAAGTGGAGGATTGCCCCAAGTGTGGCGGCCAGCTTCTTCACTTCGATCGGTCCGACAATGTCTCGGGCTCTCCTTGATTTGTCCTCATCTCTGTCATCTGTTCCTTTTCCCTCTTCGGCGATCCTTCTTTATCTTGCTCCTTTTGTTTCTACTTTCTTCCTTTCTCTTGATTCCCCTTTTGTTCCATCCGTCACAAACCCTCTGGCCTGAAAGAGGTTTTGGTGCGGATTGATGAAAAGGGAGACGAGTGTTGCAAGTTTTATTACTCCCCTATTCCTTGCGGTCACGTTGCCTTCTTGTCATCCTCAGTTCATCTTCTTTCTTGCTTTTCTTGTTTATTTTACTCTTGTCTAAGTGTGGAGTTTATCTAGGGAGGCCCATTGGAGTTGCAGAGAGAGAGAGAGAGAGAGAGAGAGAGAGAGATAGTTTTTCTGATAAGAAGAGCCAGCCAAGTAGAGGGTCAAAGTGGGAGAAAGAGGAGATTGGGAATAACTTATGATTCGTAATGATTGCGACGCGTAGCCGGTACTGTTGCCCCTCATTTTCCTCTCTCAAAATCGTTTCCCTCATTTTCCTTATTCTCTTTCATCGTTTGTACTTTGGACACAGTTCATTTTTCATTTTTTTTCCTTCTCTTGCAATGGGGGGGGAAGGGTGATACTTGAGGAGTTGCAGCCGAATCGAAACCCGGGTCGTCGCATTTGCAGACATCCTCGGTCGGTGAACTGTGCCTTCGTGAATGGCAGACGAGCAAGGATTTGAAGCTATATGCGATTCTTAATCTTCAATGGTGTTTTTTCTTTGTCTCTTCGATCGAGCTGGAGGTAGGAAAATGAAGAATCTCTTTTCTCTCTCTCTCTCTCTCTCTCTGACCAAGTCCTTTTGCGAAGAGAAGAGCTACATTGTATCTATCCCCTTGTCCAGCATTTGATTCCAAGGTTCACGTGCCATTTTCTGTGTCCTGACTGGTCGAACAGCTCAAAGATGAATAAGTCTCCGATGTTTTTTTTCTATTCAATGGCTGTTGAGCTTTGCGATAGACTTTTGAAATGAGAACAATATAAATAATACCCGGTTTTCGGTAGGAGTTCATTTAGTAGGTGTAGCCGGATTAGGCGTTTGGCAATTAATTTGATTTCTCGCGTGATTTAAGTACATGCAATCACATGTTTGGAAGAGATTCTAGATTGTGGCGAAATTATTAGGTTGCTCATCTGCCCAACTAATCACCAAGCACGTACGAAAGATCGTAGATTTATACTTTTGAAAAACAATGAAAATTATGATTGTTGGTACTTTTCATTTATTTATTTACATACTGTCGAAACATGTAAAAGTCTCCCCGTAAACAACCATGATAACCCATCTTAGGTCTACACAATAGGCTTTCTAATTATCGAAAAATGGTTCTTTACTAAGACAAGGACCAAGAAAGCTGCAATGATGAATTTTAAAGACCTAAAAAGGTGACATGCTCGTGTCGATTTTCATCTTGGTAGGTGAACTCATTGGACTTTATTCTTTTTAGAATCCTCATGGAACATGCATTAGAGGATAGGCAAAAGCAACATTTGATTGTTCAAATGAGCGCGTTTGGTGACTTGCTTAAATAGTTACTGATTCTATTATTTTATTTTTGGGAGTAGATTTGGAACATAAATCCGTTTAATAAATTTTTTGTACTGCCTAACAAGCAAACACTACCTTATGTTCCAGTTTACTTCTTGACTATTCAAAGCATCGAGAAAGAAATGGTTTCATAAAAGTTATCTCTTCTACCAAAAGCAGCTCTTCCACTCATCTCATTAGCAAGAAAACCTCTTCCTTGCAAGGACACAGATGCCTTATCAACCCTATACCCTATATTCTACCCGAGAACTAGGGCTATGTCTTCAATGTTGGCCTGACGAGTGATAGATATACCTTACGAGGGCTAATTTCCACTATTAATGGTCAATCAATTGACTTTCGACTGCACTCTACACTCTAGCTTTCTTTAATTTCGTTGGATTGCTTTGGATGCTTCCTGCTTTCAATAAGGACTATGCTTCTAAGCGGCATTAACATCAAAGAGAGGATTAAGTGGAAGTAGGGAAAAAAGCACAGTTGTAGTTCCTAGGAACAAATTTGTTTTTGAGAATAGATTTAGAATAAAATCAAAGAGTAAAAAAAAGTTGCTTCTTTGTTCCTGAGAATAATTTCAGAATCAAGTCAATTCGAATTTCTTTTTTTCTTCTTGTTCTTCTTCCTTCTCTCTTCTTCTTCCACCATTGTCATCATTGTCCACCGCCGCCAGTCGCTAGCGACCGGTTGGGAGAGGTCCAACAAGCTTGCTGGAGGCTCGCCCAATCATCGGAGAGACTTGGCCTTGTCGATGGCTAGATGAGCCTCGCTTGGACCTCCACCAACATCGGCGAGCCTCGCCTGGTCAAGTGAGGCTCAGCCAATGAGGTGTGGTCTTGTTGGCCCTCGTTTGGTTGGTCGTCGAGCTTGAAAAAGAAGAGAAAGAAAAGAAAAAAAAAAAAATAATTAAATAATTAAAAAATTAAAAGAAAAAGGTTTGGATTAAAAATTTTAAGAATGGTGCCAAGCGCAATTCTATTCGAGAATAGAAATTTTAGGCGGTTAGGCTTTAAAATGTTTAGAAATTGTTTTTGGGAACAGAATAAAAAGAACATTTTTTTTATTAGAAATTGTTCTCGGGAATAAAATGGTTATCAAATGCACTCTAAGCTTTACCTCTTTGCTCGTGGATGACACAAACATAACAAATACGTACCCCTTAATCTTACCAAGTTTCTTGTAAAATGGATTAGGGATGACGATAATGATATAAAGAAAGAGTAATAGTGCAATTTTTTTTTTTTTGGGAAAACAATAGTAATGATTTCTAAATCTTAGTTAATTTGCGATGTCATTTTTGAACTTTTAATTCGTTCATTGCGGTCTTAAATTATTTCTAAATGTTCAGTAAATTCCTTTTGTTCGATCAAACAAAGGCAAAAGTTATCACAAGTCCCTAAAGTGGGTAATTTTACTCTTTAAATCAACTTGTGTAGATTCCTTTTTTTTTGGGGGTGAAGGGGGGGGGGGTGGTCGGTGATAAATGCTCCATTTTTCCACAAAGGAATTTGTGTGAAAGCGATGAACTCCATGTCAACATGGAAAAGGAATTGGAGGCGATGACGACAACGGCAATTGAGAAAAAGAGAGATTCATACAATGTATGTGACCATATTTGGTACATGGTGCAACAGATAGGTGCAATATCCTTTTGATGCAATTGGGGCACATATCTTCTACTCATACTGTTGGAGTTTTTGTTTGTTAAAACAAAAAATAAGTGCTTTTTACCTTGTCTCACATGGGAAATGTGGGAAGAAAGTAAAACCAGGTTTAAAAGTGTGGATTTCCTTTGTAGGTTTAAAGGAATGATTGGGTGGGGCTAGACCCCACCATACCCGCGTGCGGGTGCGCGATTTTGACGCACTTAGCACTTAGCGGTTTAATTAGCACTAATCCCTCTATTATTTATTTTATTTTTTTTTGAGAATTTTCGGAAATAAAATATAAAATGAAAATTCGAAATTTTATTTATTAAATAAATAAATAAATAAAAATTATTAATTATTATTCCGAATTTATTTGTGTCTTTTCAAAGGCAACCTTTGAATAAGATATCTGTTCGGTTTGCAACTTTTCCCGAAGGGTTGCAATTGTTCGGTTTTAACTTCTTACGAATGGACACATGTTCACTTGAGCAATTTTCGAAAGAATGTGTTTGTTCATTTCACAACCTTTCACGAAGAGTTGTCTTCGTTTTAAGACTATTTTATATATACTTGTCGATTGAGGAATAACGGTGTGTGATCATTTTTCATCTTTTCGAGTCTTCTTTCCGAAAAAACGACGTTATCTTTTCAATTGTTTCCTAGAGAGATCCCGGAGAAATACTATAATTCTATCTAGTATTCTCAAATTGAGACTTTGTTGTGATTCGGAGGTATTTCTTAGGTGTGACCACAAGAACTTTATGGGGCAAATAAATCCTTAAAAGAAAGTGATATCACGCCTCAAAGTCCGACTCGAGTACTCTAAAGATCCGTCTTCATTGTTCTACCCTATTTGAAGCCATATTTTCCCAACACGTACAGTGTTCGCCGTGGTGCTTCAATAATTCTCAGCCATCGGCTCAAGGAAATGAGGCTTTTACCAAAATGTAAAATGTCTCGAGGTATCAACAGAAGCACCATCCGAGAAACAAAGGATCTTTATCCGTGCAACCGAACCACGATATGGCATTAACACGGTGCCGGGAGGATTCGTAGGCCGGGCCATACACATCATCGATTGTTCAGCCACAACAAAATAAATAAAAGTCGAAACTCACGATGGAAAGCCAAAACCAAAACCGCGTCAACGCATAAAAAGTCAACTCGTAGCGGGAATGACACCAATAATGTCCATCGCACCGCACAGAATCAGCCAATGAGATAACCTCGTAACAACTTTATGGTCCCATATCATCGGCCTGCAAAGCATGATTGATGATCATCTGTCAAAGAGTTTGAAAATCGAGTGAGAGAGAGAGAGAGAGAGAGAGAGAGAGAGAGAGAGAGAGAGATTTCCACTTCTTGTCCAACGCATCACATCACGTTCTTACATGCACATGTTACAAACTAATAAAGGGCTCTTAGTAGATTTAATTTATGCTTTATCATTTAATGAAAAGTCGCCAGCATCATTGATTTCTTTTATGGAACCGACAACTTTCGTTCGCAAGCCACTTCTTCCCAGTCGAGCCGTGTGGCATAAGAGCGCCATTATGTACGATTCTCCTCCGCCTTATAAGGAGGTAATCATGCTTGACTGGGTGATGTCAATCAAGTTTACGCCAATCATAGAGTTCCAAAGCATATGCAATAAATGCTTCTAACATTATGCAACACTTTTGGCTCATTGTTTCGCAGCTCATGCACCTTGGCCAACGCCAGCTATGTTTTTTGACCCGATGCTTGAATTACAAATGGGGCAAAATTGGTACCTAGAATTCTTAGCACCAATCATTCTAACGCCAGTCTCATGGAACCAATTGTATCCATCCGCTCTACATTACTCGTTCTTCACTTTATAACCCCAAGCTCCACTCATGAGGGTACACGAATACGGGAGGATCACAAATTGTGACATTCTCCCCCTCTCAATTCTGCAATGTCCTTGTTATGGGCTGCTATGTTGCTTTCTTGGGTCGCTTCTGACCATCGATGCCACTTTTTCAGGACTTAAATGAGTGGTGGAAGCTCACCCAATAGAACAAGCCACTCCACTGGTATCTCTCTGTTTTTTTTTTTTTTTTTTTTTTTTTTTTTTTGTAGTTCGGGTACCTTCATTCACTTGTGCGTTCCTTGACAAGTGTAGGGTCTAGGGCCAACTGCACCATTTGGCACCACCATATCTCACCTACTAAGTTTTTCTTGATCTTAGCAAACCAATAATGATTTCTCACCTTGTTGAAAATCTTGTAGCAGGACCATCTTGAGATTTGCCTATTGTGCCCCCATTGTCCTCCTATAATTTGGTTGAGAGCCGCACCTTATTCGAGTACGTTTTGCCCCGGCGATTCATTCTTCGCCTTGACTAGATAGAACATAGATTTTCTCCGACTTAAACTCACCTAGTGGAGGGATCTTACTCTGACATCATTTGTTATGGGTTGGGAGTTCCTTGGTTGTGGAATAGCTTGTGTGACACTTGGTGAGATAATAGCAACAGGCCAGCCTTTCTTCTATAGTTGTTCCAAAAATAATGCTACGAATAATATTTTCATAATTGACCATACCACACTTGGCTTTGCTCAGATGTTGAGTCCATCGAACAAGAGAGGAGATCACTTGAGGCACAACAACTACTTTCGGGTTGCCATGGCCTCATTAAAAGAGTGACATAAGCTCCCGAACAATTTGTTACCGGAGGCAACTTCACCTTCATAGTTCCATAGAGATATAATGGTTGTGGAATAGCTTGTGTGACACTTGGTGAGATAATAGCAACAGGCCAGCCTTTCTTCTATAGTTGTTCCAAAGAATAATGCTACGAATAATATCTTCATAATTGACCATACCACACTTGGCTTTGCTCAGACGTCGAGTCCATCGAACAAGAGAGGAGATCACTTGAGGCACAACAACTACTTTCGGGTTGCCATGGCCTCATTAAAAGAGTGACATAAGCTCCCGAACAATTTGTGTACCGGAGGCAACTTCACCTTCATAGTTCCATAGAGATATAATGGTTGTGGAATAGCTTGTGTGACACTTGGTGAGATAATAGCAATAGGCCAGCCTTTCTTCTATAGTTGTTCCAAAGAATAATGCTACGAATAATATCTTCATAATTGACCATACCACACTTGGCTTTGCTCAGATGTCGAGTCCATCGAACAAGAGAGGAGATCACTTGAGGCACAACAACTACTTTCGGGTTGCCATGGCCTCATTAAAAGAGTGACATAAGCTCCCGAACAATTTGTGTACCGGAGGCAACTTCACCTTCATAGTTCCATAGAGATATAATGGTTGTGGAATAGCTTGTGTGACACTTGGTGAGATAATAGCAATAGGCCAGCCTTTCTTCTATAGTTGTTCCAAAGAATAATGCTACGAATAATATCTTCATAATTGACCATACCACACTTGGCTTTGCTCAGACATCGAGTCCATCGAACAAGAGAGGAGATCACTTGAGGCACAACAACTACTTTCGGGTTGCCATGGCCTCATTAAAAGAGTGACATAAGCTCCCGAACAATTTGTGTACCGGAGGCAACTTCACCTTCATAGTTCCATAGAGATATAATCTTTTTATCTTAAAACTCCTAACACCAACATTTTAGATGCCACTTCCATGGACTAGCTGTGCCCATCTCCTCTGCGCTACTTATTCTTTACTTGATAACCCCAAGCTTCACTCACAAGAGTGTGCGAGTATGGGGGATCACGGATCGCAACATATGCATGAGTGATTAGTTATCTAGTATAGAAGCACACATGTATCCAATCAACACTACTTGTACAATAAAAATTTCCCACAATTTTTTTTCTTGATATGTATGTCACTTTTCTTTGAAAAATTACCCGATAGTTATGAACATATTATATAAATGTCAATTTCATCTTAAACTTTTCAATTTTGCCAATTCAATCCTAAATGTTTACCCAAAATTCTAATATAGTCATTCCTATTAATTTTCACAAGAATTTACTATGTGTGACTGGACAATTACATTTACAAAATTAAAAAGTTCAGGATTAAATTGATATTTGTATGATAGGTTTATGATTAATTAGGTAATTGCCCCCACTTTCTTTTTCCTTTTTTTAGTTCGGTTTCCTTAGTTTTAACGCAAGAAATTCCCAATGGCCATTCGTTGATTAGGAGTGACTATGGTTGGGTTCGGCCTTATTTTAAAGGCAATAAATTCAATTGAATGAACAAAATACGTTTGAGGAAATCTGGTAAGCAAATTCGAAGGATCGAGATATCAAATAATGTCCGGATTTGGCTTGACAAAGACCGGACACGCACACCAGTGGCATGGCGGTAATTTTCTCCGAGCTTCGAGGGCACTTCCGGGTCGTGCGTAACTCGGACTTTGCCCCAAGATGGAACTATCCGACGATTCGATGCATGCATGGTGCTCCTCTTCCGCCTTATCAGAGCAAAAAGATGGTCACACAGAGAGAGAGAAAGAGAGATGTTGCAGTTGCTTGCTCTGTCTGAGGAAAAAGCGGGCCTCTGTTGTTAAAGATTCTATTTGTCAGACACCCACAGCGAGAGAGAGAGAGAGAGAGAGAGAGAGAGAGAGAGAGAGATGAACAGCTACGAGCTACAAAATGCAAACTAAAAGATGAGAATAGGGTGTCGAAAGGAACGTGACATGGAGAACCCCTTCTTCTTCCTCTCCTCCACCCTCCTCCCTCCTCTCCCAGCAGCCCCTTTCCCCTCTTTTACTGTCTTTTGTCTTCGTTTCAAAAGAGAGCGAACCTTTTTTCCAATGGTTGGTTGGCACAAAGGAGGGAATCTGTGCAGTCCGCCCTGCTTCCGAAAGGGACTGATGGAAAGTGTGCTGCAGATTGGGACTACATTGTCAGTTTCCCCCCCACCCTTTTCTCCCTCTCTCTCTCTCTCTCTCTCTCTGGGGCGTAAATGCATATTTGTGTAAAAATGTATAAGCTGTTTCCGTGGCTCTACATGATAACTCCAATCATTTTTCTTTTCCAAAATAGAAGATTGAGAAAAGAAAGAAAAGGGCTTATCCGTTTCTTGATAATTAATTCAGTGCGAGTCACATCCCCCTTTGTTAATTGATTTGAATTATCACAAGTGAGTTTCCCCCACTGAAAATATTCTCCCCTAGTGTTCCTGTTTTCCTAGACCTCGTCTTTTCTCTGTCTTTCTTTCAAATCAGTTTGGTCAATGACAAAAGACGAGACTGATGAGATGCGCCACTTTGCTTTCCTAAACTCTTTTTTCTTTTTTGATCGTGTATTGTTCATCGAGGGACGTTCCTGATGGAGAGGAATCTCTGCGCGCCGTGTCGGTTCCTTCGTCTTTATTCCCTTGTCTTTCCTTCCCAATTTGCATCTTTCTCTTCGGCATCTTAAAACTCGCAACGCATCGGCAGTGCACTTTCTTTCTCACCGTGTTCTTGAGTTAGAATGGTGAAACCGGTGACAGAGTCATCAGGTTTTCTTTTTCTCTGGCGATTTAACGGGTTTCAAAAGGTGGGGCGGGCAGTCTCCATCAGGCCTGTTCTTTATCTTCTTATGCTGGGCGAGATTATACTTAATGACCTCTGAAAATGCGAGCATTAGAGATTTATTTAACAGCACTCGTTCTGAGACTCTGTCAGACAAAGTTAAGTGCTCGGTTCTTGTGTGCTGTCTGCGAGGTCAATCGGTTTGTTTAAGAACATTCCTGCCAAGTCTACAAGTCCTAAACATTCGCTGTCCGGCGGCTCTCATCTTTTTCCAGCTGACATCTCCCTGAGACATTAGAGAAGATCAGGTTCAAGCTCAGGTCTCAACTGTTATTGACGTTTAATCCCGGCCCCGAGCTTCGGTTCGAATGCACCGGGCACAACCATCCAAGTTCAGGCACGACAGTATTATGGAATCTTATCGTATTCGACATGGGATTGATGGTTTAAATGGGTTTTGGTACGTAAACCCTGCGGTGCAGTCTAGTAAATTTTCACCTTTTGTCGCTTTTGCAGACAAACAGAAGAATGTTGTTGCACTGGGCTTTCCCATTGATTGTGCATTCTATCAAGGGCCGGCCCAGTGAAGAACGGAAACTAGGAGGAGACCCTGGGCTGAGCTTCGGCCTTTCACCCACCTAAGTTTGAGTTGCGCGGGCTTGTGAAAAATGCATAACCAGCCATGAACTCCCCAAGCAGAAAACGTGCATTTACTTTGCCTAGAGACAAAGAACATGAATTTCTCGGACAGAAGTAGTAAATCTGGTCCTTCGCGATCGCCGATCACAGAGAAAGCAGGCATTATAACTTCACTTCTGCGGAACTCGTGGTTCGTCGCATGAGTTATGTCTGTCCTTGTCCGAATTTCTAGCCACGGTCCCCGTTGGGTTTGGATTGCATTCAACAGCATCGCTTGCATATGGTTTTGAAAAAGTGCGTCGCTTATTAGAATTATGCAACCGCAAGCAAGTTCTATAGTCATAGACAAAAATGCATAGGTCTAATCCACTGTTATTACGAACAAGATTTACAACCAACATGAATGTGCATCTGTAACATAAGACTAAACTAACATGGAAAAAAAGAGTAGCAACAAACAATGAAGCAATATCACACCCTCAAGATTGCTGTACACAATGTCGAAATTCGCTGCTCACAAGAACTGGAAAAGACGCAACAAACTGATGCTGAGCTCAAAATCGAGGTGTATCTGACTAGTGCGCGACTGGGGGAACTGTTCTGAACTCCGAGAGGCTATTCAGCAGGTGGTGTGACGCCTTGTCGAAATTAACAAATCCCATGAACTAGAAGTCATGACCATCGGTCGTGACGATCTGAATGTACTTCTCGCGGGGGGTTTCTCCTTCATGACGACAGGATTGACCGTCCCGATGTTCGCCAAAGGAATCATAACCTATTTATAACACAAGCGATTAAATAGTCAGTGAGGATGATACACTCTTATCAAAATCTATTATAGCAAACGAATTTATCTTGAATGTTTGATGATTTTGATCTTGTAGATGTCAAGCCATTGTTACCTTGTAGTAGCTCCAAGCCTCCTGACCCGACAGTGCAGTGAAGGTCAGGGGACAGTCGTTGTAGAATGCCACGTGAACGGTGGACGGGTACAGCGTTCCCGCAATGGGGCCCGTCGATGTTGAGGGGTAACAAGCAAAGGTCTTCTTCAACTTCTCATTTGGATTGATCGTGAAGATCTGCTTGAAAAGCGACTCAAATCCTCCTTCTGATGTGGCTTTCGCTGTTAGGTTCACCTTGCCCTGTTAAGCTAATATCTCGAGTTTGAATTGAATGACGATTTATTATACCAAATTTTGTTGATAAAATTTTTTTGATAAAGAAAATTTTTTTTTTGAAGTAGAAAAAAAAAATAGAATATATATATATGAAAAAAAACAAGAGATGAATTCAACTTTCAAGAGATATATATATATATGCATATAAAAAAGAAATAAAATAGAATTTTTTATTTTTATTTTTATTAATATATATATATATATTTTTTTTTGTTGCAGAGTAGGCCGAATAAGCCGAAGATGTCGTGGGGGCCAAAATTCAACGGAATCCGAAAGATGTCATCTTTGGAAGCTTGCAGAAGCCGAAGACATTAGCTTCGTGGGGCCCAAACACACACCCGCGATTTCACACCTCTGCACGTTAAAGAGAAAGAAGGTGGGCCCCAGGTCAAAGTTTTGACCTTTGGGGCGCACGCATATAAAAAGGAAAAACGAAGCCGCCGAAGCCAACGTACGGCCGTTTGATTCGATTTTTGGAGAATACATTTATAGAAATATAAATACCTTTGGGTGAATAGGAACGAAATGTAAATGTCGTTTAGTAAAATTTATATTGAGAAACAACTTTGACCAAAATATCGTTTGGTAAAATTTACATTTGTAATTAACTTTTATTAAATTAAAAAGAAAAAAAATATGTTTATATATATATTTTTTTTTTTTTTTTAAGTTCAACCACCGGACCGCCGGATCCAATGGCCGAACCGCCTTAATAAAAAAATGTTTATATTTTATATAAACATATTTTTATATAAAAAATATAAAAATATAAAAAATATATAAACATAAAATATATAAAAAAATAGATATGTTTATATTTATAAATATATATATTAAACATAAAATATAAAAAATAGATATGTTTATATTTTTTATATATAAAATATATAAAAAAATATATTTTTTATAAAAATAGATATGCTTATAAAAATATAAACATATTTATTTTTATTCGGGCGGTTCGCGTGACCCCTTGGCCGGCGGTTGTCGGCGTCCGATCGGCTTCTCCACCGGAGAGATGAACAATACCGGAAGTTACATTCCGAAAATGCAACTTCCCAATGGACCTCTACCCCTCCATTCCCCCAAAGCCCTTTGAAGTCTCTTGGAGATACAATTGCATCTCCCCAAAGACTCCAAAAATTTGAACCAAACACCACAGCATTTTGCCAAACCCCTTTAGAGCCCCAAAGGGCATTTCAAATGCTGAACCAAATAGGGTAGAAGAACCCGTTGCAACTTTACGAGAGAAAGGAGCTGCGTGTGTTTTTTTTTCTTTTGAGTTTGAACGTCGGATAATTTTTATGTCGTGAGTTTATACCCAAGTGAGTTATTTATTTATAAATACTTTGGGTTTGAAGTTAAATTTAAGTGTGGGAAACACTTAAGCGTGTGAGTGATTGTAAATTCTGATTCTCCGATTATAGTGGATTATTTGCTGTTGGCTTTTCTCGTGAACGTAGGTATCGATACTCGGACCGAACCACGTAAATTTCTGGTGTCCTTATTTTTCTTATTTATTTCTTTGGTGATTTCGTGTTGACGTAAATTACAAGATCATATCGTTTTCGCGTATTATATTTCAACATGCCCCACGCGGCTCCAGACACCGATTGCCCGGTTCTCATTGCAGATTTATGTGCACATCAATTATCAATATCAATGAAGCAAAAGAACATTGAACTTAGTATATCATTTCCCGACCAGATCTTCTATTAATTTATGCACAAAATGCAAGAATCAAAAATTTTCTGACTGCACAGAATCAATCGCACAACAGCATCTTAAACTTCAACTAGGTCATAACTCAGCTCAGTTCTAGTATCTTGGCATGATTAGATTCTAAATTCAAAGCTTGCCCATCAGTACGAATATTGTAGGAAAAGTTTTTGTGCCACGGCATGAATTTGGGTACTTACAATTGTGCCAGATGTTGCGGGCAATGGTCTCGGCCCTCTTGCTCCAGGTATTGACAAAAATTAAAATAAAGATTATGGTGCCGAGGAATGGCTGAGAGGATGATTTTAATTTTTTAGGGAAATGACAGACTTGATGGGTGATGGGGAAAGAAACGAGGGGAAAAACTGGGGGCGCAAGGGGGTTTTTGGGGGACTGGTTTCTGTGAGGGGTTTTTGTGTCTCGGGAAGTGGGGTATTTCAAAAAATTAAAATACTGAATATTAAATAATAATAAATTTTAATCGTTATAGAATATAATAGATTTATATAAATAAATTGATTGTAATTTTTTGTTAGTAGTTAATTTCATTAATAATTTTTATTAAAGTTAGAAACATGTTTTCAAATATGGGTACACATTAACTCTAGATATATCTTTCGAATTTCCT
Organism: Eucalyptus marginata; assembly: GCA_014182565.1. Lineage (NCBI taxonomy): Eukaryota > Viridiplantae > Streptophyta > Magnoliopsida > Myrtales > Myrtaceae > Eucalyptus > Eucalyptus marginata. Next base: position 52,350,429 of record CM024592.1, on the reverse strand, counting down.
ATTAATATATTTATTAATATTATTAGCGTAAATTCATTATAAGCTCTTTTTTATTATTTATTTATTTATGAATTCGAATCAAATTAGTTAAAAATAAAAAAAATATTCATTTAATATATAACGTATTCCAACATGTCGGAATTATCTATTTTTGAAAAATGACATGTCGGTGTATCGTGTCGTGTTGTTTTGCGTGTCAGGTGTTGCGTGTCGGTCTTGCTATTTAAATCCCTCCACATCCACATGCACATTTTGGGAGCAAGAAAAAATCACACAAGGATTATCCGTCTTCTACTTAAAGATCTAAATCTTCTACTTATTGCCTACTTGGTTATAACCCAAATCTCTTTGTACGGGAAATAATGTAATCTTTTGGCTCTTTAGGCTATGATCTACGTACTTTATGTTTTCAAAATAAGCACATTGGAGATGCGCATTACTCCTCTTTCATCGTGGCGCATGATTTTGTCTTCATTTAATCATGATCGGGATTTATTTTTCACTCAAATCAAATTATTCTAGAAGGGCTCTCTAGTGACAAAAAATCAACACTAGTGATATGGATTATACATAAAACAAAGAAATAGAAATTAAGACAAGAAAAGCCATTTTAGTATGATTTTCCTATTTTGAAGATGGAAAATTATGACTTATTCGATTACGAAGGAAAAAAAATCCTGACATCGATCGAAAGTTCGAAGTATCCAGGGTAATTACATTCTTATTATTTCAATAGTATCTTTATCACTTTAATTTCTTTATTCAAATAAGACAAGAAAACCGTTTTCTTTTTATTTGTTATATGAAAAACTCATTCGGATAATAAGTGGATCTCCCATTTTGAAGATGGAAAACGTGGAGGTGTGGCTAAGATATAGTCAATTAATTAAAACAAGTCGTCACACATCGTAAAAGAAGGCGGTTTGGAAATAGTTTTCAACCAGCAATAAACGCGTCAGTACCTCAGCTGAACTTCGCTCCGGTCGATCGATCCGTCATGAAGCTTCGTCTCCGGCCTCTGGAATCCAAGGACACCCTCAAGCTCGACGTCCCCGACCGCTGCTCCCTCCCCCAGCTCCGCCGCATCATCGCCGGCCACCTCTCCTCTCCGCCCCCTCCCGGTTCCTCCTTCTTCCTCTCCCTCAACCGCACCGACGAGCTGCGGTCGCCGGATCCCGCCGATTCCCTCCGGTCCCTGGGCCTCGCGTCCGGCGACCTCGTCTACTACTCCCTCATCCCCGGTCCGCCCGGGGGGCCGCCTGGGAAGGTTGCGGATTTGGCGCCTGAAGATGCTTCCGGAGCGCCGGGGATCCAGGTAATTCCGTCTCTGTTCTGGCTGCGGACGGGTCGGCGGGGGTCCGCAGTAAGTTCTCCAAGCCTTTCCTTTCTGGGGAAGGTTTTGAAAGAAGGATTGAGTGGGGACGGTGGTGACCATAGGCTTCTTGTTACTGCGGTGCACGCTGTTATGCTGGAATCAGGTTTTGTCGCTGTCAATCTGGCGACTGTAAAGCTTGATCTCCCCGGTCAATGGCCGTTTACCATGTCATTGCAGTACAGCCTGAAGAAGCTCGTGGATAGGTTGCAGAGTTCGAATGTGCCTGAGAGTGTTGCTCTGAAGTTTCACTGTATAGGTGACTCAATGACTGTCAAGTCGGATTCGCATGTGGTCCGTTTGGATAAGTGCAGGTTTGCTCCTATTATAGACGCGATGTGGGCAAAAGGCGATGACAATGTGGAAGTGAATGAGGATGGTGGATCTTCAATTCGAGTACTGAAAAAGAAGTGTTTGAGTTTTGGAAGATTGTAAAAGATGATTTGGCATGGCCGCTGTTAATAGACCTAACTGGTAGAGCTGATTTGCCGCTTCCGCCTTGCTTCACAAGCCTACCCACGGACTTGAAGCTCAGTATTTTCGAATTGCTTTCTGGAATTGACCTTGCAAATCTAGCTTGTGTGTCTCCTGAACTACGGCACTTGACATCCACAAATGATTTGCGGAAGCAGAAGTATGTTGAAGAGTTTGGAGAGCGGATAGAAAGTGGAGAGATCGATTGGAAGAAGAAATTCACACTCGAGGTGTTGGAGGAGAGGAAGAGGGAGAGGGAGAGGGAGGTTGTTTTGTGGATTTACTGACCGATGCCTACTAATGTGAACAGGCCTTCCTCCTTCAGGAGGGTTCCGAGGCCTCTCGTTGTTCCAGGAGTCATAGGTGGAGATTATGACCATCTATCCGGTCTTGGCATTCCTCCTCTTTTGGCCTGCCCTGTCAGTGAGTTCCAACTCCAGCGGAACGTCACCTCCAACTGCAATCTGGGAGGACTTAAATGGCTAATGTGAGGTGGGTTTTGGATGGATCTTGATTGACTGTCAAGCATGGTTGTTTTTTTTTTTGTCGAAGTTGATTGTGGTTGTTGGAAGTAATGTAATTATGCGGGCTTTTTATTGTGGTGGTGTTATTCTCATGGGAACATGATATTGCATGGATCCATACAGGTGAAGCAATTTCATCGGGTATCGAAATTTATTTGGACAAAGGCGTAGAGAGTTAGGATCATGATTGTCTGGTAACCCCGGGCATATGCTTCAACAATTGCTTGATAAGTCATTCCTCGTGGACTGATAGTTGCTGGACCGCAAAATAGTAGATCTCAAAGGTTGATACCAAACTATAAAGATTTTTGCTTGTCATGATATGTTTTGCATCAGCATGTGTCCACAACTCACTAAGAGGATTGAGCATTTTAGTTCTAAGATTGACATGGCATCTCGATCACAACAAGGAGAATCCATCAATGGAACGTTGAATCGACCTGGGGGTTCATGCACACCTTGAGACCGAACATCGGTTTTTCCTAGAATATTGTCTTCGACTACATGAGATGCCAGAGGCCTTGTATCTTCCTTAGATTAAGAGAAGGAAGAAGGTTGGACTCGAATCCGCAACCCATTGCTCCAACTAACCCATTCGAATCCCTTTTCCATCTTTGGCAAATTTCCCTTCTTCGGCGGAAGTTCTATCGTCCTCTTTTTGCAGTGAAAATTCGGAACTTTGAGGAGGGTCTACGGTAGATAAATTGCCATACATGGAAGTCTCCTTCGGAAGAACGAGCGCCACAGATCCTCGCTCAGCATCGAAATACTTCTCGTATACAGACTGGAGTTTACCTTCCCCATTTCTTTTCTTTCTCCCGCGGTTCCGTCGATTTCTTTGCAATTAAGAAAAGGGAATCGGCAACTATAGAATAACGGTCAAGATGTTGAGATCAAGCTTGGCAACTATATATTACGTCTCGCTCGTCCGTCACTGGTTTATACGCTTTTTGTACACACGTACGTGGTCCCATTCCACACATTAGTTTGATTCTTGGTCGAACTTTCTAAATAGGAGTTTCCGAGTTCAAACTTTTTCAGATCCCTTATTGCCCTCCCTTATTATATACAGGTTTAGTCTTATATCAAAATCCAGTCTGCGCACAAGAGATGCAAAAAATAAATTGCGTCGTTAGGGAAGGTTGCGTGTGCAGATTAGCTAGTAAATTGGGTTATCCAACCCAATAATACAAGTGATGATCATGTTTTATTGGCAGAGTAAAGATATAATTTCAGGCTCTGCCTATTTTCTTACCAAATAAAATGATAAATCATGTTGTAATCGTAAAATATCACGTGGTATTGGAGTTAGATTCTACCAAGTTTATTTCAAATTTTGTTCTTGATTCGGCTTACACATGACATGAGAGGCGTTAAAAAAAAAAAACTCACAATGCTTGCCCTTGATTTACATGCTCTTCTTTTCACCTATTAACCTAAACTTTGAGGTTTGATTTTCTGATAAAAGTGAGTCATCGTTGAGACATGGGCATTGCAGTGTCTTTATACCACTCAGAAGGAAAAGCAGGGTCAAGCCACGAACTTTCCTGCAGCCTTCCTTACTGATGCGTACGTTACCGCAGTTTCAGTAACCTCGTTCTTTATGCGGTGAATCGATTTTTTTGCATTCTTTCCAGGATTGATCTCGTTTGTTACCCGCGTTTATAAAAGTAAAACCTCGTCATTCGATTGCTTACTCAGCTCGCTCGACCCTCGCTAGCCTCGTGTCCTCTGTGAGAAGATGAACAAGATGAATGAAGACTGAAGAATTATTATTAAACTTTCTTCTCTCTCTGTATCTTCACACACTCTGCTATACATCACAGAGCAGGCTTTTATAGTGTGCTCTGTTTTTCACTTTCTCTCATGAACTCCACGAAGCTCCTCAAAAGGCACTCAGAAGAAGAAGCAGAAAAGTAACCCTAAAAGAAAAAGCAAGTAAACTATTTCTAATCTGTTTTAACTGAAAAACAAAACAGCAACACACGTGTAAAATGAGGTCAAATAGTCTCTCCCGTCTTGGGTGCTCGACGTGGCTTTCCCAGTCAAATAGTCTCCCTTGACTTGTGTGCGTTGGCTGAGTTGTTCTTCTTTCCTTAACATCCCCCCTCAAATTGGGAAGGGTTAAGAATCCCATACCCAATTTGGTTCTAATAGTATAGTGAGCGAAACGTGATAAGGACTTAGTAAAGATGTCAGCAAGCTGAAGATGACTTGGAGTATATCGAACATTTATAGAACCTGAGGATACTTTTTCACGAACAAAGTGAAAATCAACTTCGATATGCTTAGTGCGAGCATGTAGGATGGGATTAGCTGTAAGAGAAATAGCTGATTTGTTATCACAGAATAAGAGTGTGGGTGATATGAGATGTATACCAATATCTCGTAGGACAAAGCTAATCCAAGTAAGTTCAGCGGTAGTTGACGCAAGTGCTCGATATTCAGCTTACGTGGAAGAGCGTGATACGGTAGGTTGTTTCTTGGCTGACCAAGAAAGAAGATTAGAGCCAAGATAAGTGCAAAAACCAGTAGTAGAACGTCTCGTGTCGGCACATCCAGCCCAATCAGCATCTGAGTATCCATAGAGGGCTGTAGAATTGTTAGAATGAAGGAAGATCCCTAGATGTGCTGTTCCTTTAACATACCGAAGGACTCTTTTCAATTTATGAAAGTCTGCAATTGTTGGATGCTGCATTTTTCGGCATAGCAGATTCGTTGCATAGGCAAGATCAGGTCGGGTGAGCGTCAAATATTGAAGACCGCCTACTATACTTCTATACTCAAGTGGATCAGCAAGCAAAGTATCATCATTTGTCATAGCAATTGATCTAAGTGGCAAAGGAGTTGAGACAGGTTTGCATTACGTCATGTGAGCTTTGTTAAGTAGATCAATGGCATACTTAGTCGACAAAGAAATAGATCTTGAGAAGTAAGTTTGGCTTCAATTCCTAAAAAATAATGAAGATACCCGAGATCTTTCATGTGGAATTGAAGGCTCGGTTCTTGATCAATGTAGCTAGAAGCCGAGCCGAACCGCCGGTCAAAAGTATGTCGTCTACATAGAGTAATAACAGTATTGTATACGAACCGTATGAAGAACAAAGAGAGATGGGTCACCTGTATGCTGCGAAGAAGCCATTTTCAAGAAGAAAATTACTAAATTTATCAAACCGGGCACGTGGTGCTTGACGAAGACCATATAAAGACCTCTTGAGAAGACAAACACACCGAGACTTTTGAGGATGTATAAATCCAGGTGGCTGCTCCATAAACACTTTGTCTCATTTAAGACTCCATGGAGGAAAGCGTTTTTAACATCAAGTTGATGTATTGGCCAATTTTTCATCATAGCCACGAAAGTACTATACGAATGGTAGCATGTTTAACAACGGGCCGAATGTTTCGGTAAAGTCAACTCCCTCTTCTTGATGAAACCCTTTGGCAACTAACCGAGCTTTTAATCTGTCAAGACTACCATCGGGTGCTAATTTGGTTTTAAACACCCATTTACAGCCTATAACATTCATCGGTTAGTTACGGGAACTAGTATCCAAGTCTCGATTTTCATACAAAGCAGTCATTTCTTCTTGCATTGCTTTGTACCACCCTTCATCGGCTAAGGTGATTTAATTGATCGTGGTTCTAGAGGCACTTTATATTCAGCCAAACATGCATATTTAGGATTTGGTTTTGTAATACCAGATTTCGGTCGAGTATGCATATGATGAACAGCGGTAGTACCTTGAGGATTAGATATAGAATTGTGTTGGCCTTGATCAATGACACTTTGTCGGTTGGTGTGACACTTGTGGAAGTAAGACCTGGTTGTTCTTGAAGAAGCGAATCGGATTGCATGTGTGAAAGATGAAATTTGTGGCATACCTACAATGTATGATGTATTAGTGTGATCATCTTCCAAAGTAGGACTATACTGGAAATTTGCTATATGGTCGGTAAAACCATTGTTTGCGGTGTTGCACTTGGAGAATCAAGAAGTTTAACTTCTTCGCCCATTGTTTGTACGAGTAGTATACTTTTGTTCATAGTCGGTTGTCAATTTCTTTGTGAATGGAAAGAAATTCTCATCAAACACAACATGTCTCGATATATATACGCCCATCGGTAGGTACAAGACAGCGATACCCTTTATGGCGTGCACTATATCCCGGGAAGACACAAGTAAGAGATCTAGGGTCGAATTTATGTTGCGTATATGGTCTAAGACAAGGATAACATGCACATCCAAAGACCCTTAGATGTTCGTAGCTTGGGCGATGATGATGAATTTTTTGTAAGGTGAGTCCAGTTGTAACTTTGGTGTAGGAAGAATATTCACAATATAGTTATTTGTCATGAAGGCATCTACCCAAAATTTCAATGGAACTCTAGAGTGATACAAACATAGCTAAACCCAGTTCAACTATATGACGATGTTTCCTTTTCGAGATTCCATTCATTCGGTGTATGTGGGCAAGACATGAACCTGTTTGATGCCACAATTCCTTAAATGATTCGGGAATCATGTTGCTTATGAACTCTCCTCCTCCATCACAATGAAAAATTTTGATTCTATGATTGAATTGCCTCTCAACTAGTTTCGAAACTCAACAAAGATATCATAGAATTCGACTTGACTTCATTGGATACAGCCAGCTATAGCGGGAAAAATTGTCTACAAAGATGACATAGTACTTAAATTTCTGAAAAGAACTAAGCGGTGAGGGACCCCAAATGTCACAAAGTGTATCTTTTCTAAAGGAACATTGGATGTAGTGTCGATAAAGGAAAAGGTAAAGCTGTACTCTTTGCTATTTGACAGCTTCTACATATAGTTCGTCTTTGTTGCATTACGGTAAATCAACTTCGATTACGTCAGATGCTTTACTATTTTCGAGTTTGTGTGAGCCAATCTCTCGGTGCCACACATCTTCGCTACGGCTCCGTGTCTTTGAGTGAAGAATGCTTCGTAGTTTGTGAGTCCACTCGGTAAAGTCCTCTAATTTTCCTTCCGAGCTTCATTGTTGTATTGGTGTGATTGTCCTTTACATAGACACCGGTTTTATCAAAGACAAATGAACAAGGATAGTCATCTGTTAGTTTAGAAACTGAGAGAAGATTCTTCTTTATTTCTGGAACAATCAGTACATCATTAAGAGGTAATGAGTTGTCCTCAGTATTTAACAGTATCACCAATGTAAGTAATAGGCAGACATGACCCATTTCCTATCATGACAGTATCAGTTCCACTATACTTAGAGAGTGTATGAAGAATACCAGATTTGCACCGATGTGTGAGCCGTAGCACCGGTATCCGGATACCACTCATTTCCTTTTGGATCCTCAAGATGCATCACGCAATCTTTGTTGGAATATCTTCAGCTTGATATGAGTTATCAAATCGATACCAGCAGCGAAGTGCATCATGTCCTGGACGTTTACAAATTTGGCACTCCAGTCGAGCACTTCCTGTTATTTTCTCATCCTGCAGATGTTTATTGAAGGTTAGAGTTGAAGGTGGATAAGTTTTGATGTCCTGATACCTTTGTGAGTAACTTGCATATGGTCGAAACCCTTGACTAGATCCAGTGAAGTCATTTTTCTGTCTAAACTGCTGATCCCCTTGATCCTGAATCAAGGTGTTTGTTCTGTAGTTCTGACTTCTTTCAGAATATCCATAACCACGACCTCTACCATTAGTAGCACGTCCTCGACCATAGTTACGTCCCCCTCTGTAATTGCTTCTTTGTACCTTGCAAAACCGAGTTCGAGGATATATTCTCTATCGAGTGTTTCCTTTTTTCTGTATTTCAGATTGTCTTTGTCCAAAATAAGCTAGATTGGGGTTATCTTGGTTCCGGAATAGTTCGCAGTCTTGTTTCAAATCTTTCTAATTGTGCTATTACCTCATCATATTCGGTTGAGGTTTCAAGCGTATATAGTAGTTCGAAAATTTTCATACTCGAACCCAGTCCTTCCAAAACACCAAACATTTTAGTTATCTCATCTACAGGCTTTCCTATAGCATTTAACCGATCACGAGATGGATTTGTATTCTCTAAGATAAACAGAAAAGAACTCGATCTCGTTTCGCGGTGCTTGTAATTTTCCTCTCGGTTCAAACTCTCTAGCAACCGACTTACGTGTAAAACGATTAAGAAGAGTCGCCATACCTCATAGGATGTTTCTAAGCCAATAATCAAGCTCGAATGTTTTCGAGATACAGCTCCACTAATCCATGATGATACAAGCGATCGGTTTTTGTCCAATCTCGTGTAACTGGATTTACTGGCTTCGGTTTCACACCCCGCAACTTCAATTTGTAACATTCGAGGAGGTGATGGAATTTCACCATTAATGAAGCCAAAAAGTTCTTGGCTTCGAAGAAATCAATGAAACCGAGCTTGCCATAATAGAAAATTATCTTCAGCAAGCTTGATTGTGACAAAATTGGAAATATTGACATGTATTGGGAAAGGGTACTTCGTATTCTTGCTGCCATCTTCGTGTTCTCACAGCTTTGAAGAAGACGATGATAATGGTGATGTTAAAAGCACTTTGAAATCTCCAAATCAACAAACGAGAATGATCAATAGCTACTTTGATCAGCTTCTTTGAGCAAACAAGACAAAATCCAGCACTTTACTAACTTCGAATCAACGCGTGTACGCTGGCGATGGTGTTGAGGAGCGAGAGGGAGCTCCTGAGCGCGAACAAGGAGTTGGAGACGGACGTCGCCGAGCTCAAGTTGGCGCTCGAGCAGAAGAACAGAGAAGTTGAGAAGTTGAAAGATCGGTAAGCTCCAATGCCTTGCCGATGATCTCGCTGAGGTGAAGGCGGATAAATTTTCTGCTAAGGCACGTTTTCAACACCAGATTGGCGGCTCTCCGAGGACACCTATATACAACCATGAAGAAGCAGCTAATTCTTTGAAGTTTTGCTTCGAGCTCCTCATCTAGTGACGCGATCCTTGAGAGCGATCGAGAAGAAGAGAGATCCGCCCCAAACCGAGAGATCCGCCGAGAAACCCTCAGAACCACCGGAACCGAGAGCGATTGAGAGTCCCTCTCGCGATCCCAGGTCTCCACAATCACACCAGATTCGCACCACAATCGCCGAGAAACCCTCACAATCACACCAGATTCGCACCAGATCAAATTCGCACCACAATCACACCAGATTCGCCACCGTCGTCACCGCGGTTGCTGTCAGCTTCGGATCGAGTTAGATCCGGTACTCAGAAGATCAGATCCACCAGATCCAGCAAGCGAGAACCGCTTCTACGGCTAAAGCACCTTCGATTTGATTTCACAAGCTATCCATGATCGACCACCGCTCGATACCATGAGAAGATGAACAAGATGAATGAAGCGAAGAATTATTATTAAACTTTCTTTCTCTCTCGTATCTTCACACACTCGCTATACATCACGGAGCAGGCTTTTATAGTGTGCTCGTTTTTCACTTTCTCTCATGAACTCCACGAAGCTCCTCAAAAGGCACTCGAAGAAGAAGCAGAAAAGTAACCCTAAAAGAAAAAGCAAGTAAACTATTTCTAATCTGTTTTAACGAAAAACAAAACAGCAACACACGTGTAAAATGAGGTCAAATAGTCTCTCCCGTCTTGGGTGCTCGACGTGGCTTTCCCAGTCAAATAGTCTCCCTTGACTTGTGTGCGTTGGCTGAGTTGTTCTTCTTTCCTTAACACTCTGGAGCTCCTTGGCCTATGAGTTACCAGCCGGTTCCTCACGATCCGTATGGCCTGCCGCCGCCTCCCCCGCCGGGTACTCCGCTTGTCGTGTTTTATGTTAGAGAGTAGTGCTACGTTTGCTAGGAGTTTTCTTAGTTCGAGTTTAGGAAGTACAAGTGACTGTGTGGGGGAGGAGCTAGTTAGAGTAGAAGGGGCTTGATGCAATTGCTGAAGATTTCAGCCTCTGATCGTCGAAATTCAGGTCCTGAACCACCGTATCCACCGCGGCCTGAGTACCCGCCTCCAGTACTGCCGCCTGGATACCCGCCTCCACCGCCTCCTCCTGGTGGATACCAAGGATACTTCGATCCTCCGCCTCCTCTGCCTCCGCTGCCACCACCCGGGCCTCCACAGGAGGATGAGTGAGATGATTTCTACTGCGGTTGTACTAGTCTCATTAAAGGATGGTATGCATAACTCTGTCGTCTAAAGAAAAGGGATTACTATGAATAAATTTATCCAATCAATTGTGTTTCCTTCCGTGTTGCAATTTCTTAATGTTATTGGCTTGATCTAATCAGAGTATTCTAGACAATAATCTCTCCTCTGCATCTGTTTTTCCACTTACAGACGACGGTAATTGTATTTCTGCAAATGGTTGGTACAAGAGAGAACTTAGCTGCTTCAGTTCGCTTCCCTGTCCAATAAATGTTGAACCAAACATGCTTGTGGTTGAGTTTGAGAGCCAAGGTTTTCAAAAAAGGCCACCTTAAACTGAATCAAATTGTGAAAATCCTCACTTGATTTGGTTCAATTTGGTTCATCCTTTTTAGCGATTTGTCGGCTTGCTAACAAGATTCAACTAAGAGACTCCATATGTCTCGCTGTACTAGGACTCTGATTGCCTTTTAGTGTCATCCTACTTGTGGAAAATGGAATTTATTACTCTCTTCTGGGTCCAGGAGTGTCTGATTTCTCATATGGGTGCTTTGCATTTGCAGTTTGGCTAAGCAAGTTAGAGACAGCACTCATATTTACTAAGCAAGTTAGAGCCTCGCCGTGGCTGGGCGAGGCCGCCGGCCCTCGTCGGCCGGTCGCTGGCCATGGCTGAGGCCGGCGACCGGCCAAAGCAAAAAGAAGAAGAAAAGAAGAAAAAAAAAGAAAAGAAAAGAGAGGAGAGAGAAAAGTTAGAGAAAAAAACTTTTTTTTTTTTTTTTTACATTCTTTTTGTTACGGGAAAAAAAAAAAAAATTTGGAACAAAAACACAAACAAACGCTTTTTTTTTTTTTTGTTAGTGAACAAAAAAATAGAAAATATGTTCATAAACAGAAACGATGAACACAAACAAATAGGCCCTTTCTAGCCACGGTCCCTCTTGGGTTGGATGGCATTCGACTACATCACTCGCATATGCATATGCTTTTGAAAAATGCGTCGATTATTAGAATTATGCATTCGCAAGTAAGTTCTATACCTTTGACAAAACTGCATAGGTCTAATCCACTGTTATTACGAACAAGATTTACAACCAACATGAATGCATCTGTAACATAAGACTAAACTGACAGGGGAAAAAAAGGAGTAACAAACAATGAAGCAATATCACACCCTCAAGACTGCTGTACACAATGTCGAAATTTGCTGCTCACAAGAACTGGAAAAGACACAACAAACTGATGATGAGCTCAAAATCGAGGTGTATCCAACTAGTGTGTGACTGGGGGAACTATTCTGAACTCCGAGAGGCTATTCAGCAGGTGGTGTGATGCCTTGTCGAAATTAACAAATCCCATGAACCAGAAGTCATGACCATCGGTCGTGATGATCTGAATGTACTTCTCGGGGGGGTTCTCCTTCATGACAACAGGATTGACCGTCCCAATGTTCGCCAAAGGAATCATAACCTGTTTGAAACATGAGCGATTAAATAGTCAGTGAGGATGATTCACTCTTCTCAAAATCTGTTACAGCAAACGAATTTATCTTGAATGTTTGATGATTTTGATCTTGTAGATGTCAAGCCATCGTTACCTTGTAGTAGCTCCAAGCCTCCTGACCCGACGGTGCAGTGAAGGTCAGGGGACGGTCGCTGCAGAACGCCACGCGAACGGTGGACAGGTACAGCGTTCCTGCAACAGGGCCCGTCGATGTTGAGAGGTAACAAGCGAAGGTCTTCTTCAGCTTCTCATTCGGATCGGTCGTGAAGATCTGCTTGAAAAGCGACTCAAATCCTCCTTCCGATATGGCTTTCGCCGTCAGGTTCACCTTGCCCCACGCGGCTCCGGACACCGATTGCCCCGTTTTCACTGCAGATTTGTGCGCACAGCAATCATCAATATCAATGAAGCAAAAGAACATTTTGAACTTAGTTTATCAGTTCCTGACTCGATCTTCTACTAGTTTCTGCACAAAATTTTCGTGCAAGAATCAACATACGATTCTGCGAGAAGTGACAGACTCGTCTCTCTTCCGGAATTTCAATCGCACAACAGCATCTTAAACTTCAACTAGGTCATAATTCAGCTCAGTTCTGGTATCTTGGCATGATTAGATTCTAAATTCAAAGCTTGCCCATCAGTACGTAATATTGTAGGAAAGTTTTTGTGCCACGGCATGAATTCGGGTACTTACAATTGTGCCAGATGTTGCGGGCAATGGTCTCGGCCCTCTTGCTCCAGGTATTGAACATGTGGATCACGGACTCGAGCGGGCTGCTGCTCGGCCGATCGATGGGCTCGTACTGGATGTAGGGCTGGTGGCTGATCTGCTGGTGGTCGGCGGCGTTCCACGACGCGGCCTTCTGGTTGTCCGGGTGGACGGTGGGGACGGCGGGCTTGCCCATGACGTGGGTGCCCCATTTCTTGGCCTCCTCTTCGCTCGGCGGCTGCGGCTGGGAGGCGGAGGAGGACGGCGCCGGCTCGGCCGGGGGGAACAGAGAAGAGGGTTGGTGCGGCTCCGGCGTGGCCGCCTTGGGAGACGATGGTTTCTCGGGAGTGCCCGCCATGGATGATGAACGCTACGAGGAAAAGCAGAAGCGATTCGGCCAATTTCAGACACAAAAATGGTATGGTTTGTCTGAACAAAAGACAGGAGGCGATTTTATAGGGGATTATATGGGGACTGTTGCGATTGAATATGCAGCTCTTTTCTTTCTCACGCGTTTCTGTCGATTTCTTTGCAATTAAGGAAGGGAATCGGCAACTATAGAATAATGATCAAGATGTTGAGATCGAGCTTGGCTTACTTCCGTTTCGATCTTCGAGAAGGTGGCAGGGGCATTTGAGTAAACGGATTGGCAGAAGACAAGAAGAAGCGTCTCGCCTGCGTGGCCCGTTGACCGGCGGCTGCTTTGTCCTTAGCAAGGAAAAAAAAATAGTATAGAAAGAAGCTTCCAGGTGCACCGCGGAATCGAAGATCGGTGACGACTGACGAATCCATTAAAAGCCAGCTCACATGGGTTCTCGCCACGTGGCCGGTGAGATTAATGTGGTCGGCCCACGTGTCACGAGCAACGATATAGAAATAATTATAAAGAAATCGTCACAAGCTGAGAATATGATGGAGCTATCTATTAAGTTTTCCAAACGAAAATATGGTTGCACAAGTTGCTGTTAGAAAGTTGGGCCAGCCCAGGCCCGGCCCGGATCGCAAGGACGCAAAGGGTTTTGAGTGTGGATAACGATATTATAATTGGAAAGCCCGGCCCAAATATTTGCATGAAAATTTTTTATAATGAGCCGGCTTGGCCCAAAAATTTTTAGACTTTACTTGGGCCGGCCCGGACTCGGCCTTGATTGCCTCTATTGTAAATCGAGTTAGGAAGGAATTAGGATTGAGGCACGCGCTATGCACGTGTTCATACTTGGGCGGTTGCACATCGGAAAAATGTGAAACATTGTGCAAGGATATGTTTGTGAGAACGTTCAAGTATCTTTTCACACTTTCCCCTTCGAGTAACCACATTAACCGGTAAAAAAGAAGCCATTAAAAGCACACTTGAAACGAGTATACTCCACATCTAGAGCAAGTCTATAACAGCTTTTCATTGGTTGGCATCCGTTACACTTCAATTCAATGGTGAAAATTAAATTACATCCATTGAGGAGTAGAGTGATCCCTCCACATCCCGCACGTTTTGGGAAAAAGAAAAATCACACAAGGATTATCCGTCTTCTACTTAGAGATCTAAATCTTCTAGTTACTGCCTACTGGTTAAAACCCAAATCTCTTTGCATTGGAAAGAATGTAATCTTTTGGCTCTTTAGGCTATGATCTACATACTTTATGTTTTCAAAATAAGTACATTGGAGATGCGCATTACTCCTCTTTCATTGCGGCACATGATTTTGTCTTCATTTAATCATGATCGGGATTTTTTTTTAAATTTTTTTTATGTAATATGCCACAAGTGCACAATTATATTTATCGTTCACTAAAGAGGCGAACAAAATCAATCGCATAACGTGTGCATGGGGCTAGTTTCTATCATATAAAAAAGAAGTAATTTAGGAAATCTAAAAGGGAAGTGAAGGTCACTTTTAGCATAATAATATAGATGGATAGATAGTATGATACTATCTCTCTTAGTCGTTAAAAATTACGTTCGATGGTTTTCATTATTTATGGACATAAAAATTAGTAGAAATTCAATGCTAGAAATATTATGTTAATAAATATAAGAATGATAATCCCGTGAGGAAGAATTGAATAACCGACAATTTTGTTGTCACCTAGCTCTCAGAGTGACTTACATAAATATAGAGACAAAAGCAAGACTTTCCTGCAACGCGACGAGAAAGTGCAAGAAACGCTTGCATCTTGAAGTACCTCTTATACATCAATCACATCAACTATAGACTAAGTCCATTTAATGCAATTTTGAAACTTATTAAATTATTTCACCTAACCAACCAATATATATATTCCGCCTTACTCGTCCATCACTGGTTTATATGCTTTTATACATACATACGTGGTCCCATTCCATTTATTAGTTTAGGAATTCCCGATTTTATGCGCAAGGGGCAGTGTTATATTATGTAAATAATAAATTGCTTCGTTGTTAGGAAAGAAATTGCGTGTGCAGATTAGCTAGCAAATTGGGTTATCCAACCCAATAATGCAAGTGATGATTATGTTTTATTAGAAGAGTAAAGATATAATTTCAGGTTCTGCCCATTTTTTAACCAAATATATAAATAAAGCACGTCGTGACCATAAAATATCATGTGGTATGGAAATTAAATTTTACCTAGTTTATTCCAAGTGTCGTTCCCGATTCAGCTTGCACATGACATGAGAGGGGTGTTAAAAGACCTTGCAATGCTTGCCCTTGGTTTATCTGCTCTTCTTTTCACCTATGAACCTAAACTTTTGGGTTTGATTTTTCCTAATAAAATTAGTGAATCAACCAGAACAGATGAAGAGCCTGCCGGGGGTAGCTGGGTTGAATGTTTGGTGCACTTCAACCGAAGAGTCATCGTTGAGACGTGGGCATTGCAGTGTCTTTATACCACTCAGAAGGAAAGGCAGGGCCAGGGTCAAGCCACGAACTTACGCGGTGAATCGATTGTTTGCTTCTGTCTTTCCAGGATTTATCTCGTTTCTTACCTGCGTTTATAAAAGCAAAACCTTTTGTCACTCGATTGCTCACTCGGCTTGCTCGATCCTCGCTAGCCTTGTCGTCCCCCGGAGCTCCTCGGCCCATGAGTTACCAGCCGGTTCCTCCAGATCCGTACGGCCCTCCGCCGCCGCCTCCTCCGCCGGGTACGCCGCTTGTCATGTTTTATGTTAGAGAGTAGTGCTATGTTTGCTAGGAATTTTCCAACTTCAAGTTTTAGGAAGTACAAGTGTGGCTGTGTATGAGTTAGAGTAGCCGGGGCTTCATGCGATTGCCTAAGATTTCGGCTTCTGATTGTCGAAATTCAGGTCCCGAAGGGCCCTATCCACCGCCGCCCGGGTATCCACCTCCACCCCCGCCACCTGGATACCTGCCGCCGCCGCCTCCTCCCGGCGGATACCAAGGATACTTTGATCCGCCACCTCCTCCACCTCCGCCGCCCCCGGGGCCTCCACAGGAGGATGAGCGAGATGATTTCTACTGCGGTTGTACTAATCTCATTAAAGGATGGTAGGCATAACTTCATCTAAAGAAAAGGGATTACTGTGAATAAATTTATCCAATCAATTGTGTTTCCTTCCGAGGTTCAATGCAGCATGTCAGTATTGCGATTTCTTAGTGTTATTGGCCTGATCTAGTCAGAGTAGTCTAGACAATAATCACTCCTCTGCATCTGTTTTTCCACTTACTGACGACGGTATCTGTGTTTCTGCAAATGGTGGGTACAAGGGAGAACTCACATGTAATAGCTGCTTTATTTCGCTTCCCTGTATCCAATTTATTCACGATTAGCATATAAATGTTGAACCAAACTACTTGTCGGTTCAGTCTGAGAGCCATGGTTTTCGAAAAGGCCACCTTAAACTGAATCAAATCATGGAAAATCGTACGTGATTTGGTTCGACCTCTGTAGTCATTTGTTGGCTCGCGGTCAAGATTCAACTAAGAGACTCGATATGTCTCGATGTACTTAGGAGTCTTGTTTGCTTCTTAGTGTCATCCTACTTATGGAAAATAGAATGTATTTTCCGAACCATCTCTTCCTTATCCAGGAGTGTCTGATTTTTCATACGGGTGTTTTGCATTTGCAGTTTGGCTGCGCTCTGCTGCTGCTGCGTGTTGGAGGAGTGCTGTTTCTAGGCAAATTTTGCGTCTTTCCCAGTTGAGACTGCCTCCTTTAGACTAATTCCCTTCAAATCGAGACGAACTGTTAAGACTTCTTGGGCTATTGGCTAGTGTATTTTCATGTGCTGTTCAGCAGCACTACCATCTGGAAAAAGATAATGTCTTGTGCTTGTTTCTGATAATGCATCCTTCCGTATTCATCTGAACTGTCTTCTTTTCTGCAGAAGAAAACAGAACCTGCATTTTAACCACAGATATTGCAATGTACGAGGTGTTTAGTTTCGTTTGGATCTTCTGTATTGTGGAATGAGACCATTATGAATCTAAGATCAGATACTCTTAACTATTAGATTTTTATTTGTTTGAAGAAGGGCATATTACTTTTCTCAGCATTGGCGCGTATCCTACTTAAAGATAACATCGGACGATGACTTTGGAATATGCAGTGGCAAGACATATATGACAAAGCGGAGTTGACAACTAAATAGCACCAACGCCTATTCACAAATTTTCGCACTAACAGAGAGCTGCGGACACCTGAGGTGTCAAAACTTCAAGAAGGAACACTTAAATCTCAAAACTTTTGGAAAGGTACACACTTAAGTGCCAAAATCGGAGTAAAATGGATTCACTTAACTTGCCTCCGGCCAAAATTCGGCCAAATTACGATATGGCAATTTTCCCGGCGAGATGAGGCAAGGTGCGTTGTTTGTCTTTGATGTGTAAATAATTAATATAAAATTAATTAAATTAAATTTAAACATAAATTTTTAAAATATTCTAAAAAATAAAAAAACTTAAAATAAAAAAAAATTAAAAAAGGGGGGGGGGGGTCGAAGGGAGGCGGGCTAAAAGGGCCGGCGACGGAGGGGAGGGTCGGGCTGGGTGGTCGGCCCATGGTCGGCGGCGAGGGCCGCGACCCTCACCCGAGATGCGGGCAAGGGCTCTTGCCCCCCGCCGTCGCTCGCCCTTCCCGGCGACGGCTCACCCCCCCGCCTCCCTTTCCCCCATTTTTTTTTTTTTTTATTTTTAAGTTTTTAAGTTTTAAATTTTTTTATTTTTTTAGAATATTTTAAATAAATTTAAGTTTAAATTTAATTTAATTAATTTGGGAGATGACGTCGTTTTGCAGATTCGGGCTTTTTTATTTTGCGAGACGACTTCGTTTTGGGTGAGTTAGAGCCGAGTGAGCTCTCCGGCGAGCCACATAGGCAAGCGAAAATAATAAAATATTGCCATGTAAGATTTCCGGCAAGGTTCGCCGGAGGTGGCACTTGAGTGTACATTTTCAAAGTTTTGGCACTTAAAGTGTCAACTCGTGCAAGTTTTTGGCACTTGGCCGTACTTCGCCCACTAATAGAGCAAGAAAAATAAAGAAGATAGTATGATGGTGAAACGCTAGCCACAAATCCCTTTAATTTTGCTAATTAAATTCTATTTTCACATTTTGTCAATTGAGTCCATTCAACTAATTTTAATTGAAAATTATTTACGTGGACAATTTTTAATAATATTTTAATATTTTTTAATTCCATTTTTCTTCCCTTCTTCCGAATCTAGCTAGTCGTCGGGCGTCTTGACTAGTTAGAGGTGTTGAGTTCAACCTTGTTGGACCTCACCTCTTGCTAGTCGCCAAGGCTTGGCGATTAGCTAGAGAAGGAAGAAGGGGAGGAAAAAAAAAAGAAAAGAAAAGGATAAAAAAAGAAAAAAATATTAAAATATTATTAAAAATTATCAACATTAATAATTTTCAATCAAAATGGTTGGATGAATTCAATTAGTAAAACATGAAAATGTTTAGGGCTCAATTGATAAAATTAAAAGAATTAATGATTGAATTGGTAAAAGTATAATAGATTTAGGATTTTTTGGATAATTTTCTTTGATTTGAGGAAATAGATAGGCTTCTTGAACCGGTTTCGATTTTTTGACTCTATGTTTCTTATATTTTTTTCTTTAACATCTATATTTTCTTATTGCAAGCTCAAATTTAGAGAGAAAATTATAAGATGACCCAATAATCAATTTTCTTGAATATGAAGAAAGAAAGATAAATTAGACATTGAAATATGAATAATTACAAGTAGAAAAATTTTGTCACTTAATAAAAAGAAATCGTTAATATCATTTTAAAGATCTATTAAATTTTAAAAATGAAAAAAAAAAAAATGAAACATTGGCTTTGTAACTAATAATGAAATCATTGTGCAATGAACTCCTTTCCCCTCAAATCAAATTGCTCTAGGAGGGCTCTCTGGTGACAAAAAATGTCACGCCTCGAATCTCGAGCGCGCGCACATCCCTTGGTGGTCGATAGAATTTTGCGATATTCCCAGGACTCGTCGCCAACCCTTTTCATTTTATTGCACATGCGGAAGCGAATTAACTAATCCCCTGACAACAACAAACATGGGATAGAAAAGTAGGACAACCGGTTTCAAATGAAATACACTTTCATAAACACCTTAAGCTTATACAGAAGGTCTATCTCATAAAGGACTACTGAGCCACCTATGCTCCTTACCCTTCTGCTTCAAGCTCCGGGTTCTTCACACTAGAGACCTGAAAATGGTTATTCAATAACCAGTGAAATATAAATCTCAGCGAGTTCTTCCCCTAGTCTCCCGATTAGTACACCAACTCAACTCGGGGTATCTCTTTAGAATCACCCCACAAACAAATCAAAGATTAACAACCAACAATCAATAGTTGATTCGCATACATCCTTACCTGGTATGCCATACCCTGCACGTCATAACTCAGCACGATGCACACAATGCATATGGCCATTAGATGATGTAGTTCATGAATCACATACGAATCGCATTACAAGCGATCTCACCTGGCTATAGCCACACAAACGCACTGTCTGGGGTAGAGGTGCGGACGCACCGCCATCCCTCATCCCAGCCCCCATATTGTCCTCTTTGGGCCCTGCGCTGGCGCGGACGAACCGCCATCCTAGTCGGGTCACCCCTTAAGGCTTTGTTCTCAACACAACGGAAGCATGTGTGAAATGCGTTATCGGTTCATGTGCGCATGCCATAAACAATGTGCTCAACTCATGCATGACTAGAACCAAAGATGCCATGATTCTCATACATTCTTGTTGACAACTAAATTTTGGCGGCCCATTTAGTCATTAGGGGTTAATTTTATTTTTTAAAAGAAATGTTATAATTCAATTGCATAGCATATAAAGTTAGGTGCATTTATTTATTTTACATGTTTTGTATTTTTATTTTTAGGATTGACGGCGGATGGGTCAGATTAATTGTTTTTGAGTTTAAATTAACCGGCCGGACTAAGCCCATAAAACGAGCAAAATTGGCCCGAGCCCGTTTTCTTTTAATGACAAAAAATTACCTAAATCGAGATTTGATATGATATTGCGGTGGTTTTTGGAATTTAAGAGAATCGGGTTGAAATCTTATCTTTAGTCTTTAGGTGATAAAATTGTTGAAAATTTTAAGGAGATAAGGAAAATCAAGAGATTATCGGCAATCTTTTCGTCGGATGAAATATTGACAAAAAGATTTACATTTGTTTTTGGCCTATAAAAGGGTGTGTACGTTCGGTTTTTAAGGGGGCTTTTTGGTTCGGTTTTAGGGGACTTTGGCTTGGGTTTTGAAAATCAAAAAAAGGTAAAAAGTAAAAGTCAAAAAGGAAAAATTGGGACTGTAGACTATGAAGCACGGACACGTTGTCCGTGCTTCCGTGTCGTGTCCGACACGTGTCGGAGCGTGTCGGACACGTCGACACGCTCGGACGCGGTCGGACATGCGGTCAATGCGTGTCGAAAAAATTGACACGCGGTCAACTTTTTCTCGACACGCGTGTCGACGCGTGTCCGGAAGACTCCGGGTGGAGGCGAGGGAGGGGAGGGAGCAGAGGCCGCGAGCGACGGCGAGAGACGGCCAGAGCGGCGAGGGCCACCACTGTCACGATGGATCGACGAGGAGGAGGAGAAGGTCAAGAGGAAGAGGAGAGGAAGGGGGTCACGTGGAGAGGGAGGGGGTCGTGCGGAGAGGAGGAGGAGGAGAAAAATCGAGAGGAAGAGAAGAGGAAGGGATTGGGGCTCGAGGGGCGCCGAGCGGCGGCGGCGGCGGCGACGGCATCTCCTCCTCCTCGGCGTCGCGTCTGCTCCAGCCTCCATCGTCCGAAGCTGCAAAGCGGTAGAAGCCAGAAGGTCTGAAGGAGGAGGACATAAAGTGTCGTTAGGTTTTTTGACAAAGGAATAAAAAACAATAAAAAAGAGGGGAGATGGCGTGTCTTTTGAGTTTTGGGGAGGGGAAGTGAGGTTGACACTTGACAGCCTGTCTGTCAGTCGTGTGGGGGAGGGAAAATAAGTTTGGGTTGGAGGGAAATGGACAAACGAAAGAAGGTATGGGTTTGGGGGATTTTTTTATCAGAAAATTAAATAAATGAAATTAAAAAATAATTTCGAAAAGTAAAAGTATTGTATTTTGAATAATGATAAATTTTGGTGATTCTAGAAAATCATAAATTTATTTAAATAAATTGATTATGATTTCTTATTAATTATTAGTTTCATCAATAACTTTTGTTAAAATTAAAAATATATTTCGCATTAATTATGAATATATCTTTCGAATTTCAAATGAATTGAATTATAGGCTTTTTTTAATTAATTAATTATTTATGAATTTGAATCAAATTAATTAAAAATAAAAATATTTATTTAATATTTAACGTGTCGGAACGTGTCGGAATTCTCTATTTTTTAAGAAATGACGTGTCGCGTGTCGTGTCGTGTCGTGTCGCGTGTCGCGTGTCGCGTGTCGGTGCTACATAGATGATATATCAATTGTTGAATTAATTTAATTATTAATTTGATCCGTAAGATTTCGGATTAGATTTTTAATTATTTTGATTTTTTGTCGTGATGTTCGGGGTTAAAAATAATCGTTAATTTGACCCGTGAGATAACGGGTTTTTTTTTTTCATTTATTTTAATCCTTTATTTGTTAAGTATCTTGTTTGTTTAGATTTAATGTTTGTTTTAGAAAATCACTAAGAAAAACCAAAAATATATTTGAATTAGGATTTCAATTGGTTTTAGAATATTTCTTGTTATTTTGTATATCTAGAATATAGGTTTTATTTTAGATTTAAAAAAATATAAAAACAAAAAAATGCATTCATATAGGATCTTAGTTTTTGTTTAATTTAAGTTGCATGTTTAATTACGTGGCATTTTTAAATTTCGAACATTGTTAAAAATAAAAAATATCATGCATATGTCATGTAGAATTAGGGCATGCTCCGCACATCATTGCATATTAAATAAATTGCATGTTAGGTTGAGATAATGTCTTAATTTAAATTAGGATTTAATATGACTTAATCCTTAGTTTAAATTAGATAGAATTTCAATCTAGCTAAATCATTTTTTACATTCGAATTTCATGAAAGAAAATACAAAATTTGTCTTTGCATAAGTTAATTTCAATTTTTAGGATATATTGCATTTTTAAAAATGGAAACATCAAATGCACGTCATTTAGTTTTCATTAAGTTCATTTAATTAGAACTTTCTTGTCATTAGACTAAGTCATTCAATAAATATCACGTGACATATAGCTCGCATATTAAATTGCATAAGACATGTCATTTTAGTTTAAATAATTTTGTATGTCATTGCATCACATTGCATGTCATTATAATTAGATCATTTAGATTGCATTTAATTATTGCATTTCTTCATGTCATATAGTTTAGGTCATGTCGTCATGTCATATTAGATTATTAGCGTGCATCACATGACTTTCATTAAATAAAGTGAAAATAAAAAAATTGATTGCTTGTTAATTATGAATCATATCTAGGATTGTTGATGTGAATTCGATTTAACATTGTAGATGCTTTCGTTCTTTAAGGTATGTTTTTGCATTATTTAATTGCTTTCTTGATGTGTTAAATTGGTGGTATGCGCATATGTATGATCACCCCACACGTTAGGAAGCTAAATTAAAATCAATTCAATTGCCAAACATTTTCTTAAAATTAAAAAGAAATGGTACCGAAAGGGCACTAGGATAGTCTAGTGTAACCAAGTCCCCGCACCCAAAATCTCTCGGTTTGTAGGAGTAAAATAATTCTCCCGTTATTTTACTTAGGTGTCTAATTGACCTACCCTAAACCAATTAGTGGCGACTCTAGATAATAAGCTTTTGCATGTCAAAATCCTAAGTCGCGATTTGGTATGAGCTTGGGAGAGCCCGAGCTAAACTTAAAGGCTTAGTAGTTCATCAACCTAGTTTTAGGTGGTAAACCCGAAAAATCGGGTCGCGACAGTTCTTGCACATTAGTGCGCCACATAGTACATATCGATCAATCACATGGGTCCCAATTATAAGGTAAAATCAATGTGACACGTCCTATTCCATGCCACACAATTTTACCCCATAATAAGGCCCAACCATCTCAATACTCATGCGTTCCAATTCATTTCGACTCACCGGCCACGGCCGACTTAACAGTCAGCGGTCTTCCGGCATAGCCGGGCATCGTCTCGCACCATCGAGCACGGCAACGTCTACATCTAGACGGCATTCCATATAGGAGCATCGGCCCAGCCTCCACTACGATCGACATCCGTTGACGTGGGGCATTCCCGAAGGAGTATCGTCCGGCTCCAAAGGCTCGTGATTGCATCTCATATTATTCATGCATTCATTCAATTTCGGGCCAAGACACCATGCATTGCACTCAAATATCTCAATTAAAATGGTGATCTCGGTGATGAAAAAGTCCAAACATGGCCACAAGAACTTCCGAAGAAAAAAGAAATGACGATACCTACGCAAAAGGAAGGATCACACAGGCCATAAAAAGTCAAATCGTTGCTTCATCTGCAATAAAAAAGGACATTTTGCCAAAAACTGTCCCCAAGCCAGAAAAGGTCAGCATCATTTGATACATCAAATTGAGAACGAAACAGGTATTTCTCTTGAAAATGATGATATCGAATCATTGTTCTCTGCTGATGAAGAGCCATATGAACAAACTCTTTGTGTCATTCCGTGTTGTCACACTTCCAGTGAAACTGATTCAGATTCAGAATCTGAAGACATTTTTCACATATCACCCATATCTGCAGAACCAAGCCTTGACATATTTTCAAGTCAGACTCACTGTCCCAATTTCCCTGTAAAAACCATCACCTCAAAGTTTGCTAAGCCTATCACTGTTATTGCCCTCATTGATACCGGAGCAAGTTGTTCAATTTTGGATACCAAAGTCCTTCCTGAAGAATATTGGACTCCTTATGTCCGATATTTCAACTCTGCCTCGGGAGATACTTTCTCCACAAATGTGAGAACCACTCCTGTGACTGTTCAGTTCTTCCCCCAGTGTTCTATAACCACAAAAATCTTTGGATCCAATCTTCCTAACAAAGACCTAATCATTGGTTGGGACATTATGACTCAGATCTCACAACTTCGCATCATTCCTAGAAAAGGTCTTAGGTATAAAGACCAATTCTCTGAGTTCGTCAATATTCAAAGACTCTTTTCCATTTAGATGAATCTATTAGACCCAATCATGCAAAAATTGTTAAAATCTTGTTCAGAATCCCATTCAGAATTTGCTCTAAAGTGTTCCCATCCCTTATGGGAAAACCCAGAGTTTTTTGTTCGCCTTCCTTTCAAGAAGAATGAAGATATAAATCTAACCAAAGCGAGTCACATAGGAATGAAGCCAGAACACTTGGCTTTAGCCCAAAGGGAATGCTCAGAACTATTGCAACAAGGCCTTATTGAAATCTCCAACTCTCAATGGGCTTGTGAAGCCTTCTATGTCAATAAGCGTGCTGAGCAGAATAGAGAAAATATGAGATTGGTAATCAACTATCAACCTCTCAACCTTTTTCTCCAAGATGATAAATTCCCTTTACCATCCAGAGTTTCCCTCTTTATTGGGTTAACAAAGGCCCACATCTATTCCAAATTCGACCTCAAAGCCAGATTTTGGCAATTGGGCATCCATCCTGAAGACAGATCCAAAATAGGCTTCTTTATTCCGAACCATCACTTCCAGTGGAAAGTTCTTTCTTTTGGCCTAAAGGTAGCACCATCCCTTTTCCAAAAGGCCATGTGTTGTATCTTCCAACCAATTCTCTCAAGTGCTGCAGTATATATCAATGATATCCTGCTCTATAGCCCTGATGAGCAATCACATTACCAACTTCTCGGCGGTTGCGAGAAATCGTGAAAAAGCATGGCATCATGTTCTCTCAAAGAAAGATGAACATTGCCCAGACAGAGATTGAATTTCTTGGTATGCACCTTAACAAAGGTACATACTACCTAGGGCCACATATTGCTCAAGAATTATTAAAGTTTCCCGAAGATAACTTCACCACAAAACAAGTTCAGCAATTTCTTGGGATAATCAATTATCTGAGGGATTTTGTCCCAAATATTGCAAAGCTCCTGATTCCTTTGCAATCTATGCTGAAGAAGAATCCCCCACCTTGGGGAAAAATTCAGACAAAAGCAGTCGCTGAGCTTAAGGAGATAATGCAGAATCTCCCACCATTACAAATACCATCAACAGGAAAAAGAATTCTTCAAACTGACGCTAGTGATGAATACTAGGCAGCCATCCTGCTTGAAGAAATTGATGGTAAGAGACACATTTGTGCTCACAAAAGTGGAAAGTTTTCTCAAGCTGAAATGCATTATCATTCCACTTTCAAAGAAATCTTAGCAGTAAAAAATGGAATCAAGAAGTTTGAATTCCATCTCATCGGCCATCACTTCCTGGTAGAATTAGACATGGCATCTTTTCCTCAGATGACCAAGTTTAAACAGAAGCATATCCTGAATTCTCAACTGCTTCGATGGGCCGAATGGTTTTCAAAATATTCTTTTGAAACCAAACACATTCCCGGAAAAAAGAATGTGCTTGCTGATTTTTTGTCAAGACCAAAGGCACCAGCCGAAATCAACATGTACATCAAAAGACCTGCTTTCCACATGCTCAATCATGGCGTAAAATACAAGATTGAGAAGATCAAAGATTTGTCAAGCTAGAAATATCCCTAGGAGATTATTGAACAAATTCAGAATGATAATCTTACCGAAAATCTGGGAAACCTCATGTGGCAATGCCATACATATCTGTTCAGATTCAATGAATGTTCGATTCTTTATCCTTGTGGATTAAATTCGAATTATCCATTCATACATCCTCTTATCTGGAAAGAAGATGATTTCCCTGATCAGCTCAAGACGCTATTATGGTACTTAACCAATAAGTACTTGATAGCTATTGAAATTCCAACTAGAAGATTCATCGCCAACCTCACCTGTGGATATTCTTACTTGGGAGAAATATTGAAAGAAAGTGATCAAAATCTTTTAGACTTTCTCAATTGGTTCTATCCTCCTACTCACTAGAAACATCTTTTGGAGAAAGAACTAAGAACTACGACACCAAATCCACGAAGTCCATACCATCCTGTTTTCCGACGTCCATGGCATTTTTCAGAAATAATGGCAACATCATTAATGCCCCACTTTGGAAATAGGAACCACATCCTACAAACCCCATTTGGATAGCAGAGAAGCTCGGATTCACAAATCTTATCCAAGATCTGTTAGATCTTGTGAACACCAGTACCGAGAACTCCAGAGAATTTTGTGCCAAGAAAACAAAACCATTCCTGAAGATGTATGGAATTATAATGTACCCACTGCATGGAATCAATATGACCTAGCACCGGAAGCTAAGGAAGCACTCAGGCAATTCAGACAAGCTACGTCATCCCAAGATAATGAAATGACAGGTGCAGATGATACTGTCCAATCCACTCAGGACCCCTATGCACGTTGGGGAGGTCCTCTTTCCCAAGATCCCTATGACCAAGGACCCTCGTCCTTATCTCACATGGACACTTCCTACTATGCACAGCCATCCAATTGGCCTCAGCTAAGCATTCCTGCCGACACTACAGAAGATGACAATACAAACTGGGCTCAAGAAGAAGCATCCTCATCACATCAGCTAAAATAGATCCTCTCACCAGAAAACCTTGAAGCTCTTGAACAAAAATATAAGGAACATCTTTTAGCAACAACACACAGCTTAGATGACTCGGATTATGACTACAATGCTCGTGACGGACGAGACCGCTGAAAAGCCGATGTTCGTACAATTTCACTGTAGCAGGACACTGTTCACTTTTACTGTAGCACTAGGCTAGGGAAAGTGCGTTCACGATACGATTCTTGTTCATAGTGTGCGAATAATTCCCTCCCGGAAGTTTCCGGTACCTCTGTTTGTTTCTGAACATATGAGCTTGGTCCTTGTTTGCTTGTGACCTCTTATTGTCTATATAAGGCAAGGAGGGTGTAATGTGTTGAGCAGAGTCCCCTGAAGTAAAGTGAGTGTTTTTGTAAAAACCTCTCTATGGCTTTTTCCGTCGAGGTGGAGGTCTATCATATGGATTCACCTCGTCAGGAGAATTTGTACAATAGGAACATTGGCAAAAAGGATCCCAGAAACAATAACCATACTTGTCTTTATAGTAATGGATAGGATGTCCATCACCGTTAAAGTGTCGAACAAGCTTTTTTGGATCTGGCTCGGAAATTGATTCAGGAACACATGGTTCAATCATGAAGAGGGTCTGGAAGATAGAAGGGCTTTCTTCCTTTTCCTTGCCGAATTTGATGGAAACTTGTTCCATCTTTTTCCGGACGAACTCGAGTCCGTAGACTGAAAGGCTTGTTATGCTGGTGTAGCTTTTCGTAGTTGGTAATCCAAGTCTGGAAGGAGCTTGGCCAACGTGTCCTTCGGGATCTGCCTAGGAACATGGATGCATGATGCCTGATCATTCTGCATGGAAATAAACAAAGCATCTTTGTTACCATTGTTGAAGTTTAGATCAAGAGCATAGTTCTGTACTCGATAAACCATCTGGTAATATAGAGTTGCAGCTACAGAGTCAGCAGTTTGAGGAGCTCCAGTGAGTTGGACTTGGACTTTTAAGAAAGAGAGTAGCTGGGGGTCTGAAAGAGCGATGTTGAAGTTTGGATACAAAGTCACAAAGACTGTTCCAGCATTTAGAGTAGTTTGAACAGTACCAATACAAGCATGCTGGTATTGTAAAAATCTGGTATCTAACAACGCAATTCTTGCCACAACGGGTAAACCTTTACAACCATGAAATGTGAGAGCAAGATGAACAGCGCCATAATGGACATGAGTATATCCCTGTTGAGCCCATTGTCTGGGGAACTCAGGAGGGATCTGAAGAGTAACAAAGTACTTCTTTTCAGTAGCAGGAATGGGGTGCTGGTCGAATTTGGAGGACTGGACGTACTCCTTTACTTACTTTGGGGTTTGGTGAATAAGTTGGCGAATGGAGCGGATAGGTGAGAATGACGAGTTGGGTTTAGCAAAAGCGGAGTATGGGTTCATGAGAGGGAGTTGGGTTTCAGAGATCTTAGTTTCATCACTAAGAGAGACTTCATAGAGATAGTCTATCTTAGAAGCATTAGAAACTCGGAAGTCTGGAGGGGCTGAGGGTGATGGAGCAAGAGAAACAGGTGCTTTGAGAATTTCAGGTTCTGTAGACATGAGGTAAAGAGATCTTCTCAGCACTGGATTCACCTTCTAAGCGCATGGAACGAATAATATTATAAGCGAAACCATGGCTTTGATACCATGAATGGACCTAGACCTAGAACCAGGGAAGGAAGAGTCAATTTTCTGCAAGTATGCCTGCCCAGGGGCGAACAACTCCCGTTCAAGCCATTTAGGGATGGCCTATTAGCAGAAAACCACTCTGCCCTTTAGTTCAAAGCCTAGAGACACCATGAGAACCAGGATGGAAACACTTCTAATCTACCCGAGCTGCATTTCCTAGAAGATCCTACTAGGCTGGAGAAGAAGAGGAGTTTAGAAAGCCATAGAGAGGTTTTTACAAAAACACTCACTTTACTTCAGGGGACTCTGCCTAACACATTACAACCTCCTTACCTTATATAGACAATAAGAGGTCATGAGCAAACAAGGACCAAGCTCATAGGTGTCCGGAAACAAACGAGAGGCAGGAAACTTAGGGAGGGAATTATTCGCACACTATGAACAAGAATCGTACGTGAACAAGTACTTTCCCTAGCCTAGTGTTACAGTAAAAGTGAACAGTGTCCTGCTACAGTGAAATTGTGCGGACATCTGCTTTTCAGTGGTTTCGTTCGTCACGAGCATTGTAGTCATAATCCAAATGCATGGTAAAATAATCATGTTTGGGGACACGGTCAAATCAAACCAGAAAATTTGTGTCATCTCTTTCAAAATCCCACAGTTTGGTATAGTATTTAAAAACACTTTCGGCGTCCAAAACCTGACACCCGGTATTTTCTAATTAAATACCAACAGTTTCCAATCACCATACTATTGCACAAAACATCACCCAATTCATGCAGATGCCCATGCATTTACACATCCATTCACTTCATAAAATCAATACACATGAAATTAGACCACTTTTCATTCTCGGGTGAACAGTGCACGTGAACAGTGCGTGTGAATAGTGTCGCGTGAATAGTAACTCGTGAACAGTGCGTCGTGAACAGTGAAATTCCAGAATTAAGTAACTAATAAATTAATCCACAAGCCATTAAAAACACTAATTAAAACAAGCAAAGCATCAAAAACCATCACCAAACTAACATCGGTCTAATTGGCAGAAACCGGGCCTCGCGCGTCTCCAAATTTAAATTCAGAAACCTAACCAATCGAGCTCGGAAAATTCCTAAATTTTAATATGTTGTAAAAGACATAAATTTTTTTTTTCATGAAGACACCTAAACCCAGATCCTTTTAGATTCGGCCCAGTAAATCACTCAATCCAGCGCCAAAATTAGATCCGTTCTCAGAAAGTCAGTTTTCTGAAATCAGTTTGGTTCGAGGTCTTAAACACGTCTGTTTGATTTGAAATTTGAGTATGTTAAACTAGAAGAGGTGACAAACAACTTTTGTGAAGAAACCATTTTAAAATTCGAACTCTGAAAGTTGATAAAAACCCTAGAATCCTAAAAGGTCACCAGTTCCAGCGAAAATTGAAGCTCTATTTGAAAATGGCGGAGTGGATATCTCCCACTTCTGAGTAACTAAAAATCTTGACAAAAAATATATGTTCTAGCTTGAGAGATCTAAAACATTTCTCTAGAAGACATCGGCTTCAGATTCGCGACCGATTTCAATCTACAAAAATTGCAAACAGCAGACGTCCAGGAACCAGTTATGAAGAACAGCCTCTGTTTTCACCCAAATCATCCTCAAACGTGTTAATCTCACGAATTAGACTAACATTAATCCGTTCTAATGCTAATCTAACCATTCTAACTTATAAATAATCCATACTTAAGTTAGTCTAAACCATCCTTAAACCTAATCAACCTCCTAAGCAAGTTTAGGCACTAATCAAATGATTATGAGCTAAACTCACCTGACGACAATTCCGACGACATGAGTGCGACGGCGGTGGTGAGGGCTACTCACGGTTACGTCCAAAATGTCATGGAGGCGCTTGGCAAAAATGGGTCTTGGCGGTGGTTTCTGATTTGGCATGAACAGCGGGCGGACAGCTCGCGGATAGGTGGTGCGGCTCTTTGGTAGTGGACGGCGGTTTGCGGACAGTGATGGCCCACGGCCATGGCGCAAGATGGTGGCTGGTTTGGGACAGGACAGCAGCACACGGTGCTGTTTTTGGGAGCAAAACAGAAAAGAAACTAAAGAAAGGAAGAGAAGAGGGAGAAGGGAGGGGTTGTTGTGAGGAGGAAGGGGGAAAGAGGAGAGAGAAACAATAAAGTAATGGGAGGAAGTTGAGGGGAAATTGCAGCAGAAGAAGTTGGCGTATGTGAGGGGATGGAAAAGTGGGAGAGAGAGGGAGAAAAAGAAGAAAGAGAGCAGAAGAAGTTACCGTAAGTGAGGGGGTGGAAAAGTGGGAGAGAGAGGGAGAAAAAAAAAGAGAAAAGAAAAGGGAGGAAGAAGACTTTCGGCCGAGGGAGGGGGGAGCGTAAAGTAGAGGAGAAAGAGGTGAGAGAGGGAAGAAAAATAGTAAAAGTAATATTGTTATTTTTTTTTTTTTTTCCTTCTCGATTTTTCATCCGATAATTTCTTTTTTCAGAAATTTCGGGATGTCACAAAAAATCAACACTAGTGATATCGATTATACATAAAACAAAGAAGTAGAAATTAATGAGCCTTTCTCCATAATTATGACTTATTCGATTACAAAATCCTACATCGAGCGAAAGTTCAAAGTATCTAGGATAATTACATTCTTATTATTTCAATATTATCACTTCAATTTCTTTCTTCGAATAAGACAAGAAAATCATTTTCTTTTTATTTTTATATGAAAAAAGCATTTTCGTATAATAAAAATGAGAACCCGATAAGTGGATCTCCTATTTTGAAGATGGAAAATGTGTGGCTAAGATTGGACGGTTACGCAAGCATTTTTTTTTTTTTTTTTTTAAATAGTGGATATTATTTTCTAGTCAATGAAAAATGTTATGTGGATATTGCTCATAAATAGAAAAAAACTTAACAACTCCAAAAATGGAATACTTAATTAATAAAAACAAGTCATCACACATCGTAAAAGGTGACGGTTATGACCATTCTCTCAAAGGAAAAATCAGAAGTCCGTCTTTGAATTCAATCCAAAAAAAATTCCGAAAACACAACTCTCCCTCTTAAAGTCGGTCCAAGTACTTGGTCTCCAAGCAACCACTCCCTATAAGTATAACTCTCCTCTTAAAGTCAGTCCAAGTACTTGGTCTCCAAGCAACCACTCCCTATAAGTATAACTCTCCTCTTAAAGTCGGTCCAAGTACTTGGTCTCCGAGGAACCACTCTATAAATATAACTCTCCAAAACCAAAAATCTTCAATCCAATCACCATCAATGGCTCCTCCTCCTCCCCCTTGTTTCACATCATCTCTCCACACCCTCCTCGGCCCGCCTGAATGCCACGACCTGCCGCCTCCCAAGCCCGGCCCGCTCCCGCCGACCCCTTCATTGACCTGATGGTTGCCAACTTCAACGGCGACGGCGACTTGCCTCGGAAGGGCTACACAGAAAACAACTCGGCCACGTTCCTGTCGGCGGGCAACCCGTGCCTAGACTTCTTCTTCCACGTGGTCCCCGACACCCCGCCCGAGTCCCTGACCCAGAGGCTCGAGTCAGCCTGGGACCATGACCCGCTTATCGCCCTCAAGCTCGTGTGCAACCTCCGGGGCGTGCGCGGGACCGGGAAGTCGGACAAGGAAGGGTTCCACGCTGCGGCAAGGTGGCTATTCAAGAACCACCCCCGGACCCTGGCCTGCAACGTTGGGGCCTTCGCGGAGTTCGGGTACTTCAAGGACTTGCCCGAGATCCTCTACCGCCTCCTCGAGGGCCCTGACATCAGGGCGAGGCAGAAGAGCGAGTGGCAACAGCGGAAAGGCACCAAAAGTAGGCGGCAATTGCAATCAAGAAGAAAGAAGGGGAGAAATAGCTCGAGAACGGCCACAGCTTCAGTGCCCAAGGAAGTGAGGGTCGCATACGCGGCGGCACGTGACCGGGAGCAGAAGCAGAAGGCGAGTGAGCTGAGGAACAAGAAGAGGATCGCCAAGGCCAGGAAGCTCTTGGAGCGGTATAAGCGCGATGGGGACTTCCGGTTCCTCCACGATAAGGTGTCTTGGCACTTCGCCCATTGCCTGATGGCCGACCTGGAGTTCCTGAAATCTGGGAAGATCAATAAGATTAGCCTCGCCGCCAAGTGGTGCCCATCGCTGGACTCGTCCTTTGACCTCGTGACTCTGCTCTGTGAGAGCATTGCGAAGCGGGTCTTCCCACGGGAGCGGTTTCCCGAGTACCAGGGCCTAGAGGAGGCGCACTACGCATACAGGGTGCGGGATCGGCTCAGGAAGGACGCCCTTGTGCCACTCCGGCGGGTTCTGCAGCTGCCGGAAGTGTACATGAGCGCGGGGCGGTGGGGCGACATCCCGTACAACCGGGTCGCCTCTGTGGCCATGAAACTCCACAAGGACAAGTTCCTGAAGCACGACCGCGAGCGGTTCCAAACCTACCTCGCCGACGTGAAGTCTGGGAAGGACACGATCGCTGCCGGCGCACTGCTCCCCCACCAGATTGTAGCCTCACTCCGCGACCCCGACGGGGGCAAGGTCGCAGAGCTCCAGTGGAAGCGCATGGTGGAGGATCTATCCAAGGTGGGGAAGTTGGAGAACTGCATCGCTGTGTGCGACGTCTCGGGGAGCATGGATGGTACACCGATGGAGGTGTCGGTGGCGCTCGGGCTGTTGGTGTCGGAGCTTAGCCGGGAGCCATGGAAGGGCAAGGTGATCACATTCAGCGAGTTTCCTGAGCTTCACGCGATACAAGGAGAGGGCTTGCGCTCCAAGACCGAATTCATCGAGACGATGGAGTGGGGTTGCAACACCGACTTCCAGGCTGTATTCGACAGGATTCTAGAGGTGGCCACAGCGGGGAAGCTGAGGGCTGAGGAGATGGTCCGGAAGGTGTTCGTGTTCAGCGACATGGAGTTCGACCAGGCTTCCTGGAACCCGTGGGAGACGGACTACGAGGCGATCACGAGGAAGTTCGGGGAGCGTGGGTATGGGGCGGCGGTGCCGCAGATCGTGTTCTGGAACCTGAGGGACTCGAGGTCGACGCCGGTGGTGGCGAAGCAGGCGGGGGTGGCGCTGGTGAGCGGGTTCTCGAAGAACCTGATGAAGATGTTCCTGGAAGACGAGGGGAACATAAGCCCCCTGGCCATCATGGAGGCCGCCATCTTGGGCAAGGAGTACCAGGACCTCGTCGTGGTCGATTGATTGATTCAGTTCTTTCCTTTGTATATTTAGGACTCTTAGGAAAGAACGAAACGAATGGAAAAAAAAAAGAAGGGTATTGTTTTTTGATTAAAAAATAAAGGTATTGTTTGTGCCTCTTCGAATCGTGAATGACCCTTGATTGTTATGTAATTGCGAGGGTTCAATTACGTACTCTGAGTACAAGATCAATAGAAAATCAGTTTATCGTCGTTCGATGTGAGTATCGTAATCGTGCAAAACCACTAGTGAACCGACTATGTATTTCTATCGAATCGATTTATATCTATTCGTTAATTCACTTAAAATAGCGTAATATTGATCTTTATCAATCCTTATGGTCGAGCGGTCAATCTCTAATGAGCCCCTCTCCCATATCTGTATAAATATTCGTGTTTTAACTCTTTACGGTCTCGCCCAATAGATTTTTTAACTTATGAATGATCTGTTTATAGTAAATTAACTATTAATGCATTGAGGAAATAATTATTTCATATATTTCAAAATGGGTCAAACTTTGGGATATCATAAGTCTCCTAGACAAATTCACCCATGCCCATGGCCATGTCCATAACCAGTAGTAGAATGGGAATGCCATCATCTTCTTCTTGAGATAAAGAAGATGAACATCAAAAAGAAAAAGAAAAAGAAAGAGAAGATGCTTTTGGACAGAAATGCCCTCAAACATGACTTAAAAAGTGACATGTCAGAAGCACATGATTTGGGTCTTTATTTAAGATCAAGTTGGTCACTTTATGGAGAAAATATTCAGTGGTTCATGAGTGCCACGTCATCAGCTGACGTGGCACTCACGAATTTACTGATACCTAATTAAAAATTGATACGTGCCATTAAAAAAGATTAAATTAAAAACTCCTAGATTTCCCTTTTCCTCCTCTTCCATCTGCATGCAAGAACCCAACCTCCGCCCCTCCTTCCGCCATCGCCATCGGTGGAGTTGGAGTTGCCGGTGCCGCATCAAACCAGTTTGGCCGTCTCCTCCGCCCATGTCTCAGTTCCAAATCCAATGAGACGACGGAGAGAGTGGACGCGGAGATTATCTCCAGATCTGGTTTGCTGCTCCAGATCTTGGCTCGTCCATGGCTGCCGGCGAAGAGCTCAACAACTTCGTCGCAAACCGAGAAGCCATCCATGGCCGACCACTCCTCTACATCTCTAGATCTGGTTTGTAGCAAACCAGATCTGGTTTACTTCTCAAAAGCTTCGAGCTCCAATCTTGGCTCGTCCATGGTTGTCGGCAACGAGCTCAACAGCTTTACCGCAGACCGAGAAGTCATCCATGGCCGACTGCTCCTCTGCATCTCCAGATCTGTTTTGCTGCAACTACATCTCCAGATTTGGTTTGCTGCTCAACAGCTTTGAGCTCGAGTCTTGGCTCGTCCATGGCTGCCGGCGACGAGCTCAACAGCTTTGCCGTAGATCGTGGTGGCCACGGTGGTGCGGTGGTTCAGGGACAATGGTGGTGGCAACAACGACTTGGGTGGTGGAGATGGCGGAGCCCGGGCTGAGGGAGGTCGAAGATGGAGGGGAAAAGAGAAAAAAAAATTAACTTTGTAGATTTTCAGGTCAAATCCACGTGTCAAAATCTAATTGGGTATCAGTAAATTCGTGAGTGCCACGTCAGCTGATGACGTGGCACTCACGAACACTGAATATTTTCTCCACTTTATGTGCTTATTTAAGACAAAATCTACTTTAAGCTATTCTTTTTTGGGAAAACGGCTCCATTTCAGGTTTTTATTTGTAATTTTCCATATCTTTATAAAAAGGTAGTTTCAAAACCCCATTTTGAAATCACAGGAGAAAAACAGAAAAACGGGGTCTACCATGGACGACAAGCGTTCGGCAACTTAACCAAAGAATACTATACCTTAAAACATGAATCAAGTTTTCCCAACCTAGCTTGAAGATCTCATTGCTAAAGAGCCAAGTCATCACCGATAGCCGAAAGAAGGTCATCCTTTTCAAGCCCGCTGCCATCGCCGCCACCGCCTATTTTGTTTAACATTGGTTAGTAGTGCTATAATTTCTAGTAATTTTCTTAGTTCAAGTTAGGAAGTACAAGTGTGACTGCGTGGGTGATAAGTTAGTTAGAGGAGCAGGGTCTTCATGCAATTGCTAAAGAATTTTAGGTTCTGCATGGGAACGTTTCTGCTCTTTGATTTTTCTCTTTTTTTACTCTTTAGAGTAGAAAAAGAACATAAATTTGTTTGATAATGCTAATTAATTTTTCTATTCCTCGAAATAAGAAAGTGGTTGGAGAATATATTTGGAATAGAAACAATAAGTTAAAAAAGTAACTTTTTGTTTTAGGGAATAATTTTTAGAAATAAACCGTTTTTTTCTTTTCTATTTTTCTTTTCTTCTTTCTTGCTGCGGCCGCCGCCCTTGGATCCGCCACTGACCGCCAACCGTCGATCGCGGCGGCGACGGTGGGCAGCAGAGGCTGATGGTTGGTGGTGATCGATGGCAGTCGACGGCGAGTGGTGAGCAAGAAGAAAAAACGAAAAAATACAAAAAAATTGTGGATCGTATCAAGCGTATTCCTATTCTTTTTCTATTCCGAGAATAGAAATTTTGCATACTTACTAAACGCGTTATGTTACTAAAAAATTGTTCCGGGAGTAGAAATTGAAAGAAACTATTTTAAAAAAGAAATTGTTTCTCGGAATATAAATGTTACTATTTGCACCCTTACTTGCTGATTGTCAAAATTCAAGACCCGAAGCATCCCATCCACCACCGCCTAGGTATCTACCTCTGCCTCCGCCACCGCCACCGCCACCGCCACTTGGATACCAACCTCCGCCTCCTCAAACTACTGGATACCAAGGGTACTTCTATCCTCCACCTCCTCCGCCTCTGTCGCCGCCGACGCCTCCACAAGAGGAGGACCGTGATGATTTCTACTGCAGTGGTACTAATCTGATTAAAGGATGGAATGCATATCTTTGTCATCTGTAAAAGAAAAAAAAAAGGATTACCTATGAATAGATCTATCCAATCAAATATGTTTCCTTCCAAGTATCAATGTGGCAAGTGGGTTTTGCGGTTTCTTAATCTTATTGGCTTGAGATAGTCAGGATAGTCTAGACACTAATCACTCATCTGCATCTGTTTTCCTTTTTACACACAACAGAATTTGTGTCTGAGCGAAAATGGCGTGTGCAAGAGAGAACATCCATACAAAAGAGTAACTGCGTGATTTCGCTTCCCTCTATCCATGTTATTCAGTGGTAGCTGATAAAGTAACTCGTACTAATCAGTTTGTCTAGAGAACCAAGGTTTTGAAAAGGCCACCTTAAATTGGTTCAACCTTTGTAGTTATTTGTCGGCTCACGGCCAAGATTCAACTGAGAGATTCCGTGCGTGTCAATGTAAAAGGAATCCGTTTGCTTCTTGGGGTCATTCTGGTTATGGATGATGATGCAAATTATTTTCCTAACCATCTCTAGGCATTTGCAGCTTGGCTGCGCTCTGTCGCTGCTGTGCATTGGAGGAGTGCTGCTTTTAGGCAAAATTGCAGTCTTTCCGCTGTCGAGACCGCATCTTTCAGACTAAAATTTCCATAAAATTTGGATTTGTTAGATTTTTCGGGCTGTTGATCTGAAGCCATGATGAAGGCCAAGATGGGCTAGTGTTATTTTTCGTCTGCTGTTTAGCAGCACTACCATCTGAAAAAAGATAATGTCCTGGACTTGTTTCTGATTATGCATCCTTCAGTATTCATCCGAACTATCTTCTTCTCTGCAGAAGAAAACGGAACCTGCATTTTCATTTTGGATCCTCTGTTTTGAGGAATCTGTTCTTTTCGCAGAAAATAATTTCCGGGAAAATATTTTCCAGATTTTCTGACGTTCGTTTCATGGAAAATGAATTCCTTGGGAAAAATGTTTTCCATGAAAGGGAAAAAAAAAAAAAGGGAAAAATGTTTTCCATTTTTGAAAAGGGAAAAACATTTTCCTCACTTGATCTCTCTTATCTCACACCTCTACAAATCCTCACTTCCTCCTCCCATTTCTTCTTATTCTTTTCTTTTTTTTCAAAATTTTTTAATTTTCATTTTCTTTTTTAATTCGAATTATTTTTAATTTCCTTTTTCTTTTCTATTTCTTTTTTTTTTTTTTTATTTTTCTTTGTTTCCCATCTTCTTCTTTCTTGACTAGTTGTTGGCTGTTGCTAGGCGAACCTCGAGCTTGTTGATCTAAAGCTTTTGCTCTACACTCTTGCTTATCCTTTTCTTTATTTAGGGCTCTACATGCTTTGCTTCTTTTTTCTTTTGTTTATTAGAACACAAAAGATGCACATGGAGAACAGGCTACTCAACTGAAAGATTCTCATGAGGGGTTGCACTTCTTTTCTTTGCTTCTTTTTAAAATCTATACGAATATTTTTTTAGAGTAGATGAGAATTTGGCGACAATGAGGAACAAAGATATGAATCAAGTTTACCTGACTTTAAAGGCAAGTTCATATTTGATGAATATTATAACTTTCCAAGTCCTTGGTCTACAAGGAAACCGCTCCCTATATATATATAACTTTCCAAAACCAAAACACTTAAATCCAATTTCCATCGATGGCTCCTCCTCCTCCTCCTCCTCCTCCTCCTTATTCCCCATCATCTCTCCACCCCCTCCTCGGCCCGCCCGAATGCCACAACCCGCCGCCTCCTCAAGCCCCGCCCTCTCCCGCCTCCTACTTCATCGACCAGATGGTTGCCAACTTCAACAGCGACTTGCCTCAGAAGAGCTTCACAGAGAAGAACTCGGCCACGTTCCTGTCCACAGGCAATCCGTGCCTCGACTTCTTCTTCCACGTGGTCCCCGACACCCCGCCCGAGTCCCTGACCCAGAGGCTCGAGTCAGCCTGGGCCCACGACCCGCTTACCGCCCTCAAGCTCGTGTGCAACCTCCGGGGCGTGCGTGGGACTGGGAAATCGGACAAGGAAGGGTTCCACGCTGCGGCGAGGTGGCTATTCAAGAACCACCCCCGGACCCTGGCCTCCAACGTTGGGGCCTTCGCGGAGTTCGGGTACTTCAAGGACTTGCTTGAGATCCTTTACCGCCTCTTCGAGGGCCCTGACATCAGGGCCAGGCAGAAGAGCGAGTGGCAACGGCGGAAAGGCTCCAGACAGAGGCGGGAATTTTTGGTATCGTTCAGCTGCCTCGATGAATCAAGAACGGAGGGGAGAAATAGCTCGAGGACAGCCAGAGCTTCGGTGCCCAAGGAAGTGAGGGTTGCAAACAAGGCGGCGCGTGACCAGGAGCAGAAGCAGAAGGCGAGCGAGCTGAGGAACATGAAGAGGATCGCTATGGCCAGGAAGCTCCTGGAGCGGTACGAGGGCGATGGGGACTTCCGGTTCCTCCACGATGCGGTGTCTACGCACTTCGCCCATTGCCTGACGGCCGACCTAGAGTTCCTGAAATCTGGGGAGATCAATAAGATTAGCCTCGCCGCCAAGTGGTGCCCGTCGCTCGACTCGTCCTTTGACCTGGTGACGCTGCTCTGTGAGAGCATCGCGAAGCGGGTCTTCCCACGGGACCGGTTTCCCGAGTATGAGGGCCTTGAGGAGGCGCACTATGCGTACAGGGTGCGGGACCGGCTCAGGAAGGACGCCCTTGTGCCACTCCGGAGGGTCCTGAAGTTGCCGGAGGTGTACATGAGCGCAAGGCGTTGGGGCGACATCCCCTACAACCGGGTCGCCTCCGTGGCCATGAAACTTTACAAGGGCACGTTCCGTAAGCACGACCGAAAGCGGTACCAGAGCTACCTGGCAGACGTGAAGTCTGGGAAGGCCACGATCGCTGCCGGCGCACTGCTCCCCCACCAGATTGTAGCCTCACTCTGCGACTCCGACGGGGGCGAGGTCGCAGAGCTCCAGTGGAAGCGCATGGTGGAGGATCTATCCAGGGGGGGGAAGTTGGAGAACTGCATCGCTGTGTGCGACGTCTCGGGGAGCATGCACGGTACACCGATGGAGGTGTCGGTAGCGCTCGGGCTGTTGGTGTCGGAGCTTAGCCGGGAGCCATGGAAGGGCAAGGTGATCACATTCAGCGAGTTTCCTGAGCTTCACGCGATACAAGGAGAGGACTTACGCTCCAAGACCGAATTCATCGAAACGATGGAGTGGGATGGCACCACCGACTTCCAGGCCGTATTCGACAGGATTCTAGAGGTGGCCACCGCGGGGAAGCTGAGGGCTGAGGAGATGGTCCGGAAGGTGTTCGTGTTCAGCGACATGGAGTTCGACCAGGCTTCCGCGAACCCATGGGAGACGGACTACGAGGCGATCACGAGGAAGTTCGGGGAGCGTGGGTACGGGGCGGTGGTGCCGCAGATCGTGTTCTGGAACCTGAGGAACTCGAGGTCGACGCCGGTGGTGGCGAAGCAGGCGGGGGTGGCGCTGGTGAGCGGTTTCTCGAAGAACCTGATGAAGATGTTCCTGGACGGCGAGGGGGACATAAGCCCCGTGGCCATCATGGAGGCCGCCATCTCGGGCGACGAGTACAGGGACCTTGTCGTGGTCGATTGATCGATTGATTCAGTTCTTTCCCTTGTTTAGGAATCTTAGGAAAGAACGAAAAAAATGCAAAAAATAAAAAATAAAAAGAAAAAAAGAAAAGGTTTCGTTTTCTGTTAATCTTGTCAGCGAATACTAAGCTGCTTCCATGTTGTCAACTTATATTCTTTCTTGGCTAGACGATGAGATCACGAGCAGTGGAATCCAAAAGGCATCATATATATAGCCCCTTTAATCCGTCCAAAAAAAAAAAAAAATCCCTTTAGAAAAGCTGAACCGAACCCATCGAGCTAAGCTCCTCCACTAATTTATGCTCCGAAAGGTGATTCGATTTCCCGTTATATCCTGATCATGAGATTTCTAAATCCCTGAAGATCAGGGTTGAGGGAAGTGGAAACTGCTCTCATCTTGAATCAAATTCGGCCCTAAGGAAGAGTCATACGTTAGGCTATTTATTGTCATTTTTAAAGAAATATTCATTTCACATTATCATCAATAGCTGGGGCTGAGAAAGAAGGAGAGAGACAGAGATTCGGTTATGTAATCTTTTTAGGATCTCTGAAATTTAGCCGAAAGCATCAGAATAAGAACCGGTAAAACGAGAAACTTACAAAAAAGAAGGATTCGTCTAGTCACACAGGGACCAGCGTGGCTTGCAAGCAAAGAGTACTTGCAATAAACTATTTATCTTATGTCAAGTAATTTCTGTTCCTTAATTTACTTTAATCGATCCACCGACATCTGCAATTTCCAAAAATCCTTTTTTTGGTGCTGAGATGAACCTTGTTTCCCCACGACATATATATACAAGGTATTTTTTTTTTTTTGTTGAAAATAAATATTTCATTGATATCTCAAGATTTCAAGATAAACATGAGAGATTTAAAACAAAAAAAATACAAATTATTGTGATAAGCACACTTTTATTCTACAAGAACAAATCATCTTAGTATCAAAACAAAACAAACAGTGACGTATCACCAAATCTCATAACATCATAAGTGATCAAACAAATTACGGTAGATTACCAAATCTCGCAGTATCATAAGTGATGAGCAAACATCATGATTTCCTCCTTCAATAGTTATGATTTGCCTAGTGGGTGGTGCACATTTAGGTTGAGCCTCTTCAACGAGGACACTAAAAATAGGTTGGACAAGCTCTCAAATCTAGATTTAGATGGAGAGAGATTAAACAAGCATGAAAATGCCTCTAAGGAGCTCTCTAGATTTGGATCTAGATCGGGATAAAGATGAGAGTTTCCAAAACTTGGAGAAGTCACGTAACTGCTTTTAGTGCAAAATGACTCACTGTATTTCTCCTCAATGCTGTCGGATTTCTTGGTTTGGAGGATCTGTGCCAAAGAGTAATATGCCTCGAAACATGAATCAAGTTTTCCCAACCTACCTTGAAGATCTCATCGCTAGAGAGCCGAGTCATCACCGACTGCTAAACGAAGCTCATCCTTTCCAAAGCCGGCCCCTGCCGCCTGTTTTGTTTAACATTGGTTAGTAGTGCTGTAATTTCTAGTAATTTTCTTAGTTCAAATTTAGGAAGTATAAGTGTGACCGTGTGGGTGAGAAGTGAGTTAGAGTAGCAGGGGCTTCGTGCGATTGCTAAAGATTTTGACTTCTGACAGTCGAAATTTAGGTCCCAAAGAGCCCTATCTACCGCCGCCTGGGTACCTTCCTCCGCCACCGCCACCTGAATACCTGCCTCCGCCTCCTTCTGCTGGTGGATACCAAGTATATACTCTTATCCTCCGTCTCTGCCGCCACCGGCGCCTCCACAAAAGGTTGTGCGTGATGATTTCTGTCCTTTAAAGAATGGTATACATAATCTATCCTTTAAAAAGAAAAAAAAGATTATTATGAATAAATCTATTTGTTGGAAAAACTTCAAATTGGATAAAACAATTAAGTCAGACTTTGAGAAGTGACCACTTTTTTATGAATTTATTTGTCTCACAATATTGCTAATCGTTATAGGTAAATATCTTTTATGATATAACAAAATCTCGATTGAGAATACTATATAGTAATTCTAATATTTCTGTATGATTTCGAAAACAATTAAAATGATGGTTGTAGTTTTGGAAAGAAGACTTGAAAAAACTTAATGATCTTATTCAATCCAAAATTGACATACTTATATGAGTCTTAATGAATAAAGGAAAACCCTTTAGGAAGGTTGTAGAGTGAACAAAGACAATTCAAAGGCAATTCGGGGAAGGTTGTAGAGTGAACAAAGGCAACCCTCTTGGAGAAGGTTGCAAGAGTGTACAAAGACAATTCTTCAACAAAGGTTACAAAGTAAACAAATGCAACCCTTTGGGAAAAATTGCAAATTGAACAAAAGCAACCATTGGGGAAAAATTGCAAAGTGAATAAATGCAACCCTCTAGGAAATGTTGCAAAGTGAATAAGTACATTTTCAAAGGTAATATTGAAGAGACATATATAAAATTCGGAATAAAATAATAAAAAAATAAGAAAATAATTTTTTTATGAAATAAAATTCCAAATTTCATAATTCCCAAAAATATTAAATGAATAAATACAACCTTTTGACTAATAAAGATAACCATACGAAATAAAATTAAAAATAAAACAAAACAAAGGGGTATTGCGGGGCTTAGCTCACATCAGGTTACGTTTAGTCGTCGGGATAATAATTAGGATATGATAGGATAAAGTTGGATATTAAATCCTTTGGATAATAAAGGCGGACATATATAATCCTATCAAGTGTTTGGCGCACTTGAGGATAAGATTAAAAATAAATATGATATTCATTTAAATTATAAAATTAAAAAATAGAAAATTCAATTAATTAAAGGCCATGGAAAACCCTAGATCCAGGGTTTTTCCACCTCCGATGGCCACCATTGAAAACGGCAAGCACCAACATCGCCGTGCAACAGCGACGCAAATCGGTAAATCTTAGACTACGACAAAGAGGGTGGGTGGGGGAATTTTAGGTGACCACCAGAGTAGTCTTTGCATTGCCTTAAATCAATCAACGCCCCAAGTTGTCAACGATACCAAAGATTTACAGTTGCTTCATCAC
Source organism: Eucalyptus marginata (assembly GCA_014182565.1). Lineage (NCBI taxonomy): Eukaryota > Viridiplantae > Streptophyta > Magnoliopsida > Myrtales > Myrtaceae > Eucalyptus > Eucalyptus marginata. Next base: position 52,307,131 of record CM024592.1, on the reverse strand, counting down.
CATCACCATTTTCCCATCTTCCCTTAAGACGTCCAACATACTTCATAAGGATTTTAACATTGTCAATGAAGTGGTGTAGGTGGAGCCAAAGTTCCAGCCATCGATGTTTGAGTTGGCACAAGCAATGCTTCAATTAGTTCCACAGATGCCTATAAGAAAACTTCTGCCCTATACGTCTCAAAAAGCCACTCTTGATCATTAGATTCAGCAAGTCCATGATCCAAAGGAAGGGGCACCCAATTGCTGGCATACGAGAAGCGAAGATGGGAGAAGAAGTGGAAGAAGAGGGTTGACAATGAATCGGAGAGGCGGAGGCATCCATTTGACATAGATGCTTATGATATCTTCTCTTTTTGTTAAGTTCTTTCTTTCCTTAATTTTTTTTTTATCCAATCCGAGCTTATCCCACCCCCTCCCCGGATTTTTTATCCGGCGTTTTATCCGTATGTATCCGGGTTTGTCCGATCCGGTGGACATTCCCAAACATTGGATAGGATAATTTGTTATCCTATCCGGACTCAAATCTAGACTACCAAAGCTTTTCTTTGAACAAACTGGAAAGGCCCCCATGACCCATCTCCTCTCAACTTTCTCATGTGGGATAAGAAAATACAACTTTTGTTTATTTTGCAAACAAACAACCAACACTATCCGATGAATTATGTTTCCTTTCGAGTATTAATGTGGCACGTGGGTGTTGCGATTCGTATCTGTTTTTCCACTTACCCGGGACAGAATTTGTGTTCGAGCAAACGCTGCGTGCAAAAGAGAACATACAATGATAGGAGTAGCTGCTTGATTCGCTTCCCTGTATCCACGTTATTCAGGAGTAGCTGATAAATGTTGAAGCAACTTGTACTTGTCAGTTCGTCTAGAGAACCAAGGTTTTCGAAAAGTAGACCTCAAAGTGAATCAAATCATGAAAAAACCGTACTTAATTTGGTTCGACCTTTTTAGTTCTTTGTCGGCTGACAGCCAAGATTCAACTGAGAGACTCCGTGTCTCAATGTAATATGACTCTGTTTGCTTCTTAGGGCCATTCTGATTATAAATGATGCAATTTATTTTCCTAACCATCTCTATGCATTTGCACCTTGGCTGCTTTTAGGCAAATTTTGCACCTTTCCCAGTCGAGGCCACCTCTTTTAGACTAATTTCCTTAAAATCTGGACCTGGTTAGACTTTTCGGGCTGTTGATCCGAAGCCATGTGATGAAGGCCAAGATTGGATGGTTTATTTTTCATCTGCTGTTTAGCGGCACTACCATCTGGAAAAAGATAATTTCCTGGGCTTGTTTCTGATAATACATCCTTCAATATTGATCTGAACTATCTTCTTTTCTGCAGAAGAAAACAGAACCTGCATTTTAACGTCAGATACTGCAACGTATGAGATGTTTAGTTTCATTTGGATCCTCTGTATTGTGGAATGAGTCCATCATGAATCTCAGATCAGATACTCTAGCTATTAGATTTTTTATTTTTTGGAGATGGGCATATTACTTGATAGATAACATCGGACGATGATGACTCTGATATATTCAGTAGAAAGAAAACAAAATATGACAAAAGTGGAGTCAACAGGTAAACAGCACCAAAACATATTCACAAATGTCCGCACTAAAAGAGCAAAATAATAATAATAATAAAATAGAGAAGATTATCCTTTCAAGAAAGAAAAGGAACGAGACGATTTTGTATTTAACTATTGAATTGCTTTAATACTCCCTGGCCCCCAAAAACAATCAGAATAAAACCAAATATTATGCTAATTAAAAGGAAAAAGTGAATCTTAACTAATTGATAAGAGATATATACCAAATATCAGAATACCAGAAGGCAAATCTCAGCAAAATCTTCCAGTAATAGACACCGCCAATCAATTTGATACTTGATATCGCCCATTAAGAAAAACAAGAAGTCCATATTGAAGTCAAAATCCCTCCTAAAGTCGGTCATGTACCTTGGCCTCCAAGTAAACCTAACCTATAAATATTGCCCTCGAAACGCCCTTCCTCCATATAATCTCCATCGATGGCTCCTCCTCCTCCTCCTCCTCCTCCTCCTCCTCCTCCTCGTTCCCCATCATCTCTCCACCCCCTCCTCGGCCCGCCCGAATGCCACAACCCGCCGCCTCCCCAAGCCGGACCCACTGCCGCCCACCCCTTCACCGACCTGATGGTTGCCAACTTCGATGATGGCGATGGCAACTTGCCTCGGAAGGGCTACACAGAAAACAACTCGGCCACTTTCCTGTCGACGGGCAACCCGTGCCTAGACTTCTTCTTCCACGTGGTCCCCGACACCCCGCCTGAGTCCCTGACCCAGAGGCTCGAGTCAGCCTGGGACCATGACCCGCTTACCGCCCTCAAGCTCGTGTGCAACCTCCGGGGTGTGCGCGGGACCGGGAAGTCGGACAAGGAAGGGTTCCACGCTGCGGCAAGGTGGCTATTCAAGAACCACCCCCGGACCCTTGCCTGCAACGTTGGGGCCTTCGCAGAGTTCGGGTACTTCAAGGACTTGCCCAAGATCCTCTACCGCCTCCTCGAGGGCCCTGACATCAGGGCGAGACAGAAGAGCGAGTGGCAACAGCGGAAAGGCACCAAAAGTAGGCGGCAATTGCAATCATTTCCGGGGATCAGCTGCCGCAATAAATCAAGAAGAAAGAAGGGGAGAAATAGCTCGAGAACGGCCACAGCTTCAGTGCCCAAGGAAGTGAGGGTCGCATACGCGGCGGCACGTGACCGGGAGCAGAAGCAGAAGGCGAGTGAGCTGAGGAACAAGAAGAGGATCGCCATGGCCAGGAAGCTCTTGGAGCGGTATAAGCGCGATGGGGACTTCCGGTTCCTCCACGATGCGGTGTCTTGGCACTTCGCCCATTGCCTGATGGCCGACCTGGAGTTCCTGAAATCTGGGGAGATCAATAAGATTAGCCTCGCCGCCAAGTGGTGCCCATCGCTGGACTCGTCCTTTGACCTCGTGACTCTGTTCTGTGAGAGCATTGCGAAGCGGGTCTTCCCACGGGAGCGGTTTCCCGAGTACCAGGGCCTAGAGGAGGCGCACTACGCATACAGGGTGCGGGATCGGCTCAGGAAGGACGCCCTTGTGCCACTCCGGCGGGTTCTGGAGCTGCCGGAAGTGTACATGAGCGCGCGGCGGTGGGGCGACATCCCGTACAACCGGGTCGCCTCTGTGGCCATGAAACTCCACAAGGACGAGTTCCTGAAGCACGACCGCGAGCGGTTCCAAACCTACCTCGCCGACGTGAAGTCCGGGAAGGCCACAATCGCTGCCGGTGCTCTGCTTCCTCACGAGATTGTAGCCTCGCTCTACGACCCTGACAGAGGCGAGGTCGCAGAGCTTCAGTGGAAGCGCATGGTGGAGGATCTATCCAAGGTGGGGAAGTTGGAGAACTGCATCGCTGTGTGCGACGTCTCAGGGAGCATGAGCGGTACACCAGTGGAGGTGTCGGTGGCGCTCGGTCTGTTGGTGTCGGAGCTTAGCCGGGAGCCATGGAAGGGCAAGGTGATCACATTCAGCGAGTTTCCTCAGCTTCACGCGATACAAGGAGAGGGCTTGCGCTCCAAGACCGAATTCATCGAACGATGGAGTGGGGTGGCAACACCGACTTCCAGGCTGTATTCGACAGGATTCTAGAGGTGGCCACCGCGGGGAAGCTGAGGGCTGAGGAGATGGTCCGGAAGGTGTTCGTGTTCAGCGACATGGAGTTCGACCAGGCTTCCTGGAACCCGTGGGAGACGGACTACGAGGCGATCACGAGGAAGTTCGGGGAGCGTGGGTATGGGGCGGCAGTGCCGCAGATCGTGTTCTGGAACCTGAGGGACTCGAGGTCGACGCCGGTGGCGGCGAAGCAGGCGGGGGTGGCGCTGGTGAGCGGGTTCTCGAAGAACCTGATGAAGATGTTCCTGGAAGACGCGGGGAACATAAGCCCCCTGGCCATCATGGAGGCCGCCATCTTGGGCGAGGAGTACCAGGACCTCATCGTGGTCGATTGATTGATTCAGTTATTTCCTTTGTATATTTAGGACTCTTAGGAAAGAACCAAACGAATGCAAAAAAAAGGTTACTGTTTTTTTATAATCTTGCCGGCGAATACTTAGAGCACGTTTGGTAACGATATGATTTTTTTTATTATATTTTCGGGAATAATTTCTAAGTAAAAGAATGCTTTTGGTAACTTCTCAAAATTTTTATTCCCGGGATAGAAATACGTTTGGTAAGATTTTTAGATATTTTTATTTCTTTTAATTTTTTAATTCTTTTATTATATTCTATTCTTATTGGGGCTATATTCTAGTCATTTATGATAGCACCACCACCACCAGCACTGGCGCAGCCGCCGCCGGCACAACAAGAAGAGGCACCACCACAACAAGAAGGGGGTGGGGGTGGTGTTTGACAGGATGCTTGTTTGTACTATGTTTCCAATTCTGTTTAACAGGATGCTTATCTGCACTGTGTTTATTTTTTTACTCTATCCTTTTTCGATAATTTATTCCTCTTTTCTGGCTGTTGCCTTTTTTAATATGAAGTATTGGAAATCGATTAGCTTGCGTAAGCTTCTTTTTGCGAGTTTTGCTATTACTGTTGTCAACTTAGTCATGTGAATGGAATATAATCTATGGGTGTTTTGATCTTGAGCATATGTGCAGAAGAGTTGTGATGTTCATTATTTGTGAGATTGAAAGAATAAGCTAGCTTTGGTGATGATTAGGTATGACGTATTCTTCGATAGTTTGTTCCCCTTTTTGGCTGTTGCCTTTGTGACATGGAAAGAATCAGCTAGCATTGGTGATGATTAGGTATGAAGTATTGGCTATCGATTAGCTTGCGTAAGCCCTTCTCTGGGAGTCTTGCTATTACTATTGTCAACATGGTCATATGACTGGAATATAATTTATGAGTGTTTTGCCCACAAACGTGAAGAGATGGATTGATCCTAAGAATATGTGTAGACGAGTTGTGATGTTCATTCAAACACGGATTCATTTAGATGTGATCATGCTGATGTGCAAATAAGAATTTGACAACCAATAACTAAAGCAGTAAATAAATCGCAAGAGATAAGGCAAAAACACAAATACCTCAAGCGAGCAAAAGTACAACCTTAACATGATTAATTTCCAAATTACCGAAAGGTCTAAATAAATAAATAAAATGCATAGCCTAAACACGATTTTAAAATGCAATGACATTTAATTCCATTTTGGTTTTTCTTGTTTATCAAAAAAATTATAAACTATATAGAAGTTCGAATCTCGAGGCGGTGGGATGGTGGTGGGGACTTTAGTCTCCCCCGGGGTTCCCTAAGTTACCAAAAAAAAAAAAAAAAAAACTAAACTATACAAGGGATGCTTGGCTAGCCTCTCCCGAGTATGGCCCGGCCCTTCGGTGCCGTCCGGGCACGGGGGCCCGTGGTGGAGTCCTCGGTTATCAAAAAAAAAAAAAAAAAAACTAAACAAAATTTTAATCCAAGTTTAATGTGCGTGAATTATTAAATTAATGACGTGTGACATCACCAAAATAATCAATTAATCTAGCATGGCATACAATCTAATCTATACGACCTTATACCTATGTTTAATAAATGCTATGGGAAGTAGGTACTAAAGGGAGAAACCCAATCCTTTTTATTTATTTTTTTGCCCGTATTGTGTGCTTCTTGTGTGGACGACTCGTTTTCTTTTCTTCTCTTTTTCGAAAGTATGCATCGAACAGAATATTTCATTTTTAAGAATAGTGCGGATCACTTCTTACTTTTTCTTTTTTTCCCCCGATTCTAGTCCAAATTCGTCAGTCTTCCTTTCCTAATCCATCGTATTGCCAGTGAAAGTACTGATGCTCAATAAAATTGAATTCCATCCACGTCGCGTTTACAATATATACATAGAATATCTTTTTTGATGGCGATTATGGCTAAATCTTCGTTTTTTTTTTTTTTTTTTTTGGGTTCTTTTAATCAACCCCACGCTCGCCCCTCCTTTCTTGCCAAAAAACCACCATAGTTAGACCCATTAAGAAACGGCCGAGGATGACCATTCTTTCGACAGAAAAAGGCCAAAAGTCCTCCTATTTGAAATCAAATCCCAAAGAAAATTCCCAAATACACTATCGAAAACAATAACCTATACATATAACCCTCGATCCAAATCTCTCGGACCCCCTCGTATGCTTACTCCATCAATGGCTCCTCCTCCTCCACATTCGCCATCATCCCTCCACACCTTCCTTGGCCTGCCCGAATGGCGAATGCCACAACCCGCCGCCTCCCCGAACCCGGCCAGCTTCCACCCACCCCTTCACCGACCTGATGGTTGCCAACTTCAACGACCATGGCAGATTGCCTCCGCAGGGTTACACGGAGAACAGCTCGGCCACATTCCAGTCGACGGGCAACCCGTGCCTAGACTTCTTCTTCCACGTGGTGCCCGACACCCCTCCTGAGTCCCTGGCCCGGAGGCTCGAGTCGGCTTGGGCCCACCATCCGCTTACCACCCTCAAGCTCGTGTGCAACCTCCGGGGCGTGCGCGGGACTGGGAAGTCGGACAAGGAAGGGTTTCACACGGCGGCGAGATGGCTATTCAGAACCACCCCCGGACCCTGGCCTGCAACGTTGGGGCCTTCGCAGGGTTCTGGTACTTCAAAGACTTGCCCAAGATCCTCTACCGCCACCTCGAGGGCCCTTGCATCAGGGCGAGACAGGAGCGCGAGTGGCAACCGCAGAAAGGCACCAATATTTACTCGAGGGCGGTGACGACCTCGGTGCCCGAGAAAGTGAGGGCCGCGACCTTGGCAGCGCGTGACCAGGAGCAGACGCTGAAGGCAAGCGAGCTGAGGAACAAGAAGAGGATCGCCATGGCCAGGAAGCTCCTGGACGGTACAAGTGCGATGGAGACTTCCGGTTCCTCCACGACACGGTGTCAGGGCACTTCGCCCATTGCCTGATGGCCGACCTGGAGTTCCTCAGATCCGGGGAGATCAGCAAGACCGTCGCCCCGCATGACGCTGCTCTGTGAGAGCATTGCGAAGCAGGTCTTCCCACGGGACCGGTTTCCCGAGTACGGGGCACATTACGCATACAGGGTGCAGGACCGGCTCAGGAAGGACACCCTTGTGCTGCTCCGGAGGGTCCTGGAGCTGCCGGAGGTGTACATGAGTGCGGGGTGGTGGGGCGACATCCCCTACAACTGGGTCGCCTCCGTGGCCATGAAACTCCACAAGGACAAGTTCCTGAAGCACGACGTTGAGCGGTTCCAGAGCTACCTGGCAGACGTGAAGTCTGGGAAGGCCACGATCGCTGCCGGCGCATTGCTCCCCCATGAGATTGTAGCCTCACTTGAGGACCCCGGCGGGGGCGAGGTCGCGGAGCTCCTGTGGAAGCGGATGGTGGAGGATCCATCCAAGGCGGGGAAGTTGGAGAACTGCATCGCTGTGCGTGACGTCTCGGGAAGCATGTTGGGACGCCGATGAAGGTGTCAGTGGCGCTCGGGCTCTTGGTGTCGGAACTTAGCCCAGAGCCGTGGAAGGGCAAGGTAATCACATTCAGCCAGCGCCCTCGTCTTCACGCGATACAAGGCCAAGGTTTGCTCTCCAAGACCAAATGCATCAGAGAGATGGACTTTGATCTCAACACCAACTTCCGGGGAGGATTCTAGAGGTGGCCACCACGGGGAGCTGAGGCCTGGGGAGATGGTCCGGCAGGTATTTGTGTTCAGCGACATGGAGTTCGACGAGGCTTCCTCAAACCGGTGGGAGACGGACAATGAGGATGCAATCACGAGGAAGTTCCGGGAGAGTGGGTACGGGGCGGCGGTGCTGCAGATCGTGTTCCGGAATCTGAGGGACTCGACGTCGACGCCAGTGGCAGCGAAGCAGGCGGGAGTGGCGCTGGTGGGCGGGTTCTCGAAGAACCTGAGGAAGATGTTCCAGGAGGACGAAGGGGACTTAACCCCCCTGGCCGTCATGGAGGCCGCTATCCCGGGCGAGGAGTACCGGGACACCGTCGTGGTCGATTGATTGAGTCAGTTCTTTCCTTTGTTTATTTATGTATGACTCTTAGGAAAGGACCCAAAAAATGCTAAAAAAAATGGTTTTGTTTTTCGAAAATGATAAAAGGACGGTGCCGTTAATCTCAAAAGGTGACGGACCAATTTCATCCACACCATCATTCCGCACCAATGGACAACTTATTTATCCTCTTGCAAAAGAAGATTGAAGCTATCATGTTGGACCTTGTATAAATCGAATTATGGTACGAATGCAAAGAAGATTGGGGACTGTGCGGCTGTGATCTTATATGAAACGAAATTAATTATAAAAAAAAATGATCAAGATCAAAAAGAAGATTGGAGAAAAAGCTTAATACATAAATCAATGGGTCACATCAACCTTAACGATTCCTAGTAAAAGACACGCATCCTTAATAAAGTTCACTAGTGGATGATATTGATGACTCAAATTATTATTGATACGAGAGACTTACGTAAGTTTATAAAAGAAATAAAACCAAGAATCTTCTCCAAAAATAAGCATTTCTTTGATACATTAAGCATATCTTATTAGGTAATTTAGTTTACAATTTGTGTCAAATATGTATGGTCTAAACAAAGGGAAAAGCAAAAAAAAAAAAAAAAACAGAGAAATCAAAGATTGGCTGGTATTCAATTTGTCATAATAATTTTTCTTTGACATGAATATTGACTTATAATTTATTTTTTGTAATCAACTAAAATTTTCATGACATTTTAGATTTGACAGAAAAGGCAAAAAGTTACATATACGTTAACTAATATAATTTAAGTTAAATATAAATTGCATCACCAAATCAAAGACCCTCACATTACATATGGTAAGCACCTCATACTCCATCAACGTATATTGCCTTGGACTTGCGAAAGGCATCTACCGTCAACAGATCTCCATTATTCTGAAAAAAAAAAAAAAAAAAAATAACGGAGACCATTAGCGTAGCAATGCCCTTTTGTTTGTTAAATTATATTTTCTTAGTCAGATGATGAGATCACAAGCGATGGAATCCAAGAGGTAATCATGTAAAGTACATAAGCTACACTTGCTGGAACTTTTAGAGGGGCTAATTTATGCTCAGACTGGAAGGTGATCCGATTCCTCTTTTTCAGAAAACCATCGTTTCCCATCATTTCCTGTTCGGGTTCGGGGGCTTTGTAAATCCCTGAAGATCAGGGGTCGGGAAGTCGAAACTGCTCGATCTTGAAGATGATTTGGCCATAAGGAAAGAGTCATATCTTGCCTATGTTTCCCCATTTTTTAAAGAAAAATTTATTTCACATTATCATGAATAGCTGGTTAGGAGTTCTAAAATTCAGCGAAAGCATCAACATAGGAACTGGTAAATCGGGAAAGCTTATGAAAAAGAAGGATTCGTTAGTTTACTTCAATCGATCCATCAACATCGATGTAGCTTACAAAATCCTTAATTTGGTGCTGAAATGAACATCGTTGCCCCCACGACATATATACAAGGTAGTTTCAAAACCCCATTTGGGGACCATAGGAGAAAGAAAAATTAAAATAGGGTTTAGAATGGACGAGAAGGGATTGGCAACTTAGCAAAGAATACCGTACCTCGAAACGGGCATCGGGTTTTCCCGACCGACCTTGCTGATCTCATTGCTAGAGAAGCCGGGTCATCACCGACCGCCAAATGAAGCTCGTCCTTTCCAATTGAACATCTTTTACTTAGAAGAACAATTCATTCCTCGATAAACCGTTTTCCTCGATGAAACCTCTAATACTGTCGGGGAAGATGGAGCCTAACATGAAAGAGAAGAGCCTGTCTAGCTAGCCAAAGGAGAGCCTGCAACGAAGCCCCAAAACATTTCCAAAAAGATCTTGCAATTTTATTGGCAACATTTCTCTCATTGGAGCAGGCTAATCATCCTTGGCTACCAAACTGAGACTCTTATCTTCATGTTGAGGCCTCTCTTCCCAATCAAACCCTAGCTCTCTCTCTCTGTCGTTCTTTGGTTTCTGATTCCTGCATCATTTTATAGCCAACCAGAGAATAAAGATCAGATCCAATTTGCACCTGATTTTCTCTCCCTCCTATTTTTTCGAAGATTTATTGATTCGAATATATTCTCCATAGAGAGAAAAGAGAGGGAATTCTTGCACGACTACTTGTCCCTCCAGATTGGTATGCCCCTCTTAATTCTGAAGGCTACAAATATGGCAATGGCCAGCAGTTGGATTTGGTTAATTCTTGTGCAACTTGCAACAATGATAAGGAAAAAAAGCCAAAAGTATCAGCCCACTAATTTGTTTTCAGGAATTTTGTATATTAGAACCACAATTCTCCGTAAATAACAGTTCAAGCTGGAAGGAAAATAAGATAAATTTACTGAAGAAACCTTCGGCTATTAAATTTGACAAAAAAAAAAAACAAAACCTTTGGCTATTAATTGATTTTGTGAAGGGACTGCAGTAATTTGCTTTTCCATCGTGCCATTATGCTGGCGTTAGTTTTCATGGCATTGCAAAAAAAGTCAAAGTTTGGTCCAATATGATGAAAATGATTAGCATGATTAACGGGGTCAAAATCTGTAAAGCCGTGTCGTTTTCAAGTTATTCATGTTTATGCTTTGTCGGATTGGGATTCTCTTCATAAGTTTGTCCTGTCGAAGCTTGTCATCCCTACTAAACTGTCACACCCTCAAATTAAGTCAATGGTTATTGAGTTAAAATTAAAGAAAAAGGAACATTCTCGAGTATAGTTGAAAGGGAATATTTTAAGCGAGTGCGATGGAGTATTTCTCAAACAACAAAGTGAAGAAACTATGTAATGTTCCATCTATTGATATATGTAATAATTATTTTTAAAATTAGATTATTTCTAATTACAAATGCGTAATAAGTGTTTAGAGGCACCCCTTGATATGACCTAATTAAAATCTCTTTTGTTGATAAGTGATAAATAGTGGGAAAATTACCGAAAATGTTTTAAATCTACTATTCGAATGCCAATTCAGTCCCAAAACTTTTAATTTGGCTAATTTGATTCTGAATTTAGTTTTTCTAGCCAATTTTCACAGGAAATCACTGACATTGATGGTGTTCATTCTATGGGTGCAACTAACGCCAATGTAGTCAATCTTTATATTTTTTTAAAAAGTTCAATTTATTTTCTTTTAATTTATTTTATTTTTCCTTCTTCCTCTATTGGTCGCTGGGAACCTTGTCGAATCTAGCGAGAGCAAACCTAGCCCAAGACTAATGAGGTCACCCCTTGCGGACCGTTGCTTGTGGCTGATCGCTGGCTTTTTTGTTAAGGTTTGGTGATCAACGAAGGAAGAAGGGGAAAAAAAAAAGAAAGGGAAAAGTTCACAAAAAGGCATAAGACTTGTTGCAAAAGTGTAATTAAGTCTCAAAATTTTTAAAAAGTGCAATCAAGTTCTAAAACTTATCAAATTTGTGTAATTCAGTCCTTTCATTAACACCATTAATTTGGATAACGGAAAGTGCTAACGTGACATTTTTAATTAGTTTCTCTTTCCTAGTTGTCAATTTATATTATTTTCTTCTCTAAATCTCATTTAAATTAATATAAAAGACTCAAAAAGGCTCAAATTTTATTTTTATTTTATTTTTATAAAAAAAACTTGGAAAAAAAAAAAAAACAAAACAAAGACAGGGGCCTCTCCAATGGGGTGCCACCACCACCGCCCATCATCAACCCTAGGCGAGGGCGGCTGGCTTGGCCTAGCCCTTGCCGGCCCTAAGCAAGGGCCGAGGAGGCTTGCCTCGAACTAGGTACCTAAGTTTGGGTGACACCGACTCTCACCTTGGGTTGGCAACCCTCCCCAATTCTCGATGAGGGCAAACTAACCTTGTTAGGCTAGGCAAGGGCTAGCTTCACCTAGAATTGGGCACCCTCAATCCAAATCTAGGCGAGCCTTGTCAGTCCTCACTTGGGCTCGACAAGGCCTCGCATCAGCTTAGCGAGGGTTGCCGACACCAAGCAATGGTTGGTGTCACCTAGGGTCTACAACCTTCGCCAGCCACTCCAGCAATTGGCGTTGGTGGTGGTGGGGCCCTGTAAGAGAGCCCTGCATTTGTTTTTCTTTTTCCTATTTTTATTTATTTTTCAAATAAAATTTTGGCCTTTTTCTTAGTTTTTAATTTATTTTAAATAAGATTAAAAGAAGAAAATAATTACAAATGACAAGTAAGTGAGAGAAATTAATTAAAAAATGTCACATCAATATTGATAATGTTTACAACCACCGGAGTTTACCCCGGTGGCCACATTTCCAACTTGGAAGGGGAGGTGGAGGGTTTGAATCCTCACCTTCTCGGGGGGTTGGGGTGGGGACGCATTAGTTTCAGGAGTGAGTTTCGACTCTCACGCTTTGCAAGGAGGCAAAACAAAAGTCTGAGAGTGAGCGTTAGAATAGGAATAAAGTAGGACCGACAAAAAAAAAAAAAATTGACGGTGTTTACGAAGGAATTGATTGCACTTTTAAAAAAATTTAGGATTTAATTATACTTTCACGATAAGTTGTAGGACTTGTACTATACTTGTTGCAAAAAGAAAAGAAAAATAAAGAAAAGGAAATATATAAAAAATTGCCCATAACATCGGTTGTGTTATGTAAGACAGCCGACATTCATATCAATAATTTTCAACCAAAATTGACCAGAATAAATAAATTATCAAATTGTCAAAAAATTTATAATTAAATTGGACAAATTAAAAGGTTTAGAACTGAATTAATGTTCGTATTATAGGTTTAGAACTTCCTTGATAATTTTTCCAATTTATCAGCTTACTCTTGGTAATTATATTTATGCTTTGAAGTCAGTACGAAGCTTACAAAATCAGTAAGTCTAGTTCACAGGCTCGAGGTATATAGATGAAGTGCCTATATAGAGGACCAGACGCCCTCACCTTCCACAGAACCAAACATATATACAGCCTCACTTGTGCACGGGCAGGCAATGTAGGACTTATCCCTACCTAGAGGCCTCTTTTTTTTTTTTTTTCTAATTAGTAATAAATTTAGCAACTTGGCGAGATTTCGACAAGCGATAAATTCGGATCAAAGTTTTAAAGAGTTAGCGAGACTCGCTCATGGGCTTGAAAGACACATTTAGAATGCATGTAGAAGTCCAGTGCACGTTAAAAAGGAGATTTTCAAATGGTCTCACCTTACGTGAAACTTGATATACATGTATATACATATTTATTTGTGCATATTCAAGCCACGTGAGGCTTTGATCTGCTCGTCTTTCGGCGTCGTGGAGATCGAAATTCGCCATAAACCGAAAATGACTGGTTGACTTCTGATTTTCCGAAAGAAAAAGGCAGAATAAAATCTCTTAAAGGAGCTTTTATTCTGCCTCGATGGCGTCAAATAATATGCTCTATTCGTCAAAAGCCGAAACACAAGGCCGAATTTAATTTTCTCACCAAAATATATTCATCTTTCTAATTTCTAAATGTAAATTATTTTCAACGATTTTACAAGCATCGCGTTAATATGTTTTACAGCTTTTAGGTACTCAAAAATGAAATCAAATCCCGATTCCAAATTTCAAAAGCTCAAAAAAAAGGCTCGTATCGAATACGCACCTACTTTTAAAAGTATCAATTTGTTCTCGATTAGTCAAGGGCAAACCTTGCCCCGACCAAATAGAAAAAAAAAAAAAAAAAGCGTAAATCTCGCCCGAGAGAATTTTATTTATGAGTGTAGGCTAGGTAGAAAATAGCATTAAGTGTGAAAAATAATTTTTGTTTCAAGTTGACAAAAATAAAATATCTTCCAAAAGTAATTGTGGAAACGAATCTACTCTCTCTCACCTTAGGGCAAAGATCCGGATGCATTTAAAGATGCTTCACGTGCACAGATGGGCTTCCAACTACACGATGCATCTTCTTGCTCTCTCTTCCTTCCCCTTGATTGCCCTTAATTTGCAGGTTAGGCTTATAATAGTGATTGTCATCATCGACCCATTCTCGATTAGTATTGGTACGAATCGATTCGATACGATTCAACAGTTCATTGTTCTTTGACCTATCGAAGAGGTGGTTTTTGACCTACACTATATTTTGATAGTTTCACACGATATAGAAATCGCAATTTTTTTAACTATAAAGGATGCGGCACATAAGCTTTATTTTTTATGTCTAAACGGGATACATTATAAAAAAGTAAGGCCTTCCGATAAATTTAATTATGCTGAGCATGTATTCAAAATTAAGATATGTCCATCTTCTATCACGCACCGTACAAATAACTCTTCTCTTTAGCATTTATTTACTTAAATATGTGTATGCCTATGTTAAAAAAAAAAAGATACTTTATGTAATCTTAGGATCAAATCTGGTTATCGATTCATGGGTCGTGAATGTGCAATTTCAACTCATTTCTTGATTTACAATTGACTAATTGCTCTATCTCGATTCAATGCATCATGCATGCAAACAAGACCATGCATGTGTAAATGACTCTAGAGATTGCACGAATGTAAGTGATTGAGGCACCGATCTTGACCGAGGAAAACGAACAATTACTCCTTTCAAGATTAAATTAAATTGGTAATTATGTTGCAATAAAAACGCTAAACACGCTTGTTTTTCATTGATGCTTATTTATGTAATTGTAGCGAGAAAAATCATGATATAAGTATAGAAAATAGACTAAATTGAATCCTGATGTAAAATTCACGTGAATTTCATCAGATTTGATGGTCCAAATACAATATCATCGATATATTGACTTCATCGAACGCTTTCTCTCGTTCAGTGCACATCGATAATAGTCCACCCCCAAGGACTAAAATGCAGTGAAAGAGTACACTCGAAGATGGTCAAAAAAACCGGAAAGAGTACACTCGAAGAGGTGAATCAGCAAAAGCGATAATGGGGGGAATCAAGGGCCCAGATTTCATGGGAGAAAGCGGAGACCAGTCAACCAATCCCGCAGCGCCACTTGTCGCGCGACCCATCACTCCAGCCCACTAGCCAAGGATGGTCCCTCTTTAAAATCTTTCCCGTCTTCTTCCACATGCTTACTACAGAAGTCACAGCTCACTTTTCAAGAACCCCAAGAAAGGAAAAGAAAAGAAAAGAAAAATCAAACCAAGAAACCAAGATGGATGAGCAAGCGGAGATGGTATTCTCGCTACTCGTTTCAGATTCACAGTAAAAAAGGATTTAAAAAAAGCGACCGATGTTGAGTTGAGTTGTCACCTGGATAAAAAAATGACCGAAGAAGCGGCAATGGTACAGCAGCTGATTGATTGAAGTTTCAACGAGTTGCCTTTAAACAAATTTGGCATTGTGACCTTGCTTCAGGTTCCGGAGTCTCCGCCATGTGAGATGCCTCTCGATCCCTGAGCCTCTCTCTCTTTCTCTCTCTTGATGTGCCTTATGTGATGCAGGTTTCCACTCTTATAATGCAACCTGGAAGCTTCACTGCCATCTCTGTCCTCCCTCTCTCCACTCTGTTGTCAGTAAGACAATTTCAAGATCCTCTGCTCTGTCATTTACTATTATTTTTCTCTTTCTTTCTTGCTTGCTTCTTGTTTTCTTTTCTATCATTTTGCTTCGCTCAGATGATCATAATACATGGTGAAAGATGTTTGTTCGTTTTTACCTCTTATTTAATGCTTCGACCATAAATATGGAGGCCGCTTGGATTTTGCGTAGTCAGGCTTCTCACTCGCTTCATGTGCCCTTGCCATTTAAAATTGCGCCGTCACGGGTCCATAAAATCTAGTTCTTCAGGAAAAGAAAGGGCGAATCTTTTTCAAGTCAATGCTTGCTGAGTGATGGAATTAAAAGGGTCGGGCTAAGATGATTGATTTTGCTTAGGATACTGGAGCGCGAGCGCTGCAGGAACAATGGGTTGCACTGCTTCTGTTTGCTTGGCTGGGAAGAAGAAGAAGCTGAGCATCCCGGAAATCGCCGTGTTCGTCCCTTCGATGCGATTGCCGGTCCAATCCAATCTTCAAAGGGCTCTCAAAGGACTAGTTCCGCGGGATCTCGTCGACAGGTTATCGGCGCTGCGGAATCAGATTCTTTTACTAGCAGAGGACACTGGTTAGTGCTCTTAGAAATAGCTACTGATTGCAACACCATCTGAAAGTTTTGGCATTGTTTGATTGATGAGGAAGTGGGAAAAGGGTTGAGTTTTAGTTGGATTCGGAATTTTAGACTCCAATCAAAGAGTGATACCATGACTGACTATTCTGTTCCAGTGTCAGAGGTTGTAGCCAGTAAAAAATTTCATTTGCGTAGCATTTGCGAAGAGTGAAAGATTTCTGTTTTCTTTTTTCTGCTAAATTAGATGGATCCGCCGCGAATGAATTGACGCGAGCTCTGGAGGAGTACTTGACTCTTGTGATTGGGCTGACGAAGAAAGGTTTGGACTATTGAAATTGCTCCCTCCCTTTTGCATGTGAATGCTGCCGGAGTTCCCTCTTTGCGACTCAATTATGGGTTTGATCTGCAGAACAGAGTCTCGAGGAGTCGGTGGAATTTAAGTGGAAAACCTTGGCGATGGACGGCAAGTAAGAAGCTTATGTAGATTGCACAACCTTCAAATTTCTGTCTTGTGAGTTGCGAGTGATGAGTGGGGTTGAAATTTGATCAGCAGGAAGCCTCCGTGGCGAACGCCTGGTTCGAATTATTGTCCGTCATTCACATGATGGCCATGGTGACGCTATCCGAGGCGAATTCGCTGATGATCCCCAAGGATCATTCTGGCTCTGAAGTGAGGACCGTTTCCGCAGGTATGGGATTCAGTTTCTCGCCCACGCAGCTATAACTGATGTCCATTCTATCTTTACTAATTCCTGATGGATGCTTTTGTTATCAGACTGCAAGAGGGATGCGGTCGACTTGTTATTGAAGGCGTCGGGGTACTTGGAGTTTTGCATAAGGGAGGTACTAATGCGCATCCCGCCCGAGCTAAAGTATGCGACTTAACCCAAATCTCAGATTTCATGGCTTCGAGGCACAATACCTACATGATGTTTTGGGGCTATCTTCATTGATAGGGAAAGACTGCCAAAAGATTTGCAGGGCGGTGTACTGGAGGCTACATATATTCAAGCTCTAGGACAGGTAAAAATGTTATATTACAAATCCCAGAACTGGGGTGGGTTCAGGTGAATAGATTATAGTACAGGCTCTTTGCTGTGTAACTAAAGATAGCGATGTTCAAAGAAAAATCGGTAATCATAGGATGCTTAAAAGCACAAATGCAGATAGATAATTTAGTGGTGCTCATGAATTGCTCTGCGCATTTACTGTATTAACATATTCAGGGAACCGAAATTCAACTGGGATTGGCTGTTGAGAGCCAAAAGGCCAGCTTGTCGGTCAAGAGGAGGTTGGCGTGCGAGCAATTAACCTATTTTAGTCAGGTCAGTGAGAACTCGTTCCTCCTCATTTCGACTTTGGATTGATGAAAATTATCAGAAGCCCCACATGGTTTTGTCGTACGACAAAAAGTTTCTCAGTTTATTCGTGTGGGGCTATGCAGAAAAGCCGTTCTGCTTTATTTTGATTATGACTGACGTCTCTCCTCTGTTCATCAGGCTCACGCCTGCTTGTCTGAGTGCGACCTTAGTCACGGGTATGGAAAGAAGCAACTGCTGTTCATCAAATGGAAGTACCTCGAAGCAAAGGTTCTTAATTCCGTGTATTTTCATTCGTTTCGATTCAAAATAAAGAACTTCGGTCTGTGTCAATTCAGCAGCAGTACAGAGTCTAATTGCTGTGAAAATCATCAGGCCGCCGCTTATTACTACCATGGACTAATCTTTGATAAGGGAAACGAACCGTCCTGTCAAGTTACCGCCGTGTGCTGCTTTCTGGCCGCTGAAGAACTCCTAGCAGAAAGCAAGAAGGCATGCCTAAGCTTTTGCCTTGCGGATCCTGTGTCTAGGTTGGTTTTTTGCGACGCTGCCTTAGTCCCTATCTCAATTTTCCTTATTTTCTCGAGCCATTTCATCATCGATTTGCTCCTCTTTTCCCTTGGCAATAGGATCCCTCCGCTCTGGGGCGTCATGAAATACTTGTATCAGAAGATCCCCGAAGTCGCATCGAGGAAATCTGAAACGTATGGATACCTTTTAGAACAGGAAAAGTAAGGACTTTCCTTAGTACGTCTCTCTAATGTCGATCATCGTACTTGCTTACCGGGTAGATGCACAGCTTTGAGCGATTCTTGTCATAATTTCAGAGAACTCTTTTCTATTCTGGTGTCACAGGGCTCTGCAGACACTGCCTGATCCGCCCGAGTTCCAGTTGTCTTTGAGACCGGATGACTACGAATTACCCGAGATCGATCCCGCCTGGGACCGTGGCAAGTGGGAGATCGAAAGCCAGACCCTCAAAGAACACCTCAAAGATCACGAAGACGAGATCGAATCTTGAGGACACGGCTCGAATGACACTGACCGAAACCGCGAGCGTTCCTTGTTACTCACAGCCCACGACAGTTTTAGAGGGAGCTGACAGATTACTTGAGGAGAGCAACGCATTGCATCAGGCAAATAATCTGTTGCGAGAAGGCCTGTTTCAAGACCGGTCAGATTGTGAAGAATCGGCTCGAGTAATCATCTCAGGACAGCCCCCTCGTCAATCTTAAACCTATACGTATACTGAAAATAGCCAAGAAAGCAAGAAAGTAATCTGCTCGAGTTTTTGTTTGTTTGACGCTTTAGTTCGGTTTGGTTTGGTTTTTGTACTTAGGAAAATGTTGTTATGCGACAGCTTTGTATATTAGGGGACTTGTTGACTATTAACATGGTCATGTTACAAGTTTATGATATCATGAATGGTGCTTGTTGGATCTTCTCCTTCCTCTTGCTATTGATGATCTTGTCCTTTATAGAATTTCAAAAGTTTGGCCCACCGCACTCGATGTGGCTGCTTGCTTACAGATCTAGTCCTCTTTAATTTCGGCATTCGTGCCCCTTCAGTTTTATTTTATGCAATCAAGCCCTTTAATTTCTTGGATTCGCATAATTCGATTTTGTAAGTTTTACTTTATGCAATCAAGTCATTTAACTTTATTGGTTTGTACAATCAAGTGCTTCGCTTACCCACCGTAACTAATGGTGTCAAATTTAAGATCCCTCTTTTCCTTGTTTTTCTTTTTTGATTTATGCTCATTTGACACCGAATCAGCATTATGTCATTTTCTATTGCATAAGCAATGCCACATCATTAATTACTATGGCAATTTAGTCAGGATGGTTGATTGAGGGTATTTGATTGCACAAATTAAGAAAATCGAATGACTTAATTGCACAAAATAAAACTTAGATGACCAAATCACACAAACCCAGAAAGTTATAGAGAATTAAAAAAAATAAAAGTAAGGAGACCAAACTGAACAAACAAAATTTAAAGAATTGGATCTTGAGTTTGCTTCTTTGTTCATAGAGATGGTTATGGAATGAGTTTCAACCATAAGGTTAGGTTTAACTTGTCACTCAACTTTGATCATAGCAAAAAGAAAATTTTTGTAATCCTTTGAGCCCGGCTCAACCGGGTTGGGCCGGGCCGGGATAAGGGCAAATTAGTCTTATCCAAACTTGTGGGCCACCAAACACCATGATCATGTCTATTTATTTTCTATCTCCAAAATACTCATAAAACCACATAACTAGTGGTAGAAAAATAGAAGGTGCTCGGTCAGTAATTCCTTTGGTCATGTCGGATTTCCCACTTCTTTTCCGTAATCTTTGAAACTAAAAGGCAAAGGTTTTGATGCCATCCCATGTTAATATGTGTCGATGTGATTGAGGATCCACTTAAATGGTGGAATCGACATTATGATTCTTGAATGACGAGCCTAAGTTGTCTTTTGGCTTGGCCCAACTCCTCTTTCCTCTCCATCTTCTAGTTCTCTTTTCTTTTTCTTTCCTTTCATAATAGCAAATGGGATAATCTTTTCATTTAGGATTTTTCAGCGATGGACTTTAACTAATTATACTATTCAATTAACTGTATTACCTAACTAAAATAAGTAGAAAAGGCTCCCTTCTTTTTTTATGTGCTTCAACAGAAAGAAACGTACAAGTGATGGGGTGCCGTGAGAGGTGGACCCCTGCGCTAGTGCCTCCCCGGATTTACATCGCCGCCGCCATTTGTATGCGGCGGTTCTCGGGTCACTAAAAAAAAAAAAAAACGTACAAGTGACCCCTTTTTATCATTAAATCAGGATGAAAATTGGTTCAACTTCACACGTTGCGTTATTTATCAAAATTAGCAAATTCAGTAGATCTACTTTGGCCAACGGAAATGGCTAGGCATTTTGCGCACGAACGGTGCTGTTTACAATGCTTTATTGCTTTAATATGTCAAAGAAAAGAACCATGTAAATGCGGGGAAATCAAATGTTTTATATTCTCTCGATCTAGCTGAGAAAAAAATTTCATGTGCATGATTAACACGATAGTGCTTGATCAAAGAAATAATTTTTCGTACCATCCATAAATACAAGATGAGAAGATGACTGAAAAAATCCCTTGTTGCGACAATTAAAACCATGAGAAAATTATCCTCATTTGCGCAGGTTTTTCATTAAAAACAAACTAAGGTTGGTTTTTGGCAAAAAAGTTAAAGAAAAAATCAATACTTTGTCGCAAGTAGCTGATTTTTCAGCAAACAAAGAATAATTTACTTATAGAGAAATGGCCACTAATTCACTAAATTTCGCGAATGTACATATATAAAAATCTTCGGAGTATGCTATATTAACTAGATAGACACTCCAAAATCCTTATATTATATACTCTAGGAAGTCCTTCATCTGCTCTTCGTCGTTTCGATTTAGCACGACTTCTTGTGGGGTTGGATAATTTCGATCACTGGAAAGCAGCGACAGTCTGAGATCGTGGGAAATACCTGATACCCTGAAATTCATGCGACCACACTTTTTTCGGTGCGGTCAAAAGTACCAAGATCGACACATCGTAACGCGACAAATTTTAGATAGTGCAAGTAATTATGAGCTCATCACACCACGTTGGACAGAAGGAAAACCTAGTGAAAAGGACGTGGCGGATGCTAGTGCCAAAATCACGAATATTATATATAATATCAGATGTCCTTCCTCGAGGGAAAGCAAAATTTCTCTTTTAAAAAATTTGTCTTCTTTTATCTTCCGGCCATGCATAAATCAGGTAGCATAAATTTCAAGCAAAGAAATGCTACCTAAACCATCGGGAAGTGAAAAATGCGAACATGCAGAAACGAGATCGATCTTCAGCTTATCCATTCATTCCCAGTTTTTAATGTTCGATGAAGCACTCGAAGATAGCCAGGGGACCGTTCCGGCAGAGGCCCTGCAAACTTCTCTGCAGAAACCTGCAGAGAATGAGGAGGAGCTTCAACTTTTAAGGTTGATGCTCGGCCTCTGCAGGTTACCTGCAGATTCAGTGGGTTCGCCCGTAACGCGAACTGCAACTTCTCTGGTTGCCGTCGTTATCAGAAACGAAAGAAGGGAACAGTGGAGTTCTCGAAATCATTGAGAAAAGAAATAATAAGAAGAAGAAGAAGAAGAAGAAGAAGAGGAAGAAGCGAAACGTGCGTACGAAAACGAAGGTGATCGACACCCACGCGAAGCGTTGAACTCTTACACGGTATGCGTTAACACGCATTTCCACATCAGACCACTCACGCCATTACTTTCGTTTTCTGGTTCTTTTTCAGCACTTTTAGTGGCTGAAAAAACCGATGGGATGCATCAGAAATTCCAAAAAAAGTAGGGAAGAAATAAACCGTCTTCATCAACTTGATCGACATTTCCTATTCGAGAGTATTATCAAGTGGAATGAGTTCCATCAACAGTCAGCTCAGATATGTCAAACCCATGTCTGCCACATGCTAAACACACTCCCAACTCCAACCGAAAGAAAAGAAGAAGAAG
Organism: Eucalyptus marginata; assembly: GCA_014182565.1. Lineage (NCBI taxonomy): Eukaryota > Viridiplantae > Streptophyta > Magnoliopsida > Myrtales > Myrtaceae > Eucalyptus > Eucalyptus marginata. The sequence goes on along the minus strand of CM024592.1, from coordinate 52,285,182 downwards.
CCAAAAGCAAAAACCCAGAACGTCCTGAAGTCGTCTAAAGGAAAGAAAGAAGAAAGGACCCCGCTTTTTTTTTTTCTTATAGATGCAGAGAGAGATCGAGGTTTACTCTGTCGTCGTCGACATCGTCGTCGTCATCCTCCTCGCCGGCGTAGTCCATTGGCGGGCTCATCTCCACGAACCCGTGAAGCGCCGGGCGGTGGCCGGGCGCGGCCCGGAGAGGGTCGAGCCACGCGGGGGGAGGGGGCGTCGGGAGAAGCGCCGGCTGCGGCGGCGACGGCATTGCGCGGGCCGGCGCGGGGTCGACGAGGAGCTGCTGGTGGCCACGGGCGGCGGCGCGCTCCCTCTTGTGGGCGTTCTGGTGGCCGCCCAGGGCCTGGGAGGTGACGAACTTGCGGGAGCAGTAGAGGCAGGAGAAGACCCTCGGGGGCTGCGAGGGCGGGGAAGGGGGCTGGGACGGCGGCGGAGGATGGGGGTAAATGAAGGGGTGCGGGTGCTGGTGCTGGTGCTGGTGCTGGTGCTTCGGCTGCTTGCTGTTGTGGAGGGGGTGGTGGTGGTGGCCGGGGTGCTTCGAAGGTGGCTTGGAGGAGGGAGAGGTGTGGCTGAGGAAATCGTAGAAGTTGTAGGAGTCCGCCATTAATTTCTGCAGTTGGATTCTGACGGCTGCTGCTTTGGGTTTGCAGAGGAGGAGGAGAAGAAGAAGGAGAAGAATAAGAGAGATAGAGAGAGAGAGAGAATATGGAAGGAAGGAGGAGAGAGGGGTTTAAATGGGGGTTTAAGTAGGGAAGGACGAAAAGGCCCCCACCTCCTCCCACCGGATAAGAAGTTTCATAAAATTGGCATCTTTTCTCAGCCTTAAGGTTTTTCATTTTTCTAGACAAATATCTCGAAAACTCATATTGTGTTAGGGATTTCGGAAGCGAATTTTCAGATTGCAAATCACTTGCCGGTCTTGAAAAGTATGGTTGTCATGTTGATTCTTTATGTATGAATAACTTCATTTTGTTCCCGTCTCGAATATTTTCTATCTTCTTGGCCCCACTTTTTGAATTTAAATAGGGATATAAACTGATCGAGCAAGGATGAGACCAACGGGAACATTTGACCCAGCTTGACCTAATTGGGCCCGACTTTTTTGGGTTAGCGCTATATGTTTGGCTCGAGATAAAGAAAGAAAAAAGGCCAAGAACGGAAATTACTTGAGCTATAGCTCAGTTCATTTTGCCATATCATTGTTTCTACAAAAGAATATCATTCCTTATCAACTCTTACAGTTCTCATACAACTTACCTAAATTCACTAGGAAACAATAGATTCCATCAAAGAAAGGAAATTCACGTGGCTCAACTTTAACATGGAATAATTATTATCACCCCCATTGAAGTTTTTACGGTTAATTTCATATGGTCATGACTTTATCGGGGTGTATAAATAACAAAATATGACTTATCTCCTAAGTTCTTAATCTCGTCTACTCCAAATATCAAATATGTCGCAATATTTTAAGTTTGAGAAAGCCAAATGAGTCAGCAACGGAGAGGGGGGGAAATGGGAAGAGGGAATTGAAAGGAGAGAATGGTGGGATCTCCATGGAATTGTCGAACAAGAAATGGGGAATTGGAATCAGAATCAAAACGGAATGATGACGGGAAAGGACGTGAAGTGGCAACTCTCTCTCTCTCTCTCTCTCTCTCTCTCTCTGTGCGGTACGGCCACGTGTGTATCTGTCCTTCATACTCGCTTTGCGCGATGCTGCTTGGTCTGCAACAGCGACAACAGCGAGGGACGGCTACGGGCGAGCCAATCATCCGATGACCCAAAATTCCCCACTTCTCTTAACGCATTCTTCCTTCTTTTCTCAACCAATCCAATCCACCAGTGGAATCTGTTGCAGCGTACATTACATATGGTTCGGCACTTCGCACCCAAAACCAGATTAAAGACAATCGCCCTCCATTAGCGTCCTAATCATTGTATGTCTTAACTCTCTTCTTAGGTTTAACTCAACAGCACTCTCTCGCTCTTTCTAGGATTGCCTAACTTATTTTGAATGTGAAGACTTGTCTCCGAATTGATTATAAAGTTGGTTTACAGAAAAATCTGAACTTTTCAAGAACTGGGTTCACGCATATTTCATTACAATGAATCTGTAAATCCGAATCTTGAATTAGTATATGTGTCTCTCTCATTACTTTCGAGGTGGATTTATGAAATTGATTTTACAGAAAGATCTTAACTTTTCAAAAATGAGTTCACGCATATTTCGTCACAATGAATCTGTAAATCCAATTCTTGAATCAGTATCTATGTCTCTCTTGTCGCTTCACAGAGAGTGACGCTGCTTTAGTGTGTGCGTGTTGCTATTGGAGTGAACTCCCATAAATGAAATCGACTCTGTTTGAGCACATTCATACCAACGCATGCGGTTTTCTGTTGGTGGAATGTGTGGATGGAGAGAGAGAGAGAGAGAGAGAGAGCATAAAGGGCAAAACGTTTCCCTACAAACGAACCTGATAATTATGGCTAGCATAGGTCATCCCAAACTAAATTATAGACATAATCATCCAATCTTTGAACCGGGTATACATGCAGCAAAGTCTTCCCACTTTAGTATCTATGGCATGCTTTTCGATAGGTTCCCTTGGTTTTTTCTGCTGATTTGGTCTATATACCTAGTTGCATATTCGATAGGGTAGAATCTTAGTTTCCAATTATGCAATCATCGAGCCCTATTCTCTTCTTGCAAACACAATCCCTTATCACCACACAAGCCTACATTGCACTCCCCAAAAAGCCTATGAAAGGGGATGAGTTTGGTTGGTTGATGCAAACATATCATTTCTCCATATGACTGAATTACGGAGTCATAATGAGATTTTACATTGGTACAGATACTCCCTCGTCCATCCAATAGTTTTAAGCTTTTCAGACAAGACAGACGTGTGCATAACTTTATCTCAATATGCATGCCATCGCAATCCCATATTCAAATAAAGATGGATATGCTTTAAAAAGAAGGACGTGATTACATAAGATTCAGAATCGATGAAAATCATTTTGTACAATACTGTCTGCCATTTTCCGTGTCTAGCGCTCGAGATGGTTGACAATAATAACAAGACAAAGGAGGTCCTTTTCAAGTGTATTTATCAATCATCTAAGACCTCAATGAAGACTCTTGCTTCACTAGAGTCCTTCTCAATCTTGAATGTGCGAAAGAACAATTGTCACTTCTACTTAACACACAACTTTTCAAACTTAAGTACTTAATCCTAGATTAAGGGATGCATGTTCTAGAATGACGGAGAGTGGGAACTAGAGTTCGCAAAAAAGAGATCATACGATAGAGAGGATAGACTGGTGCGAGCTAATAAGAAATCCACTCGAAAAAAATAATCCATTTTTTTGGGATTTTCATTACAAACACATTTCTAGGTTTTATTTAATGGAGATGATGTGTTAGTACACTTGATAGAATATAAAAAATAATAAATCACGCATTCATTTAACAATTTAAACTTTTGAAATAGTTGACAGTGATCCCATAAAATCTTTCGACACTAACCAATGGGATTGAAAAGGTAAAACTTCTAATCGGGACGTAAGCTATTGCATAGAAGTGAAGGTCGTGCAATTCTTTCCATCTCTATTAAGAACCCCTAATCAATGTTTTTTCACAAATTGCCCTCATTGGGGCTTCATTAGAACAGGTCAGTTTCAACTTTTGGAAAGAGGGAGAAAAGTGATGTGGCGATCGGTGCTGTTGCTAAGGTAGGGGCGAAAAATCGAGGCCCCAAGGGACTGCCGTCATGTCGGGCGACCAATTTAGGAATATTACATTCAACTGAGGACGATCCTCCATCGTGGGGTCACGATCGAACAGTCCCGAGAAAACAACAAAGCTGCAGTAAACAACAAAAACAGTTATTCTCACTCGCCATCCGCGTCGAGGGGAAATAACAACACCGTCCCTAGGGCTAGCTTGAGGACACGTACCCTACACAAATTCTTGTCGGGAGGCTGAATGACCCAATCACTAAGCCGAGAACGCTAGGGGCCGGGGCCGATGGGGGACACTCCCTAGGCTTCTTTTCCCCCCTTCTTGGTGACATTTCTTGATGGGATGGGTGAACCAAAAGATGGTATCTTGTCAAAGCATTTCTTGGTTGAGCCCGAAAAAAGAAGTTGAGTTGAGCGAAGGCCAATCCCAATGGCTTTGAGGGGAGAAAAAGTTGAAGTCTTTCAGCTTCTTAGGAAGTTGTGTTACTGTGGACGAAACGAGGACATGTGATCTGTGGGGGCATCGTGGGGGTGCTTGCAGTACTTTTTCCTCAAATGGTTTGGTCTTAGGAGGGTCGGTTCTTTCCAGGAGTCCTCCAAAGGTTGGAGAAACGGTGCAAGTTTTGGCAATTCCTAGGATGCGCAGGCTGAGTGTGTCACCATCTTTTCACTGAGCTCTCTAGCAAGGGATAAAGGGAGAGAAGCCAGCAGGAAGCGCAGACGGCTAATTAAGGAAATATTCGGTCAAGTTTCTTTGTCACAATAGATTTAATGTTTAGTCCCCTCAACGTTGTCTACTAGTTTAAAGTCATAGTAGATCAGTAGACAGAGACTTCCCTAAAAATCCTGAAGTTTCCAGCACATCAGAGATTGGAATCCCCTTAAGTATAGCTCAACTTGTAGTCCTGCAAGTAGACTAGATCTTCAACTAGTCGTTTCGGACTGGGCAAATCGATTGTGTAAAGAAATTCTTTTTGATACTTCTATGGGCGAATCTGAACGGTGATTTTCTAGGCTCAACCTCGAAGCCTATACTTTTTCCTAGGCATGGCATGAGGGTGCTTAAGTCCACCCACTCAAGAGTATATCATCACCTTAAAGATAGCGGTGTTGTCAAAATACCCTACTTGTGCACTTGATCATGTAGACTTGTCAGGGCATAAGGGCTCGAAAGGCACTTTTGGCCGCGTTCTTGTAAAGGCTATTTACCTGTAAAGCTCGGCACAGTTGGGTCCATGATAGCCTAGCCCTGCCCACATGTTTAGTAATTTTTTTTTTTGGACAGGTCTGGATAACAAATTCGAGTCGAGCTTGTTTACTGATCACCTCTATTTTTATAATTTGCAGTGGTGATGTCTTATCTTTTCAAAAGAGTAATTTTATATTCTCGCGGGATTATAATCCAAACATTTTAGAATTCATTTTCGTGCGTTATCTATAAGGACAATAGTACATTGTTTTTGCCAATCTTATCCACTCCATTCATCAGTCGGATAGTGATTTGACGCCGCGATGCAATCATCGATCAAAGCAAATTGATTAGTTGATGGTCGCTGCTCTTGAACACTGCTCTCTGACCGATGGCCAACTTGGTGACTGATATTTCCACGCCCCCACGCCCCCCACAAAAACAAAAATTCAGCTACAGCAAGAAGAGAATCTTATAGTCACTTCAATAGAAGAGTTATGTTAAATGGTGTATCGAGACACTTATTAATGTGAATACTCAAAGGTTGGCTCCCTGCACTCCGTCGGCTCTCTTCATTTCGCCTTGGAATCTCAACCCGGCCTTTTTTCGGATACACAGCATCGGGGCGGCCTTTTCCTTTTTGGCTTGGGGAAAAATTACCGGGAACTCGTATGCCTCCCATCTATTGAAAATTGCTCTTGCCAACCACGACGAAAAATTGCTAACTTTTGATAGTTTCAGAATCACACATACGTTAAAAAAGTTACTGAGTATATATGACGTAATTACTAAATTGTGATGGGAGAAACTTACTGTGTAGTGAATGAAATTGACCAAACTCTTTATATGCACTGACGTAGCTTCATTGATCATGCGAGGCCGATTTAGCATCCACATGACACTCTTTCGATGTCACATTTTTAATCTTTTAATAAAATTTTTGATTTTTTATTATTTTTTTCTTTTTATTTTATTTTATTTTATTTTATTTTTCCCTCTTTTTACAATTTTTGATTTTATTGTAGAGTGGCTGGCTAATGTGGACAATTTTTTAATCTTTTAATAAAATTTTTGATTTTATTATTATTTTTTTTTTTTATTTTATTTTATTTTATTTTATTTTATTTTTTCCCTCTTTTTACACTAGGGACGCTGGTCCGTGGGCAAGGGTTGTGATGCCCTCACCATGGCTTGCAATAGCCTGGGTGAGGAATCGCAACTCCTTCATTGGCCACAACAAGGGCTTCGCGGCCCTCGCCTAGGGGTTGGTGGCCCCGTTGGCCCTATGTAAAAGAAGGAAAGAGAAAAGAAAACATAAAAAATAAAAATATTAAAAAATTTAATTTTTCAAAATTAAAAATTTATCCAAGTCGATGCTAGTCGCGTCACGTACTAACCGCGCCATGTAAGACAATTGACACCGACTTGATTATCATGTAAGTGATAGTTGACCAAAATTAGCATAAAAGACCTAAATTGGTAATTTGTTAAGAGATTTATGACTAAATTGGCACAATTAAAATGTTTATGATTGAACTGATATAATTAAAAAGTTTAAGACTAAATTAGCCGCCATATAATTTGTTTAGGAATTTTTAGACAATTTTTCCTTAGAGTGAGAGAGTGAACCCTATTCAATCTTGTTAGCTAATTAGATTAAATTTCAAGACTCTTGTTGTTTTGTAGTATCTCTTCTTCAATATTTTAATGACATATCCGTATTATTTTATCCATCAATGGTTTTGACCAAATATTACATTAAAGATAGTGGTGTTGTCAAAATACCCTAATCGTACACTTGATCATGTAGACTTGGCAGCCCATGGGTCCGTCAGGGCACAAGGGCTCGAAAGGCACTTTTGGCCACGTTCTTGTAAGGCTATTTACCTGTAAAGCTCGGCTCAATTGGGTCCATGATAGCCTAGCCCTGCCCACATGTTTAGTAATTTTTTATTTTTTGGACAGGTCTGGATAACAAATTCGAGTCGAGCTTGTTTACTGATCACCTCTATTTTTATAATTTGCAGTGATGATGTTTTATCTTTTCAAAAGAGTAATTTTATATCCTCGCGGGATTATAATCCAAACATTTTAGAATTCATTTTCGTGCGTTATCTATAAGGACAATAGTACATTGTTTTTGCCAATCTTATCCACTTCATTCATCAGTCGGATAGTGATTTGACGCCGCGATGCAATCATCAATCAAAGCAAATTGATTAGTTGATGGTCGCTGCTCTTGAACACTGCTCTCTGACCGATGGCCAACTTGGTGACTGATATTTCCACGCCCCCACGCCCCCCCAAAAACAAAAATTCAGCTACAGCAAGAAGAGAATCTTAGTCACTTCAATAGAAGAGTTATGTTAAATGGTGTATCGAGACACACTTATTAATGTGAATACTCAAAGGTTGGCTCCCTGCACTCCGTCGGCTCTCTTCATTTCGCCTTGGAATCTCGACCCGGCCTTTTTTCAGATACACAGCATCGGGGCGGCCTTTTCTTGTTAGGCTTGGGAAAAAATTACCAGGAACTCGTATGCCTCCCATCTATTGAAAATTGCTCTTGCCAACCACGACTAAAAATTGCTAACTTTTGATAGTTTCAGAATCACACATACGTTAAAAAAGTTACTGAGTATATATGACGTAACTACTAATTTGTGATGGGAGAAACTTACTTTGTAGTGAATGAAATTGACCAAACTCTTTATATGCACCGACGTAGCTTCATTGATCATGTGAGGCCGATTTAGCATCCATATGACACTCTTTCGATGTCACATTTTTTAGTTAAGTCATTGAAATGCAAACCGTTTTTCTGACAATTCATATTGTTAATCATTAAGTGGGTAAATAATTTTAATCTGTTATATTGCATGATGTTATAAGTGTGTCCAATGATCAATTCCTATTTCTATGCCTACCTTAGATAGAAGAGCTTAATTTGTAGAATTCAACGCAATTTGATGAATTATCCTTGGGTCAACTTTTTCCTAAATGCACGTGTTATCATCTGACCATGATTGCAGGAAACTTTCTCCCATTAGTCTTCTAATTTGTGACTTATAAACATGGACATCACATATGTTTAAATTTAGCTAAATCAAAATGTGGGTGACTTGTAACCTGCCAATCACATTTTCATTCATGGATGGAAGAAAACATGACTCTTCCTAAGAAAAATACAATACTCCTCCCACATTAAGCATTTGACGATTTGATTCTTTTATCTGTATTTAGTCGAGAGATACCCTCCTAAATTGCATATATATGGAAGAAAGGACGCCTCTTTCCTAAGAGAAATTATAATACTTCTCCTACATTAAGCATTCGACTTAATTGAGAGATACCCTTTTCCAATAAATTTTTTCTGTTTTTACTTTCTAAAAGTTGTCTTTACCGACCACATTGTTCGAAGGAATATGCCAAAGTACAATTTCTCCTTCCCTCATCAAGTTTAGAGCATGATATTGTATTGGTAATTTAAAAGCCATTTCAGTAATCATGATATTGTATTGGTAATTTAAAAACAGTTTCAGTAATCACACATTCTATTCAGTATTTGGACGTTTCTCGAAGAGATAGTCTTTCGATGAAGGTGGAGTATGATCTCTCACCAAGATGAAGTGTGCTCTGCATCAAAGAAAGTCCTCCTTTGGGCGGTCATTTGCGATAAAATTAGGGGAATTGTCTACATGTATATAGAAAAGATGTTGCATAAAAATCAACACTTCGCAGCCCCCCTCCGCCCGACCAATTTTCCATTAGCGATATTTATAGTCGAGCTTGGCTTGCCCTATAAATAAGAAAATAGAGTCAGCCCACAACACCAAGGATCGACCATAGATGGTATTCAAGGACGACATGAAGAATAAGTTATACTTGGTCGGGCTGCTTCTGATTGCCGGCTTTTTATTCCGTTAGTCTTTTAATTTCTTCAATGAAGTCATATCTCACATTTATATCACCGTATAAAGAAAAAAAATAGGTAACGTGTTGTTTTCTGACTATGAGGTACACATGCGTGCAGGCATGATGTCTCTACGTTATTGTTAATTAAAGGAAGGAGGCGAAGCGAGGATGAATTAACCATGACTCCGGTTACATGACATAATCATTATAAACTCAAATGCCAAAAATAAGGGGAACAGATATGATGTCTGATTAGTTGCATTTGCCCGTCGTCGATGAAGTTGTATCAACGACACCATGTTTCTTAGGAAAAGTTTACATTATATCATGTTGTTTCTATTTCTTCGGTTGCACGAGTGTAATATTTGTTCAAAACCGTTGATTGATAAAATAATATGGATATGTCATCAAAACGATGAGGAAGAAATACCATAAAACAACAGTATTCTCAAATTTAATCTAATTGGCTAACAAAATTGAATATGGTTCACAATGAAGAGAATTAGTCAAAAACGACTTTTCGTAGCCTATGTACCAAACTTAATCCAAAGCCTATCCTAGGCTAAGTTCGTTTTGCAGAAAACATTTTTCAAGAAAATATTTTTCTCATTTTCCAGAATTTTGTTCGTGTAGAAATATAAGTCAATGGGAAATCTTTTCCTTGTCAAAGGAAATCCTATACTTAAATTCTAGAAAATGATTTCCCTCTTTGAAAAATTAGAAAACATTTCCCAAAATAGGACTGAATATCGACACTAGAACTTGAAACTTTAAGCTTGAGTACGAAAACTCTAACATTGCTTTCGAAGTCCTGATGTTCAAGACCATGTCTTTAACGATTGGGCTCGGGCCCTCGGCACCCGCCCTCAAGTCTATCAAGACCGGGCCGAAACTGCTAGTGCTTGTACCCAATTCCCTGGTGTCCGAGCTCGGGTCCCCAAAAGATGTGCTCATGTCCCCGATACTTAAGCTTTGGTCCACAAAGGTCATGGGTGGGTTTTCGGTGTGTGGGGTCAAGTTAATTAAAGAAACGTTTGTTCTTATAAAAACATTTTTTTTAATTTTTTTTCTTTTTCTTTTTCCTTCGTCCTGGCCATGGTAATAGCTAGCAACTGGCCACAAGCAAGGGGCAAGCTTGAGTCTCACCAAATCAAGTGAAGCTCGAGCCGTGCTAGAGGTTGGTGAGGCCTTGGCCTCACCAAATCGGCGATCTCGTCCCTCACTTATGGCCGATCACTAGCAGTCGTTGTGGCTAGCCACTATCCTAGGAAGAAGGAAAAGGAAAAAAAAAAGAAGAAGAAAGAAACAAGATAGATAATTAAAAAAAAATGATTTTTGGTAATTTTTCCTTGAAAATCTAATGTCCATAACAAATGTTAAAAAATATTTTTAGATCTTTTCAGATTTTAATCAAACGTCAAACAATCTTAATATTTTCCTGAAAATAATTTCTTGTTAAACATTTTGTAGAAACGTTACATTTTCTGCAAAATGAAAAGAGCCAAAGTCAATGAGGTAAAATCAGCGACCCTTTCGATGTACTTCTAAATCGAGTTGATTTTGTGTGCACCACCATTAACTCTAAAATTTTAAAAGACTAGAAATTAACGGGCATAAACATTAGTATTCATGCATGTCGTACAAAGAAAAATGTAATTTGTGTGATTCTACAATGTAATCTTGGGGTCACTGTTATGCTACGGTTAAGTAACTACGACGCGAGTGAATGAGTGTAGTAGCAAAAACTGAGGCATCCATTTAATCTAGTGAATCCTGTCAAATTAATTAATATGGTGGGCGCACTTAATATAACTCCGAGGGAGCCATACGATCTGTTTTATAAATAGCCAATTGCACTCTTCCATTATAGATAACAAAGGATGGCAATCAGATTAGACAAGTGCTTCATGATTCTTTAATGTCTTATTACAATAAAAAGGTAATATTAATAATAGGCCACATATTCTTTAGTTTTCTTTTTCAGGATCGAATCATCATAATCCTCCCATTATGATGAGTTATTTAATCAGACTACTCTTACTTATTTTAGATAATGATGGATTTCCTTCCATATTTCTTAATAATGGTAATATAGCTAATATGCGAAAATGGGTGTATAAAAGGTTCTCCCTGCGACAACATTTCATTTACAAGGAAGATCATAAGCATGTCGGGCGTAACCAGACAACCTTATCCACCTTGCGTCAATGGGGGCGCCGGCGGCGATTGCTTTGGTGGTATGCCCCCAGAACTTACGTTTCTCTCTTTTCTTTCTTGCTCTTTTTCATTTCGTTTCTATCTTACAATATTGTCTATCTACATCAACCCTTTTGGTAACTTGAGCCGTCAATCAGTTTGAATTTTCCGGCTTGTGAAATTTAGTAGTGTGCTCGGATGATGAGGCGTGCAATTTTGATGGAGTGCGATGACATAGCTTGAGATTGAGGTTGATAAATGACTGACTGCAGGCCGATGCCGGTGGCCTGAGTTGGTGGGACAAAATGCAGAGAAAGCGAAGGCGGTGATCGAGAAGGAAAATGCGTACGTGACGGTCGTGCTGCTACAGGAGGGAAAACAACTTGGGAACACCGATTATTGCATTAATCGAGTGTATGTTTTTGTTGATGATAAGGGCAATGTCTCTCAACGTCCTTTCGTTGGGTGAGGGTTAAAAATGTGATCCCAAATAAAATAGCTCGTGAAGCTATTTGATATAATGAAATGACATAATTAATTATTTGATGCGGTCCGCATGTGATTCGTTTGTGCAGAATCTCCATCTTGTTCAAACTAGCTGCTGCCAGAGATCTTAAATCAAGTTAGCAAAGGGATTTCAATTTCATAAGAAGATCGATCTTCAAGAGAGAGCTTATCAAATTACATGGACGTTATATCGAAGGCACAACTTGCTGATTCTGATTAGCCATCAATGCGTTTTGAGAGCTTTCATCTATGGAGTTTTATTAGGCAATCTCCGCTCCATCCGTCGTCTATCCGGCATCTTCATCCCGTCCCAATGCGTCACCTTCGGCCACCGACGCGATTTCCTTCTTCTCGGACTCTTATGTCGTTCCCTCTCGATGCCTTGGAATTCTTTGCATGCTGTAGATGCTGCAGAAACCCTTCCACGAGAGCATGAAAACCGAGCAACTTGGTGTTTACCCTACTTTTTGTGGCTGTCATTCACACCTCTCCCGCTTCTCCTGTGGAACGTGTCCCGCATTTGCTTTCGCAGGGAAGTCGTGCAGCGTCTCTGCAATTTGTTGTCACTTGTCGTCGGAAACTTCTTGAAGGTGGTGGTGGAAGAGAATACGACTCTTTCCTAAGAGAAATCATAATACTTCTCCTACGTAAAGCGTTCGACTTTTCTCCAAGAAATTATTTCTATTTGTACTTTCTAAAAGTTGTTTCCACTGACCAAATTGTTCAAAATAATATTCCAAAGTACAATTTCTCTTTTCTTCATCATGTTTAGACCATGACATTGTATTAGTAATTTAAAAGCCATTTCAGTAATCACGCGTTTTATTCAATATTTGGACGTTTCTCCAAGAGATAGCCTCTCAATGAAGGTCTTACTAAGATGAAGTGTGCTATGCATTAACAGAAGTTCTTCTTGGGCAGTCATTTGGCATAAAATTAGGGTAATTGTGCACCTCGACCTGATCAATTTTCAATTAGCGATCTCTATAGTCGAGCTTGGTTTGCCCTATAATAAGAAGATAGAGTCAGCCAACAACACCAAGGATCGACCATAGATGGCATTGGAGGTCAACATGAAGAATAAGTTGTACGTGGTCAGACTGCTTCTAATTACTGGCTTTCAATTCGATAAAAGTCTTTTAATTTCTTCAATGAAGTCTTACCTCATATTTATATCATTGTATGAAGAAAAAAGTGATGTGTAGATCTCTAACTATTACGTACTGATGCCTGCGGGCATGATGTTTGTACGTTATTGTTAATTAAAGGAAAAATAATTTTGTTTTTCGCAGGCGATAAAGCGAGGATGAATTCTAACATGGCGTAATCATTGTAACTCAAATGCAAAAAGTAAAGAGAACTGATGTCATGTCTGACTGGTTATGCTCGCGCGTCGTCGATTAAGCGGTAAAGGCGACGTTGTGTTCCATAGGAAAAGTATACATTATATCATGTTGTTTCTGTTTCTCTCTTCTTCTTCTTCTTTTTATTTTCTTTGGTTGCACGAATGTAATATTTGGTCAAAACCATTGATGGATAAAATAATACGGATATGTCATTAAAATATTGAAGAAGAGATACTACAAAACAACAAGAGTCTCGAAATTTAATATAATTAGCTAACAAGATTGAATATGGTTCACTCTCTCACTCTAAGGAAAAAGTGTCTAAAAAGTCCTAAACAAATTATACGGCGGCTAATTTAGTTTTAAACTTTTTAATTATATCAATTCAATCATAAATATTTTAATTGTGCCAATTTAGTCATAAATCTCTTAACGAATTAACAATTTAGGTCTTTTCTGCTAATTTTGGTCAACTATCACTTACATGATAATCAAGTCGGTGTCAATCGTCTTACATGGCGAGGTTAGTACGTGACGCAACTAGCATCGACTTGGATAAATTTTTAATTTTGAAAAATTAATTTTTTTAATATTTTTATTTTTTATGTTTTCTTTTTTCTCTTTCCTTCTTTTTATATAGGGCCAACGAGGCCACCAACCCCTAGGCGAGGGCCACGAAGCCCTTGTTGTGGCCAATGAAGGAGTTGCGATTCCTCACCCTGGCTATTGCAAGCCATGGTGAGGGCATCACAACCCTTGCCCACGGACCAGCGTCTCTTGTGTAAAAAGAGAGAAAAATAAAATAAAATAAAAATCAATACAAAAATCGAAAAATTTATTAAAAGATTAAAAAATTGTCCACATTAGCCAACCACTCTACATAGCACGGTCAACACTAATTGGACTGCCACATTAATAATATCCGACCAAAATTAGGCAAAATGATTAAGTTAGCAATTCGTTAAAAGGCTTAAGGATTAAATTAGCACAATTAAAAGGTTTAAGACTAAATTGATAAATTGTTAAAAAGTTTAGAATTAAATCAATACAAAGGAATGGTTTTGGATTGAATTGACCACCGTGCAATAGGTTTAGGATTTTATGGATAATTTTCCCTTACTCTAAAGAAAGAAGAGGATTAATCCAAACGATTTGCAGCCTATGTACCAAAGATTAATCCAAAGCCTATCGTAGTTCTCAACATAAATGAGTGACCATTTTGATGTACTTTTAACTCGCATTGAATTTGCATAACCATTTATTCTAAAAGTTTAAGAGACTAGAAAATAAAGGGCATAAAGATTAGTATATATGCATGTCGTACAAAGAAAAAAGTAATTTGTATGAATCAATAATGTAATCTTGGGTTCACTTTTTGTAACGAAATTTCCACTGATTCTAGAAAAATACCGCAAGCAAACAATTCACTTATTTAATATAATAATAATAATAATAATAATAATAATAATAATAATAATAATAATAATAATAATAATAATAGTAATAGTAATAATAATAGTAATAATAGTAATAATAATAGTAGTAATAGTAGTAATAATAGTAGTAATAATAGTAATAATAGTAGTAATAATAGTAATAATAATAGTAGTAATAATAGTAATAATAATAATAATAATAATAATAATAATAATAATAGTAGTAATAATAATAATAATAATAATAATAATAATAATAATAATAGTAATAGTAATAATAATAGTAATAATAATAGTAATAATAATAATAATAATAGTAATAATAATAATAATAATAATAATAATAATAATAGTAATAATAATAGTAATAATAATAGTAGTAATAATAATAGTAGTAATAATAGTACTAATAGTAGTAGTAATAATAGTAATAATAGTAATAATAATAGTACTAATAGTAATAATAATAGTAATAATAGTAATAATAGTAATAATAGTAATAATAGTAATAATAGTAATAATAATAGTAATAATAGTAATAATAGTAATAATAGTAATACTAATAGTAATAGTAATAGTAATAGTAATACTAATAATAGTAATAGTAATAGTAATAGTAATAGTAATAGTAATAATAATAATAGTAATAATAGTAATAATAATAGTAATAATAGTAATAATAGTAATAGTAGTAATAGTAATAATAGTAATAATAATAGTAATAATAGTAATAATAATAGTAATAATAGTAATAGTAATACTAGTAATAGTAATAATAGTAATAGTAATAGTAATAATAGTAATAGTAGTAATAGTAATAATAGTAATAATAATAGTAGTAATACTAATAGTAATAATAATAGTAGTAATAATAATAGTAGTAATAATAATAGTAATAGTAATAATAATAGTAATAGTAATAATAATAGTAATAATAATAATAATAATAATAATAATAGTAATAATAATAGTAATAATAATAGTAATAATAATAGTAATAGTAATACTAATAGTAATAGTAATAATAATAATAATAGTAATAGTAATAATAATAATAATAGTAATAATAATAGTAATAGTAATAGTAATAGTAATAGTAATAGTAATAGTAATAATAATAGTAATAATAATAATAATAATAATAATAATAATAATAATAATAATAATAATAATAATAATAATAATAATAATAATAATAATAATAATAATAATAATAATAATAATAATAATAATAATAATAATAATAATAATAATAATAATAATAATAATAATAATAATAATAATAATAATAATAATAATAATAATAATAATAATAATAATAATAATAATAATAATAATAATAATAATAATAATAATAATAATAATAATAATAATAATAATAATAATAATAATAATAATAATAATAATAATAATAATAATAATAATAATAATAATAATAATAATAATAATAATAATAATAATAATAATAATAATAATAATAATAATAATAATAATAATAATAATAATAATAATAATAATAATAATAATAATAATAATAATAATAATAATAATAATAATAATAATAATAATAATAATAATAATAATAATAATAATAATAATAATAATAATAATAATAATAATAATAATAATAATAATAATAATAATAATAATAATAATAATAAAGAAGAAGAAGAAGAAGAAGAAGAAGAAGAAGAAGAAGAAGAAGAAGAACACGCCAGAAAACTTGTTATTGAAGTTCACCCAAACTTGGGTTATGTATCCACGCAGAGACACTTTACAAATCCATTAGACTTGAAAAAAGTTGGAATATAACAATAATCTTCTTTCAAGATTGTTGACACCTAAATTTTCCCAAAATCATTTAAAAAAATGGGAACTTGTTTCTCCACAAAAATATTTCAAATTAAATTCTTGCATATAGATTATCTAGGCATTTAATATAGTGTTTTAAATGGAATATGTTTTTCCTTCAAAAAAAAAATTACAAAAAAATTAAATTAAATATATAAAAAAGATAAAAAAAAAGATTTAAAAAAAAAAAAAAAAAAGTTGGGGCCAATGATCTAAATGTGACTAGCCAAGCCCGGGAGGTCAGATTGGAATTAAAATGGCAAATTGAGGCCAAAATGCAATTTCCAAAAGTTGAGGGACCAATTCGCAAATTTTGCAAAATTTTGCCCGAACCCTTAAATCATCATCTTGGTCACCAATTAAGTTGAAATTGAACTTGGGCCAACTTGAATCAATTAAATCGGGCCAAAAAGACAGTTTGTATTGAAATGGGTATTTTTGGATAAGCAAATGGCCAACTTTGAGGGACTTTCTTGCAAAATTGAGTGAGTACAATTGTGAAAAATGGCCAAGATCTTAAACTACTGTACATGAGCTTGCTAATTGATCAAAAACCGCGGCCAAATTGATGGATTAAAGCACTCAAACGAGCTACCAAAACCTAGTCCACGAATTGGTCTCATTTCGGAGTTGCTGAGTAAGCAACTTGGTGGCCCCACCATATCCCACTCAGCCGCCCATCCAGCCTGATCTTTGCACGTGATTGAAGACCATAATGAGTAGTGCCAGTGGACGGAAATTGGCCAGGGATAAGCTTCTGAAGGCACGGGAAAATCGCACCAAATCCGGACACTCAACATCTGCAGAAATTGAAAATTTGGCTAAGTCAGAAAGTTGTTGAAGTAGCCCTGTTGACAGGCTTGGTAGGTGGACAAAAGACCGACCAAAACTCCTCTAATTCAGGGGATAAGATCACGGAAGCAAGCTCTTTCAGGAGACGGGAGAGAGAAGACGAAAGGGAGAGGAGAGAGCTCACGGTCGTCCCCCAAAGAAGCCCTCAGAAGCAACTCCAGAAAAGGAAACCCAGAAATTCCAGACCGACCTAGAGAGAGAAAAATGAGATTTTCACATACCTGCGACAATAATTAGCCAAAACCTTCAACTAGAGAGTTAAACTTCACTCAAATATCTTTCCAACCATAGGTCACACGTCCCAAATGGAGATCGGGAAGGCCTCCTAAAGGCCCCCGAAAAACTACCCTCCTGGCGGGCCAAAGAAAGTCTGAATTTTTCTAAGTGTTGAGCCCGGTTGGTCACGAGTGAGAGAAAGCGAGTGTTTTTGAGAAAGTTGAGAGACAAATGAGGAAAACCATGAGTTCAAAACCAAAGTAGAATACATATAGCTTTGTTTGGTGTTTATTTTTCCAACAAAAAAGGTCATGGAGTCTAATTTTGGAGGTTAATGAAAACCTTCGTTATCAGTTCTTTCTTTGCAGATCTGGTTTTCCAGTTGAAGAAGCCAACTTCCAGGAGCCCCCGAGAATAATTTCTTGGTTTCTTGAGCGAAGAACCACTTGAAAGGGAAACTAAGAAGCAAGGTAAGCATCCTAGATGTATTTTCTTTCGAGTTTGAGTATGGTTTGATCATGAAAATCAAGAGGAAAAGCAGCCCGGAGGACTGATTTTCGAGGTGGAAATTTTTCAAGTGTTGGAATCTCTTCAAGAGTTTTGCATGTGTGCTTCTTGGAGAGGTCGTTTTTGATGTGTTCGGTTGGTCATTCTCTGTGATGTTTGTTGCTTTTGAAAGCTCATGTTACCTACTTTCACTCGGATCAAGTAGTGTTTCCCTTAGATCTTGCATGTGATAAGTGTCGGGGCTTGAATATGGTTATGCGACCTGTTTGCTTGACTTGGGTTCAAACCCAGATTTCAAAATCAGCTCAACCCACATATTTGAAGCCGATTTTAGCTTGATTCTTGTGTGTTTTAAGCTATGATTTCTATCTCATATTGTTCTTTGCATGTGGTAGTATAACCTTGATATTTTAGTTCCACATGAGATTGCTTATGAGTGGAGATTGAAGGCTGCAAACATGGCTCGAGGAAGCTATTGAAGCTAGTTTAATGCACGCCAAGTGTTCGACGAAATGCGCAAACCAAGTTTCGATCTTGAAACGGTCGATTTGAGCTCGGTTATTGTGATATTCACGTGCTGTGTTGTTCAATGTTAGCATATATCGATTTAGGAAATTATTATTTTTTATTTTAAAAAAATAAAGAAAATAAAAAAAAATCCAAAAATCCAAAAATTTCAAAAAAATATAAAAGTGACAGATGGCATCAAATTAAGGCGAAAATGACATCTATGAAATTTTCTTAATTTTAAAAGGTCATTTTCCTAATTTAATGCTATTTTGGTATTTTATGCTCATTTTTGTAAATAATCCATTTTGCATAGATTAAAATTATCTAGAGTAATTTCATGCATATTTAAATTTCCATTTGGCTCACGGGGTCCTGTCCCGGGCGTGATAACAAGGCCATGTAATATTATTTGCCCGACTTGTATCGGGTTTTCCTTTCTGCATTTATTTTCAAGTTATTTCAATTTCTTGGATGTTTACTTATGCACCGCTTTTCATTAATTTGAGTGTAAATTTCTCTTCTAAATTATGCTAGGATTAGTCTAGACATTAAGGAAAACAAATCGACAAAAACATTTGCATGGACACTTAGTGGTTTCATAAAGATTATAATTGGTAATCAAGAATGTGTGGCCATTTAGATAAATAACTTTTCAAGTTAGTGGTACCGCAAGGGCGCTAATAGAAACATTAGCGTAAACAAGTCCCCCGTTCCTAGAAATCTCTGGTTGCGTAGGAATCGAGACAACACTCCCGTGCCTCGATTGGTTTCTAGCCGACCCCAATAGGCTAGTGGCGACTCCTAGAAATATTTAGGTTGTTAAGAACCAAAAAACAAAATCCAATGTCGCGCGAGGTATGGGCTTGGGAGAGCCCGCGCCTAATTTAGGGCCGTTGGTCCGCCTCTTTAGGCAAATATCCCTAAACCATTCTTTCTTTTCCCCCGAACGGAAAAAAAGAGGTCGTGACAGCTTGGCGACTCCGCTGGGGACTTGGTTGCAAACCTTAGAGGACTTAGGCCGTAATAACTTGATTGGTTGTTCACTAACATGGTCTTCATTTGATAGCGCGTGTCAAAGTCACGTGGAAAACAAGGTTAGTCCGCTAACAATGTGTTAAATGTTTTTGTAGGTTTGGAGTAATAAGGGGTGGAGTGTTTGTTAACCCATTTCTTTTGCAGGGAGGTGTAGGAATGTATGCCTATATGGATGAAATTGAAGTGTTGTTTGGATATCAATTGTTGTGCATGCTTTATACTTGCCTTAGCACTACACATTTACACACACAACCCGCGATCTAAAACCCCGATCGCATCAAGAAGCCCATAGGAGGTGCCAAAAGATGGAACCCGTGCGGGGAATGACCCATGGTTATCCACTTTTGGTCCCGCTCATTATGATTAATGATAAAGAGAAGCGTCCGACGTAAGTGCGGAGTGGGGAAAACTCTTTTGATCTAATCAAAATGGGGACTTTAAGCCTTTAGAATTCCACCTTTATGCGTCAAACCTCACAAGTTTACATCCGCATGTCTATGTGATTGAAAAAAAAAAAAAAAAAAAATGTCTCTTCACCCACTTTGTAAGTACGATTTCTCCATCTACTTACTCACTTCGGAATTGAAATTTTTATTTTTTGAGATTCACGGAAATCAATGGAATGCCCTTGAAAATATAGGCTTGCCACTCACTCTTGATAAACAAACATTTCAAATGCATCGATCGGCCTAGATTAGAATATATGGTTTTGTTTAAATTTTCAATTACAAACTCAAAGTCACATTTTTATAGAAATTATTCCAAGTCAAGATCACATTTTGGGGCATAGAATTAAAATCAAATTTTCAAGAAAATTCTTGGTCACATTTTGAAATTCAAATCACATTTTGTGTATTGATTTCTCAAAATAAAAATCACCTCACCTTTGCATGAGTGAAACCACAAATTAATTTTTCAAAATCGATGCCCCATTTGTGTATAAACTTTTGGAATAGAGTGGGCATTCAATTGATAGCCGCGGATCGATCTTTTAATGAAATCTCCTCTTACTCATAAAATCTTGACGAAATACCAAATTCTCGTAAGTGGATATTACGGAGAAGGTATCGTCGCCTTGATTTCATTGTAAGAGGCGGCTTTATTGAAAGATCAATTTTTCATTCATATACTGACATTATCTTCCTTTCGCAGGCCATGCGTGACAACCATTCCTTGAACTCCTCTTGCTTGACCATGCCAAAAGTGGACTCTAAAGCTAGGATGAGAATTGTGCTTATTACGCTCCTCTATGAAAGAGCTTCTTGTACTTTATCCTTGTCATTATTCCTATTAGGAACCATGTTTTGCATTTTGGGTTTTGATTGTGGACCCAATCAAATGCTTTTGTAAATCATACAACTCACATTTTTGAATAATGAAGTTAGAGTTCATAAAAATCATATTCTTTAAAATACTTGAAGTGTTCCAAACGGACCCTTTGGGCTGAATTTTATGCCTTAGCTTCAAAATGTTTGAAAATGAGTTTCAAAAAGAACTTGCGTAATATTTTATCTCTTCACTTAATCGCTTTCATAGGTTGATCCACAGGATGATGCTTCGAAGGGGTAAGGTTGTAATCGTTCCAATAGGGATTTCTTGTGCAACAACTGACTCAGTCATTCATTTTTGTCAAACAGGCAAAATGACGGTTTTGTTCAAGATTGACATTTACTTCCTCTGGAAAGACAAAAGTGCGGGCCTTTCCCTAACAAAGCAAGGCATGAGATGCACCGATTCATGCTCATTTATGAAGAAGAAATCTATAGATATTCTTTGGCATCAAACTACTTCATTGGTTGCAAACAAGAAGCAACTGCAATCCCTACACTTCCAATGGTGTCTTGGCATCAAATCCTATATGGGGATAATTATTGGTGGTCTACAAGACAACACTTCAAGATGTAGATGTACACAAACAAGAATCGGTCATCAAATGTTGCCTTCAAATAAAAGGTGGTAATCGTTTCAAGTTAAATTCGATTTATTTTAGGAATGACTTGTCCTTGCACTTTGTGCAGATTTTAGTGAGGCAAATTGCGGCAAGCAACGGGATTACATGGGGAGGACAACCTGGTCCAGAATCACACGATCTCTAAAAGAAAAGGGTGTGTTCGTTCCAAAAGTCAAAACAACTCATTTATAAACTGACATAGCCACCCATGCTTACAGATTGTGAAAAGGGAAATGCATTGACGCAGCAAAAATGGCGAAAGATCACCTAGCCTAAAAGGGGAAATTTTAATTGGGACAGATGGCCACAAAAACGGATCGGGGGCACGCAATGCCGAGTCAGCCGACTTCTAAAAAGGGAAAGATTCAAATGGAATAGACATTTGTCAAGTGAATTGCTGTCAATCATGAGAGCGAATTTGTCTCCATAGCCAAGAAAACGGGATGGAACACAGTCATCAGATATGCCGTAAAAGGGAGTATATCGTTCCTAGAATAAATCATGTGGAATATGAAAATAACATATTGCATCTTTTTTCCTTGCGGTTGATAAACGGGGCAAGTCACTCAAAGTAGAGTAACTCTCACCGTGAAGCAAGATGAAACAAAGTCAATTGATTCAGCACAAAAGGGGAGTATCGTCCCTAAATTAGTCCAATTCAATTTTGGAATATAAGTAACATGCCCCATCTCTTGTAGGAAAAGGTGCACATTGACCACTGGAGCAACACCTTATACCAAGAAGGCATGCTAAGGCCCAACCATCCATTTTGATGGAATCAATGGAGTAAAACATCCAAGGAGCAATGCCCTCACATGTCGAAACAAGGAGTACCCCTCTCCTTTCATCCTTGACGTCCACTTAGAATGAGTGAATTAGATAATATCTTTGAAAGCAAGATCTTCAAGGAAATGTTAACACCTGAGGAGCAAAGGCACATGAAGAGGAAACACAAGACATTTAAAGTCAGATGTTGGAGAAGGGTAATTCGGTATCGTTTCCAAAATGCCTCATCTAAACTTCATTTTTGACGTAGTTCCCTTGTTTGACAGGAAGCGTCGGTATTCGAGGAACAAACTCGAGAAATTGATTGAAGCATAATCTATATGGACCAAGCAAGCATATGGAGGTAACACATGTCAAATTCACCTAACTTGGTGGAGTTCAAGAGCCAATTCAATTAAATAAAAAAGGAAGCGCCCCATGGACACTACCGGCGCTTCGGCCTGGTGGTATAGGGAATGAATGAACGGGTCCGAGAGGTCCGGGGTTCGATCCTCGGAAACGGCAACAAGGTTGCCATGTAAAAAAATAAAAAAAATAAAAAAAATAAAAAAAAAACTTTTTGCATCTCTTACTTTTGCAAAATGAGGAAAATGCTTGAACTAATGAGACCAAAGACCGAGAATCTCTTCAAGTCTTAAAACAATAGGTTCATGCTCTTCATTTTGCCGCCAAATGGTGAAACCGACCAAGGGTAATGTTGTATCGTCTCCGGTTTTACGATCCCCGAGGATTCATGTACTAACACATTCCCTTTTGTTCTTTGTAGGGTCGCTTGACTACTAAGGCACGAGGTAAGTACCCTTCTTCTCAAAATCAAATGGAAAATAAATGGAGAATTTCCATCGCAAAAAAAAGAACATTTAGTGTTTTTCTAGAAACAAGCGCAAAAAATGGAAATTGAAGAAACAAGTTTTCCATAAGGTTTGCAAAAATCTTTTTTACCTTTAAATTGTCCATCCACTCGATGGATCACTCATTTGGAATCAAAGTTCTCTATGGAGATTAATCCACTCGAGATGATCTCGACAAAAATGAAAGGCGATGTTGCTTATGCCAAGCGAGAAACACTTAGGATGAGGAAAGGCAACCCATTTCCAAACATGTCCTTTAAGCACTTTGAGATTTGAATGAAAAAAGAAAACCCGTGTTGTTTAGGGTCAATGAATTCATTCGCAAGCGATACATAGATCAAGATGATGAGAGGCATTTCTTTCATCTATCATGCACACCACAGGTGACAATAGTTAGCCCATTTGAGCCTTTTGATGTGAAGATTTTCTACAAAATACCCCTGTCAAGAACCACCCCACGATGGGGCAATTATGGAGGTTTGGGTTGATATTATTTGGAGAGGAAAGATGAGAAAGGTTTCTTTGCTCTCACTTGCATAAATCTTTTTGTGGTAACTTCAGGTGAATTCTTATGGAAGCTCGAAGCATCCCAAGGTGAAGAAGAGCATTCTTTTCTCTACCCAAACACCGATACCCTTTGCTTAAACCATATTGAGCCTAACTATTCATTTCTAAAACCCAGTGGTGATTATCTCCTCACATTTGGGGCAAGGCATATGATTTCTGAGGCAAGTGATGTTTATATGAGAATATAAAAAGCATCTCGAAAGTCCTAAGAGCTTAAAAAGTTCAAAAGAGCAAAAGTCAAATGAAAATTAAGGGGCATAAAAAAAAGCGGTGTGCCTGGTAAAAGCAAGGTCAATGCCAAAAAAAAAAAAAAAAAAAAAAGGAGTGGAAGAAAAACAATTGTATCAAGAGGAATATCTCTGTGAAAACAAAAATGGCAAAAAGAAAAAAATGCCTGCATTAAAAGAAGATCATTGCAAATGCAAAAGCCATTATGTTAAGATGATTAGTCAAAGGACTTTCGAGACAATTTGAATTTTAAAAGTCAAACACCAAAAAAAAAAAAAAAAAAAAAAAAAAAAAAAAAGGGGATGATATGGTAATGATGCCATGATAATCACCAACTCTCAAATCCCCCATCGACAAAAATTTCTAAGCCTTTTGAGCTAAGTCTTTTGAACCTTTCCCGAACCAACATTATAACCTATTCCCAAAGTCTCTTTGATTGGGATGATTCGAGTGGAAATAAGGACTTCCTAAAGAAGATGCTGCTCAAAGAAGTGAGAGCAAGGTTGTCTTATCTCATCTTAAGGTTTCTTGACTTGTAAACCCGGCGAAGATGTTGATCGGTGATTAATTCATTTCATAGCCAATGATGCTTATCCATTGCTAAAACCATGACCAAACCTGCACTACGGTCCTTCTAAAAGACCTCTTAGATTGGTCAATGTGTACTTATTGCGAATGATTCAAAGCCTTGCACACTTTGGAAGAGTGAGATTGAGTGATCAGTTTATTTCCCACATGAATAGATGGGATCAAACAGCCCTTTTCTTGAGAATATGCAAGAAGCCCTTTCTGACTAGGTGTCCTCGCTCGGCATACTTAATAGACCTTTCTCATAAATCAAGGTCATTTCAACAAGGATTTTTCTCCCAAGAGAATTTGACGATTAATGATATCATCCGAGCGTGATGATAGTTTTGTGAGTTTGTCAAGTGGTCGGAATTAATTTGATTTGTTTATGCAATTATTGCCTTCTCATTACCGATACACTTTTGATATTGTTTCTGATGACATGCGTTGAAATCGATCTCATCTAGTATGCTTTCGCTACTAGAATACTTGTTATAATGAATACTATTTGATGTGCAGTATCCATTTCAGAATATTCTCGAATGACAGGTTCCTCCAGTGAAACCACACAATTCTAAAGGGTTCATGGGTTAGCCTTAAACCATGCATTTTCAAAAGGTTCTTGGTTATCCTTAAACCTTGCGATTTCAAAAGGGTTCATGGGTTAGCCTTAAACCATGCATTTTCAAAAGGTTCTTGGTTATCCTTAAACCTTGCGATTTCAAAGGGTTCATGGGTTAGCCTTAAACCATGCATTTTCAAAAGGTTCTTGGTTATCCTTAAACCTTGCGATTTCAAAGGGTTCATGGGTTAGCCTTAAACCATGCATTTTCAAAAGGTTCTTGGTTATCCTTAAACCTTGCGATTTCAAAGGGTTCATGGGTTAGCCTTAAACCATGCATTTTCAAAAGGTTCTTGGTTATCCTTAAACCTTGCAATTTCAAAGGGTTCATGGGTTAGCCTTAAACCATGCATTTTCAAAAAGTTCTTGGTTATCCTTAAACCATGCAATTCCAAAGGGTTCATGGGTTAGCCTTAAACTATGTATTTTCAAGAGGTTCTTGGTCATCCTCAAACCATACACTTTACGGTTAGTGGGGCTGCCTTAAACCACACGGTTAGTGGGGCGCCTTAAACCACAAGGTTAGTGGGGCTGCCTTAAACCACAAGGTTAGTGGGGACGGTTAGTGGGACCTTTTGTGCCTTAAACCACATGGTTAGTGAGGCTGCCTTAAACCACACGGTTAGTGGGGCCTTAAACCACAAGGTTCGTGGGACTGCCTTAAACCACAAGGTTCGTGGGTATATCCTTAAACCACACTTTTCAAAGTATTCATAGGTACATCCCTAAACTATGCTCTTTACATTAAGCTCACTTGCATTTTAATTTTACTATTGTAAAAAAAAAAAAAAAAAAAAAAAAAAAAAAAAAAAAAAAAAAAAAAAAAAACAAAAAAACATAAAATTAGGTGTCACCTTATCTTTGAAAGAAATCTCTTTGAGCTTCCTTCCAAAGTGGGGCAGCTGTTGACACCTAAATTTTTGCCCAAAAATCATTTAAAAAAAATGGGAACTTGTTTCTCCACAAAAATATTTCAAATTAAATTCTTGCATATAGATTATCTAGGCATTTAATATAGTGTTTTAAATGGAATATGTTTTTCCTTCAAAAAAAAATTACAAAAAAATTAAATTAAATATATAAAAAAGATAAAAGAAAAAGAAGAAAAAAAGTTGGGGCCAATGATCTAAATGTGACTAGCCAAGCCCGGGAGGTCAGATTGGAATTAAAATGGCAAATTGGGGCCAAAATGCAATTTCCAAAAAGTTGAGGGACCAATTCGCAAATTTTGCAAAATTTTGCCCGAACCCTTAAATCATCATCTTGGTCACCAATTAAGTTGAAATTGAACTTTGGCCAACTTGAATCAATTAAATCGGGCCAAAAAGACAGTTTGTATTGAAATGGGTATTTTGGATAAGCAAATGGCCAACTTTGAGGGACTTTCTTGCAAAATTGAGTGAGTACAATTGTGAAAAATGGCCAAGATCTTAAACTACTGTACATGAGCTTGCTAATTGATCAAAAACCGCGGCCAAATTGATGGATTAAAGCACTCAAACGAGCTACCAAAACCTAGTCCACGAATTGGTCTCATTTCGGAGTTGCTGAGTAAGCAACTTGGTGGCCCCACCATATCCCACTCAGCCGCCCATCCAGCCTGATCTTTGCACGTGATTGAAGACCATAATGAGTAGTGCCAGTGGACGGAAATTGGCCAGGGATAAGCTTCTGAAGGCACGGGAAAATCGCACCAAATCCGGACACTCAACATCTGCAGAAATTGAAAATTTGGCTAAGTCAGAAAGTTGTTGAAGTAGCCCTGTTGACAGGCTTGGTAGGTGGACAAAAGACCGACCAAAACTCCTCTAATTCAGGGGATAAGATCACGGAAGCAAGCTCTTTCAGGAGACGGGAGAGAGAAGACGAAAGGGAGAGGAGAGAGCTCACGGTCGTCCCCCAAAGAAGCCCTCAGAAGCAACTCCAGAAAAGGAAACCCAGAAATTCCAGACCGACCTAGAGAGAGAAAAATGAGATTTTCACATACCTGCGACAATAATTAGCCAAAACCTTCAACTAGAGAGTTAAACTTCACTCAAATATCTTTCCAACCATAGGTCACACGTCCCAAATGGAGATCGGGAAGGCCTCCTAAAGGCCCCCGAAAAACTACCCTCCTGGCGGGCCAAAAGAAAGTCTGAATTTTTCTAAGTGTTGAGCCCGGTTGGTCACGAGTGAGAAAGCGAGTGTTTTGAGAAAGTTGAGAGACAAATGAGGAAAACCATGAGTTCAAAACCAAAGTAGAATACATATAGCTTTGTTTGGTGTTTATTTTTCCAACAAAAAAGGTCATGGAGTCTAATTTTGGAGGTTAATGAAAACCTTCGTTATCAGTTCTTTCTTTGCAGATCTGGTTTTCCAGTTGAAGAAGCCAACTTCCAGGAGCCCCCGAGAATAATTTCTTGGTTTCTTGAGCGAAGAACCACTTGAAAGGGAAACTAAGAAGCAAGGTAAGCATCCTAGATGTATTTTCTTTCGAGTTTGAGTATGGTTTGATCATGAAAATCAAGAGGAAAAGCAGCCCGGAGGACTGATTTTCGAGGTGGAAATTTTTCAAGTGTTGGAATCTCTTCAAGAGTTTTGCATGTGTGCTTCTTGGAGAGGTCGTTTTTGATGTGTTCGGTTGGTCATTCTCTGTGATGTTTGTTGCTTTTGAAAGCTCATGTTACCTACTTTCACTCGGATCAAGTAGTGTTTCCCTTAGATCTTGCATGTGATAAGTGTCGGGGCTTGAATATGGTTATGCGACCTGTTTGCTTGACTTGGGTTCAAACCCAGATTTCAAAATCAGCTCAACCCACATATTTGAAGCCGATTTTAGCTTGATTCTTGTGTGTTTTAAGCTATGATTTCTATCTCATATTGTTCTTTGCATGTGGTAGTATAACCTTGATATTTTAGTTCCACATGAGATTGCTTATGAGTGGAGATTGAAGGCTGCAAACATGGCTCGAGGAAGCTATTGAAGCTAGTTTAATGCACGCCAAGTGTTCGACGAAATGCGCAAACCAAGTTTCGATCTTGAAACGGTCGATTTGAGCTCGGTTATTGTGATATTCACGTGCTGTGTTGTTCAATGTTAGCATATATCGATTTAGGAAATTATTATTTTTATTTTTAAAAAAATAAAGAAAATAAAAAAAAATCCAAAAATCCAAAAATTTCAAAAAAAATATAAAAGTGACAGATGGCATCAAATTAAGGCGAAAATGACATCTATGAAATTTTCTTAATTTTAAAAGGTCATTTTCCTAATTTAATGCTATTTTGGTATTTTATGCTCATTTTTGTAAATAATCCATTTTGCATAGATTAAAATTATCTAGAGTAATTTCATGCATATTTAAATTTCCATTTGGCTCACGGGGTCCTGTCCGGGCGTGATAACAAGGCCATGTAATATTATTTGCCCGACTTGTATCGGGTTTTCCTTTTCTGCATTTATTTTCAAGTTATTTCAATTTCTTGGATGTTTACTTATGCACCGCTTTTCATTAATTTGAGTGTAAATTTCTCTTCTAAATTATGCTAGGATTAGTCTAGACATTAAGGAAAACAAATCGACAAAAAACATTTGCATGGACACTTAGTGGTTTCATAAAGATTATAATTGGTAATCAAGAATGTGTGGCCATTTAGATAAATAACTTTTCAAGTTAGTGGTACCGCAAGGCGCTAATAGAAACATTAGCGTAAACAAGTCCCCGTTCCTAGAAATCTCTGGTTGCGTAGGAATCGAGACAACACTCCCGTGCCTCGATTGGTTTCTAGCCGACCCCAATAGGCTAGTGGCGACTCCTAGAAATATTTAGGTTGTTAAGAACCAAAAAACAAAATCCAATGTCGCGCGAGGTATGGGCTTGGGAGAGCCGCGCCTAATTTAGGGCCGTTGGTCCGCCTCTTTAGGCAAATATCCCTAAACCATTCTTTCTTTTCCCCGAACGGAAAAAAGAGGTCGTGACAGACTTGGCGACTCCATTGGGGACTTGGTTGCAAACCTTAGAGGACTTAGGCCGTAATAACTTGATTGGTTGTTCACTAACATGGTCTTCATTTGATAGCGCGTGTCAAAGTCACGTGGAAAACAAGGTTAGTCCGCTAACAATGTGTTAAATGTTTTTGTAGGTTTGGAGTAATAAGGGGTGGAGTGTTTGTTAACCCATTTCTTTTGCAGGGAGGTGTAGGAATGTATGCCTATATGGATGAAATTGAAGTGTTGTTTGGATATCAATTGTTGTGCATGCTTTATACTTGCCTTAGCACTACACATTTACACACACAACCCGCGATCTAAAACCCCGATCGCATCAAGAAGCCCATAGGAGGTGCCAAAAGATGGAACCCGTGCGGGGAATGACCCATGGTTATCCACTTTTGGTCCCGCTCATTATGATTAATGATAAAGAGAACTGTCCGACGTAAGTGCGGAGTGGGGAAAACTCTTTTGATCTAATCAAAATGGGGACTTTAAGCCTTTAGAATTCCACCTTTATGCGTCAAACCTCACAAGTTTACATCCGCATGTCTATGTGATTGAAAAAAAAAAAAAAAAAAAATGTCTCTTCACCTTTGTAAGTACGATTTCTCCATCTACTTACTCACTTCGGAATTGAAATTTTTATTTTTTGAGATTCACGGAAATCAATGGAATGCCCTTGAAAATATAGGCTTGCCACTCACTCTTGATAAACAAACATTTCAAATGCATCGATCGGCCTAGATTAGAATATATGGTTTTGTTTAAATTTTCAATTACAAACTCAAAGTCACATTTTTTATAGAAATTATTCCAAGTCAAGATCACATTTTTGGGGCATAGAATTAAAATCAAATTTTCAAGAAAATTCTTGGTCACATTTTGAAATTCAAATCACATTTTGTGTATTGATTTCTCAAAATAAAAATCACCTCACCTTTGCATGAGTGAAACCACAAATTAATTTTTCAAAATCGATGCCCCATTTGTGTATAAACTTTTGGAACAGAGTGGGCATTCAATTGATAGTCGCGGATCGATCTTTTAATGAAATCTCCTCTTACTAATAAAATCTTGATGAAATACCAAATTCTCGTAAGTGGATATTACGGAGAAGGTATCGTCGCCTTGATTTCATTGTAAGAGGCGGCTTTATTGAAAGATCAATTTTTCATTCATATACTGACATTATCTTCCTTTCGCAGGCCATGCGTGACAACCATTCCTTGAACTCCTCTTGCTTGACCATGCCAAAAGTGGACTCTAAAGCTAGGATGAGAATTGTGCTTATTACGCTCCTCTATGAAAGAGCTTCTTGTACTTTATCCTTGTCATTATTCCTATTAGGAACCATGTTTTGCATTTTGGGTTTTGATTGTGGACCCAATCAAATGCTTTTGTAAATCATACAACTCACATTTTTGAATAATGAAGTTAGAGTTCATAAAAATCATATTCTTTAAAATACTTGAAGTGTTCCAAACGGACCCTTTGGGCTGAATTTTATGCCTTAGCTTCAAAATGTTTGAAAATGAGTTTCAAAAAGAACTTGCGTAATATTTTATCTCTTCACTTAATCGCTTTCATAGGTTGATCCACAGGATGATGCTTCGAAGGGGTAAGGTTGTAATCGTTCCAATAGGGATTTCTTGTGCAACAACCGACTCGTCATTCATTTTTGTCAAACAGGCAAAATGACGATTTTGTTCAAGATTGACATTTACTTCCTCTGGAAAGACAAAAGTGTGGGCCTTTCCCTAACAAAGCAAGTCATGAGATGCACCGATTCATGCTCATTTATGAAGAAGAAATCTATAGATATTCTTTGGCATCAAACTACTTCATTGGTTGCAAACAAGAAGCAACTGCAATCCCTACACTTCCAATGGTGTCTTGGCATCAAATCCTATATGGGGATAATTATTGGTGGTCTACAAGACAACACTTCAAGATGTAGATGTACACAAACAAGAATCGGTCATCAAATGTTGCCTTCAAATAAAAGGTGGTAATCGTTTCAAGTTAAATTCGATTTATTTTAGGAATGACTTGTCCTTGCACTTTGTGCAGATTTTAGTGAGGCAAATTACGGCAAGCAACGGGATTACATGGGGAGGACAACCTGGTCCGAGAATCACACGATCTCTAAAAGAAAAGGGTGTGTTCGTTCCAAAAGTCAAAACAACTCATTTATAAACTGACATAGCCACCCATGCTTACAGATTGTGAAAAGGGAAATGCATTGACGCAGCAAAAATGGCGAAAGATCACCTAGCCTAAAAGGGGAAATTTTAATTGGGACAGATGGCCACAAAACGGATCGGGGGCACGCAATGCCTGAGTCAGCCGACTTCTAAAAAGGGAAAGATTCAAATGGAATAGACATTTGTCAAGTGAATTGCTGTCAATCATGAGAGCGAATTTGTCTCCATAGCCAAGAAAACGGGATGGAACACAGTCATCAGATATGCCGTAAAAGGGAGTATATCGTTCCTAGAATAAATCATGTGGAATATGAAAATAACATATTGCATCTTTTTTTCCTTGCAGTTGATAAACGGGGCAAGTCACTCAAAGTAGAGTAACTCTCACCTGTGAAGCAAGATGAAACAAAGTCAATTGATTCAGCACAAAAGGGGAGTATCGTCCCTAAATTAGTCCAATTCAATTTTGGAATATAAGTAACATGCCCCATCTCTTGTAGGAAAAGGTGCACATTGACCACTTTGGAGCAACACCTTATACCAAGAAGGCATGCTAAGGCCCAACCATCCATTTTGATGGAATCAATGGAGTAAAACATCCAAGGAGCAATGCCCTCACATGTCGAAACAAGGAGTACCCCTCTCCTTTCATCCTTGACGTCCACTTAGAATGAGTGAATTAGATAATATCTTTGAAAGCAAGATCTTCAAGGAAATGTTAACACCTGAGGAGCAAAGGCACATGAAGAGGAAACACAAGACATTTAAAGTCAGATGTTGGAGAAGGGTAATTCGGTATCGTTTCCAAAATGCCTCATCTAAACTTCATTTTTGACGTAGTTCCCTTGTTTGACGGGAAGCGTCGGTATTCGAGGAACAAACTCGAGAAATTGATTGAAGCATAATCTATATGGACCAAGCAAGCATATGGAGGTAACACATGTCAAATTCACCTAACTTGGTGGAGTTCAAGAGCCAATTCAATTAAATAAAAAAGGAAGCGCCCCATGGACACTACCGGCGCTTCGGCTGGTGGTATAGGGAATGAATGAACGGGTCCGAGAGGTCCGGGGTTCGATCCTCGGAAACGGCAACAAGGTTGCCATGTAAAAAAATAAAAAAAATAAAAAAAAAATAAAAAAAAACTTTTTGCATCTCTTACTTTTGCAAAATGAGGAAAATGCTTGAACTAATGAGACCAAAGACCCGAGAATCTCTTCAAGTCTTAAAACAATAGGTTCATGCTGCTGTTTTGCCGCCAAATGGTGAAACCGACCAAGGGTAATGTTGTATCGTCTCCAGTTTTACGATCCCTGAGGATTCATGTACTAACACATTCCCTTTTGTTCTTTGTAGGGTCGCCTGACTACTAAGGCACAGGTAAGTACCCTTCTTCTCAAAATCAAATGGAAAATAAATGGAGAATTTCCATCGCAAAAAAAAGAACATTTAGTGTTTTTCTAGAAACAAGCGCAAAAAATGGAAATTGAAGAAACAAGTTTTCCATAAGGTTTGCAAAAATCTTTTTTACCTTTAAATTGTCCATCCACTCGATGGATCACTCATTTGGAATCAAAGTTCTCTATGGAGATTAATCCACTCAGATGATCTCGACAAAAATGAAAGGCGATGTTGCTTATGCCAAGCGAGAAACACTTAGGATGAGGAAAGGCAACCCATTTCCAAACATGTCCTTTAAGCACTTTGAGATTTGAATGAAAAAGAAAACCCGTGTTGTTTAGGGTCAATGAATTCATTCGCAAGCAGTACATAGATCAAGATGATGAGAGGCATTTCTTTCATCTATCATGCACACCACAGGTGACAATAGTTAGCCCATTTGAGCCTTTTGATGTGAAGATTTTCTACAAAATACCCCTGTCAAGAACCACCCCACGATGGGGCAATTATGGAGGTTTGGGTTGATATTATTTGGAGAGGAAAGATGAGAAAGGTTTCTTTGCTCTCACTTGCATAAATCTTTTTGTGGTAACTTCAGGTGAATTCTTATGGAAGCTCGAAGCATCCCAAGGTGAAGAAGAGCATTCTTTTCTCTACCCAAACACCGATACCCTTTGCTTAAACCATATTGAGCCTAACTATTCATTTCTAAAACCCGAGTGGTGATTATCTCCTCACATTTGGGGCAAGGCATATGATTTCTTGAGGCAAGTGATGTTTATATGAGAATATAAAAAGCATCTCGAAAGTCCTAAGAGCTTAAAAAGTTCAAAAGAGCAAAAGTCAAATGAAAATTAAGGGGCATAAAAAAAGCAGTGTGCCTGGTAAAAGCAAGGTCAATGCCAAAAAAAAAAAAAAAGGAGTGGAAGAAAAACAATTGTATCAAGAGGAATATCTCTGTGAAAACAAAAATGGCAAAAAGAAAAAAATGCCTGCATTAAAAGAAGATCATTGCAAATGCAAAAGCCATTATGTTAAGATGATTAGTCAAAGGACTTTCGAGACAATTTGAATTTTAAAAGTCAAACACCAAAAAAAAAAAAAAAAAAAAAAAAAAAAAAAAAAAAAAAAAAAAAAAAGGGGATGATATGGTAATGATGCCATGATAATCACCAACTCTCAAATCCCCCATCGACAAAAATTTCTAAGCCTTTTGAGCTAAGTCTTTTGAACCTTTCCCCGAACCAACATTATAACCTATTCCCGAAGTCTCTTCAGATTGGGATGATTCGAGTGGAAATAAGGACTTCCTAAAGAAGATGCTGCTCAAAGAAGTGAGAGCAAGGTTGTCTTATCTCATCTTAAGGTTTCTTGACTTGTAAACCCGGCGAAGATGTTGATCGGTGATTAATTCATTTCATAGCCAATGATGCTTATCCATTGCTAAAACCATGACCAAACCTGCACTACGGTCCTTCTAAAAGACCTCTTAGATTGGTCAATGTGTACTTATTGCGAATGATTCAAAGCCTTGCACACTTTGGAAGAGTGAGATTGAGTGATCGGTTTATTTCCCACATGAATAGATGGGATCAAACAGCCCTTTTCTTGAGAATATGCAAGAAGCCCTTTCTGACTAGGTGTCCTCGCTCGGCATACTTAATAGACCTTTCTCATAAATCAAGGTCATTTCAACAAGGATTTTTCTCCCAAGAGAATTTGACGATTAATGATATCATCCGAGCGTGATGACGGTTTTGTGAGTTTGTCAAGTGGTCGGAATTAATTTGATTTGTTTATGCAATTATTGCCTTCTCATTACCGATACACTTTTGATATTGTTTCTGATGACATGCGTTGAAATCGATCTCATCTAGTATGCTTTCGCTACTAGAATACTTGTTATAATGAATACTATTTGATGTGCAGTATCCATTTTGAGAATATTCTCGAATGACGGGTTCCTCCGGTGAAACCACACAATTCTAAAGGGTTCATGGGTTAGCCTTAAACCATGCATTTTCAAAAGGTTCTTGGTTATCCTTAAACCTTGCGATTTCAAAAGGGTTCATGGGTTAGCCTTAAACCATGCATTTTCAAAAGGTTCTTGGTTATCCTTAAACCTTGCGATTTCAAAGGGTTCATGGGTTAGCCTTAAACCATGCATTTTCAAAAGGTTCTTGGTTATCCTTAAACCTTGCGATTTCAAAGGGTTCATGGGTTAGCCTTAAACCATGCATTTTCAAAAGGTTCTTGGTTATCCTTAAACCTTGCGATTTCAAAGGGTTCATGGGTTAGCCTTAAACCATGCATTTTCAAAAGGTTCTTGGTTATCCTTAAACCTTGCAATTTCAAAGGGTTCATGGGTTAGCCTTAAACCATGCATTTTCAAAAAGTTCTTGGTTATCCTTAAACCATGCAATTCCAAAGGGTTCATGGGTTAGCCTTAAACTATGTATTTTCAAGAGGTTCTTGGTCATCCTCAAACCATACACTTTACGGTTAGTGGGACTGCCTTAAACCACACGGTTAGTGGGACTGCCTTAAACCACAAGGTTAGTGGGACTGCCTTAAACCACAAGGTTAGTGGGACTGCCTTAAACCACATGGTTAGTGAGACTGCCTTAAACCACACGGTTAGTGGGACTGCCTTAAACCACAAGGTTCGTGGGGCCTCGCCTTAAACCACAAGGTTCGTGGGTATATCCTTAAACCACACTTTTCAAAGTATTCATAGGTACATCCCTAAACTATGCTCTTTACATTAAGCTCACTTGCATTTTAATTTTACTATTGTAAAAAAAAAAAAAAAAAAAAAAAAAAAAAAAAAAAAAAAAAAAAAAAAAAAAAAAAAACATAAAATTAGGTGTGCGCTTATCTTTGAAAGAAATCTCTTTGAGAACTTCCTTCCAAAGTGGGGCGGTTTGGCCGACACCTAAATTTTTGCCCAAAAATCATTTAAAAAAAATGGGAACTTGTTTCTCCACAAAAATATTTCAAATTAAATTCTTGCATATAGATTATCTAGGCATTTAATATAGTGTTTTAAATGGAATATGTTTTTCCTTCAAAAAAAAAAATTACAAAAAAATTAAATTAAATATATAAAAAAGATTAAAAAAAAAAGATTTAAAAAAAAAAAGAAGAAAAAAAGTTGGGGCCAATGATCTAAATGTGACTAGCCAAGCCCGGGAGGTCAGATTGGAATTAAAATGGCAAATTGAGGCCAAAATGCAATTTCCAAAAGTTGAGGGACCAATTCGCAAATTTTGCAAAATTTTGCCCGAACCCTTAAATCATCATCTTGGTCACCAATTAAGTTGAAATTGAACTTGGGCCAACTTGAATCAATTAAATCGGGCCAAAAAGACAGTTTGTATTGAAATGGGTATTTTGGATAAGCAAATGGCCAACTTTGAGGGACTTTCTTGCAAAATTGAGTGAGTACAATTGTGAAAAATGGCCAAGATCTTAAACTACTGTACATGAGCTTGCTAATTGATCAAAAACCGCGGCCAAATTGATGGATTAAAGCACTCAAACGAGCTACCAAAACCTAGTCCACGAATTGGTCTCATTTCGGAGTTGCTGAGTAAGCAACTTGGTGGCCCCACCATATCCCACTCAGCCGCCCATCCAGCCTGATCTTTGCACGTGATTGAAGACCATAATGAGTAGTGCCAGTGGACGGAAATTGGCCAGGGATAAGCTTCTGAAGGCACGGGAAAATCGCACCAAATCCGGACACTCAACATCTGCAGAAATTGAAAATTTGGCTAAGTCAGAAAGTTGTTGAAGTAGCCCTGTTGACAGGCTTGGTAGGTGGACAAAAGACCGACCAAAACTCCTCTAATTCAGGGGATAAGATCACGGAAGTAAGCTCTTTCAGGAGACGGGAGAGAGAAGACGAAAGGGAGAGGAGAGAGCTCACGGTCGTCCCCCAAAGAAGCCCTCAGAAGCAACTCCAGAAAAGGAAACCCAGAAATTCCAGACCGACCTAGAGAGAGAAAAATGAGATTTTCACATACCTGCGACAATAATTAGCCAAAACCTTCAACTAGAGAGTTAAACTTCACTCAAATATCTTTCCAACCATAGGTCACACGTCCCAAATGGAGATCGGGAAGGCCTCCTAAAGGCCCCCGAAAAACTACCCTCCTGGCGGGCCAAAGAAAGTCTGAATTTTTCTAAGTGTTGAGCCCGGTTGGTCACGAGTGAGAGAAAGCGAGTGTTTTTGAGAAAGTTGAGAGACAAATGAGGAAAACCATGAGTTCAAAACCAAAGTAGAATACATATAGCTTTGTTTGGTGTTTATTTTTCCAACAAAAAGGTCATGGAGTCTAATTTTGGAGGTTAATGAAAACCTTCGTTATCAGTTCTTTCTTTGCAGATCTGGTTTTCCAGTTGAAGAAGCCAACTTCCAGGAGCCCCCGAGAATAATTTCTTGGTTTCTTGAGCGAAGAACCACTTGAAAGGGAAACTAAGAAGCAAGGTAAGCATCCTAGATGTATTTTCTTTCGAGTTTGAGTATGGTTTGATCATGAAAATCAAGAGGAAAAGCAGCCCGGAGGACTGATTTTCGAGGTGGAAATTTTTTCAAGTGTTGGAATCTCTTCAAGAGTTTTGCATGTGTGCTTCTTGGAGAGGTCGTTTTTGATGTGTTCGGTTGGTCATTCTCTGTGATGTTTGTTGCTTTTGAAAGCTCATGTTACCTACTTTCACTCGGATCAAGTAGTGTTTCCCTTAGATCTTGCATGTGATAAGTGTCGGGGCTTGAATATGGTTATGCGACCTGTTTGCTTGACTTGGGTTCAAACCCAGATTTCAAAATCAGCTCAACCCACATATTTGAAGCCGATTTTAGCTTGATTCTTGTGTGTTTTAAGCTATGATTTCTATCTCATATTGTTCTTTGCATGTGGTAGTATAACCTTGATATTTTAGTTCCACATGAGATTGCTTATGAGTGGAGATTGAAGGCTGCAAACATGGCTCGAGGAAGCTATTGAAGCTAGTTTAATGCACGCCAAGTGTTCGACGAAATGCGCAAACCAAGTTTCGATCTTGAAACGGTCGATTTGAGCTCGGTTATTGTGATATTCACGTGCTGTGTTGTTCAATGTTAGCATATATCGATTTAGGAAATTATTATTTTTATTTTAAAAAAAATAAAGAAAATAAAAAAAAAAATCCAAAAATCCAAAAATTTCAAAAAAAAATATAAAAGTGACAGATGGCATCAAATTAAGGCGAAAATGACATCTATGAAATTTTCTTAATTTTAAAAGGTCATTTTCCTAATTTAATGCTATTTTGGTATTTTATGCTCATTTTTGTAAATAATCCATTTTGCATAGATTAAAATTATCTAGAGTAATTTCATGCATATTTAAATTTCCATTTGGCTCACGGGGTCCCGTCCCGGGCGTGATAACAAGGCCATGTAATATTATTTGCCCGACTTGTATCGGGTTTTCCTTTTCTGCATTTATTTTCAAGTTATTTCAATTTCTTGGATGTTTACTTATGCACCGCTTTTCATTAATTTGAGTGTAAATTTCTCTTCTAAATTATGCTAGGATTAGTCTAGACATTAAGGAAAACAAATCGACAAAAAACATTTGCATGGACACTTAGTGGTTTCATAAAGATTATAATTGGTAATCAAGAATGTGTGGCCATTTAGATAAATAACTTTTCAAGTTAGTGGTACCGCAAGGCGCTAATAGAAACATTAGCGTAAACAAGTCCCCGTTCCTAGAAATCTCTGGTTGCGTAGGAATCGAGACAACACTCCCGTGCCTCGATTGGTTTCTAGCCGACCCCAATAGGCTAGTGGCGACTCTAGAAATATTTAGGTTGTTAAGAACCAAAAAACAAAATCACGTGTCGCGCGAGGTATGGGGCTTGGGAGAGCCCGCGCTAATTTAGGGCCGTTGGTCCGCCTCTTTAGGCAAATATCCCTAAACCATTCTTTCTTTTCCCCCGAACGGAAAAAAAGAGGTCGTGACAAAGATCATAGCACAAAAAGAGTAAGAACCCTTACAAAGAAAAAACCCAATTTTTTCTTCTCTCTTTTTCTTTCCTCTCTATTTTCTTACTATCGCTAATATAAAAGTATAGCTTTTAACCTAAAAGAAAATCTAATAGAAAAGAAAAAAAAAGCCCATAAAAAAGGTTTGGCTTCATCTACAACACTTTTGTTATGCTACGGAAAGTAACTATGACGTAAGTGAAGAAGGAGTGTCGTAGCAAAAACTGGGGCATATGCATGTGTCCCTAATCTATGACGTTGTATAATCTAGTGAATCCCGTCAAATAAATTAATGCGGTGTTAGGTGACCATACGATCTTTTATATAAATAGGCAAATGCACTCTTCCATTAGAGATAACAAAGGGTGGCAATCAGATTAGACAAGTGCTTCGTGAATCTTCAATGTCATGCTACAGAAGAAAAGTAATATCAACAATAAGCCACATATCCTTTATTTTTCTTTTTGAGAATAAAATCATCGTAATCCTCCCATAATGATAAGTCACTAAATCAGATTTCTCTTACTTTATTTGGATAACAATGGATTTTTTTTCTAGATTTCTTAATAATGGTAATATAGCTAATATATGCGAAAATGGGTATATAAAGGGTAGTTCCTGCAACAACATTCCATTCACAAGGAAGATTAAAAGCACGTCGAGTACAACCAGACAACCTTATCCACCTTGTATAGTTGGAGGCGGGGGCGGCAACTGCACTGGTGGTATGCCACAAAAAAGCGCTCTCTCTCTCTCTCTCTCTCTCTCTCTCTCTCTCTCGGTTCACTTCGTTTCTTGATTGCAATATTGTCTCTTTACATCAACCCTTTTGGTAATATAGGCCCTTTATCATTTGAACTTCCCAGCTTATGAAATTTAGTAGTATGAATGCATGGTGAGACATGCAACTTTGATTGAGGGTGTTGACAACTTGAGATTGAGTTGAGTATATGACTGATTGTAGGCCGATGCCAATGGCCTGAGTTGGTGGGACAAAATGCACAGAAAGCGAAGGAGGTGATCGAGAAAGAAAATACATACGTGACGGTTGTGCTGCTACAAGAGGGAAAAGAACCTGGGGAAGGCGATTATTGCATTAACCGAGTGTACGTTTATGTTGATGAACAGGGTAATGTCTTTGAACCTCCCGTGGTTGGCTGATGGGTAAAAATGCGATCCCAAATACAATAGCTCATGAAGCTATTTGATATAATAAAATGAAACGAAAAATCATTTGATGTGACCCGCATGTGATTCTTCCATGCCAAATCTCGGTCCTATTTAAATTAGTTGCTGCCAGAGATCTTCAATCAAGTTAGCAAAGGGATGACATTTTCATAAGATCGATCTCCAAGACAATGGAGGTTGATTCCACGGATATGGTCTAAGTTTACAACAAACATCTATGGACTTTCCCAGGGCAATTTCAGCTCCAACCGTCGCCTATTCGGCATCTTCATCCCGCCGCAATGCATCAGCATTAAATGTGATTTTGGATGAGTTAAAAGTGCTCTTAGATCAGGGGAACCGTGGAATATCAATTGCTCCTTGTAAGTATACGCGTTATTGGATGAGGTCTATCAGTTAACCTA
Organism: Eucalyptus marginata; assembly: GCA_014182565.1. NCBI lineage: Eukaryota > Viridiplantae > Streptophyta > Magnoliopsida > Myrtales > Myrtaceae > Eucalyptus > Eucalyptus marginata. Next base: position 52,245,066 of record CM024592.1, on the reverse strand, counting down.
CAGGAGCCTCACTGATCAACAAGATTTTATGCTACCCTATCGGTTATGCGATACCAAATACAGAAAAAGAATCTACTGATTTCATGAATGAAGGGAAAGACTCCAGTTGACCTGGTTTTTTTGTCAGAATAACTCTTTAAGTGTAGAGTGCGGTCACATGCTCAGATCTCTCATCCAACATCATAAAACAAGTATCGCGTGAGAGCTTTCGATCCAATTAGTGGATTCTTGTAATGACACATGATCCTAATACAATAGTTGCTTCTACATATGTTGTTACGAGTCAACCGAGAGTCTGATGCTAGAACATTTTCAAAACAATGTAGCTCCAATTGTACGAAACTGACGCAGGATTTGCTCAAGAAATGAAGTGATTTCATGAGATGTAACTCAAGATTGCATCAAATGCTTAAGAAATATCTACCGATGAAGGAACTCTTCGGTTTTCATCATTTCGTAGCATATGGCCATTTTTCCATTTGCAAGAAAGATTAACAAATGAGGAAGCTTACCGTAGTATTCAAACACTTCGATATAATCCAATTTTAGGTAGGAGGCAATGGATTGAGGATCAGGAAGTTTCAATTACGTGCGAGTGGCCACTTATACGAAGGTCATGAGTCATGGATTTGTGAAGGGCTTCAATCATTCCAACGGTGAACAGTAACAGGAAAAACAATTGATTATTGAAGTAGCTGCAAAACCAGGATCTAAACTGTTCATTTTCTTCTCTAGAAGTCTATCCATACAACACAGGCTAAAGATCACACCATTGACATACCGTTTAAAAGCCTAAAGAGCAGAAAATGATGAAAGTACATGCAGGGGTATTGGTGCAGGGATGTGGTTTTTCTACCTTGCACTACTGTCCAACATATCACAGTGCAGAATCGGGACTAATTTGTTGTTTTGCTGTTCTTGAACCTTGCCAAGTTTACGTGCTGGAACACAGATGAGCAGGGAGTAATCTTACGAGAGAGTTTATCCATTAATTATCTTTTAATTAACGAACACAGATTAACACAGAATCGACATTTATCTGGATTTTGCCCTTCTTTCGATGCTTTAGTCAAAAGAGCAAATTTCCCCTTATTTCTCTCTCTACCTTTCGGAGTACCTTTCAGAGGTTTTTCTCTCACAACTTCCCTGAATAGAAAAAGAGAATCACGCTCGCTCAAGCTCTCAAAGCCAAGCTTTCAGTCGGTCGTCAATATTCGGTCCGTACGTCTCTCTCCATGTACAAGCTAAAAATTCTATCAGGTCATACCGATGCTAGGTTGTCAAATCATGAATACTAATGTTATATCCCGTGTCCCGATATGCGGATTAGATTGAATTTTTATCTGCCAAAATGAGGATTTGTGAAAATTGGTTTCAAAATTAAAGTTATACCATCATGTAGTACACAATGCGAATAAAATTGTTTACTTCATATATAGTGAGATATAATTTTTGGGGTCGAACTAGATTTACAATGCTTTTGTTACAGCCAAGTAGTCTATTATTGAGCTTTCCATAATCTGATCTCAATTGAAGTTCAATCTGGCCAAACATATAAGAACAAGTGACTGCATGGAAAAAGCTGAGTTCGTATGTTAAACAAAAGGATCTCTCGTATCTCACTGGAACAACATCAAGGACTTCGACATGGCCAAATCAAGTACAAACCATACAAAAATCCAGCTGACTACCAAACCCAAATTAATGCACAGCCGATCACAACACAAATCAATCTTGGCCATAAGCAATAGACTTCCAACCAGTCAGTCTAAGAGTTACATTATCTACTACATCTTGAAAGATGGCATTAACATCAGGAAAGAATCCGGCATCATGAACTATTCTATTTCGAGCTTTCCATAGATGGATAAACCACTGCACACAAATAAGTCTTCATAAGCAATGTAGGGAAAGCCTTCCTTCCTTATAGTGTGAAGTTTAATCCAATCAAATTCCAAAGGCTATGACACAGGCAATATATCAAAACCATACAAATTCAAAACTCCAACCAAATAAGAGAAGCAAATCCAGATTCAAGAAATAAGTGGTCCCTGGTTTCCTTGATCTATCCACAGAGAAGAAGGTCAGCAGATGGTATAATACTATAATATACCATCTCTTCAACCTGTCCCTAGTTGGCAAACTATCCAGGGTGAGCGACCAAGAGACAGAACAATGCCTTCATATGCATGGAACAAACCACATTCACTTATGCCAATCAACATAGATTCCCTTTACTCAAATGGCATTCTGAGCACTAGCAGCTGAACACAAACCATAAGAACTAGGAAGCCAAATAAGTTAATTAGCAACAGGGACATTAGGACTAAGAACACCAGAAATAGCAACATTTCTGTTCAGGAGATCCTCAGACCTGGTTTGAATAACATCAGAAACTTTGCAGTCAAGCCTATTCCTGAATCATAGACTACTCTTCTTGAGTAAACATCAAGAAGTGGACCAGCAGGATGCCAAACACCATAACAAAGAAAAACAGATTCACAATTGCCCAATTTGAACTTTATTGACTCTTTAGAAACAGTTCGAAGTTTAGGGAAATACAACCCTCATGTCATTGTAAAAATAGAATCTCCTCACTATCTTATGACCTTTCTTCTGGTAAAAAGAGGGGATCAGATTTACATCTTGCAACTGACCTACTCTTTTATGTCTCGCCTGATGAATTACCAAATGACCATGGCCCTTGCCTGCCATTCTAGGTTTGCTTTTCTTCAAGCCATAGTCACCTAAGCAAATATTGGATACTAGGATTAAATATTTTAGGTACCCTAAGACCAATCAGAATCCACACCCATCAATTTAATAACAAGGAGTCAGCATGAATGATATGGATGATGATGATGATGATGATCAATCCAGGCCCACCAAAAATATATACTCCAGCATCACAAGGACCTAAAAATATTTTCATCTTGAAGCTAGTAGCAACGCTGAGTCCTTCATAACATCAATCATCAAGACGGAGTGGGAAAGGCACTACCCACTTACTGATGGGGTGAAGGGCGCGGTCTGACAAAAGGATTCTGCATAACATCAATCATTAGCCATAACCAGGCAATATCAAAAGATCACTGCAGATGATCGAAGCTTTGTGCATTTTGATTCGTGTAAACCCATACGGGCTCAAAATTTAAATTAAGACATGAGAATCAAAGCCTTCCGACAACATCTGTGCTTCCCAATGATAAAGCCATAAAAGAAGGTAAAGATGAGGGCTACAGAGTAATATCCACAGCAATAATCACTATCATTCATATAGAAGAAAGAGGAGCATAGAAAAATTCTTCTGTTAATCCATCACCGAAAAAACTGTTAATACACAATTGGAGTTGGACTAGCACTGGCATCAAAGAGAGGCGCATAATGCATGAAGCAGGCACGTCACAATTAACCATTTCTCCAGATTGTCCACCAAGCTTGATCCATGGCCAAAAAGCATATATGTATTTAGCTCCACATCATGGTTTTACGAAATGCTCCTTACATATAGGTCAAGATTTGTATTGAAAAGGTCACACCTTCAAAAAGGAAAAGAAAAGGTGTAAGAAGAGAAAATAATAGCTTCTGCCACTATGCAAGTATAACTCACAGAAAGAAAAGCAATGGTCACTATGAAATGTGTTTATCCCAAATTCCAAATGATATGTCCACAGAAGTACTAGTATCAAAAAGATGCAAGCTAGGTGCCAAAACTGATGACCCATATCAAAAGCATTGGGACAGTGCAGGGTTATTATCCAAAATGACAAAAAAGTATCATTAAGGATTTTAACAGACAGACATTTCTAGCAGACAATCTGACTATTTTGGTCCCCTATAGAACACTATTTAAATAATAGATCATCAGCATTGACGCGCGTCATCTAATCAACTAGTTTAAACAAACAAAAGTTCATCAGTCACCTGATAGGAGTTCCTGGATCGTAGAGAGGGTTTTTAGCCACATATTCAACATATAGACTGTATATATACTTCAAAGCTTCCCGTAGATCACCAGTCCTAGGATGCGTTACCAATATTATCTGCAAAGGCGTGAGGAATAAGATGACCAAAAAAAAAAAAAAAAAAAAAAAAAAAAAAAGAAGCAGATTGATGGTTAGCAAGAGTCTTCTAAAGAGAAGTGCACCAATGGGCAAAGATCTGATCCAAGAATGCATTGACATTAATGTATTTGCTGAAATAGAAGCGTAAGGCAAATCCTTAACATATGGCAATGTGATTTTCAACAAATTCATTTTGCATTGTCAAGCATAAATAATAAGTAGTCGATGGACAGATAATATAAGTCAACAGGAGCAAACCATTTCTCACTTTTATTATGCGATTAAGGAAGCACAAACACCTTCTGATTGTGTAGTGCCTTTAGATACGTCGCTAAAGGTGTCGGTTCCTTAATGATGCTCAGTTTCAACAGGTCTTGCTAATTTGCTAAGATTATGGAAGTTTTTAGCACAAGCTCATTATGAGCAACATCTGAGGTAGAAAAATACTCCAAAGACTGCAGGATTAGTTTAACTAACCTTTATACCAGAAGGACTTTCCATGAAACTAAGTTTGTATGTGTTAGTGCGGAAACTGTGAAATGAACAGCCCTGGCCTGGTAACTGCGGCACCCCAAGATTTCCTTTGTCTGCACTGTAAGATGAAAAAGCAGAGTTTGCAAGTTAATTGCTGAACATCCAGTTCTCCTGTATCTTCTCCTGCATACTTGGCACTTGGCTATGAGCTCGCAGTAGAAAAAATTCCTCCTACTCATGAGCTACTTGAGCTCGGCTAAGTGACTCACTCGAATATTAAGCCTAGTTGAGTTTCAAGGTTTGCAGCGCTTAACTTGTGCAACCGCTGAGTTATTGAGTAGTCATGTTTTATGTGTTGTAATACGTTTGCACGTACGAGGGAGCCTGTAAAATTTGTACAGGCAGGTTCAACTTATGTTAGATTTTTCTCTTCCTTCGAGCTCGAACTCAACTTGAAAATTTTTCAAAGTCCTCTCAATCAAAGGTTCGCTGACCATTCGTGAGGATAAACAGCAATTCAGCAAAGAACAAGTAAATTACCAAATTAAAAAGCCGGATTGCCATCAACTAGTGCCTGAATTGAATACACACGATTCGAAAGATCACTTATTTCAGCGATTTCCGCAACATTTAATCGCATTCAACCATTTACGAGAGTGTTCAGAGACCAATTACGTAAAAGAATCGAAGTCAAAGCAGATCATCAAGCAACCGAACGGCATCTACATTCCTAAGACAACGCAAAAAGATGCAAAATTCTACAGTAGACAGATCAAGACCCACAATTTCCGATGCCTCGCGCGATTCGCCAACCGCACTCGGGAATTCATTCAACTCTCCCACGAATTCGAGGAAAGATCGGGAGAGAAGGTACATACCCGGTGGGGTCCATCTTGGCGGTGAGGGATTTGAGGGAGAAGAGGAGGCCGAACATGAGCTTGTGGTCCTGCTGCGGGTTCAGGGTCCGGAGGGGCCGGTTCCACTCCCGGTAGAACAGGCACACCCCGTTCCGGTTGAACATGTACATCACGTTCGCGTTGTGCCCCGCCGCCGTCGGCGCCGGCGGCGACGGGCTGATGTCGGAGCCCCCGAAGAACTGCATCCTCCCTTCCCAGATCGCGATTTCACCCGAAGAGAAATAGCGTTTCCGTCGATTTACATGAGTAGAGTGTAGAAAATGAAATTTGCTGCAACTGCAGCAAAGCTTGCAGCTCTTCTTTATGTTTCGGATTTTGATTTTTTTTTTTTTTACTAATTATTTAACGCTGCATTCTGTGTGAGGATATAAAAATCAAAATGTTTCGATGTTTAAAGTTCATTCATACCCAATATTTTCAAGACGATATACGAGCCCTTTACAAGCATAGACAAATATTTTAATTCTTACGCACTTGTCCTTGTATAATAACACCGGCAACTCATGATGCACTATCTTGTATCTATAATTCAATCTAGTAACCATTTTTTCTCAAGTACAAGCACAACATTGACGATCGTCTTTTATATGGCCCGGAATGATTGATTGGATTTATGATGTCACATTGACATGTGATATTGTGTAGGGCTTACTTAACGCGGATCATTATTTCTCATCTACGTGTCAAGCATGGCTTAAGCGTGCATAGCTTACACAAAGTGATTCCAAAAGAGCGTGCCAAACATTCGATAAATCACATACCATACAAGGATCTTCATTGCAAAATCCAAAAGGCACACATCAAACACTACAATTTCACATCTTTAGTCCTCACACTAATCTCTTGCCATTTCTCACATTAAAAATGGAAACCAAACAATCATTCATTATCATTTACAAATCAATGAACTATTATTCATAAAACAATTCAATCCAAGAGTTCACAACATTCACATCATGATAGTTCAATGTACAATTTATTAATCTCTCGATTATTTTCATATATTAAAGTGAACTTTGAAAAATCATATGTGCCATAATATCTCCCCACTAGATGCTACATAATTTCAATGGTGGAAATCACATAGCATCAATCCCAATGCGGTTCGCATCTCAATTTTTCTCTTAATCTAGGAGGAGGAGGGAAGGAGGGGCTGGTCCTCCACTTGTCCTTCACCTGCTGCTCGAAGCCCCCCATCGCCGTCGGCGTTCCCTTCCGCAAGAAGATTCCTGAGACAGAGACGGAGATACAACCCAAGAAGAAGCAGCACTAACCGCAAAGTCTGTTTCCGGCACGAATCTTTAGGGTTGGCTGGTTTTATACATGAGGGCCCCCCTTCTTTAACACGACGAATCACGCAGCCGAGCGGATGCGAGCTCTACCTGCGCCGCGCCACGCTGGATCCTACCCAACCCCGGTTTCCTTAGTTTGGCGCTGGAGTCTCGAGGCTCCCTCGTTCTGTCCAGCTCAGACGGACACGTGGGTGGCGACGACTGGGACACGTTGATTGCGGGGGCGAGCAAGGATCTTCCTTCCGGAGGGGGCATTCATGGGCATTTTGCATATTTCGCAGGCCCCGCGTGGACCGCTAGTGTCGCTTTCCTTGGTGGGAACCCACGAAGTTGCGGGTCGGGGTTTTTGAGTGCGGGGGGAGTCAGCATAGGAGCGACCATGGTTAGAATTGAGCCAATCCACCCCTAACTTTAGGATTAATCCGCACAGATCGGTCTTAATTTTGGAGGCGGGGACCGATCCATGGAGCTGGGGCCAGAAAGCCGGGACCCAGCCAGGTGAGTTGATTATTTCCAGTGTCAATCCAAACACCAACCAATAATTTTTATTTCATTTTTTGTATTCCTTGAAAAAGCGATTAAGGATCAGACCAACCTAATGGGTTTGATTTTGTTCTAGGGTCAACCAGGGATTAATCAATAATTTTTTATTTCATTTTTTGTGCTCATTGAAAGGGCAATCGAGAACCAGATCGACCCAATGGGTTTTAATGACGGCCGAGGTCGGCCAAGAAAAAAGCGACGATGAGAGTCGAGTGGGATGAGCGTCAAATAGAGTGAGCATCAAGTGCCGAGCGGGAAGCAAGTCAAGCGAGCATCAAGCGACAAGCGGCACAAGTGACCTAAAGCGAGCAAGACGAGTATTGAATAGCGAGCGGAGAAGTTGTTTCTTTCAATTTTAGTAAATTGAAAACTAAGATGATAAATAAGACATAAGAAAATTAGTACTAAAGGAGGATGCCGTAAGGAGCTACTTATGCCCTTTTGGACGTCGTGAGCTCTACTTGCACCGCGCCACACTGGATACTACCCAACCCCGGTTTCCTTAGTTTGGCGCTGGAGTCTCCAGGCTCCCTCGTGCTGTCCAGCTCAGACGGACACGTTGATGCGGGGGCGAGCCGGCGAGCAAGGATCTTCCTTCCGGAGGGGGCATTCACGGGCATTTTGCATATTTCGCGGGCCCCACGTGGACCGCTAGTGTCGCTTTCCTTGGTGGGAACCCACGAAGTTGCGGTTCGCTGTACGAAAAGGGTCTCATTTGTCAAGTGTTTTTCCCTCCATAGGAAGACATGCGTACGCGTACGTGTATATAAAGCCCAGCCATCCCTTGCATCCCTTGCATGATTTTCATGGAAAGTTAGTGAGAGAGTCGGAGGAGAGGGAGGAAGAGAGAGAGAGAAAGAGAGAAAGCTAGGGTTTCTCTCCAGATCCTGCTTTCTTTTCTTGGTCTTTGCCTTGGAGAGAGGAGAGGATTTCTCACGGTCGGAGGTGGAAATTGGCCTTCTTTGATCTCCACCATCCCTGGACCTTCACTTTCGGTATCCTAGGTAAAGAAGGAAGAAACCAGAAACCCCACGGTTTTGCAAGAGATGAGAAATAGCGTTCCGTCGATTTATGTTTCGGATTTTCATTTTTGTTACTAATTATTTAATGCTGCATTATGTGTAAGGATGTAAAAATTACTTACAAGGATTACACAATAAGGCCCTATTTTCCAAAATAGAAAAAGAAGCAACTGTTTAGTAACGTGATTAATTTTTATTTCTCGGAACATATCAGTGACCAAGAAATAAAAACATATCAGTGTAGCCAGGGAATAGATTTGGAATAAAAACAAGAAGTTGAAAAATCCTACTTCTTTATTCCCAAGAATAAAAAGAGAAATAAAGTCATCTTAGAAAAGCAAGCTCAACATAACCTAACGGTCGTCTTTATATAATTGATACAAGGTCCAATCTCCGACTTTATCGAGTTCCCATTTTTGGAATCAAAAAATTAAATAAAAATAAAGAATTTAAGAAATTAGTAAAAAAATTTAGAAATTAGATTTTGAGTAGTTTTACTAGATTTTAATGTTAATTTTATTTTAGAATTGGTTTAGCATAAAAAAATGTAAAAATCTTTTAATGAAAATCAGGTTTAAAATTGAATAAGATTTTAGGGCTTTACTATATAGATTATTTAATGCTTTTTTTTTTTCTTTTATAAAGATAATGCTAGGTCACAAAAACTTAGTGACTCCCCTTAAGATTCTATTGGAGATATCCTTTAAGATCATCTGCAATTATGTTTTAATAGAAAATTAGATGGCTTTGAATAAGTCATTTGCATTACCATTTGTCTTGTGTTCATAGCAATTGAATAACCCTGTGATCCATGGATTTCCGATATCATTTGCTTGAAGGTTTGATGAATTTGTACAAATGAGCACACCAACTTTATGACCGCCTCCCTCCTCAGTTGTTTCGTCATTACATTCTACCAAGCAACATTTGCTCTTTTTCTTGTAGCTAAAAAAAGCTCAAAAGGTCTATGTAATTGTTTATTGTAATGCGCCTAGAATACTATCAACCTCCTAATATTGCGAGTTATAAACCAGTGGGACTCTTTGCTGCCATCTCCAGCCATCCATCTTTGACTAACTATTACATTGGATTTTCTAAGGTCATCTTAGGATATCTTGATCAATTAAATCCTTACAAAAATCTAGTTTTATCCAAACATGAAATGTTAAGTCTCCACTCACATTTTTAAAGTTAAAATGAAAAAAGAAATTGGGAATAAAAAAATTTTGGGTTGTACCAAAGGCATTTATGTTCTTTTTCTCTTTCGGAAATAGAAATTCTATATAATTACCAAACGCATTCTTCTACTCACTTGTCCATGAATAAAAATAGAAAAAACTATTTAAAAATAAAAATGTTATCAACCGCACCTTAACTGAGCCAAAAAAGAAGTCGGTGGGGGCAGAAAGTGGCCCCATTGATGATCCATGCAAGGAATGTGCCGCCTACATTTTATTGATAATGTTGATTCGTCTTTTGACTACATGTATCATACAAATATTTATTGTAAGTAATATGAGTTTCTCTTACCAAAAGGAAGAAATAAAAAATTTTAGCAAATAAATAAAGTCAAAAGCCACCAAAAACCTTAAACTATGCCCACCGTGACACAATTATGCCAAATTATTTTTGTGATATCAGAAACCCAAAATTTGCAATGGTATGATAGATTTACCTTCCATCAAAATTTTATCAATGCGAACAGTTAAAAATCTGCCTACGTGAATGTTAGAAAACAAACGATGTTGACATAGCACTCACGTGGGTTAAATGAAATAAAAACGACGTTGTTTTGGTTGAAAAACCATATACCGTGACGAAAGGTAAATGTGCGACATAAGTACAAATTTTAAGTTTTTTTTTTTTTTTTTAAAAAAAACATAGGATAAATGTATCATAGCGGGCATGATTTAAGATTTTTTATGGCACATAAAAAAAGGCTTAGAATAAATGTATCAAAGTGGACATGATAGTTTAGGGCTTTTTATGATTTTTTTTATCTAAATGTTACTTGTCAACCTCTTTCGGATATTCGACCAAAAAAAAAAAACCTCTTTGGGATAACGAGGTCCGAACCGGTTGCCGCGAGGCACGAGGCCACTTGCTAACGATGATTGGCCCCACCGCTTTTGGGACGTTGAAAGTCAATCAACTGAAGGTGATGTGCTTCTTGAATATTTCTATCCATTCCCTTTCACCTCTTTTTGTATAAAACTCCGTCCTCCGTTTTCCCAAGCATTGGTCATAATATTTCATCTGCTTCTCCAAACTATCCAGGAAGGCATCGTCGGGAGGTTCATGGAGTTGCCGGCAGATTTCGGTGATCAGAGGTAAACTTTAGCGAACTCAGTTTCATAACTTATTTGAAGCTGCACATCAAGCATATATGATCTGAGTTTTGAACCTGTCCCAAAATCCTGGTCTTCTTTCCTGAACTTATAACTGATCATGCCCATTATCATGACTTTACCCGAATGCCCTAGACTCTGTTCATAGATTCTAGCCAAGACTTAGCTTCTACTTTTGGGCCTTGTCTGGTTATATACACTCTGTTTCCGGGGAGGGGGAGAAGAATTCTGTCACATTGATTAAGAGAAACAATTGTGTATACACGCCGTTTCTTTCTTTTGTCAACAGAAACTCATTGAGAACAACGTACCAATTGAAAATCGTATTAGTTTCCTCATATGAAAAGATAAAACCTGCAATTATCTTTACTCTGTTTCTACCCGATAAACAAGGGCTTACCTGGCAGTTTTGTGCGTCTGGGTGATCTTGTTTTGTGAAGAAGTGTTGTAAGAAGAGGTTGGGAAAGGTTTATAGGGGTTAAGATATTAGACTCTATGCAATGCATACCAACAACTGGTTTGTTAATTTCTTCTCCAAGGCATGGAGTAGACCTTGCAGATCGAATCGCTCCACGCACCCGACGCCTTCGTTCCCTGGAGGGATTCCTGAATCGCGTCGTTGAGTTGAAGGGTGTACCAGCTAACAATACCTGTCAACAAATCATGCGTTTCTACGGGCTGCTCAAAACAGTTAGGATGGGAGCGCTCAATGTAGACCCCAGGTTCCGACCAGTGGCCACCGTCATAGAGGCTGGGCTTGAAAGTCTCAAGTGTGTTTTGTTAATTTACATCCTGATTAGCGACATGCCTTGGCCAATTGCCGTTCTCTGTATTCTGATGGCAGTCGTTTTCATTGCAAATTAGAGAAGGGCGGTGGTTTCTGGTTTTCTAGATGCTGTGTTTTTTATGGGGTTCCCAACGCTAGCTCAAACACGAACTTCTGTTTTGTAATATTATAACTCTGAATACCTTCTACATATACACAATGTTGATGAATACCATGATGGTATTTGGCTAAGATCCTCATGCAATATTGTGAGATTGGAAAAACAGGAAATTTTTTTTCCTTTGGCCCCGGAGAATCAGGGGAATTGATTCAAATAATTTGGAAAAGAATTGTATTATCCTCGTCCATTAATCTTCTCATTCATGAAATGTGATTTTGACTTGGTTCGTAACCCAATCTTCATATCCCAACCTTAGTAATATTGTACATCCTACCTTGACATGTACTTCAAGTCACAAATGAAAATTACTGAGCCCGTCGTGCTCCTTGACATAAAGAAGCATGTTGTACGTGAGAGAGGGAAGCAATCGGCTACAACTCTAACAAAAGATAAACCTTTTGAGAAGAAAGCAAAATCACATTAGGAAGGTAAGATGCGTGACCTTTTTATATGTTGAGTAGGCAAGTCAAATGGATGTATTCAATCGGGTCATATATGGGCTGACCAAATTGATCCATTTATTTCCAAAGCAAATTGACACATACCTGACTTGTCTCGAAATTCATTTTTAGTATTTTTTTTTTCTCCTCATATTGTTGCATTTGAAAAATGGATAGTTCCATGAACCAACTCGTCAAGTTAGTGAGTGAGCTTGGGAGTCGGGTTATGAACAAGGGATGAAGATGGTGAAAGTCTGACCCTCGCCATCCAAAAATCATATAACTTATTCGGGCTCTGGTTTTAGGTTAAATATAAGGAAAATAGCCATAGAAAACCTCAAATTATATCTACCGTAATATATTTATTTTGAACTTTTTTTGTGATATCAAAAATCCCAAATCATGCTCACCATGACACATTTACTATGACATAAAAAACCATTAATTTGTACTTGTATGACATATTTATCCTTCGTCAAAGTTTTATTAAATGATTTTTCATCCAAAATAACGTTGTTTGTATTTCACTTAAGTCACATAGACATGATGTCAATATTGTTGGCTTTCCGGTATCCACGGAAGCAGATTTTTAACGGCTCTTGTTAACAAAATTTTAACGGAGGGTAAATGTGTCACAAAAATATAAATTTGAAATTTTTGGTGTCACAGAAAAAAGTTTATGAACCGGAATGTTTCAAGAGCGTGCAAGCAAAGCATCTCCTTTGAACATAGAATTGGGGGAAAGAATCACATGGACGTTCCAAGGGCACGTTTCATAGAACGGCAAACGAAAAGGGACGTTGTCTTCATGCATTAAGGTCAAAAGGCTGTACCCTATACTGTGTGCGGTCGTACTTTGAAGGGTGTAACTCTAAAGCTAAGACAGACCAATCCACACCACAAATCTTGATCGGCGCGGAAACGCTGGAGCCGTCCACTCGCCAGGTGCTTCACAGTGTCACTAAAACTTTTTCTTGTGGGAAATTCACCAACAAATTGCTGACTTGGCTTCTCTCTGGCTTTTTGGCCCTTTTTGGGTTCTTGAGTTGACGTTTGAGGTGCCCGTTCATCCCCCATATGGTATGTATGGCTGACAAGGGCAAGCCAACCGCACAAATTCCCTCTGATTCTGCGGGATAATTGATGCTTTTCTCTTGCGTCAGTAGTTACGGTGGTCAAGGCACGAAACTCGATACCTCATGGAGCGTGCGTCCACGAAGGAGCATGAGTCAAAGTTAGCCTAATAGTCGCGAGCATGACTCAATGGATTGGCAAGCAAATAGCTCTATGAGGAAGTCCAGGATTATGCGCATGCCGCGCTACAAATCCATTCATGATGTTCATATACTTTAGAATTAATGTTATGCAGCAAATTGCTTCAAATATCTGAGCTCATAAAGGATGGTATTTGTTCATTTCATCGCTTACACTAAATTTGAATGATTAACAAAATTCTACAATATGCGAGCTACTCTACACGTGTACGTGAAAACCAGGATGTGCCGACTTCGATAAAGCCTGGAGCTAATTAAGCTGGCCAATTACTCTAGAATCACCTCTCCGGTCCGGTCAAACATAACACGTCCTCGCCAGGCTTGCTTCTTGAAAGTACACATTCTTAATCTTACCTACCCTCTAACCAACTCCGGATGTTTTAAGAGTATTTACCTTCTCTGTACGCCGCACGTGTACAGCATGCCAAAAACCATGAGGAAAGCGACGGAGAACGCTGGCATTCTTAGGATCTCCCGTTTCAGCTGTCCGCCATGAAAGAGGGCGACAACACAAGGAGGTGGCGAAAATCCATTAGCTCGTACTCATTGCTTCGAACCATCATCTCTTTGTCATTGGGGGAGGGATGCGTGATGGGCCCGATTGTGCATTTTTTTGTCTCCATCCCAGAGGTTAAAAAGAGTTTTAGGGGGAAAAAAAGGAGAAGAAAAAATCAAATCTTGTCTGTGTCCCAAGGACACTTCCAACACAAACCGCCTCCACATATCAAGGTTATGCTACCTTAAGGCACAAAGATTTGAAACCGACCTAATCCCAACATGTATTTTTATATCGATAATCCAGGGGCGGAACCATAGTTAATCAGCGATCTGAAGTGGATTAGTACTGTAATCCAACAGCAAAACCTGTAGTACTGTAGTACTGACCGAGTTCTCGGGCCGATAGCATGGAAATGCCCTTGCTCCGAGTCAATTCCATGGTGGGTGGTACCTTATAATGAAATAGCAATCCCAGGATCGTCTCTTGGAATTAAGGACGTCTTATTATTGTGTAATTGATTTTGTCAAACCCCTCTCTTCTTTTGTATCTTAAATCAATATGATGTTACTTCCAGACTTTTACATGATGAACGTTGAAATTTGCCCCCATTGACATGTTACTCTGCGTCGCCCGTCTCCAACATGCATCCCTTAATTCAAATCATCTTGAGAGAAAAGAAAATAATATTTTACAAGGTCCTAGGTGGTGCCACGCGGAGATTAATGTGGGAAAGGGATGACAGAACATTTTCGTGTTAGAAATAAGAGCAACGTTGCTATATCAAACCTATTAAAACATATAATTATTAAATCATGTATTCGTCTATCAACTTAAATTTCAGAACAACATAAAATTCTCACATGGTATCAAGATAAGTATAATTCATTCCGCGATTGTATCTCCACCCCCAATTAGTCAAATTCCATGTGCCATGGTCAAAAGTTTTACGTGCCGCTCGTAATCCGACTTGCACATGAGACGGGATTTTAAAATATTTTCTCACATCACTTGAAATTGAATCTTATATGCTCTTTATATTTATATGGTCTCCATCCACCCGTTCGCTTAAGATTTTCCGGTTCAAATCTTTCATGCCTCTATTTGTCTCCCTAATTACATATTTTCACCTATATTTGCCTCCCCAATTATATATTTTCACGCTTCAAGCTTAGGCTAACGACCAATTTATGCGTGAGGAGGAGCCTTAAAATATATAAATAATAAATCATACCTTCATTTATCAATTTAAGTTGCAATGAACCCATATTTTATATGAAGGCTGTGATGGTAAAGTTAACTTGTACATGGAATTACAAGGTTAACATTATTGGGAAACCGGTATCCGTACAAGAGGAGGACTGAAGATATCCGAAAAGGAAGACTAAATTATGGACAGCACCTCCAGGATTCAATTGAGGAGGTAGCTTGAGACAATTCAATTGCCCAGGTCAAAGTATTTTGGATCTTTTAGGTAATGATAGTCCAACTTGAGCTGCATTAGACATGGCACACTCGTCAGATGCATAGAGAATTAACACCATCATGGACAGAGTCACTAATCCAAAGATGTGAATCCCGATGGACGCCAATGAGCTAATTTTACAAACTAAGTGCGCCCTGCGGTTATGATCAAGAACTATAGCTTCATGTTCTTGCCAATTCCGGTCTAGCATGAAAGGTTAACTGAATATGGCCAATCGAACATAATGCACTACATTTTATTTTAGTTTTAATGCACTACAATTCGATCAGCTAATTTTACGAACTTCTTGTACTCACATGAACACATCTAGAACCGCAAGTCTAAATTCAAAAAGAAATTTAATGCACTCAATCATTTCCAATGATTCTATAGATCGTTGCAAGAATATAACCTATATGTGCATTGCGGGTAGGAACGAAGCTAGTGTGTTTTCACAGTGGTTGCATCAATACAATGATGCTAATTAATTAGGATTTAATTTAAAAAGGGGGAAAAAGGAAATTACTTACAAGGATTATACAATAAGGCCATACTTAGTAAGCCTTCTATTCCTCTATTTTTCTCTTCTTTTATTTCTCAAAACAGAAAAAACACAGAAATCAATTTGGTAACGTCAACTAATATTTTTATTTTCCGAAACAAATCAATGGCCAGGAAATAGAAACAAACTAGTAAGACCAGGAAATAGATTTGGAACAAGAAGTAGAAAAATCATACCTGGCGACTGGACGGCTCCAGCGTTTTCACGCCGATCAAGATTTGTGTGTGGATTGGTCTGTCTTAGCTTTAGAGTTACACCCTTCAAAGTACGACCGAGCGCACGCAGTCTAGGGTACAGCCTTTTGACCTTAATGCATGAAGACAACGTCCCTTTTCGTCCCTTTTCGTTTGCCGTTCTATGAAACGTGCCCTTGGAACGTCCATGCAATGATGATTCTTTCCCCCCATTCTATGTTCAAAGGAGATGCTTTGCTTGCACGCTCTTGAAACATTCCGGTTCATAAATTTTTTTCCATGACACCAAAAATTTCAAATTTATATTTTTGTGACACATTTATCCTCCGTTAAAATTTTGTTAACAAGAACCATTAAAAATCTGCTTACGTGGATACCGAAAAGCCAACAATATTGACATTGTGTCTATGTGACTTAAGTAAAATACAAACAACATTATTTTGGATGAAAAATCATTTAATAAAACTTTGACGAAGGATAAATATGTCACACAAGTACAAATTAATGGTTTTTTATGTCATAGTAAATGTGTTATGGTAGGCATGATTTGGGATTTTTAATATCACAAAAAAAGTTCAAAATAAATATATTACGGTAGATATAATTTGAGGTTTTCTATGGCTATTTTCCTTATATTTAACCTAAAACCAAAGCCCGAATAAGTTATATGATTTTTGGATGGCGACAGACTTTCACCATCTTCATCCCTTGTTCATAACCCGACTCCCAAGCTCACTCACTATCATGCTGACTGTGATACATTTATTCAATGGGAACAGTTGAAAATCTGCCTACGTGAATGTTAGAAAACATACGATGTTGACATAGCACCCACGTGGCTTAAATGAAATAAAAACGACATTGTTTTGGTTGAAAAATCATATACCGTGACGAAAGGTAAATGTGTGACATAAGTACAAATTTTGAGTTTTTTTTTTTTTTTAAAAAAACATAGGATAAATGTATCACAACGGGCATGATTTACGGTTTTTTATGGCACATATAAAAGGCTTAGAATAAATGTATCACAGTCAGCACGATAGTTTGGGGTTTTTACGATTTTTTTTTTTATTTATCTAAGTGTTGCTTGTCGACCTGTTAGATGAAAGAGGTCGGAATTGGATATACACGAGGTCGCTTGCCAATGATTTGGCCCCACCGCTTTTGGGACGTTGAAAGTCAATAAGCTAAAGTTTCTGTTCCTCGTACAACCAACATTGCTCCGCCCTATTGGATCTGATACAAATGGTTCGATTCAGTTCCCTTTCACCTCTTTTTGTATAAAAACTCCGGCCTGTCTTTCCCCTAGCATTCGAGCGAAACCATTAATCATACAGTTCATCTCATTCTCCAGCTCTCCAGGAAGGCATCGTCGGAAGGCCAATGGAGACGCCGCCAGATTTCGGTGACCATAGGTTAGCTTCTACCCAGTAAGTATGGGCCTGGTTACATATACCCTCTGTTTCTAGGAGGGAAAATTCTGTCCCATTGATGAAGAGACACAATTGAATATAGACATTGTTTCTTTTGTCAACAGAAACTCATGTTAAGAACGACGTATTAATTGAAAATCCTATTAGTTTTTCCTCATATGAAAAGATAAAACCTGCAATTAGCTTTACTCTGTTTCTACCCGATAAACAGGGGGGCTTACCATGCAATTCTGTGCGTCTGGGCGATCTTGTTTTGTGAGCAAGTTTTGTAAGAGAAGGATAGGAGAGGTTTGTAGGCGTTAAGAAGTATTTTTTTGTGCTCTGGCGTTCCATTTTGTCGAATAGAACAGTTTCGGTAGCTTAATTCCGTGGATCACTAGATGGGTTAGATACCTGCACTATATCCAGAAGTTAGACTCTCTGCAGTGCATACTAACAACTGCTTCGTTAATTTCTTCTCGAAGACATGACCTTGCAGATCGAATTGCTTCACGTACCCGACGGCTTCGTTCCCTGGAGAGGTTCCTGAATCAAGTCGTTGAGTTGAAGGGTGTTCCAGTCAACAATACCTCGGCAAAAATGATGGGTTTCTACGGACTGCTCAAAGTCATCAGGATGGAAGAGTTCGATTTGGGGCCGAGGTTCGAACTTGTGTCCGCCGTCATTGAGGCTGCGCTTGAAAGCTGCAAATGCGCTCTGCTACTCTTTCTTTTTGTCAGCGACATGCCATGGTCAGTTGCGCTCCTGTGTATTTTTATGGCAGTCGTATTCGCTGCAAATTAGAGAGACAGTTTCTGGTTTGCATGACTTTTGTGCTTTTTTTTTTTTATGCGGATTTTAATGCTCGCTCAATCATGAACTTTTCTGTTGTATTATTATAACTTTAAATACCTTCTACATATATACAATGTTTATGAATACGGTGATGGTATTCGGCCAAGATTTCTTTTGTCTGCACTGCAAGACGAAAAAGCAGAGTGTGCAAGTTAATTGCTGAACATCCAGTTCTCCTGTATCTTCTCCTGCATACTTGGCACTTGGCTATGAGCTCGCAGTAGAAAAAATTCCTCCTACTCATGAGCTACTTGAGCTCGGCTAAGTGACTCACTCGAATATTAAGCCTAGTTGAGTTTCGAGGTTTGCAGCGCTTAACTTGTGCAACCGCTGAGTTATTGAGTAGTCATGTTTTATGTGTTGTAATACGTTTGCACGTACGAGGGAGCCTGTAAAATTTGTACAGGCAGGTTCAACTTATGTTAGATTTTTCTCTTCCTTCGAGCTCGAACTCAACTTGAAAATTTTTCAAAGTCCTCTCAATCAAAGGTTCGCTGACCATTCGTGAGGATAAACAGCAATTCAGCAAAGAACAAGTAAATTACCAAATTAAAAAGCCGGATTGCCATCAACTAGTGCCTGAATTGAATACACGTGATTCGAAAGATCACTTATTTCAGCGATTTCCGCAACATTTAATCGCATTCAACCATTTACGAGAGTGTTCAGAGACCAATTACGTAAAAGAATCGAAGTCAAAGCAGATCATCAAGCAACCGAACGGCATCTACATTCCTAAGACAACGCAAAAAGATGCACAATTCTACACTCAGACAGATCAAGACCCGCCATTTCCGATGCCTCGCGCGATGCGCCAACCGCACTCGGGAATTCATTCAACTTCCCCACGAATTCGAGGAAAGATCGGGAGAGAAGGGACATACCCGGTGGGGTCCATCTTGGCGGTGAGGGATTTGAGGGAGAAGAGGAGGCCGAACATGAGCTTGTGGTCCTGCTGCGGGTTCAGGGTCCGGAGGGGCCGGTTCCACTCCCGGTAGAACAGGCACACCCCGTTCCGGTTGAACATGCATATCACGTTCGCGTTGTGCCCCGCCGCCGTCGGTGCCGGCGGCGACGGGCTGATGTCGGAGCCCCGAAGAACTGCATCCTCCCTTCCCAGATCGCGATTTCACCCTAAGAGAAATAGCGTTTCCCTCGATTTATATGAGCAGAGTGTAGAAAATGAAATTTGCTGCAACTGCAGCAAAGCTTGCAGCTCTACTTTATGTTTCGGATTTTGAAATTTTTTTTTTTTTTTTTTACTAATTATTTAACGCTGCATTCTGTGTGGGGATATAAAAATCAAAATGTTTCGATGTTTAAAGTTCATTCATACCCAATATTTTCAAGACGATATACGAGCCCTTTACAAGCATAGACAAATATTTTAATTCTTACGCACTTATCCTTGTATAATAACACCGGCAACTCATGATGCACTATCTTGTATCTATAATTCAATCTAGTGACATTTTTTCTCAGGTACAAGCACAAGATCGACGATCGTCTTTTGTGTAGTTCTGGATGATTGGTTGGATTTATGATCTCACATTAACATGCGATACTATGTACACTTAATGTGGATTATTGTTTCTCATCTACATGTCAAGCATGGCTTAAGGGCGCATAACTTACACAAAGTGATTCCAAAAGGGTGCACCAGACAATCGATGAATTATATACCATCCAAGGATCTTCATTGCAAAATCCAAAAGGGACAAGTCAAAAGACTACAATTTCACATCTTTAATCCTCACACTAATCTCTTGCCATTTCTCATACTAAAGATGGAAACCCAATAATCGTTTATTATCATTTACGAATCAACGACCTATTATTCATAAAACAATTCGATCCTAGAGTTCATAACATTCACATCATATAAGTATATAGTTATTCCCAATTTTCCATTAAAAATCAAAACGTATTATTTCACCCTGTACATGACACGAATCACATGTATGTATAGTAACAATAATATGACCATGTACATGTCTCAAAAGATATCAACAGAGAACTTCCTTCATGATAGTTCTATGTACAATTTATTAATCTCTCGATTATTTTCATATATTAAAGTGAGGTTTAAAAATTATATGGGCCGTAATATCTCCCCACACATGCTACATAATTTCATTGGTGGAAGTCACATAGCATCAATACCAATGCGGTTCGCATCTCAATTTTTCTCTTAATCTAGCTCTAGCTAATGCCATCCATTTGCTATTATTTGCTACTTGTTCCAAATGATCATCTTTTGACATTATATACATGTCCCGGATTTTGTAAAATTACCAAAACAACAAACTTTTGAAAATACTTTCAGAATTAAGTCAACATTTTGACTGGTTGGATAAATTGTCTAGATTAGACAAATACTTATATAATTATCTAAGAACATACCATCATAAGCATCCTTAACAAATTAAGAGCCCCCATAATTTTCAGTTTTAGGATATGAGACTTGTAAATTTATGAAATTATAAAATAGACCGGAATTGGTAAGAATTTAAAGCTACAGTTCTGATTATAACCGTAGGGCGCACGTAGCTGCATACATCGACGCGCCTGGTTTGGCCTCCATGGGGATTCACATCTTTGAATTAGTGACTCTGTCCATTATGGTGTTAATTCTCTATGTATCTGACGAGTGTGCCCTGTCTAAGGCAGTTCTTTTTTTTTTTTTTTGGTCGATAATACGTTTACTCTTTATTTACTTAGGGAAGTTCGAAGTAAAAACATCAAGAACATCGGCACAAAGTAAATCAAATAAAGCTATCGGAGGATTTTTCACCCAATTGCTAGGAAGATGATTTTGTCGTTGGGCTTTTGCAACCCAATCTGCGGGCCTATTGTCTTCTCTGCTGCAATGGGCCAAAGTTAGGCCCGTGAACTCTTTCAGCTTTTCCTTAATCCGGTCCACAAGCGGCATGATTTCCCAACGAAGACTTCCCAACTGAACTCCTCGCACGAGCGGGCGGCGTCGAGAGCACTTCCATTCGTGCGTGTTGTTTTTCGGAAAGGAATGCTAGGGTTTCGAAGAGGGCATTTGCCTCCGCTTGATCTGCCGAAGATGCCGCAACCTTCTTGGAGAATCCATCAACCAGGCGTCCACGAGTCCCTGCAGATGCAGGCGATAGCTGCTGCACTTTCATCTTCTTCTCTGGCATCCTCCAGATCTGTTGCCACGCGATCAGGCCGAACGAAGGAAGCGTCGACGTTGATTTTGAGGGTGCCGGGTGACGTTGCTTGGCTTCGATTCGGGTGGGTCTTCCGTTCTTTCTTCTTTGTTGCAGTTCGGTTCCAAGTTTCGTAGTTAATGCAGTAACGCTTGATCGATCGGGGTTTGCTTCGGGAGGAGGGTTTTTGCTCGAAGATGAATTTATTTCGGTCTTGCCATATACACCATAAGGTAGTAGCAATCAGATTGCATTTTGTGGAGCTTTGTGGGTGTTTTCCTCTTGTACAGCCACTCGTCGAATCTTGTTAACCCTAATGGGCGATCTTGAGTTGCGGGGTTTGCTTGCCATACTTGAGCTGTCCAAGGGCATAACAACGGCGTGTGTTCAATCGTCTCAACTTCTTGATGGCGAGATGGGGCATAATGGATCGGTACGATTCGCCTTCGGTGTAAATTTTCTACTGTCGGTAGTGCATTGTGACAAGCATTCCAGAGAAATTGCTTGACTTTAGGTAGTGTGTCTGAATGCCAAATGTGTTTCCAAAGATCTGGGCTGATTTGGTGAGAAGTCGTTGCTGTTGTAGATGTTGTGTTTGCTGTTCGATCTCGTGTGGTAAAGTAACCACTCTTTACTGTGTAGGACCACGATACGTTGTTCACCCATACTAATTTATCGTCTGTTGTTGGTAATCCAATAGGGATAGTTAGTATTTCCTGCACCCTGGGTTCATCAAACATCATTCGAAGCTTTGTTTCATTCCATATACCTATCCCCTGTTCTATGAGTGAACAAACTTTTGCTGGTTCGTTTCTTGAAGCCGGGCCTCCAATCAATCCGCTTTTCAACCACTTGTCTTCTCTTATCGAAATTTTCTGACCATTGCCAACAGACCACATAACATTTGGTGCTAATGAATTTCGTCCCACAATAACACTTCGCCAGCCCCACGATGGTCTTGATCCATTTCCCGCTTGCCAGAAGTCACATCGTGGATAGTATAGTCCCTTCATTAGTTTGCTTAGTAGGGAGTGCGGATCTTTGTGAGATGCGCCATGCTTGCTTGCCTAGCATAGCCTCATTGAAGATTTGTACATCTTTGAAACCCATACCTCCTTCATCTTTTCTAAGTTTCAGCTTATCCCATTTCTTCCAGTGAATTCCAGCAGTGTTTTTTCCTTTTTTCCACCAAAAATTTGCAATCCTTTTCTCAATTGCTTTGCAAATTGACACCGGTATCTTGAAAATGGACATTGCGTACTGTGGAATAGCCTGCACCACTGATTTAATCAAAATCTCCTTACTTGCTTTTGTCAGCAAATGGTCCTTCCAGCTTTCTAATTTCTTGTTAACGCGAGCCAAAATCCAGGCGAATACATCTTTCTTTGTTCCTCCCCAATCCGAGGGAATACCTAAATACTTCCCTGTTTTATCTATTTCTGGGACCCTCAATTATGCTGCCATGTTTCTTTTTAAATTCATAGGACAATTTTTGCTAAAGTAGATACCTGATTTATTTAGGTTTATGGCCTGTCCTGAAGCAAAGCAATATTGGTGTAGTATTTCCGCTAAGTTCTGACTTTCCAATATAGTGCCATGGAGGAAGAAAATGGAATCGATGCGCAAAGAGCAAGTGTGATAGGGTAGGACAGCCCCTTTGTTCGGTTTAATTCCCCGATTGTGCCATCATTAGCTGCTGTCTTCATTAGTTGTGATAGGACATTGGCAACTAGGATGAAGAGATAAGGGGATAGGGGGTCCCCTTGACGAATCCCTCTTGTAGGCTTAAAGAAAGGTTGAGGCTCTCCGTTGAAATTTATGCTAAAAGAGACCGAGGAAACACATTGGATAACCCATTGCACCCACTTCTCACAAAATCCCATCTTGAGTAAACATGCTTGGAGAAAATCCCATTCAATTGTCGTAGGCCTTTTGCATATCAAGCTTTAGGACCGCTTGAAATTTACTTTTTCGTTCCCGGGTTCGCAGCTTGTGAAGGACTTCTTGTACAATCAAAATGTTGTCTTGAATTTGTCTTTCCCCAACAAAGGCACTTTGTTCTTCTGCTATAATGCTTGGTAGGACAGGTTTGAGTCTATTTGTCATCACTTTGGAGATTATTTTGTAGACAAAATTGCAGAGGCTTATCGGCTGGAAGTGTTCAAGCTTTTCTGGGTTTGGGGTTTTGGGGATAAGGGTAATTTGGGTTCTGTTTAGATCGGGATTTAAGTAACCGGTCTCAAAAAAATTCTGCACTGTACTGAAAATATCGACTTATACATGTCCAATGGTCCCGATAAAATAGCCCGTTAAGCCCATCTGGTCCGGGAGCTTTGGTCGCCCCTAATTATTTCATTGCATCAGTTATTTCCTCCATTGTGACTGGTTCAACTAACTTTTGGTTCATACTATCATCAACTGAGGTCGGAATTTGCTGTATTACAGGCTGGAAGTTGCGAGGCCCTATCGAGTGAAACAGGTTTTTGAAGAAAGTTCCTGTCATTTCCTTCAGCAGCGGTTCCTCGCTCACCCATTCCTCCTCTGCATTTTTCAGCAAGGTAATTCGATTTCTGGATCTCCGCTGAATAGTTGATGCGTGGAAGAATTTTGTATTTTTATCTCCCCACTTAAGCCAGGATATTCTAGATCACATTCCCCAATACATTTCCTCTTGACTCCATAGCTTTTCAATTTCTTGGGTTATCTGCTTTGCTGATTCACTTTCTTTATCCACTCCATGCCCATTGGTCAGCCTTTGTAATTCAACTTTCAAGCTATTTATCCTGATATCTGCATTAGACAGCCTGTTCTTGCTCCAATTTCCCAGTTTTTGTACTATAATCTGCAGCTTTTCCCCAATATTCAGGTTTTGGTATGCGAATTCAGCCCATGTATTCTGTACTAACTGCCCACATTCATCATTTGCTGACCAGAAAGCTTCGTATCTAAATACCCTCTTCCTGCTTTTCTTTCTCGAATGGAATGATAAAATAAGGAGGCTGTGATCTAACCCTATAGCTGGTAAGGTCGAGCATACTGCGTTAGGGTGTGCTATCCTCCAATCTGAAGTACATAGGGCTCTATCAAGGCGTTCTTTGACCATTTCTTGTCCTGTCCTGTTGTTTTTCCAGGTATACGTACAGCCCTTGCTCTCCAAGTCCATCAAAGAGCAATTGAAAAGGAACTCCCTGAATGCTGTAAGTCGGTAAGTTTCAGCCCTCTTTTTACCCACTTTTTCCCAGTGATACAATATTTCGTTGAAGTCCCCGATGCAAAGCCATGGTAGATGATGTGTAGTACTTTTGCGATATAATGCCTCCCATGTCATCGGTCTATCTTGAAATTTATTAGGAGCATGGACAAAAGTAAGATGCATCTCTATTTGTTGAGTTTCCTTGAGTAGGCACGAGAACATTAATATAGTTTTTCGTATAAGATTCAAGCGATAACTCTACACGATCATCCCAAAATAAAGCAAGACCCCCGCAATTCCCTCTGGATTTACCACGAAATTGTTTTGAAATTTCAGCCTCCTTCTTATGCGTTTTTTGTTGTTCTTGATTTTTGTCTCCATTATAAACATAATCTTGGGCCTTTCTTGAGTCGCTAGGACTCTAAGTGCTGGATTGTCGAGGTGTGCCCAACCCCGACAATTCTAGCATAATAACTTCATGGATAACTCGGTGGCTTATTAGGGCTAGCCACCAAAGCCCACTGGTTTGACTTCTCCACCACTTCAATAGGGGTATCAACTAGCTGTGAGTTGTCAAATTCTGGTGTTTTAGAGGATTGAGCTCCATACGGGCAAAATCTCTTTCCTTTTTGCGAGATGAGACCTTTGTGCTTCTTGATTTGGTCCTCATCAGCCCCTTTTCCCCTGTTGGGATTTCTTCCATTTCCATTTCTGCCTCCTTGATTTGTTCTGCATATAGGACCATGACAGATTCTGCATCAATACAGCTGCTGCCTCTTTTTTGTGGACCTTTCTCCTCCATAAGTGTCATTTCTATAGTCTGATTGAGCTGCGTTTTCTCCTGTTGTATATGTTGTTCAATATTATCTTGATCACAAATGGCCAGTACATGAGTTGAGTTGCATTGTTGCTGATTCTGTCCTGTTCCAGGTGCTGTATTTGTGGGTGTCTCAGGCACAATCTCATCTTCTTCTGGTGGGAACTCCTGTTTGCCATAAAAGATTTTCCCATAGGGGCTAAGTTCGCGAACTTTCGCTCGTAGCCATTGTCCGAACCTTCCTGGTAAGTTTTCTGCTAGGCCCGTGGTTTCATAGGATATTTCTTTACAGAATGTGGCATAATGCCCAATCTTTCCACATGAATAACAGTAGTGCGGAAGTCCTTCATACTTGAACTCCACCCACAGCCTTTTTTTCTCCAGATTAACCAGAACGCCCGTCTTTAGGGGCATCTCCAGATTTAACTTGACTCTAGCTTTGCCAAACTTGTAGTTGCCATTGCCTTTTGTTTCTAGTTTCACCTCAATTACTTCTCCCATCTTTTCTGCGATATCACTAATGGCATTATAAGTGACTCTCCCAAATGGAAGTCCATAGAAGTGTATCCAAAAAGCACAATGTGTGAATTCATAGCATATATCAGGAGTGTCAGGTTCACATTGCTGCAGTACTAGTAAATTGCTGGAGAATGACCACGGTCCCGAGTCTAAAATTCTTTGTTTTTCAGCTTCAGATTGGAATGAGAATGAAAAGAAGCCTGGATCTAACACAGTGCAGGTAACATTTTCAACTCTCCATACTCTTTTCATTGTGTTCAAGAAGGCTGTATAGTTCACATTTGGTTTAGAATAGAGTTTCCCGAACAGAGTTTTCCGGCATTCAGATAATTTTTCTTCGAAATATCACACCGTAATATCAACAATGTCATTCTCAGACCAGAGATTACCAAGACTTTTGCATAGAGCCGCTACACGCCTCTCTTCATCGTACTGATCTGCCATTTTCTTTCTATAGGTCTTTGGGGATCTTTAATTTGCTGGCGATGCACTTTGGAGTCCCCAGAATAGTGGAAATCTTGCCATGATTGATTGAAGGGAGCTCTGGTATGGTAGGGTTGTGATGAGATTGGTGATGATCGGGGTGTATTGCAGTGCGAAGACCGCAGGGGAAGGAGCAATTGAGCTTCCGCTGGTGGAAGGAGCCGAGATTCCAGCGGGACAGAGAGGATCTAGGGTGGTATGGGTTTTAGGGTTTTGTTCGTGGGAGGGGGGGAAATGTATCAAAACTTTTGTGTATTCTCGTAGGGATTGCTAGTGTGATGCATAGGGTTTTCCATTAAGGCAGGATCGGAGATTTACCTTGTAAAAGATGAAGAAACTACTCAATCGGTAGGGAAGAACTCACCATTCGGGAGAGAGAACTCGCCATTCGGGAGAGGAAAAAGCAACGGTCGGGCTTCTAAGGCATGCAACCTGTCTAAGGCAGTTCAAGGTGGACTATCATTACCCAGAAGATCCAAAATACTTTGACCTTGGCAATTGAAATGTCTCAAGCTACCTCCTCAATTCTGGAGGTGCTGTACATAATTTAGTCTTCCTTTTCGAATATCTTCATTCATCCTCTTGTACATATTCTAGTTTCTCAATAATGGTAACCTTGTAATTCCATGTACAAGTTAACTTTATCATCACAGCCTTCTTACCAAATATGGGCTTGAAATCAGAGTTCTTTTGAGGCGGAGCATCGCTCTGTTTATAACAGGAGAAGGTCCTGTCATCCTTTTTCCACATTAATCTCGACCTAGTACAAAGGAAGATATGATTTTTTTTTTCTTTTCTCAAGGTGATTTGAATTAAGGAATGCATGCCTGAGACTGGTGACATAGAGAAATCATGTCAATGGGGGCACAATTTAACGTTCATATGATTGAAAAAAAAAAAAAAACGTTCATCGCACGTAGGCTTAGAATTAACATTATCTAAATTTAAGATTCAAACCAAATCAATCACATCGTAATAAGCTTAAGATGTCCTTAATTCGAAGAGAGAATCCAGGCTTGCTACCTCATTATCAGGCGGTACCACCATGGCATTTACTCAGTAGCAAGGGCATTTTCATGCTTTCAGCACAAAAATCGATGATTGGGACAAAGTACACCCCAAGTGCTAAAATTTGGCACAGAAGAACACTTAAGTGCCCAAACTTTTGAAAGGTACACTTAAGTGCCAATTTCGGGTAAAGTGGAACACTTAAGTGCCACTGCCAGGCCAAAATCCGGCCAAATGGCCGACGTGGCAATTTTCCGAGTTGGGTGCAAAACGGCGTCGTTTTGCACGCCGACATGGCATAACAACACGAAACGACGTCGTTTTCGTGCATACGTGTTAAAAAAATTAATATAAAAATTAATTAAATTAAATTTAAAACTAAAAATTAATTAAATTAAATAAGTTTAGTTTTTTTTTTTTTTTTTTTTTTTTTAAATTTTTAGTTTTTTAATATTTTTTTATTTTTAGTTTTTTAAATTAGTTTTTAAATATTTTTATTTTATTTTTAAATGTTTTTTTTTAATTTTTTTTTTTTTTTTAATTTTAGTTTTTTTAATATTTTTATTTTATTTTTAAATTTTTAAATAAATTTCGTTTTAATTTAATTTAATTAATTTTATATTAATTTTTTAACACGTAAACACCAAAACGACGCCATTTTGCACCCAACTTGCCGGAAAATTGCCTCGTTAGCCATTTGGCTGGATTTTGCCGGAGTGGCACTTAAGTGTTTCACTTTACTCCGATTTTGACACTTAAGTGTACCTTTTCAAAGTTTTGACACTTAAGTGTCATTCCGTGCCAAGTTTTGGCACTTGGGGTGTACTTTGTCCTCGGTGATTGTGTGTTCAATTCTTGCCTTGGGATACTCGGACTTAAAATTCGTGGTCGTGCTGGTGGACTGCAGTTTTAAATTTCCCTTCAAATGGCATATTGACTACGGTTCCATCCCTGGATCATCGATGTAAAAATATATGTTGGACTTATAGGTCAGTTTCAAATCGTTGAACTTTAGTTTTAGGTAGTATAACCTCCATACTTTATTGCACTGTTATATGTTGTAGGAACTTTTAACCTAACATTTCAGGGTTGCTTTGGTTGATGAGTTTGGCATTTAAAAATTTCGGAGCCAATTAATAAAACAGGAAAAGTACAAAGCGCTCCTTATGTCTGCCTTCTGGAGATGGCGCAATTGCTACCAGACTACCCTAGCTTTCACATCCTTTAGCTTGGAAACGTCACCGGTAACTTTATGAAGGTAGAAGCAGTCGCAATACATACTAAATAACTTTTTTGGGACTAGAAGTAGTTGTTTGTTGTCTCAAAATAATATCAAATACTATGAATCTTGGATAATTTTGACCAGCAAACATCGTTGCACTTACTAAGAATTTTGGTTTATTATGACCAGCAAAACATCTTGCTAATTATGTTAAAAATGTTATGAATTGATTGTGATTTTTCTTTCTTCATTTTCTTCTGTCAATTGACAAATGGGTTTATTTAGTATTGCATATTTAAAGTCACTTAAGACACTTAAATATTTACAAGTAGTGGGTATCGCTTGGGAAATTTTCCAAAGTTTAGAACTTGCAATTTATTTTTCGTTCTTGAAAGTACATTTTTTTTTCTTTTTTTGTAACTATAAGAGACCTTAAATAATTTTTCCTTTTCAAGTTGTTTTTTCCTTCTCGTCGGTGGCTGACTTGTTCAGTCATTTGGGTAAGGCTTTCTTATTACAATACATAGGACTGGATAGATCAAGGGAATGAATCATATGACATTTCAGATTCTCCTTCTATTTATTAGATTAGCAATTGTTGTGTTATGTAGACGTAAGATTTCACGCTAAAGTCATTACCAAAAAAAAAATTCACGTTAAAATTAAAATAAGACATCATTGTCATGTCAAATACAGATCTTACGTGATATATATTTGTATATTACAATGCATAAGGCATGCTTAGCACTTCATGATTCTAACAGTAACAGATCTAGCACACATTGGATTACGTAAATTTCATGAGCATTTCATGATAATTGCACAAGTGCCACTAGATTAATGAATATTGCGATAGTGGCAAGATTACAATACACTAAAAATGCCCAAAATGCCTTTAGGAGACACAAACATATATTCATTTATACATGTCTCATATTTTTTCACAAAAAACAGAGATATTTATCACCTGTTTCAATTACATTCTCTCTCCTGTATTATAATCACAAGCTTTGCGAACTAAAGATAGGCTACTTGTTGCTCATTTAACTTGTTCGCCCCAGTGGCCATCCTTCCATCTCATTCATGGGGTTCAAATCCCCACATTCTCATTGGGGTGACGATTTCATTTCAGGAGTGGGTTTCGACTCCCACGCCCTACGGGGAGGCGGGGCAAAAGTCGAGAGTGAGTGTTAGAGTAGGATTAGCGTAGGACTGACCAAAAAAAAAAAAAAACTATGCAATTATATCATGAATGACATCATTTTTGAATTCTAGGCCATTAACTAGTGTTGATTTAAGATTTTTTCGCTTGGTTTTAAGGTGAATCAAACTCTATGTTCACACAAATCTTTCCATCCAAGGTAAGTGAATCTCTAGGAGTAAAGTGAGTTGATCCACTTAGTACTCTTGGTCTTTGTTGAATTTTAATTTGAAGTATGGACAATATTATAGATCCATATTATCAAAGGGAAAGTGATTACGAGATGAGCTAATAGGAGGCGAGACTACATGTAAGAGTGACTTTAGATGATCTTGCACAATGGCTTTTACTTTATCGATATAAGATTAAAATGATGTTTGTTAATGCCATGTAATTTGCTATGAGGTATGATTGTATATGTATGAGTCATCGTGACTACATCTCATTAATAAGAACATGGTTAAGTGATTTCAAGAGGATTTTGAATGAGTTTGATGAGCAAAAGGGTTAGAGAGATAGAACTATGCATGTAAAAGGGTAAACTAGTAATTTGTGCAATACAAAGGCAAAACGTGAATTTACAACATATAAATTCCTCTATGTAAAATGAAATTTTATTAATTAACTTTTTTATTAGTTAGTGGTTAAGTTAGATCAATTAAAGGAATTAAAATCGGGTACAAAATTCCATCCTCGTAGAATATGGGCTATTTTGTAAATTCATTAAGTTAGAAGTCTCATATCCTAAAACTGAAAATTACGGGGGCTGCTTACATGTCAAGGATGCTTATGATGGTAGGTTCATAGGTAATTACACAATTAATTGTCTAATCATGACAATTTATCCAACTAGTCAAAATTTTGACTTATTCCCAAAAGTATTTTGAAAAGTTTGTTGTTTTGGTAATTTTACAAAATCTGGGACATGCATATAATCTCAATAAGATGATCATATGGATCAAATAGCAAATGAATGGCATCTAGATCAAGAGATAAATTGAGATGCGAACAGCATTAGGATTGATGCTATGTGATTTCCATCAATGAAATTATGTAGCATGTAGTGTGGAGATATTATGGCACGTATGATTTTGAAAAGCTCACTTTATTATATGGAAAGAATTGAGAGATTAATATATTGAACATTGAATGCACTATCATGGAAAAAGTTCTTTGTTGATATCCTTTGAGACACCTACATGGTTATATTTTTGTTGCTATACATACATATGATTCGTGCGATGTACACAGTGAAATAAGAAAGCTACGTGTCCTTTGTGTAACGGACCACGTGGCTTGAAATACGTTTTGGGTTTTAATGGCAAATTGGGAATGACCACGAACTTATATGATGTGAATGTTGTGAACCCTTCGATTGAATTGTTTTATGAATAATAGTTAGTTGATTCGCAAATAATGAAAAATGGTTATTTGGTTTCTATTTTTAATATGGGAAACGCCAGGAATTTAGTGTGATATTATTTACATTGTTGTAGACTAAAGATGTGAAATTGTAGTCTCAGACTTGTGCCTTTAGGATTTTGCAATGAAGATCCTTGGTTGGTATGCAATTTATTGATTGTACGGCACACCCTTTTGGAATTGCTTTGTGTAAGCAACGCGTTTAAGTCATGCTCGACATGGAGATGAGAACTGATGATTCACATTAAGTAAGTGCACACTTCATCACATGTTAATGTGATATCACGAATTCGGAAAAAAAAAATACTTTTTTACGGTACTCATTTTGGTGTCAAAATTTTTCGCACAATCACTCAAATGTTAGATCGAAGAAAAAATGCTTATTTAAATGTTTTCGAAAATAAATTTTTGTCTAAAGTCCCACGTGAATTTTTTGTAAATGTTTATTCCTATGTGCCATTTTGATTAAAAAAAAAGAAAAAAAAAACGGAGTACGACATGAACAATGGGGTGATTGGGTTGATGGAATGACGGCGCTTCTAGTCTTTCGCTGGAAAGACTGATATCTCTCACGTGCAACTCGCTTGCTCAAACTGCACACCTCATTAATAATTTGAATCGTCGGCCAATTCCCCTCGCTTGCTCTATGCACCGTCTCTCTCTCTCTCTCTCTCTCTCTCTCTCTCTCTCACGCTCAATTGCTCACTTAATTAGCGCGGAAAAAAAAAGACAGGGGTTCGGTGGTTGTAGGGAAAAATTAGGACTTGGCCATTGGCTAGATGCCTCGGGTATAGAGAAGGATCAACATATCACAATAAAGCACTGATCATATTTTCGTGGACTTTGTTGCTATTGAATATGTTAGACAATACATATTAAATCTTTAATGCGAAAACTCATAATAAACAGTGATATTTGATCTTCATGATTTTCACAAATAGATGAAGACATACCTTTATCCATAGTGTCACCCTTTGATGATAATCGTTGTGGAAAATTGAAGAACACGAACCAAATGAAGAAATCCGATTTCTCTCCCTTAACCCACTATTCTTCAATGTATTCTATTGATGGAGGAGAGAATACCAAGTACTTTTCTGTTATTGTTGTTTATATGGGTGGAGAGAGGACCGGACTCTATTTATACGTTATTTGAATATGTGCCTTCCATCAAAGCGCCTTTTCAACTTTCATAAAAGTCGTACCTCTTCATTTTATTAGAGTTGCAACTTCTCATAACCAATATTTATTATTCTTATAGCATAACAATAATTATTAAACCATATAATAAATCATATCATGTGAGCCACAATAATTCTTACATTTTCCCACTTGGCTCATATGATATTCCTTTCATGGTTTAATAAAGACAATAACATTATGCTATAAAATTTTCCTTAAATTGGCAATCACATAATAATCACAATTAAGTAAAGAAAACTAATGCGAGTCATAGCGGTTGTATGTCATTAATCGACATAGTCCCTTCTATGTACTACAACTATAGCACTTTACTTAACATGATCCATAAATGAGAAGTACAGTAATAGTCCAACTATAATGTTTCTTTAGAAACTATCCTGTTTAACATTCATCTATTTTCATAATGTATACTAAATAGAAAACAGAAAATATCATAAACACGTAAATGAGCTCAAAGTGTCAAATACATAAGCTTAATACAATCATAATACAAACATTAATGACGTCCAATAATGCCCATCTTTTCAACATGCTCATTAAATGTTTTGGGTGGCAATCCTTTTGTTAAGGGATCTGCTATCATAAGTTTGGTGCTAATGTGCTCAATTGACATTCTTCGTTTCTGAACTTCTTATTTAACAGACAAGTATTTGATCTCTATATGCTTAGCACTCTTAGAATACTTGTCGTTCTTCGAGAAGAAAACTGCTGCAAAGTTATCACAATAAATTTTCAGCGGCTTGACAATACTGTCGACAATCACAAGCCCTGAAATAAAATTCAGCAGCCATAATCCATGAATAGTGGCTTCAAAGCATGCCACAAATTCAACTTCCATAGTGGATGCAGCAATAACTGACTACTTTGCACTTTTGCATGAAATTGCCCCTCCAGCCAGAAGAAATAAGTAACCAAACGTTGATTTTCTTGTATCTACACATCCAGCTAAGTCTAAATCTGAATATTCAATCACCTCGAGATGATCGGATCTTTTATAAGTAAGCATATGATTCTTCGTTCCTTGCAGGTATCTAAGAACTTTCTTTGCAGCTTTCCAATGATCCATTCCAAGATTACTTTGATACCTGCCCAGCATTTCGACAAAGAAAAGCGATGTGGTTCGATGCAAGTTTGTGGATACATTAAGCTCTCCACAACAGATGCATAAGGAATATTTTTCATTTGTTCTCGTTCCAATTCACTTTTCGAACATTGCATAAGGCTAAATTTGTCACATTTCTGAATTGGAACTATTCCTGCTGAATATTTACTCATATTAAATCTCTCTAAAATTTTCTCAATGTAGGCTTTCTGAGACAATCATAATAATCATTGTGATCTATCACGGAATATTTATATTCCTATCACATACATTACCTCTCCCATATCCTTCATTTCAAAATTCTTAGAGAGAAACTTCTTGGTTTCAGGTAACAAACCAAGATCATTAGCAGCAAGCAAAATATCATCAATATATAGAACTAGTAAAATAAACTTGCTCCCATTATTCTTCTTATATATACATCGATCAATGGTATTTTCCTTAAATCCAAATAAAGTTATGGTATCATTAAACTTAAGATACCATTGTCGAGAAGCTTGTTTAAGTCCATATATTGATTTCTTTAATTTACATATCATGTGTTCATTTCCTTTAACTGAAAAGCCTTCGGGTTGGTCCATATAAACCCTTTCTTCTAAATTCCCATTAAGAAATGCGGTCTTTACATCCATTTGGTGTAACTCCAAGTCATAATGAGCCACCAAAGCCATAATAATTCTAAGTGAGTCTTTCTTAGAGATTGGTGAAAATGTCTCTTTATAGTCAATGCCTTTTTTTTTGCGTAAAACTCTTTGCAACAAGTCTGGCTTTATGTCGTTCAATATTGCCTTTTGAGTCGCGCTTGGTCTTAAAAACCCATTTACACCCGACCTTTTTTACATCCTTAAGGCAATTCAACAATATCCCAAACTTGATTTGGATGCATGAATTTTAACTCTTCTTCCATGACATTAAACCATTCATTAGAATTCTTACATTCCATGGCTTTGGAAAATGAATCTGGATCATTTCCAATTCTTAAGTCAATTTCTGACTCTTGTAAATAAACCATATAGTCATCAGAAATAGCCGACCTCTTTTCTCTTTGAGATCTTCTTAATGCAATTTTTTGTGACTTAGCTATTGGAGGTTCAATATTGACATCTTCATTATGGAGTGTTTGTTCATTAATTTGTTGTTCTTGATTATTGCTAGGTTGTATTATAATATCAGGAACAACAACTTTAGAAGCTTTGGGTATAGAAACTTCTACACTTACTTCTTGAATGCAAGCATCACGCACTCTTTCACTCCCACTGATGTCACCTTTCTCAATGAACTTAACATTTCCATATTCAACAATTCTTGTACTATGATTAGGACAATAAAATTTATACCCTTTGGATTTCTCTGCATAACCAATGAAATAACCACTGGTCGTTCTTGAATCCAATTTCTTTTCATGTGGATTGTAAATTCTTACTTTTGCTAGACAACCCCAAACATGCAGGTGTCGTAAACTAGGTTTCCTTCCCGTCCACAGTTCAAAGGGAGTCTTTGGAACTGCCTTACTAGGAACCCTGTTTAATAAATACACATAAGTCTTTAAAGTATACATCCACAAAGATAAGGGTAAAGATGAATGATTCATCATACTCCTAACCATTTCCATTAAAGTACGATTACGCCTTTCTGCTACACCATTTTGTTGTGGTGTACCTGGCATAGTGTATTGAGCACAAATGCCATGTCTTTCAAGGAATTTAGCAAATGGACTGGACATTGTCCCGATTCATTATACTTTCCATAATATTCATCGCCTCTATTTGATCTTACTATTTTCACTTTTCTATCTAATTGCCTCTCAACCTCTTTAATATACACTTCAAGTGCATTCATTGATTGAGACTTATCGTGCAATAGATAAATGTAACCATAACGTGAAAAATCATCAATAAAGCTGATAAAGTAGCTTTCCTTACCAAAAGATGGAATATCGAATGGATCACATATGTTAGTATGTATAATTTCAAGAAACTCTGTGCTTCTTGTGGCACCTTTCTTAGTGTGCTTTGTTTGTTTACCTTTAATACAATCAATACACATTCTAAGGTCAGTAAAATCCAAATTTGGAAGAATTTCATTCTTCACTAATCTTTGCATTCTTTCCTTGAATATATGACCCAAACGTTTATGCCATAAGTAAGCATAATTTTCATCCACCAAACTTCGTTTAGTGCCAACATTATGATGCAAGATCATTAATGTCTTAACAAAAGTATTATTAAATCTAAATTTGTAGAGATCATCACATAAAGTTCCAGTTCCAATAAGAATATCACTCTTAAATAAACTGAAGGATTCATAACCAAATTTACAATGAAATCCCGTTACATCAAGTCTTGGCAAAGAAACTAAATTGCGAGAAAATGTAGGTACATAAAGGGTTTGAAACAAATCCAAATAATGCCCAGTATCTAAGATCAAACGATAAGTACCAATGCCTTCAATTGGAGCTTTGTTTCTGTTCCCTGTAATCACATAACTTTTATTTGGCTTTATAGTTTGGATCGTAAGAAATCCCTACATCGTATTTGACACATGAGTGGTGGCACCATAATCAATCCACCAAGTATTATGAGGAACTTCAGTAAAGTTTCATTCGAAACATACTAAAGTACAAGGCTTACATTTCTTTTCGAACCAAGCTTTACGTTTCAGACAATCATTCTTCAAGTGTCCAATTTTGTTGCAAAAAATGACACTTAATAAGATTGTGTTCCTTCTTGTGGATTTGAGAAGCCTTTGAAGAGTCATTCGGGACGTGTAATCCTTTGTTCTTGCTCCTTCCACCTTTCCTCTTGAAATTCTTGATGACTTGAGAGATAAACAGAATGAACCTTTTGATTCTTTATCCTTGTTTCCTCTTGAACTAACATACTGGCCAATTCATTCACATTTCACTTATCCTTTATAGTGTTGTAATTCATTTAAAATGGCCCATATTGCTCATGAGGTAATGAATTAAGTATTAACTGTACTAAAAAGTACTCATCCACGTTCATTCATAAAGTCTTTAACTTTGCTGCTAAATTTGTCATCTCAAGTATATGCTCATGCACTGTACGTGAACCATCATATTTCATGGTGGTCAATGTGCTCATCAATGTACTAGCAAGTGACTTATCAGCAGTTTGAGAACGCTCTTTCACAAATTCCATAAATTCCTTAGCATTGTCAATCTTAGGAAGAGAAGTCTTTAAATTGTTTGTAACTGTCATTCGCATGAACATTAAGCTCAGTCTGTTCGATCTTTCCCAAGCTTTATGGAAAGACTTTTCATCATCGCTTCTTTCATCAGTAATAGTAGTTGGTTTTTCAGCTCGAAGTGCTAAATCAAGATTCAGGACACCTAAGTGAAACTGGACTTGTTCACTCCAATCAGGAAAATTTATCCCATTGAACAAGGGAACAGACGAAGCATGCAAATTGAGTGAAATAGGTCCAGATACTGCAAATATGCAAGAAAATACTCATACATTAATGCTTGAGAATATCAGCTAATCATATTCAAACTAAACTTCACATGTACATCATAGTTCTCCTTTGGGCAATCCTATGATATACAAATATATATAAACCATAATGATGCTAATAACTTTTATTTAGTAATTGTAAATATATCTTATTAAAATTTATTTGCTATCTTTGGATATATAAACAAATTTAACAAGTCATATTAATTACCAACTATCATGTTCATGAATTATAAGATAATAATTAACCTTTGGATTAATCCCTAAGTTCTTATAATAAATGAACTTCAATATACCCATAACACCAATAATGATATGAAACATATCAATTTCATAAATAGCATCAATTAATCATGGGTAAATGAATAAAACAATTTACAATATCAAAATTCAAAAGACTTCAAGGTTTGGCCACTTTGGTGACAACAAACCATTAATAATATGAATTTTTAATATTGTAAAGTACAAATATTTACCAAATTGCACACAAGGACAAAAACGTAATCAAAGCATAAGGGCAGAATCATAAATTTATAATCTAGGGGCAAAATGGTAAATAATCAGCAATGGCGAACCGTAAAATCATAATTTCATAAGGGCAGAATCATAAATTTATAATCCAGGGGCAAAATGGTAAATAATCAGCAAGGGCAGAACCGTAAATAACCATAAAGAGGAGTGCAAAAGCGTAAAAGTGCCGTGCGGGCCGCGGGTGCATGCCCCGCACGCGCGCGCCTGCCAACCGCCGCGCGGACGCGTGCAATGCACACGGGGCAGTTGGCACGCCTGGCGCGTGGAGACCACGCGCCTTCGTCCTTGCGCCGATTCCTTTTTTTTTTTTTTTTTTCCCCCGAACACCTCCATTTTCGTCCTTTTCTCCATGAGAACTTCCATCATTCGGATTTTCTTCGACAGAACCATCCGAAAACATTTCAACAACAATAAATAATACCAACAGGATCGTTCAACGAATCATCAAACATAAATCATAATATTTCTATAAATGGAAAAATCATGAGATCATAAACCACACTCTGATACCAATTGTTAGACAATACATATTAAATCTTTAATGCGTAAACTCATAATAAACAGTGATATTTGATCTTCATGATTTTCATAAATAGATGAAGACATACCTTTATCCATAGCGTCATCCTTTGATAATAATCGTTGTGGAAAACCGAAGAACACGAACCAAATGAAGAAATCTGATTTCTCTCCCTTAACCCACTATTCTTCATTGTATTATATCGATGAAGGAGAGAATACCAAGTACTTTTATGTTATTGTTGTTTATATGGGTGGAGAGAAGACCGGACTGTATTTATACGTTTTTTGAATAGGTGCCTTCCATCAAAGCGCCTTTTCAACTTTCATAAAAGTCGTACCTCTTCATTTTATTAGAGTCGCGACTTCTCATAACCAGTATTTATTATTCTTATAACATAACAATAATTATTAAACCATATAATAAATCATATCATGTGGGCCACAATAATTCTTACAGAATAATCCATAACTCCGACGTTGAAGTGTGCAGGTCGATTTATTCATCTTCATCTTTATTTTTTTTACCACGTAACATATTAACACATACCGAAGATCAAAACACTTGAGCTGGTACCGACTGATCCAAGGTCGAGTTAAACATTGTTTCTTTGTTATGAATGGACAAGTGCTTAAGAATCAAAATATCTATCTGTCTATGCTCGTAAAGGGTTCGTATACGTATATTGTCTTTAAAATATCGGGTACGAATGAATTTTTAAACATTGAAACAATTTAATTTTTATATCCTTACACAGAATGCAGCATTAAATAATTAGTAACAAAAATGAAAATCCGAAACATAAATCGACGGAACGCTATTTCTCATCTCTTGCAAAACCGTGGGGGTTTCTGGTTTCTTCCTTCTTTACCTAGGATACCGAAAGTGAAGGTCCAGGGATGGTGGAGATCAAAGAAGGCCATTTTCCACCTCCGACCGTGAGAAATCCTCTCCTTTCTCCAAGGCAAAGACCAAGAAAAGAAAGCAGGGTTTGCAGAGAAAACCCTAGCTTTCTAACCTCTCTCCCCCTCCCTCTCCTCCGACTCTCTCACTAACTTTCTATGAAAATCATGCAAGGGATGGCTCCGTTTTATACACACGTACGCGTAGGTGTCACGGGCCGAGAGTTTCCTTGGCCTTGGAACGACCCGTGAGGCGCCTGGTGAGCGGAATTCACCAGGCCAGCCTTCCTTCTATAATTATCCCACGATCAATACGGTGAATACTTCTTCGTGCAAGATCCTACCACGCCCAGCTTCGCTTGGGCGTCTAGTCCATCGAGTAAGGCAGCAGTACTCTTTAGGCACAACAACTGGTTTCGGCCTGCCATGGCCTCATCAGGAGAGCGGCATCGGCTCCCGACCAGGTTTGTGCACGGGAGGCCTACCCCGTCTTGAGCTCCTAAGTGATATAATCCTTCTATCCTGTAACTCCAAGACCAACCGTCCCGACGTCACTCCCACGGACCAGTTGTGTTCTACCCTTCTGCCATTTCATTCTTCACCCGATAACCCCAAGCTCCACCCACAAGGTCACGAGTACGGGAGGATTCACGGACCGTAACATAGGCATGTCTTCCTATGGAGGGAAAAACACTTGACAAATGAGACCCTTTTCGTACAGCGAACCGCAACTTCGTGGGTTCCCACCAAGGAAAGCGACACTAGCGGTCCACGTGGGGCCCGCGAAATATGCAAAATGCCCGTGAATGCCCCCTCCGGAAGGAAGATCCTTGCTCGCCCCCCGCAATCAACGTGTCCCAGTCGTCGCCGCCCACGTGTCCGTCTGAGCTGGACAGAACGAGGGAGCCTCGAGACTCCAGCGCCAAACTAAGGAAACCGGGGTAGGGTAGGATCCAGCGTGGCGCGGCGTTGGTAGAGCTCGCATCCGCTCGGCTGCGTGATTCGTCGTGTTAAAGAAGGGGGGCCCTCATGTATAAAACCAGCCAACCCTAAAGATTCGTGCCGGAATCAGACTTTGCGGTTAATGCTGCTTCTTCTTGGGTTGTATCTCCGTCTCTGTCTCATGAATCTTCTTGCGGAAGGGAACGCCGACGGCGATGGGGGGCTTCGAGCAGCAGGTGAAGGACAAGTGGAGGACTAGTGGGTAGCGTAGCACAAAATCATTCTCTCCACAGCAGCACCAGCCCCTCCTTCCCTCCTCCTCCTAGATTAAGAGAAAAATTGAGATGCGAACCGCATTGGGATTGATGCTATGTGACTTCCACCAATGAAATTATGTAGCATGTGTGGGGAGATATTACGGCCCATATAATTTTTAAAACCTCACTTTAATATATGAAAATAATCGAGAGATTAATAAATTGTACATAGAACTATCATGAAGGAAGTTCTCTGTTGATATCTTTTGAGACATGTACATGGTCATATTATTGTTGCTATACATACATGTGATTCGTGTCATGTACAGGGTGAAATAATACGTTTTGATTTTTAATGGAAAATTGGGAATAACTATATACTTATATGATGTGAATGTTATGAACTCTAGGATCGAATTGTTTTATGAATAATAGGTCGTTGATTCGTAAATGATAATAAACGATTATTGGGTTTCCATCTTTAGTATGAGAAATGGCAAGAGATTAGTGTGAGGATTAAAGATGTGAAATTGTAGTCTTTTGACTTGTCCCTTTTGGATTTTGCAATGAAGATCCTTGGATGGTATATAATTCATCGATTGTCTGGTGCACCCTTTTGGAATCACTTTGTGTAAGTTATGCGCCCTTAAGCCATGCTTGACATGTAGATGAGAAACAATAATCCACATTAAGTAAGTGTACATAGTATCGCATGTTAATGTGAGATCATAAATCCAATCAATCATCCAGAACTACACAAAAGACGATCGTCGATCTTGTGCTTGTACCTGAGAAAAAATGTCACTAGATTGAATTATAGATACAAGATAGTGCATCATGAGTTGCCGGTGTTATTATACAAGGATAAGTGCGTAAGAATTAAAATATTTGTCTATGCTTGTAAAGGGCTCGTATATCGTCTTGAAAATATTGGGTATGAATGAACTTTAAACATCGAAACATTTTGATTTTTATATCCCCACACAGAATGCAGCGTTAAATAATTAGTAAAAAAAAAAAAAATTTCAAAATCCGAAACATAAAGTAGAGCTGCAAGCTTTGCTGCAGTTGCAGCAAATTTCATTTTCTACACTCTGCTCATATAAATCGAGGGAAACGCTATTTCTCTTAGGGTGAAATCGCGATCTGGGAAGGGAGGATGCAGTTCTTCGGGGGCTCCGACATCAGCCCGTCGCCGCCGGCACCGACGGCAGCGGGGCACAACGCGAACGTGATATGCATGTTCAACC
Organism: Eucalyptus marginata; assembly: GCA_014182565.1. Classification (NCBI taxonomy): domain Eukaryota; kingdom Viridiplantae; phylum Streptophyta; class Magnoliopsida; order Myrtales; family Myrtaceae; genus Eucalyptus; species Eucalyptus marginata. Next base: position 52,203,534 of record CM024592.1, on the reverse strand, counting down.
GGAACGGGGTGTGCCTGTTCTACCGGGAGTGGAACCGGCCCCTCCGGACCCTGAACCCGCAGCAGGACCACAAGCTCATGTTCGGCCTCCTCTTCTCCCTCAAATCCCTCACCGCCAAGATGGACCCCACCGGGTATGTCCCTTCTCTCCCGATCTTTCCTCGAATTCGTGGGGAAGTTGAATGAATTCCCGAGTGCGGTTGGCGCATCGCGCGAGGCATCGGAAATGGCGGGTCTTGATCTGTCTGAGTGTAGAATTGTGCATCTTTTGCGTTGTCTTAGGAATGTAGATGCCGTTCGGTTGCTTGATGATCTGCTTTGACTTCGATTCTTTTACGTAATTGGTCTCTGAACACTCTCGTAAATGGTTGAATGCGATTAAATGTTGCGGAAATCGCTGAAATAAGTGATCTTTCGAATCACGTGTATTCAATTCAGGCACTAGTTGATGGCAATCCGGCTTTTTAATTTGGTAATTTACTTGTTCTTTGCTGAATTGCTGTTTATCCTCACGAATGGTCAGCGAACCTTTGATTGAGAGGACTTTGAAAAATTTTCAAGTTGAGTTCGAGCTCGAAGGAAGAGAAAAATCTAACATAAGTTGAACCTGCCTGTACAAATTTTACAGGCTCCCTCGTACGTGCAAACGTATTACAACACATAAAACATGACTACTCAATAACTCAGCGGTTGCACAAGTTAAGCGCTGCAAACCTCGAAACTCAACTAGGCTTAATATTCGAGTGAGTCACTTAGCCGAGCTCAAGTAGCTCATGAGTAGGAGGAATTTTTTCTACTGCGAGCTCATAGCCAAGTGCCAAGTATGCAGGAGAAGATACAGGAGAACTGGATGTTCAGCAATTAACTTGCACACTCTGCTTTTTCGTCTTGCAGTGCAGACAAAGAAATCTTGGCCGAATACCATCACCGTATTCATAAACATTGTATATATGTAGAAGGTATTTAAAGTTATAATAATACAACAGAAAAGTTCATGATTGAGCGAGCATTAAAATCCGCATAAAAAAAAGCACAAAAGTCATGCAAACCAGAAACTGTCTCTCTAATTTGCAGCGAATACGACTGCCATAAAAATACACAGGAGCGCAACTGACCATGGCATGTCGCTGACAAAAAGAAAGAGTAGCAGAGCGCATTTGCAGCTTTCAAGCGCAGCCTCAATGACGGCGGACACAAGTTCGAACCTCGGCCCCAAATCGAACTCTTCCATCCTGATGACTTTGAGCAGTCCGTAGAAACCCATCATTTTTGCCGAGGTATTGTTGACTGGAACACCCTTCAACTCAACGACTTGATTCAGGAACCTCTCCAGGGAACGAAGCCGTCGGGTACGTGAAGCAATTCGATCTGCAAGGTCATGTCTTCGAGAAGAAATTAACGAAGCAGTTGTTAGTATGCACTGCAGAGAGTCTAACTTCTGGATATAGTGCAGGTATCTAACCCATCTAGTGATCCACGGAATTAAGCTACCGAAACTGTTCTATTCGACAAAATGGAACGCCAGAGCACAAAAATACTTCTTAACGCCTACAAACCTCTCTCCTATCCTTCTCTTACAAAACTTGCTCACAAAAACAAGATCGCCCAGACGCACAGAATTGCATGGTAAGCCCCCTGTTTATCGGGTAGAAACAGAGTAAAGCTAATTGCAGGTTTTATCTTTTCATATGAGGAAAAACTAATAGGATTTTCAATTAATACGTCGTTCTTAACATGAGTTTCTGTTGACAAAAGAAACAATGTCTATATTCAATTGTGTCTCTTCATCAATGGGACAGAATTTTCCCTCCTAGAAACAGAGGGTATATGTAACCAGGCCCATACTTACTGGGTAGAAGCTAACCTATGGTCACCGAAATCTGGCGGCGTCTCCATTGGCCTTCCGACGATGCCTTCCTGGAGAGCTGGAGAATGAGATGAACTGTATGATTAATGGTTTCGCTCGAATGCTAGGGGAAAGACAGGCCGGAGTTTTTATACAAAAAGAGGTGAAAGGGAACTGAATCGAACCATTTGTATCAGATCCAATAGGGCGGAGCAATGTTGGTTGTACGAGGAACAGAAACTTTAGCTTATTGACTTTCAACGTCCCAAAAGCGGTGGGGCCAAATCATTGGCAAGCGACCTCGTGTATATCCAATTCCGACCTCTTTCATCTAACAGGTCGACAAGCAACACTTAGATAAATAAAAAAAAAATCGTAAAAAACCCCAAACTATCGTGCTGACTGTGATACATTTATTCTAAGCCTTTTTATATGTGCCATAAAAAACCGTAAATCATGCCCGTTGTGATACATTTATCCTATGTTTTTTTTAAAAAAAAAAAAAACTTAAAATTTGTACTTATGTCACACATTTACCTTTCGTCACGGTATATGATTTTTCAACCAAAACAATGTCGTTTTTATTTCATTTAAGCCACGTGGGTGCTATGTCAACATTGTTTGTTTTCTGACATTCACGTAGGCAGATTTTCAACTGTTCCCATTGATAAAATTTTGACGGAAGGTAAATCTGTCATACCACTGCAAATTTTGGGTTTCTGATATCACAAAAATAATTTGGCATAATTGTGTCACAGTAGGCATAGTTTAAGGCTTTTGGTGGCTTTTGACTTTATTTATTTGCTAAAATTTTTTATTTCTTCCCTTTGGTAAGAGAAACTCATATTACTTGCAATAAATATTTGTATGATACATGTAGTCAAAAGACGAATCCACATTATCAATAAAATGTAGGTGGCACATTCCTTGCATGGATTGCCAATGGGGCCACTTTCTACCCCACCGACTTCTTTTTTGGCTCAGTTAAGGTGCGGTTAATAACATTTTTATTCAAAAATAGTTTTTTCTATTTTTATTCATGGACAAGTTTTTGAGTAGAAGAATGTGTTTGGTAATTGTATAGAATTTCTACTTCCGAAAGAAAAAAAAAGAACATATATGCCTTTGGTATGACCTAAATTTTTTCTATTTCCAATTTCTTTTTTCATTTTAACTATAAAAATGTGAGTGGAGACTTAACATTTCATGTTTGGATAAAACTAGATTTTTGTAAGGATTTAATTGATCAAGATATCCTAAGATGACCTTAGAAAAATCCACTGTAATGGTTAGTCAAAGATGGATGGCTGGAGATGGCAGCAAAGAGTCCCACTGGTTTATAACTCGCAATATTAGGAGGTTGATAGTATTCTAGGCACATTAAAACAAACAATTACATAGACCTTTTGAGCTTTTTTAGCTACAAGAAAAAGAGCAAATGTTGCTTGGTAGAATGTAATGACGAAACAACTAAGGAGGGAGGCAGTCATAAAGTTGGTGTGCTCATTTGTACAAATTCATCAAACCTTCAAGCAAATGACATCGGAAATCCATGGATCACAGGGTTATTCAATTGCTATGAACACAAGACAAATGGTAATGCAAATGACTTATTCAAAGCCATCTAATTTTCTATTAAAACATAATTGCAAATGACCTTAAAGGATGTCTCCAATAGAATCTTAAGGGGAGTCACTAAGTTTTCGCGACCTAGCATTATCTTTATAAAAGAAAAAAAAAAAGCATTCAAAAATCTATATAGTAAAGCCCTGAAATCTTATTCAATTTTAAACCTAATTTTCATTAAAAGATTTTTACATTTTTTTATGCTAAACCAATTCTAAAATAAAATTAACATTAAAATCTAGTAAAACTACTCAAAATCTAATTTCTAATTTTTTTTACTAATTTCTTAAATTCTTTATTTTTATTTAATTTTTGATTTCAAAAAATGGGAACTCGAATCGAGTTAGGAGACTGGACCTTGTATCGATTATATAAAGACGAGCGTTAGGTTACGTTGAGCTTGCTTTTCTAAGATGACTTTATTTCTCTTTTTATTCTCGGGAATAAAGAAGTAGGATTTTCGGTTGATAACATGAGTTTCTGTTGATAAAAAAAAAACGTAAAAAACCCCAAACTATCATGCCGACTGTGATACATTTTTACCTAAGTGTTACTTGTCAACCTGTTAGATAAAAAGAGGTCGGAACTGGATACGCACGAGGTCACTTGCCAATGATGATTGGCCCCACCGCTTTTGGGACGTTGAAAGTCAATAAGCTAAAGTTTCTGTACCTCGTACATTCATAATAGGCGACATATTCTTTATTTTTCTTTTTCAGGATCGAATCATCATAATCCTCCCATTATGATGAGTTATTTAATCAGATTACTCTTACTTATTTTAGATAATGATGGATTTCCTTCCATATTTCTTAATAATGGTAATATAGTTAATATGTGAAAATAGGTATATAAAAGGTTCTCCCTACGACAACATTTCATTTACAATGAAGATCATAAGCATGTCGGGCATAACCAAACAACCTTATCCACCTTGCGTCAATGTGGGCGCCGGCGGCGATTGCTTTGGTGGTATGCCCCCAAAACTTACGTTTCTCTCTTTTCTTTTTTGTTCTTTTTCATTTCGTTTCTATCTTACAATATTGTCTATCCACATCAACCCTTTTGGTAATTTGAGCCGTCAATCAGTTGAATTTTCCGGCTTGTGAAATTTAGTAGTGTGCTTGGATGATGAGGCATGCAATTTTGATGGAGTGCGATGACATAGCTTGACATTGAGGTTGATAAATGACTGGCTGTAGGCCGATGCCGCTGGCCTGAGTTGGTGGGACAAAATGCAGAGAAAGCGAAGGCGGTGATCGAGAAGGAAAATGCGTACGTGACGGTCGTGCTGCTACAGGAGGGAAAACAACTTGGGAAAACCGATTATTGCATTAATCGAGTGTATGTTTTTGTTGATGATAAGGGCAATGTCTCTCAACGTCCTTTCGTTGGATGAGGGTTAAAAATGTGATCCCAAATAAAATAGCTCAGGAAGCTATTTGATATAATAAAATGACATAATTAATTATTTGATGCGGTCCGCATGTGATTCGTTTGTGCAGAATCTCCATCTTGTTCAAACTAGCTGCTGCCAGAGATCTTAAATCAAAGTTAGCAAAGGGATTACAATTTCATAAGAAGATCGATCTTCAAGACAATAGAGGTTCATTCCACGGATATGGTCTAAATTTACAACAAACACCATGCATCTAAGAAAATCTTTAAAAAAAAAAAAAAAAAAAGCGAAAGAGAGAGAGAGAGACAGAGAGACAGAGAGACAGAGAGACAGAGAGCTTTTCGAATTACATGGATGTTATATCGAAGGTATAAGTTGCTGATTCTGATTAGCCATCAATGCGTTTTGAGAGCTTTCATCTATGGACTTCTATTAGGCAATCTCCGCTCCATCCGTCCTCTATCCGGCATCTTCATCCCGTCCCAATGCGTCACCTTTGGCCTCCGACGCGATTTCCTTCTTCTCGGACTCTTATGTCGTTCCCTCTCGATGCCTTGGAATTCTTTGCATGCTGTAGATGCTGCAGAAACCCTTCCACGAGAGCATGAAAACCGACCAACTTGGTGTTTACCCTACTTTTTGTGGCTGTCATTCACACCTCTCCCGCTTCTCCTGTGGAACGTGTCCCGCATTTGCTTTCACAGGGAAGTCGTGGGGCGTCTCTGCAATTTGTTGTCCCTTGTCGTCGGAAACTTCTTGATGTTGGTGGAAGAGAATATGACACTTTCCTAAGAGAAATCATAATACTTCCCCTACATTACGCGTTCGACTTTTTTCCAAGAAATTATTTTTATTTGTACTTTGTAAAAGTTGTTTCCACTGACCAAATTGTTCAAAGTAATATGCCAAAGTACAATTTCTCTTTTCTTCATCAAGTTTAGACCATGACATTGTATTAGTAATTTAAAAGCCATTTCAGTAATCACACATTTTATTCAGTATTTGAACGTTTCTCCAAGAGATAGCCTCTCAATGAAGGTCTTACTAAGATGAAGTGTGCTATGCATTAATTGGAGTTCTTCTTGGGTAGTCATTTGGCATAAAATTAGGGTAATTTTGCACCTCCACCTGACCAATTTTCAATTAGCGATCTCTATAGTCGAGCTTGGTTTACCCTATAATAAGAAGATAGAGTCAGCCAACAACACCAAGGATCGACCATAGATGGCATTCGAGGTCAACATGAAGAATGAGTTGTACGTGGTTAGACTACTTCTAATTACTAGCTTTCAATTCGATAAGAGTCTTTTAATTTGTTCGATGAAGTTTCCCTCATATTTATATCACTGTATGAAGAAAAAAGGTGATATGTTGATTTCTAACTATTACGTACACATGCCTGCGGGCATGATGTTTCTACGTTATCGTTAATTAAAGGAAAAATAATTTTGTTTTTCGCAGTCAATAAAGCGAGGATGAATTCTAACATGGCTTAATCATTGTAACTCAAATGCAAAAAGTAAAGGGAACTGATGTCATGTCTGACTGGTTATGCCTGTGCGTCGTCAATTAAGCTGTAACGGTGACGTTGTGTTTCATAGGAAAAGTTTACATTATATCATGTTGTTTCTATTTCTCTCTTTCTTCTTCTTCTTTTTATTTTCTTTGGTTGCACGAATGTAATATGTGGTCAAACCCATTGATTAATAAAATAATACGGATATGTCATTAAAATATTGAAGAAGAGATACTACAAAACAACGATAGTCTTGAACTTTAATCTAATTGGCTAACAAGATTGAATATGGTTCACTCTCTCACGCTAAGGAAAAATTGTCCGAAAAGTCCTAACAAATTACACAATGGCTAATTTAGTCTTAAACTTTTCAATTGTGCTAATTCAATCATAAACCTTTCAATTGTACCAATTTAGTCACAAAACTTTTAACGAATTACCAATTTAGATCTTTTCGGCTAATTTTAGTCGACTATCACTTACATGATGGTCAAGTCAGTGTCAATCGTCCTACGTGACGCAGTTAACGTCATGCGGTTAGTATGCGACGTGACTTGCACCGACTTGGACAATTTTTTAATTTTAAAAAATTAAAATTTTTAATATTTTTTTTTTTTTATGTTTTCTTTTCTTTTTCCTTCTTTTACACAAGGCCAACGGGGCCACCAACCCCTAGGCGAGGGCTACGAAGCCCTTGTTGAGGCCAATGAAGGAGTTGTGATTCCTCACCCAGGCTATTGCAAGCCATGGTGAGGCCATCACAGCCCTCACCCAAGGACCACCGGCCCTTGTGTAAAAAGAGGGAAAAAAAAGAAAGAAAAAATTAATAAAAAAATCAAAAAAGTTATTAAAAGATTAAAATTTGTCCACATTAGCCAGCGACTCTACATAGCATGATTGACACTGATTGGATTGTCACATTAATAATATCCAACCAAAATTAGGCGAAATGATTGAATTGGCAATTCATGAAAAGGCTTTAGGATTAAATTAGCACAATTAAAAAATTTAAGACTAAATTGACAAATTATCAAAAGGATTAGAATTAAATAGTCCAAATGATTTTTTTTTTACTGAATTGACTGCGGTGCAATAGTTTTAGAATTTTATGGGTAATATCCCGTTACTCTAAAGAAAGAAGAGAATTAATCCAAACGATTTGCAGCCTATGTAATAAAGATTAATCCAAAGCCTATCATAGTTCTCAAGATAAATGAGTGACCCTTTTGATGTACTTCTAACTTGCATTGAATTTGCATGCACAACCATTTATTCTAAAAGTTCAAGAGACTAGAAAATAAAGGGCATAAAGATTAGTATATATGCATGCCGTACAAAGAAAAAAGTAATTTGTATGAATCAACAATGTAATCTTGGGTTCACTTTTTGTTACGAAATTTCCACTTATTCTAGAAAAATACCGCAAGCAAACAATCCAACAAATGGAATATAATAATAATAAAAAAAAGAATCGAAAAACACGCCAGAAAATTTGTTATCAAATTTCAGCCAAATTTGGGCTATGTATCCGCATAGAGGTACTCTACAAATCTACTAGACTTCAAAGAAAGTTGGAATACAATGATAATCTTCTCAAGATCATAGCACAAAGAGATTAAGAACCTTTACAAAGGAAAAACCCAATTTTTTCTTCTCTCTTTTCTTTCCTTTCTATTTTCTTACTATCGCTAATATAAAAGTATAGCTTTTAACCTAAAAGAAAATCTAATAGAAAAGAGAAAAAAAGTCCCTAAAAAAGGTTCAGCTTCATGTACAACACTTTTGTTATGCTACGGAAAGTAACTATGACATAAGTGAAGAAGAAGTGTCGTAGCAAAAACTGGGGCATATGCATGTGTCCCTAATCTATGACGCTGTATAATCTAGTGAATCCCGTCAAATAAATTAATGTGGTGTTAGGTGACCATACAATCTTTTATATAAATAGGCAAATACACTCTTCCATTAGAGATAACAAAGGTTGGCAATCAGATTAGACAAGTGCTTCGTGAATCTTCAATGTCATGCTACAGAAGAAAAGTAATATCAACAATAAGCCACATATCCTTTATTTTTCTTTTGAGAATAAAATCATCGTAATCCTCCCATAATGATAAGTCACTAAATCAAATTTCTCTTACTTTATTTGGATAACAATGGATTTTTTTCTAGATTTCTTAATAATGGTAATATAGCTAATATGCGAAAATGGGTATATAAAGGGTAGTTCCTGCAACAACATTCCATTCACAAGGAAGATTAAAAGCATGTCGGGTACAACCAGACAACCTTATCCACCTTGTATAGTTGGAGGCGGGGGCGGCAACTGCACTGGTGGTATGCCACAAAAAAGCGCCTCTCTCTCTCTCTCACTGTTCACTTCGTTTCTCGATTGCAATATTGTATCTTTACATCAACCCTTTTGGTAATATAGGCCCTTTATCATTTGAATTTCCCAGCTTATGAAATTTAGTAGTATGAATGCATGGTGAGACATGCAACTTTGATTGAGTGTGTTGACAACTTGAGATTGAGTTTGATATATGACTGATTGTAGGCCGATGCCAATGGCCTGAGCTGGTGGGACAAAATGCACAGAAAGCGAAGGAGGTGATCGAGAAAGAAAATACATACGTGACGGTCGTGCTGCTACAAGAGGGAAAAGAACCTGGGGAAGGCGATTATTGCATTAACCGAGTGTACGTTTATGTTGATGAACAGGGTAATGTCTTTGAAACTCCTGTGGTTGGCTGATGGTAAAAATGCGATCCCGAATAAAATAGCTCATGAAGCTATTTGATATAATAAAATGAAACAAAAAATCATTTGATGTGACCCGCATGTGATTCTTCTATGCCAAATCTCGGTCCTATTTAAATTTGTTGCTGCCAGAGATCTTCAATCAAGTTAGCAAAGGGATGACATTTTCATAAGATCGATCTCCAAGACAATGGAGGTTGACTCCACGGATATGGTCTAAATTTACAACAAACATCTATGGGCTTTCACCGGGCAATTTCAGCTCCACCCGTCGCCTATTCGGCATCTTCATCCCGCCGCAATGCATCAGCATTAAATGTGATTTTGAATGAGTTAAAAGTGCTCTTAGATCAGGGGAACTGAGGAATATCAATTGCTCCTTGTAAGTATACGCGTTATTAGATGAGGTCTATCAATTATCCTACAAGAGCCTCACTGGTCGACAAGAATTTATGTTACCCTATCGGTTATACAAATACCAAATACAGAAAAAGAACCTACGATTTCATGAATGAAGGGAAAGACTCCAGTTGACCTGGTTCTTTTGTCTAACTTAGGAGTCGAGGCAAAATATGCTTGCCATTCTGTGTAGGATAACTCTTAAGTGTAGAGTGCGGTCACATGCTCAGATCTCTCATCCAACATCATAAAATAAGTATCGCGTGAGAGCTTTCGATCCAATTAGTGGATTCTTGTAACGACACATGATCCTAATACAATAGTTGCTTCTACATATGTTGCTACAAGTCAACTGAGAGTCTGATGCTAGAGCATTTTCAAAACAATGTAGCTCCAATTGTACGAAACTGACGCAGGATTTGCTCAAGAAATGAAGTGCTTTCATGAGATGTAACTCAAGATTGCATCAGATGCTTAAGAAATATCAAACGATGAAGGACCTCTTCGGTTTTCATCATTTCGTAGCATATGGCCATTTTTCCATTTGCAAGAAAGATTAACAAATGAGGAAGCTTACCGCAGTACTCAAACACTTCGATACAATCCAATTTTAGGTAGGAGGCGATGGATTGAGGTTCAGGAAGTTTCAATTACGTGCGAGTGGCCACTTATACGAAGGTCGTGAGTCATGGATTTGTGAAGGGCTTCAATCATTCCAGCGGTGAACAGTAACAGGAAAAACAATTGATTATTGAAGTAGCGGCAAAACCAGGATCTAAACTGTTCATTTTCTTCTCTAGAAGTCTATCCATACAACACAGGCTAAAGATCACACCATTGACATACCGTTTAAAAGCCCAAAGAGCAGAAAATGATGAAAGTACATGCAGGGGTTTTGGTGCAGGGATTTGGTGTTTCTACCTTGCACTACTGTCCAACATATCTCAGTGCAGAATCGGGAATAATTTGTTGTTTTGCCGTTCTTGAACGAATACGAGTCATGGCCCTCGCGCCTTGCCAAGTTTACGTGCTGGAACACAGATGAGCACGGAGTAATCTTACGAGAGAGTTTATCTGTTAATTATCTTTTAATTAACCAACACACATATGTACACAGAATCGACATTTATCTGTCAATTATCTTTCAAGTGGGAATGTTGACGTCCATGAAATCTTTTTAATTTTGCCCTTCTTTCGATGCTTTAGTCAAAAGAGCAAATCTCCCTTTATTTCTCTCTCTACCTTTCAGAGGTTTTTCTCTCACAACTTCTCTGAATAGAAAAAGAGAATCACGCTCGCTCAAGCTCTCAAAGCCAAGCTTTCAGTAGGTCGTCAATATTCGGTCCGTACGTCTCTATCCATGTACAAGCTAAAAATTCTATCAGGTCATACCGATGCTAGGTTGTCAAATCGTGAATACTAATGTTATATCCCGTGTCCCGATATGCGGATTAGATTAACTTTTTATCTGCCAAAGTGAGGATTTGTGAAAATTGGTTTCAAAATTAAAGTTATACCATCGTGTAGTACATAATGCGAATAAAATTGTTTACATCATATATAGTGAGATATAATTTTTGGGGTCGAACTAGATTTACAATGCTTTTGTTACAGCCAAGTAGTCTATTATTGAGCTTTCCATAATCTGATCTCAATTGAAGTTCAATCTGGCCAAACATATAAGAACAAGTGACTGCATGGAAAAAGCTGAGTTCGGATGTGAAACAAAAGGATCTCTCTTATCTCACTGGAACAACATCAAGGACTTCGACATGGCCAAATCAAGTACAAACCATACAAAAATCCAGCTGACTACCAAACCCAAATTAATGCACAGCCGATCACGACACAAATCAATCTTGGCCATAAGCAATAGACTTCCAACCAGTCAGTCTAAGAGTTACATTATCTACTCCATCTCGAAAGATGGCATTAACTTCAGGAAAGAATCCGGCATCATGAACTATTCTATTTCGAGCTTTCCATAGATGGATAAACCACTGCACACAAAGAAGTCTTCATAAGCAATGTAGGGAAAGCCTTCCTTCCTTATAGTGTGAAGTTTAATCCAAGAAAATTCCAAAGGCTATGACCCAGGCAATATATCAAAACCATACAAATTCAAAACTCTAACCAAATAAGTGAAGCAAATCCAGATTGAAGAAATAAGTGGTCCCTGGTTTCCTTGATCTATCCACAGAGAAGAAGGTCAGCAGATGGTATAATACTATAATATACCATCTCTTCAACCTGTCCCTAGTTGGCAAACTATCCAGGGTGAGCGACAAAGAGACAGAACAATGCCTTCATATGCATGGAACAAACCACATTCACTTATGCCAATCAACATAGATTCCCTTTACTCAAATGGCATTCTGAGCACTAGCAGCTGAACACAAACCATAAGAACTAGGAAGCCAAATAAGTTAATTAGCAACAGAGACATTAGGACTAAGAACACCAGAAATAGCAACATTTCTGTTCAGGAGATCCTCAGACCTGGTTGGAATAACATCAGAAACTTTGCAGTCAAGCCTATTCCTGAATCATAGACTACTCTTCTTGAGTAAACACCAAGAAGTGGACCAGCAGGATGCCAAACATCATAACAAAGAAAAACAGATTCACGATTGCCCAATTTGAACATTATTAACTCTTTAGAAACAGTTCGAAGTTTAGGGAAATACAACCCTCATGTCATTGTAAAAATAGAATCTCCTCACTATCCTATGACCTTTCTTCTGGTAAAGAGAGGGGATCAGATTTACATCTTGCAACTGACCTACTCTTTTATGTCTCGCCTGATGAATTACCAAATGACCATGGCCCTCACCTGCCATTCTAGGTTTTCTTTTCTTCAAGCCATAGTCACCTAAGCAAGTATTGGATACTAGGATTAAATATTTTAGGTACCCTAAGACCAATCAGAATCCACACCCATCAATTTAATAACAAGGAGTCAGCATGAATGATATGGATGATGATGATGATGATGATGATGATCAATCCAGGCCCACCAAAAATATATACTCCAGCATCACAAGGACCTAAAAATATTTTCATCTTGAAGCTAGTAGCAACGCTGAGTCCTTCATAACATCAATCATCAAGACGGAGTGGGAAAGGCACTACCCACTTACTGATGGGGTGAAGGGCACGGTCTGACAAAAGGATTCTGCATAACATCAATCATTAGCCATAACCAGGCAATATCAAAAGATCACTGCAGATGATTGCAGCTTTGTGCATTTTGATTCATGTAAACCCATACAGGCTCAAAATTTAAATTAAGACACAAGAATCAAAGCCTTCCGACAACATTTGTGCTTCCCAATGATAAAGCCATAAAAGAAGGTAAAAATGAGGGCTACAGAATAATATCCACAGCAATAATCACTATCATTCATATAGAAGAAAGAGGAGCATAGAAAAATTCTTCTGTTAATCCGTCACCGAAAAAACTGTTAATACACAATTGGAGTTGGCCTAGCACTGGCATCAAAGAGAGGCGCATAATGCATGAAGCAGGCATGTCACAATTAACCATTTCTCCAGATTGTCCACCAAGCTTGATCCATGGCCAAAAAGCATATATGTATTTAGCTCCACATCATGGTTTTACGAAATGCTCCTTACATATAGGTCAAGATTTGTATTGAAAAGGTCACACCTTCAAAAAGGAAAAGAAAAGGTGTAAGAAGAGAAAATAATAGCTTCTGCCACTATGCAAGTATAACTCACAGAAAGAAAAGCAATGGTCACTATGAAATGTGTTTATCCCAAATTCCAAATGATATGTCCACAGAAGTACTAGTATCAAAAAGATGCAAGCTAGGTGCCAAAACTAATGACCCGTATCAAAAGCATCGGGACAGTGCAGGGTTATTATCCAAAATGACAAAAAAGTATCATTAAGGATTTTAACAGACAGACATTTCTAGCAGACAATCTGACTATTTTGGTCCCCTATAGAACACTATTTAAATAATAGATCATCAGCATTGACACGCGTCATCTAATCAACTAGTTTAAACCAACAAAAGTTCATCAGTCACCTGATAGGAGTTCCTGGATCATAGAGAGGGTTTTTAGCCACATATTCAACATATAGACTGTATATATACTTCAAAGCTTCCCGTAGATCACCAGTCCTAGGATGCGTTACCAATATTATCTGCAAAGGCATGAGCAATAAGATGACCAAAAAAAAAAAAAAAGCAGATTGATGGTTAGCAAGAGTCTTCTAAAGAGAAGTGCACCAATGGGCAAAGATCTGATCCAAGAATGCATTGGCATTAATGTATTTGCTGAAATAGAAGCATAAGGCAAATCCTTAACATATGGCAATGTGATTTTCAACAAATTAATTTTGCATTGTCAAGCATAAATAATAAGTAGTCGATGCACAGATAATAGAAGTTAACAGGAGCAAACCATTTCTCACTTTTATTATGCGATTAAGGAAGCACAAACACCTTCTGATTGTGTAGTGCCTTTAGATACATCGCTAAAGGTGTCGGTTCCTTAATGATGCTCAGTTTCAACAGGTCTTGCGAATTTGTCAAGATTATTGAAGTTTTTAGCGCAAGCTCATTATGAGCAACATCTGAGGTAGAAAAGTACTCCAAAGACTGCAGAATTAGGACTGCAGAATTAGTTTAACTAACCTTTATACCAGAAGGACTTTCCATGAAACTAAGTTTGTATGTGTTAGTGCGGAAACTGTGAAATGAACAACCCTGGCCTGGTAACTGCGGCACCCCAAGATTTCCTTTGTCTGCACTGCAAGAGGAAAAAACAGAGAGTGTGCAAGTTAATTGCTGAACATCCAGTTCTCCTGTATCTTCTCCTACATACTTGGCACTTGGCTATGGGCTCGCAGTAGAAAAAATTTCTCCTACTCACAAGCTACTTGAGCTCGGTAAGCGACTTACTCGAATATTAAGTCTAGTTGAGTTTCGAGGTTTGCAGTGCTTAACTTGTGCAACCGCTGAGTTATTGAGTAGTCATGTTTTATGTGTTTGTAATACGTTTGCACGTACGAGGGAGCCTGTAAAATTTGTGCAGGCAGGTTCGACTTCTGTTAGATTTTTCTCTTCCTTTGAGCTCAAACTCAACTTGAAAATTTTTCAAAGTCCTCTCAATCAAAGTTTCGCTGAACATTCGTGAGGATAAACAGCAATTCAGCGAAAGAACAAGTAAATTACCAAATAAAAAAACCGGATTACCATCAAAGGTGCCTGACTTGAACACACACGATTCAAAAGGTCACTTATTTCAGCGATTTCGGCAACATTTAATCGCAATTAACCATTTGGGAGAGTGTTCAGAAACCAATCACGTAAAAGAATCGAAGTCAAAGCAGATCATCAAGCAACCGAACAGCATCTACATTCCAAAGACAACGGAAAAAGATGCAAAATTCTACACTCGGACAGATCAAGACCCGCCATTTCCGATGCCTCGCGCGATTCGCCAACCGCACTCGGGAATTCATTCAACTCCCCCACGAGTTCGAGGAAAGATCGGGAGAGAAGGGACATACCCGGTGGGGTCCATCTTGGCGGTGAGGGATTTGAGGGAGAAGAGGAGGCCGAACATGAGCTTGTGGTCCTGCTGCGGATTCAGGGTCCGGAGGGGCCGGTTCCACTCCCGGTAGAACAGGCACACCCCGTTCCGGTTGAACATGTACATCACGTTCGCGTTGTGCCCCGCCGCCGTCGGCGCCGGCGGCGACGGGCTGATGTCGGAGCCCCCGAAGAACTGCATCTCCCTTCCCAGATCGCGATTTCACCTGAAAGACGCCACGAAACCCCCACGGTTTTGCAAGAGAAATAGCGTTCCGTCGATTTATGTTTCGGATTTTCATTTTTGTTACTAATTATTTAACGCTGCATTCTGTGTAAGGATATAAGAATTAAATCATTTCAATGTTTAAAAATTTATTCGTACCCAATATTTTCAAAACGATATACGTAGAGGTGGCAAATTTTGCATCCATATTTTTCACAAATGGATCGAACTTGGATTATGAAGTTGTAATGGCCCATAACCCACATTCAACCCATTTTAAGTTCGGTTTTATATGGGTTGAAAATGGGCCACACGTTCACCCATTTTGTAACCCATTTTCGACCTATTTTCAATTTTTTTTCTTTTTCTTTTTCTTTCTTTTTCTTCATCCCTTAGCCAATCGCCAAGCAAGACGGACGGCCGGCCGCCACGGGAGATAGGCCAGTGTGAGGCTCGAGCTCGCTAGCACCGAGCCTCGCAGTGTGTCGCCGACGACCGCGAGTCGGCGAGGCTCAAGCTAGTGAGGCCGATCTAGCGAGCTCGAGCCTCGCCCGACACCGGCGAGCTTGAGCCTCGCGTCGTCGTCGAGACCGAGCCTCACCCGTGGCCGGTCACCGATCGTCATTGTGGCCGACGGCCGGCCGAAAGAAGAAAAAGAAAAAGAAAATTAATTAATTAAAATTTATATTTATATTTTAAAAAATTAAAAAAAAATCGATTTTTTTAAAAATATTTTAAAAAGAATTATAAAAAAATTTCATTAAATTTGTATTGCATAAAAATTGTTAAAAATTTGTATTGCATAAAAATGTTTTAACAATACTTTTTTATACTTTTTTTTTTATAAAAATCATAAAAATGAGCTTTTTAGGTTTAGTTAAAAAAATTTCATGTTACGTTTTTAGTTATTCAATAGTATGTTCACTTCAAATAAGAGAAGCATGTGCATAGTCTAATTCTTTATAAATATTTCAATTTATAGGTTTTTTTTAACTTTTTTTATTTTATTTATTATTTTGAATTTAATTTGAAGTTTTAATCCAATTAGCATATAGTAGAAGTGGATTTTCCTAGAATATTAATAGGTTTTAGCAATACGGGTCGGGTCGGGTCGAGTATGAGTCACTAGATTTACATTATAAGAATATTGGTCAAAATGAGTTAAATGGGTCAAATATGGGTCGACCCATTTTCGACTCGACCCATATCCGACCCGACCCACCCATTTGCCACCTTTAGGTAACAAACCAAGTCAAAATCACATTTCGTGAATAAGAAGATTAATGAACGAGGATAATACAAATATTTTCCAAATTATTTGAATCAATTCCCCTGATTCTCTGGCGCCAAAGAAAAAAAAAATTCCCTGTTTTTCCAAACTCACAATATTGCATGAGCATCTTAGCCTAATACCATCACGGAATTCATCAACATTGTATATCTGTACAAGGTATTCAAAGTCATAATAGTACAACAGAAAAGTTCATGATTGAGCCAGCAATAGGACCTGCATAAAAACCAGCACAAAAGTTCAAACCAGAAACCCTTCTCTATTTTGCAATGGATGCGAATGCCATCAGAATACACAGAACGGCAATTGGCCAAGGCATATCGCTAAGCAGGATGTACATTAACAAAACACACTTGGCACTTTCAAGCCCAGCCTCAATGACGGTGGCCACAGGTCGGAACCTGGGGTCTACATCAAGCGCTTCCATCCTAACTGTTTTGAGCAGTCCGTAGAAACGCATGGTTTTTGCACAGGTATTGTTGGCTGGAACACCCTTCAACTCAACGACTTGATTCAGGAACCCCTCCAGGGAACGAAGGCGTCGGGTGCATGAAGCGATTCGATCTGCAAGGTCTACTCCATGCCCTGGAGAAGAAATTAACGAATCAGTTGTTAGTATGCATTGCAGAGTCTAACCTCTGTATATACTGCAGGTATTTAACCCATCTAGATCCACGGATAATTAAGCTACTGAAACTCTTCTATTCGAACAAAATGGAACGCCAGAGTACAAAGAAATACTTCTTAACGCCTATAAACCTTTCCTATCCTTCTCTTACAACACTTGCTCACAAAACAAGATCACCCAGACGCACAGAATTGCCAGGTAAGCCCCCTGTTTATCGGGTAGAAACAGAGTAAAGCGAATTGCAGGTTTTATCTTTTCATACGAGGAAAAACTAATAGGATTTTCAATTAATACGTCGTTCTTAACATGAGTTTCTGTTGACAAAAGAAACAGTGTGTATATACAATTGTGTCTCTTCATCAATGGGACAGAATTTTCCCTCCTAGAAACAGAGTGTACATATAACCAGACAAGGCCCATACTGGGTAGAATCTAAGTCTTGGCTAGAATCTACGAACCGAGTCTTGGGCATTCGGGTAAAGTTATGATAATGGACATGATCAGACATAGGTTCAGGAAAGCTGTTGCGATAGGGCGAGCGATCGATCAATAATATAGACAGAAAAAGAAAAATAAATCGGACACCGATTTACGTGGTTGGTCGAAAGCCTACGTCCACGGGGAGAAGAAGCGGCGAATTTCACTATGATCGTCGATACGTGCGAGATTACACACTCAAGTCACTCAAACACTCTCCCGGTGTTTCCCAAACCCCAATTTATCCCAAACCCAAAGTGTTTATAAATAAACACTTCACTTCACAGTATAAACTCAAGCGAGGCACAAAGCTACGCGCGTTCAAGCTCAAAACAATACGCTCTACGTACGGCTTCGCGTATCTCTTCAAAGCTTCGCGCGGAACACTTGCGACTTCGGACGTGCGGCTTTTTATTTCTTCGGTGGCTTTAAAACACTGGACGTGCGGCTACCGAAAAACCCTTTCTTTCTGCCGCTCCCTTCTGCGACTTCTCACGAAAAGGTTCGGCGGCTTCTTTTTGATTGAGCGGAAGCCAAGACCTGCAACAATTTATTTCTTATTTATACATGTGTGCCCAGGTCAAACTTTGACCTGGGCCCACCACAAATTTGTCTTTCACGTGGGAGACCCTACGTGCGTCTCTCCTCCCCTTGGTGTGGATACTTGCACGAATTTAAATGCTCCATATAAAAGAGGAAACTTGCTCCTTTTATTTTATTCTTTATTTCCCCTTTAGTAAATCCGTCGCGAGTCCAGCGAATCTCAAACTCGAGTCATAAATTTAACAAAAGCAAATCAAGATTTGTTGTGATTTTGAGGTCTCTGAAGAGGTTATGATAGCTTGATGTCTGTCCTCAAAAACTCAGATCATATATGCTTGATGTCCGGCTTCGAGTAAGTTGTGAAACTGAGTTCGCTAAAACTTACCTATGATCACCGAAATCTGCCGGCATCTCCATTAACCTTCCGACGATGCCTTCCTGGAGAGTTGGAGAAGGAGATGAAATGGGGGATTAATGGTTTCGCTCGAATGCGTGAGGACCAAGTTTTATACAAAGAGAGGTGAAGGAAATTGAGGTGCACTTTGATCTCCACCTTTGGGGTCACAGGGATTCATGGCATCGCAGGGATTCCTTGATCATGATAAGCTGATTGGACTTTCAGCGTCCCAAAAGCGGTGAGATCAAAAAAAGAAGAAGCGGTGAGATCATTAGAAAGTTCCAAAGTGGCCACTTGCGCTCGAGGCCGGGTTTCAACGTCATTATTTCTTCTCTATCTTTCTTTTTCCCCCCTTCTTTTTGTACACGTGGTTTGTAACGACAAAGGTATTGGCACACAACAGACCTAGAGGTATCTTTCACATGAAGATAGTCATATCTCAAAGAGGTTGACAAGTAACATTTAACACCATTCGCAAGTCCAAGGCTTGCCGATTTGGCAACGCCCAAGTCCAGCGAGGTCGAGGCTCACCAGATCGGTGAGCGCGAGCTTGTGGCGACGGGCAGCGAGCCTAAGCTCGCTAGAGGTAGGTGAGCCTCGTGCTCACTAGTGAGCTCGAGGCTCGCCTATGGCTAGTCACCAGCGGTCGCCGTCACCTTCGCCAGCAACTAGCCAAGAAAGAAGAAGCTGGGAAACAAAGAAAAGAAAAAGAAAAAAAAGAAAAGAAATAGAAAATTAAAAAATAATTTTGAATTAAAAAAGAAAATTAAAATTAAAAATAATTCGAATTAAAAAAGAAAATCAGAAGAAGAATGGGGAGGAGGAAGTGATGATTTGTAAATATGTGAGATAAGAGAGATCAAGTGAGGAAAATATTTTTCATTTTTCAAAATGGAAAACATTTTCCCCTAATTTAGAAGACATTTTTCATTTCATGGAAAATGTTTTTCTCAAGTAATTCATTTTCCGTGAAACGAACATCGGAAAACCCGGAAAACGTTTTCCTGAAAATTATTTTTCGTGAAACGAACGATGCATTAGAAAAAAATAATAAAAAACTCCAAACTATCCTTACTGGGATACATTTATCCTGAACCTTTTTTTATGTGCCATAAAAAATCCTAAATCATGCCACTATAATACATTAACTGTTGTAATATAATACACGGGAACGATAAGATCTTGCAATTTACGTCAACGTGAAATCACTAGAGAAATAAACGAGAAATAATAAGGACACCAAAAATTTACTTGATTTAGTCCAAGTATCGGTACCTACGTTTATAGGAAAAGCTAGTAGTAAATAATCCACTATAATCGAAGAATTAGAGTTTACAATCACTCACACGCTCAAGTGCTTCTCGCACCTAAAGTTAACTCAAAATCCAAAGTGTTTATAAATAAACATAAACTCACGGCACATCAGTGTAAAGGGTTATTATAAAAAAAATCATTAAAAATCATTAAAAAAATCAAAAAAATTGCCATGTCAGCGTCCGGCCATCAGTCAACGTCTATATCAGCGTCGGCCGGCCAAAATTGGCCGGATGGACTGAATTGGTACCAATATTAAAAGGTTTATGAATGAATTGGTCCAATTAAAAAGTTTAAGACTGAATTGGTACCAATAAAATATGTTTATGACTTTTTTGGTACTTTTCCCAAAAATAGGACTTGGCACTTGGAGGGAAAAAAAAAGAGGCTCAATGCTAGAGGAAAAATCTCACAACTGGTAAAATGCGAGTGCTTTATTGTGATATATTGGTCCTTCTCTATACCCGAGGCATCCATGCAATTTTCTTCTGGGATTCAACCGACTCCATATATTCTTTTTGGACTTCTGCACTCACAATAATAGTAATAATCACCTTCTCATTATTTGAGCCGATTGTTTTGTTCCTGCTCTTCATTGTAAGAATCAGCTTTCTGATTAGGATTCAAAGAATCCAAGAAAATACTTGATTGTTGGAATTAGGATTTATAGTTGGGGCAAAACATGCAAACAGGATTGTATGGACTATTAATAGTAACCAGGCATACCAATGAGTCACGTCAATTGAGAAAATTTATAAAATATCACAACGTTGGATTTTCGACATCTCAAATTGAAGTTGACACTAAATAATCACTTTTTTTTTTTTCAAAAGTGTTAAAATATGTCTCGAGATTGAGTCCAATGTGAAATTCCAAATATTCCGAATTGGATACGTTGCGGAAGTTCGAAATTGAGCAAAGAAGATCTGAAGATCAACTTCCCAAAGTTTGAATATGCATCGGAGAATGTGGCCGCTAAAATAGGAAAATCCAACTTTCACTTGGATTTGGATTTTGTTTAAAACATACAAAGATATGTTTTGGATAAAATCATTTAAGATATGAAACAAAATCCTATGAGAAGTTGGCAAAAGAATAAGGGTTTCACTTATATATAGACTTGTGGCCGTGAGTGGTAGAGGTGGATCACAAATTGTCTTGAAGTGCCGCGTGAGTGTTTGGTGTTCCGCCATTAATCATGAAGAGTTGGTCTTGAAGCGCTGTCTAGTCGTCGAGTGCTTGGGAGGGATTTTTCTTTGTCATTATTGTCCATGAATTACATCCAAGAAGATTTAGTATTCAAGCCGATTAAATCTTGTGGTAAGATTTGCGTGTAATTTCTTTGTGAGATTGAGAGATTATTTCTTGAAAAATTTCGGGGCTAAACACTGCGTGCGTTATTGGGTGTAATTGGGGCTTGGGAAACACTGAGAGAGTGTTTGAGTGACTTGAGTGTGTAATCTCCTTGTATCGCTTAATCTATAGTGAAATTCATTGCTGCTCTCCCCGTAGACGTAGGTCTTTACGACTGAACCACGTAAATCCTGTGTCCGATATATTTTCTTCTTCTGTCTATATTATTGTTCGATCTCTCGCCTTTTCGCAACAAGTGGTATCAAAGCTAGGTTTGGCTAAGTTGAAGCAAATCGATGGCGACAAAAGAAGTAAAAGTGAGAATCGATAGATTTGATGGGAAGGATTTTAGTTTTTGGAAGATGCAGATTGAAGATTATCTTTACAAGATGAAACTACACTTGCCTTTATCTGGGGAGAAACCAAAGACGATGAAGCAAGCTGATTGGGATTTGCTAGATAGACGAGCTATGGGTGTTATTCGGCTGACGTTGGCTCGTAATATCGCGTTTAACATCTTGAAGGAGAAGACCACTGCTGATTTGATGCAAGCCCTGTCGAATATGTATAGGAAGCCCTCTGCGATCAACAAGGTCTATTTGATGTGACATCTGTTTAATTTGAAGATGAGCGAAGGTGCGTCAGTTGCAGATCATATCAATGAATTCAATATGATTGTTAGTCAATTGAGTTCAGTTGAGATTGACTATGAAGATGAGGTACGTGCTTTGATTATGTTATCCTCATTGCCTGATAATTGGAATACTACTGTTACTACTGTTAGTAATTCATCTGGGTCAACAAGTTTGACGTTTAATGGGGTTCGAGATTTAATTATGAGCGAGGACATCTGTAGAAGAGAATCTGATGAACCTGTATCTGCTGCTTTAGTAGGTGAAAATAGAGGAAGATCTAGAACACATGTAGGTAATAGTGGTACTAATATGAACAAGCGTAGTCAATCTAGGACTGGTGATGTTGTCTGTTAGAGCTGTGGCAAGAGGGGGCATCTTAGAAGGAATTGCCTTAAGCTGAAAAATGAGAAGGGTAAAGGAATTATAGTTGATTCTGCAAATAATATTGCAGTTGTAGCTGATAGTGTCGATTATGTCTTGTCGATCACTGATTATTCATCGTTTGATGGATGGATTATGGATTTTGATTGTTCTTTTCATGTCACACCAAATAGAAACCGGTTTATTACTTATCAGTGTACGGGTAGTGGTAAAGTCCAATTAGGGAACTACGCTGAGTGCGATGTTGTGGGTGTTGGTGATGTTAAAATCAGAATGCATGATGGCATTGTGAGGACATTGACTAGAGTAAGACACGCCGCAGTGAAAAAGAACTTAATTTCCTTGGGTGCCCTAGATTCATTTTGGTTACGGGTATTCTTCAGAAAGTGGAGTTCTGAAGGTTGTTCGAGGTGCCCTTGTGATAATGAAAGGAATCAAGCATGGAGGCCTATATAAACTTCAAGGTGAGACGGTGACAAATTTCGCTGCGGATATATCGGATGCATCTGTTCAAGAGTCTATTGACTGCTCGAGGAAGACCTAGGTGTTTGTGCTAATGCCCAAGTTTGATGCTGGTGTCAGGATTACGCGGTTGAGTGCTTTGATCGAGACAGAGACTGGTAAGTCGATCAAGCATGTGCGGACTAACAATAGCATAGAGTTCTGCTCAGAGCTGGCAAATAAATTCTGCATGAAAGAGAGCATAGTGAAACATCGCACTAGGCCAGTAAATCACAACAATTTACAAAATTGATGAGCAGAACATTACTAGAGACGGCCCGAAAAATTATCTCTAGTGCTGGTATTGCTAGGAGAATCCTAGCTGATGTGCTTAGTACGATAAGTTGCCTGGTGAATAGATCCCCATCAACTGCTATTGAACGGCGGACTCCTAAAGAAGTGTGGTTAGGTAACATTGCTGGTTATTATATTATTAGAATATTTGGTTGCCCATGTTATTTTCGAGTGAGTGATGGTAAGCTTGAATTGGAGGGCAAGGTGCATATTCCATGGCTATGCACAAGGTGAGCGGGGCGATCGATTGTGGTGCCTAGATATAAATTCACCTATTAACAGTAGAGAAGTTACCCTTGATGAGTCTCTAGTTCTTCTGGCTATGAGTGTTTGTGACAGTGTTAATACGAATCCGGACGGTGTTCATCTTGAGGTGGAGTTGTGACTAGAAACTCCTGAGGTAGCGTATACGAGTACTAGCAAAGTAATCGACACATATGGTGCTTGTAGCGATGTGGAGCTTATAGAGTCAACAGTTGTTGTAACTGCTGATATTGACAAAGTACATACTCGATCTCCTGATAGATATGGATGCAATAATGGTTTTGTTTTATCTGTAATTAAGGAGGTTGTATCAGAAAATCCTTACGAAGCAGTTAAAGGTGCATGTGGAGTTGGTATTCTGATAAGGTCCTCGGTTTTGGCGAAGTTCAAGCAAGGCTTGGACTTGGATAATATTTGTGACGGTTGAGCCCATCGGGGGCTATGGAAGAGTAGCAACAGAGTTTGAATTTTTGCGAAGCGATTGCAACTTGGCTCAAACGTCGAGCCAATGTGGAGATTGTTAAAATATGTCTCAAATTTGAGTCCAATGTGAAATTTCGAATATTCCGAATTGGATATGTTGCGGATGTTCGAAATTGAGCAAAGAAGATTCGAAGATCAACTTCCCAAAGTTTGAATATGCATTGGAGAATTTGGCCGCTAAAATAGGAAACTCCAACTTTCACTTGGATTTGGATTTTGTTTAAAACATACAAAGATATGTTTTGGATAAAATCGTTTAAGATAGGAAACAAAATCCTATGAGAAGTTGGCAAAATAATAAGAATTTCACTTATATATAGATTTGTGGCCATGGGTGGTAGAGGTGGATACAAATTGTCTTGAAGTCTTTGCGTGAGTGCTTGGTGTTCCGCCGTTGATCATGAAGAGTTGGTCTTGAAGCGCCGTCTAGTCGTCGAGTGCTTGGGAAGGATTTTTCTTTGTCATTCTTGTCCATGAATTACATCCAAGAAGATTTAGTGTTCAAGCCGATTAAATCTTGTGGTAAGATTTGCGTATAATTTCTTCGTGAGATTGAGAGATTATTTCTTGAAGAATTTCGGAGCTAAATACTGCGTGCGTTATTGGGTGTAATTGGGGCTTGGGAAACACCGAGAGAGTGTTTGAGTGATTTGAGTGTGTAATCTCCTTGTATCGCTTGATCTATAATGAAATTCGCTGCTGCTCTCCCCGTGGACGTAGGTCTTTATGACTGAACCACGTAAATCCTGTGTCCGATATATTTTCTTCTTATGTCTATATTATTATTCGATCGCTCGCCTTTTCGCAACAAAAAGTAACACTTAAATGATCAGAAAAAAAGTTTTGGTACCAAAGTGAAGCGTCATACGAAAGTTATGACATTTGTAGTATTATTTTTTTTTCATAAATCAAATCAACATCTTGAATCACGCAACGGATGATTATCATTCTTGTGCTTATACTAGGAAAAAGATAATGCATCGCCATTTGCCAGTGTTACTATATAAATTTTATCATGCTATCGTCAGGTAATCTGCAAATGATTTGGATTCATTTTGTCCACTTGGCAAGGACTATTATCGTCCATATTTTTGTGGACTTTGTTGCTATTGAATAATCCATAACTCTGAGGTAGAAGTGTGCAGATACCAAAGATCAAAACACTTGTGCCGGTACTGACTGATCCAAGGTCGAGTTAAACATTGTTTCTTCGTTATGAATGGACAAGTGCTTAAGAATCAAAATATCTGTCTATGCTCGTAAAGGGTTCGTATACATATATTATATACGTATAAGCGTCTGGCCACCGGCCGACGTCTACGTCAGCGTTGTCGAGCATGGCTTAAGTGCGTTGCTTACACAAAGCGATTCCGAAAGGGTGTGCCGTACAATCGATAAATTGCATACCAACCAAGGATCTTCATTGCAAAATCTTAAAGGCACAAGTCTAAGACTACAATTTCACATCTTTAGTCTACAACAATGTAAATAATATCACACTAAATTCCTGGCGTTTCCCATATTAAAAATAGAAACCAAATAACCATTTATCATTATTTGCGAATCAACGAACTATTATTCATAAAACAATTCAATCGAAGAGTTCACAACATTCACATCATATAAGTTCGTGGTTATTCCCAATTTGCCATTAAAACCCAAAACGTATTTCAAGCCATGTGGTCCGTTACACAAAATGTTAAATTATATCTCGAGTTTGAGCGTTTGCAAAACGCGATTCGCTTGGATGAGGAAGTTTGTGGGACTCCATGAAGGTTTCCAGAAGAGGAAATAAAATAGAAGAAAAAAAAAAGAGGCATACTTTATATTTTATTTACCTTAAGGTAAAGGAAGAAAAAGGAAAGGAAAAGGAAGGTTTTTCTTCCTTTACCTTCTGCAGCGTCCGATTCCCATTGAAGAAAGAAGTCCTGCACGTGGAGAGAAAAAAGGTGGTGGGCCCAAGTCAAGACTTTGACTTCTTGGGCATACACACAGAAGGCCTAGGTTTTCTTTTCGTTTCTTTACGTAAGTGACTGCTGCGCGTACAAGCCGCAGAAGGAGCCGCGAAGAAAAAAAAAACCTAGAAGCTGCGCGAAACCTTTGAAGAGATAAGCAAAGCCGTACTATGTGGACCAAATATGAACGCTGGAGTTCCTGATTTTGACGTACATAGAGTGTTTTGTTTAAAACTTGAACGCGCAGTAATTTTGTGCTATGAATTTATGTCCATGTGAGTTATTTATTTATAAACGCTTTGAATTTTGAGTTAAATCTAGGTGTGAGAAACACTTGAGTGTGTGAGTAATTGTAAACTCTGATTCTCCGATTATAGTGGATTATTTGCTGCTGGCTCTTCCTGTAAATGTAGGTACTAATACTCGGACTGAACCACGTAAATTTCTGGTATCCTTATTATTTCTCGTTTATTTTTCTAGTGATTTCACGTTGACATAAATTGCAAGATATTGTCGTTTCCGTGTATTATATTACAATAGTAAATGTATTATAGTGGCATGATTTAGGATTTTTTATGGCGCATAAAAAAAGGTTCAGGATAAATGTATCCTAGTAAGGATAGTTTTGAGTTTTTTATGATTTTTTTTTGTAATACTCTGTTCGTTTCGCGAAAAATAATTTTTAAAAACATTTTTAAGGTTTTAGGTGTTCGTTTCACGGAAAATGAATTCCTTGAGGAAAACATTTTCCATGAAAGGAAAAAATGTCTTCTAAATTATTGAAAAAAAATATTTTCTCACTTGATCTCTCTTATCTTACACATTTACAAATTATCACTTCCTCCTCCCCATTCTTCTTATTCTTTTCTTTTTTAATTCAAAATTATTTTTATTTTTCTTTTTATTTTCTTTGTTTCCTAGCTTCTTCTTTCTTGGCCGCCTGTCGACGACGGCCGGTGACGTGGCCAGCCATAGGCGAGCCTCGAGCTCACCGGTGAGCACGAGGCTCGCCACCTCTAGCAAGCTTAGGCTCGTCGCTCATCGGCCACAAGCTCGCACTCACCGATCCGGGTGAGCCTCAACCTCGTTGGACTTGGGCGTTGCCAAATCGGCGAGCCTTGTGCTCGTCGGCGAGCTCAAGGCTTGCTTGTGGCCGGTCGCTAGCCATTGCCGTGGCCGGTGACCGGTCAAGAAAGAAGAAGATGGAAAATAAAAAAATAAAAATAATTGAATAATCGATTTTAAAATATGAAAAATCCATTTTTAAAAAATAAAATAAATAAATCCATATATGGAAAAAAATATTCTCCTTACCAAACAAGGAAAAATATTTTTCACTTCATTTTCAGGTTTCATCCGAATATCATCAAAAATAACTACATTTTCGTGAAAAATGACTTTTTGAAAAATATTTTCCAGAAACACCATATTTTCTGCGAGATAAATGGTGGTTAAATGTTACTTGTCAACCTCTTTGAGATATGACTATCTTCATGTGAAAGATACCTCTAGGTCTGTTGTGTGCCAATACCTTCGTCGTTACAAACCACGTGTACAAAAAGAAGGGGGGAAAAAGAAAAATAGAGAAGAAATAATGACGTTGAAACCCGGCCTCGGGCGCAAGTAGCTACTTTGGAACTTTCTAATGATATCACCACTTTTTTTTTTTTTTTTTTTTTTTTGATCTCACCGCTTATGGGACGCTGAAAGTCCAATCAGCTTATCATGATCAAGGAATCCCGGCGACGCCATGAATCCCTGTGACCCCAAAGGTGGACCTCAAAGTGAACCTCAATTTCCTTCACCTCTCTTTGTATAAAACTTGGTCCTCACGCATTCGAGCGAAACCATTAATCCCACATTTCATCTCCTTCTCCAACTCTCCAGGAAGGCATCGTCGGAAGGTTAATGGAGATGCCGGCAGATTTCGGTGATCAGAGGTAAGTTTTAGCGAACTCAGTTTCACATTTTACTCGAAGCCGGACATCAAGCATATATGATCTGAGTTTTTTTAGGACAGACATCAAGCTATCATAACCTCTTCAGAGACCTCAAAATCACAACAAATCTTGATTTGCTTTCCTGAACCTATGTCTGATCATGTCCATTATCATAACTTTACCCGAATGCCCGAGACTCAGTTCGTAGATTCTAGCCAAGACTTAGATTCTACCCAGTAAGTATGGGCCTTGTCTGGTTATATATACACTCTGTTTCTAGGAGGGAAATCTTTCCCATTGATGAAGAGACACGATTGTATATACACACTGTTTCTTTTGTCAACAGAAACTCATGTTAAGAACGACATATTAATTGAAAATCCTATTAGTTTTTCCTCGTATGAAAAGATAAAACCTGCAATTAGCTTTACTCTGTTTCTACCCGATAAACAGGGGGCTTACCTGGCAATTCTGTGCGTCTGGGTGATCTTGTTTTGTGAGCAAGTGTTGTAAGAGAAGGATAGGAAAGGTTTGTAGGCGTTAAGAAGTATTTCTTTGCACTCTGGTGTTCCATTTTGTCGAATAGAAGAGTTTCAGTAGCTTAAGTATCCGTGGATCTAGATGGGTTAAATACCTGCAGTATATACAGAGGATAGACTCTGCAATGCATACTAACAACTGGTTCGTTAATTTCTTCTCAAAGGCATGGAGTAGACCTTGCAGATCGAATCGCTCCATGCACCCGACGCCTTCGTTCCCTGGAGGGGTTCCTGAATCAAGTCGTTGAGTTGAAGGGTGTTCCAGCCAACAATACCTGTGCAAAAACCATGCGTTTCTACGGACTGCTCAAAACAGTTAGGATGGAAGCGCTTGATGTAGACCCCAGGTTCCGACCTGTGGCCACCGTCATTGAGGCTGGGCTTGAAAGTGCCAAGTGTGTTTTGTTAATGTACATCCTGCTTAGCGACATGCCTTGGCCAATTGCCGTTCTGTGTATTCTGATGGCATTCGCATCCATTGCAAAATAGAGAAGGGTGACAGTTTCTGGTTTGCTCATGCAAACCAGAAACTTTTGTGCTGGTTTTTATGTAGGTCCTATTGCTGGCTCAATCATGAACTTTTCTGTTGTACTATTATGACTGTGAATACCTTGTACAGATATACAATGTTGTACTATTATGACTGTGAATACCTTGTACAGATATACAATGTTGATGAATTCCGTGATGGTATTAGGCTAAGATGCTCATGCAATATTGTGAGATTGGAAAAACAGGGAATTTTTTTTCCTTTGGAGCCAGAGAATCATGGGAATTGATTCAAATAATTTGGAAAATAATTGTGTTATCCTCGTTCATTAATCTTCTTATTCACGAAATGCGATTTTGACTTGGTTCGTTACCCAATCCTCATATCCCAACCTCAGTAATATTGTACATCCTACCTTGACATGTACTTCAGGTCACAAATGAAAATTTCTGGGCCCATCGTGCTCCTTGACATAAAAGAAGCATATCGTACATGAGAGGGAAGCAATCGGCTACAACTCTAACAAAAGATGAACCTTTTGAGAACAAAGCAAAATCATATTAGGAAAGTAAGACGCACAACCTTTTATATGTCGAGTAGGCCAGTCAAATGGATGGATTTGGTTGGGCCATTTATGGTCCAACAAATTGACCCATTTATTTTCAAAGCAAATTTGACACATACCCAACTCGTCTCGAAATTCATTTTTAGTATTTTTTTTTCATCCTCATATTGTTGCATTTGAAAAATGGATAGTTCCATGAACCAGCACGTCAAGTTAGTGAGAGAGCTTGGGAGTCGGGTTATGAACAAGGGATGAACATGATGAAAGTCCGACCCTTGCCATCCACAAATCATATAACTTATTCGGTCTCTGGCTTAGGTTAAATATAAGGAAAACAACCATAGAAAACCTCAAAAACCCCAAATCATGCCACCATGACACATTTACCTTAAATTTTTATGACATAAAAAACCATTAATTTGTAGATGTGTAACACATTTATCTTCCATCAAGATTTCATTAAATGATTTTTCATCCAAAATAATGTTGTTTGTATTTCACTTAAGTCACATAAACACAATGTCAATATTGTTGGCTTTCCGGTATCCACGTAAGCAGATTTTTAACGGTTCTTGTTAACAAAATTTTGACAAAAGGTAGATGTGTCACAAAGGTATAAATTTGGAATTTTTGGTATCACAGAAAAAAGTTTATGGTAAATTTATTACAATAGACATGATTTAGGATTTTTGGTGACTTTTGCTCTTCTAAAAAAGTTATTTATAATGTATTGTGGCTGCTTCTACTTTTATAAAGTTACCAAGCGAAAGGAGGTGAAAGCTAAAGCAGGCAGACAGGAGTGCTTTGTACTTGTTTATTAATTGGCTCCGAAATTTAAATGCCAAATTCATTGATCAAAGCAACACTAAAATTTCAGCTTAAAAGTTTCTACAGCATATAACAGTGCAATAAAGTATCAAGGTTATGCTACATAAAGGTACAAAGATTTGAAACTGACCTAATCCCAACATATATTTTTATATCGATGATCCAGGGGCGGAACCGTAGTTAATCAGCTATCTGTAGTGAAATTAGTACTGTAGTCCACCAGCATAACCTGTAGTACTGTAGTACCGACCGAGTTCTCGAGCCGATAGCATGGAAAAGCCCTTGCTCCGAGTCAATTCCATGGTGGGTACTACCTTATAATGAAATAGCAATACCAGGATCGTCTTTTCGAATTAAGGATGTCTTATTATCGCGTAATTGATTTTATCAAACCCCTCTCTTCTTTTGTATCTTAAATCAATATAATGTTACTTCTAGACTTTTACGTGATGATCGTTGAAATGTGCCCCCATTGACATGTTACTCTACGTCACCCGTCTCCAACATGCATCCCTTAATTCAAATCATCTTGAGAGAAAAGAAAAGAATATTTTACAAGTACCTAGGTAGTGCCACGTGGAGATTAATGTGGGAAAGGGATGACAAAACATTATCGTTATCGTGTTAGAAATAAGAGCAATATCGCTATACCAAATCTTCAGGGCGCCTGAGTTAGAATCTCAAAATATTTGTAGTTCCAAAGGATCCAACTACAAGAGAACTAGAAACAAAGTACTTCCCCCCTCCTTTCCCACCCGTTCATCTTCGGTGCAAGAGCACATGATCAATGAGCTATTACACACTCTTTCAAGGATGACTGCTGGCTGAAAAACTATCTTTAGTAATCGTTCTATTCCTCTATTTTTCTGTTCTTTTGTTTTCCGGAACAGAAAAAGAATAAAAATTTGTTTGATAATGTTAACTAATTTTTCTATTTCCCATAACATATCAATGGCCAAAAAATAGAAATAGACCAGTGTAGCCTAGGGAATAGGGAATAGATTTGGAACAAAAACAATAAATTGAAAAATCCTACTTCTTTGTTCTCGGAAACAAAATGACAAATAAGGTCATTTTACAAAAAGCAAGCTCAACGTAACCTAATGCTCGTCTTTATACAATCGACACAACGTACATTATCCTGACTCGATCTGAGTTCCATTTTTTGGAATCAAAAGATTAGATGAAAAAATTCAGAAATTTAGGAAAAAAATTAGAAATTAGATTTTGAGTAGTTTTACTAAATTTTAATGTTAATTCTATTTTAGAGTTAGTTTAGCATAACAAAATGTAAAGATATTTTGATGAAAATTAGATTTAAAATTGAATAAGATTTTTAGGGCTTTACCATATGGATTTTTTTAATGTTGTTTTCTTTTAAACATAATGCTAGGTCGCGAAAACTTGGTGACTCCCCTTTAGATTTTATTGGAGACATCCTTTAAGATCATTTCCAATCATGTTTTAATTGAAAATTAGATTGATTTGAATGAGTCATTTGCATTACCATTTGTCTTGTGTTCACAACAATTGAATAACCTTATGATCCATGGATTTCCGATGTCATTTGCTTATAGGTTTGATAAGTTTGTACAAATAAATGCACCAACTTTATGACCACCTCCACCCTCAGTTGTTTTGTCATTGCTCATTCTACCAAGCAACGTCTGCTCTTTTTCTTGTGGCTAAAAAAGCTCAAAATGTCTACGTAATATTTTATTGTAATGCGCATAGATTTACCATCAACCTCCTCATATTACAAGTTATAAACCAGTGAGACTCTTTGTGCTATTTCTAGTTATCCATCTTTGACTAACAATTACACTGAATTTTCTAAGATCATCTTAGAATATCTTGATCAATTAAATCCTTACAAAGGTCCAGTTTTATCCAAACATGAAATGTTAAATCTTCACTGACATTTTTATAGTTAAAATGAAAAAAAAAAAATTGGGAATATAATTTTTTTTGAGTCGTACCAAATACATTTATGTTCTTTCTCTTCAGGGAATAGAAATTCTATGCAATCATCAAACGTATTCTTCTGCTCAAAAACTTATCCAGAGAATAGAAATAGAAAAAGTTATTTCTAAATAGAAATTTTATCAAGCGTTACTCTAACTGAGCCAAAAAAGAAGTCAATGGGGCAGAAAGTGGCCCCATTGACAATCCATGCAAGGAACGTACCACCTACATTTTATCGATAATGCAGATTTGTCTTTTGACTACATGTATCATACAAATATTTATTGCAAGTAATATGAGTTTCTCTTACCAAAAGGAAGAAATAAAAAAATTTAGCAAATAGAAAAAGGCAAAAGCCACCAAAAATCCTAAACTATGCCCACTATGATACAATTACCCCAAAAATTTTATGTGATTGCAAGAACCCAAAATTTGTGGCGGTATGACATATTTACCTTCAGTCAAAATTTTGTCAATGGGGACCGTTAAAAATCTATCTACATGAACGTGAAAAAGCAAACAATGTTGACTTAACGTCTACGTGTTTTAAGTGAAATAAAAACGACGTTATTTTGGTTGAAAAATCATTTACCTTGATGAAAGGTAAATGTGACAAGTTTTGAGTTTTTTATCTTAAAAAAATGTATAGGTAAATGTATTATAGTTGTCATGATTTGAGGTTTTTTATGGTACATAAAAAAAGATTCAGAATAAATATGTTACGTTGACCATAGTTTGGGGTTTTTTATGATTTTTTTTTTAAATGTTACTTGTCAACTTCTTTGACATACGAATCTATCTAATCCATAGAGAGAGATAGATTCGCAGGATGGACTATATACCTCTAGGTACGTTGTCTGCCGATGTATCCGGCGTCCGTCATCAGAAACCACGCGTAAAAGAAGGGGAAAAAATAATAGAGAAGAAATAATGCAGTGGGAACAGGGTAGTGCTCCGACGAGGTGCAAATATGCCAAATAAGCACTTTCTGTTGATTAGCCTTTCGCTTTCGGGACGCCCACATGCGGATTGCCTTGATCCGCTAATCAAGTAATCTGGCCCCCTACTCAACTCCTTCCATTTGACCGGAAAAAAAAAGACTCCTTCTATTTTGTATTATACTATTGAAGTGACGAGAGCGCCATCAAATCCGCATCGCGGCGGCTCCAGCTCCAAGTTCCTACAGCACTTCGTCCTATGTTTCCCCAAGCACTCGAGCGAAACCGTTATTCCCACATTTCATATCCTTCTCGAACTCTCCAGGAAGGCATCGTCGGAAGGTAGTGCCACGTCGAGATTACTGTGGAAGAAGGACGACAGAACCTTTTCGTGTTAGAAATGGAGCGATGCTGCCTTAACAAAAAAAAAAAAAATAAAAAATTGTTTGCCTCAAAAGAACACTGATTTCAAGCGAGAGCTGCCAAAAGGGCAGTGAGCTGAAGAGGAGGAATGAAGATATTCGAAAAGGAAGAATGAATCATGTGCGGCACCTCCAGGATTCAATTGAGGAGGTAGCTTGACACATTTCAATTGCCGACGTCAAAGTATTTTGGATCTTCCGGAATGATAGTCCACCTTGATCTGCATTAGTAGACATGGCATGTAATTTGCAACGTCATGGATATTCGGAAAGGACCATGTTATGCTCAGTACCTCAGACGATTCAAGTAAGCGTCTTTCTATAGGATTGCCTTTCGCTTTCGACATTTGCCAAAAGGAAGTTTGACTTGATCAGCTGATCATTAAGTAATTTACACTATTAATCTATTGAAAGGACCAGAACACCCTCAACGCGGCACCACAACAACGCCTGTTACCACCAAAAGTTTGTCTGTTTCCCCAAGAACTCAAGCGAAACCATCATTCCCACATTTCATCTCCTTCTCCAACTCTCCAGGAAGGCATCGTCGGAAGGTTAGTGGAGATGCCAGCAGATTTCGGTGGTCAGAGGTAAGCTTTAGCGAACTCAGTTCCATAACTTGCATGAGGCCAGACATCACGACCCCAAAATCACAACAAATCTTGATTTTCTTTCCTGAACCTCTGTCTAATTTTGTCCATCGTGTATATTCCGTTAGGTGAATGCTGTTTTGTTAAGAAAAAACTGACCTTTATTTAGGTGAACTTGTCCCAATGCATTTTGATCTCGTATGTTCAGCTCTTGATAAACCCAATTCCAAGTGTAGAACTTAGAAAGGAGGACTTGAGTACAAACTACACAAGTCTCGAGTAGAAGCTAGAACAGAGACTTGGGTACATTCTCGGACCAAAACTCAGTTTCATAAATCACTCGAGGCCAGACATCAAGCATATATCATAACTTACTTGAGGCCAGACATCAAGCTATCATAACCTCTTCAGCGACCTCAAAATCATGACAAATCCTGATTTTCTTTCCTAAACCTATGTCTGATCATGTCCATTATCGTAACTTACCTGTATGCCCAAGACTTGGTTTCTAGATTCTAGCCAAGACTTAGCTTCTACCCAGTAAGCGTGGGCCTTGTCTGGTTATATATACACTCTTTCTAGGAGGGAAAATTCTGTCACATTGATGAAGAGACACAATTGTATATACGCACTGTTTCTGACTTTTGTCAACAGAAACTCATGTTAAGAACAACTTTTACCAAAAAAAAAAAACTCATGTTAAGAACAAGGTATTAATTGAAAATCTTGTTAGTTTTTCCTCATATGAAAAGATAGAACCTGCAATTAGCTTTACTCTGTTTCTACCCAATAAACAAGGGGGCTTACCTGGCAGTTTTGTGCGTCTGGGTGATCTTGTTTTGTGAACAACTGCTGTAAGAGAAGGTTAGGAAAGATTTGTAGGCGTTAAGGAATATTTCTTGGTACGCCAGCGTTCCATTTGTCGAAAAGAAGAGTTTCAGTAGCTTAATTATCCGTGGATCCCTAGATGGGTTAAATAACTGCAGTATATACAGAGGTTAGACTCTCTGCAATGCATACTAACAACTGGTTTGTTAATTTCATTTCCAAGGCATGGAGTTGACCTTGCAGATCGAATCGCTCCACGCACACGACGCCTTCGTTCCCTGGTGGGGTTCCTGGATGAAGTCATTAAGTTGAAGGGTGTTCCAGCCAACAATACCTTTGCAAAAATCATACGTTTCTACGGACTGCTCAAAGCCATCAGGATGGGAGAGCTTGATGTAGACCCGAGGTTCAAACTTGTGTCCACCGTCATTGAGGCTGGGCTTGAAAGTGTCAAATGCGCTCTGTTAATGTACGTCCTGCTCAGCGACATGCCTTGGTCAATTGCCCTTCTCTGTATTCTGATGGCCGTCGTATTCATTGCTAATTAGAGAATGGTGACAGTTTCTGGTTTGCTCATGCAGACAGAGACTTTTGTGCTGGTTTTTATGCGGGTCCTAATGCTGGCTCAAACATGAACTTTTCTGTTGTACTATTATAACTTTGAATACCTTCTACATATATACAATGTTTATGAATACCATGATGGTATTTGGCTAAGATCCTCATGCAATATTGTGAGATTGGAAAAGCAGGAAATTTTTTTTCCTTTGGCCCCAGAGAATCAGGGGAATTGATTCAAATAATTTGGAAAAGAATTGTATTATCCTCGTTCATTAATCTTCTTATTCATGAAATGTGATTTTGACTTGGTTCGTAACCCAATCCTCATATCCCAACCTCAGTAATATTGTACATCCTACCTTGACATGTACTTCAAGTCACAAATGAAAATTACTGAGCCCGACGTGCTCCTTGACATAAAAGAAGCATGTTGTACGTGAGAGAGGAAAGCAATCGGCTGCAACTCTAACAAAAGATAAACCTTTTGAGAAGAAAGCAAAATCACTTTAGGAAGGTAAGATGCATTACCTTTTATATGTTGAGTAGGCTAGTCAAATGGATGTATTCGGTCGGGCCATATATGGGCTGACCAAATTGACCCATTTATTTCCAAAGCAAATTGACACATACCCGATTTCGTCTCAAAATTAATTTTTAGTATTTTTATTTTTCTCCTCATTTTGTTGCATTTGAAAAACAGATAGTTCCATGAACCAGCTCGTCAAGTTAGTGAGAGAGCTTGGGAGTCGGGTTATGAACAAGGGATGAAGATGGTGAAAGTCTGACCCTCGCCATCCAAAAATCATATAACTTATTTTGGCTCTGGTTTTAAGTCAAATATAAGGAAAACAACCGCAAAAAACCTCAAATTATATCTACTGTAACACATTTATTTTGAACTTTTTTTGTGATATCAAAAACCCCAAATTATGCCCACCATGACACATTTACCCTAAATTTTTTAAAAACCATTAATTTGTACCTGTATGACATATTTATCCTCCGTCAAAGTTTTATTAAATGATTTTTCATCCAAAATAATGTCGTTTGTATTTCACTTAAGTCACATAAACAGGATGTCAATATTGTTGGCTTTCCGATATCCACGTAAGCAGATTTTTAACGGTTCTTGTTAACAAAATTTTAATGAAGGGTAAATGTGTCACAAAAGTATAAATTTAAAGTTTTTGGTGTCACAGAAAAAGTTTATGATAAATATATTACAATAGATATAATTTAGGATTTTTAGTGACTTTTGCTCTTCTAAAAAAGTTATTTATAATGTATCGTCGCTGCTTCTACTATTGTAAAGTTGCCACACGAAAGGAGGTGAAAGCTTAAGCAGGCAGACAGGAGTGCTTTATCCTTGTTTATTAATTGGTTCCGAAATTTAAATGCCAAATTCATTGATCAAAGCAAGACTAAAATTTCAGCTTAAAAGTTTCTACAGCATATAACAGTGCAATAAAGTATCAAGGTTATGCTACCTAAAGGCACAAAGATTTGAAACTGACCTAATCCCAACATATATTTTTATATCGATGATCCAGGGGCAGAACCGTAGTTAACCAGCTATCTGAAGTGAAATTAGTACCGTAGTCCACCAGCATAACCTGTAGTAGTGTAGTACTAACCGAGTTCTCGAGCCGATAGCATGGAAAAGCCCTTGCTCCGAGTCAATTCCATGGTGGGTACTACCTTATAGTGAAATAGCAATACCAGGATCGTCTCTTCGAATTAAGGACGTCTTATTATCGAGTAATTGATTTTGTCAAACCCCTCTCTTCTTTTGTATCTTAAATCAATATGATGTTTACTTCTAGACTTTTACGCGATGAACGTTGAAATGTGCCCCCATTGACATGTTACTCTGCGTCACCCGTCTCCAACATGCATCTCTTAATTCAAGTCATCTTGAGAGAAAAGAAAAGTATAATTTATAGGGGCCTAGGTAGTGCCACGTGGAGATTAATGTGGGAAAGGGATGACAAAACATTATCGTTATTGTGTTAGAAATAAGAGCGATATTGCTATACCAAACCTACAAGGGCGTTGAATTGGAATCCCATTCTAACTCAGGATTTTTGTAGTTCCGAAGGATACAATTACAAGAAAACTAGGAACAAAGTACTTTCCCTCCTTTCCTGCCCGTTCATCTTCGGCACAAGAACGCTTGATCAGTGAGCTATTATGCACTCTTTCAAGGGTGATTGCTAGCTGAAAAACTATCTATTGCTTTTTAAAGTGGACAATTCCACCTCATCAATGTGAGCCTCTGATAGCCTTTCTTCTTTTTGATCTAGCATTATTCCTAACCATTTTCATGTTAGAAATAAGAGTGATTAGCCTTTCTTCTTTTTGAGCTAGCATTATTCCTAAACATTTTCATGTTAGAAATAAGAGTGATGTTGCTATATCAAACTTGTTAGAATATATAAATATAAATCACGCATTCTTCTATCAATTTAAATTTTAGAAGAACATAAAATTTCATTTGGTATCAAAATCAATATTATCCCTTTCGCGATTGTATCTCCACTCCCCATTAATCAAAATTCCAAGTGCCGTGGTCAGAAGTCTCCTGTGCCGCTTGTAATCCAACTTGCACAGGAGACAAGATGTTGAAATATTTATATTTATATGATTTCCGTCCACCTATTTGCTTAAACTTTTCTCTTCCAAACCCCCACTTGCTTCCCCAATTACCCAATTATGTATTTTCACACTTTAGACTCAGACCAACAACTAATTTACGCGTGAGGAGCATTAGAATATATAATTAATAAACCATAACTTCATTTATCAATTTAAGCTGTAGGGAGCCCATATTTGATATGAAGGCTGTGATGGTAAAGTTAACTTGCCCATGGAATTACAAGGTTAACATTATTGAGAAACTGAAATCTGTACAAGAGGAGGAATGAAGATATTCGAAAAGAAAGACTGAATTATGTACAGCACCTCCAGGATTTAATTGAGGAGGTAGCTTGGGACATTTCAATTGCCGAGGTCAAAGTATTTTGGATCTTCTGGGTAGTGATAGTCCACCTTGAACTGCATTAGACATGGCAGACTCGTCAGAGATATAGAGAATTAACACCATCTTGGACAGAGTCGCTAATCCAAAGATGTGAATCCTGATGGACTTCAAACCAGGCACGTCGATGTATGCGACTATGTGCGCCCTGCGGTTATAATCAGAACTACAGCTTCATGTTCTTACCAATTCCGGTCTAGCATGAAAGGTCGACTGAATATGGCCAATCGAACATAATGCACTACGTTTCGATGAGCTAATTATTGAATCATTAAACAGATTCAAGTTTTCCTTTATTGTAGATTTAGACGGACACCCAAAAAAAAAAAAAATCAGTCCCGTTGTACGGTAAAAGAAACGAAACAAAGCGCATCAGATAGCCCTATAAGGAGAGAGAAAGAGCGGTGAAGTCCTGGCTACATGAACATGGAGCTCAAAGAGAACATTGATTAATCAGAAGATATCTGGGGGCCCAAAAGGAGATAGAAATAGATTTGAAAGTCCAAAACACTT
Source organism: Eucalyptus marginata (assembly GCA_014182565.1). NCBI lineage: Eukaryota > Viridiplantae > Streptophyta > Magnoliopsida > Myrtales > Myrtaceae > Eucalyptus > Eucalyptus marginata. Next base: position 52,164,464 of record CM024592.1, on the reverse strand, counting down.
AAACAGAGAAAGATCAACAGAATGTGCCTTCTTCATATTCTTTTGAGGACGACAGAAGTTAAGGGAGAAGTTAAATGACAATTGAAATAACACTACAAGGGAAAAAATTTAGTCAGGCATTCAGCGCCACAGTGATGCCACATACGATATTTGGAGAACAGACACTAAAAGCACTTCAGCAAAAGTAAAGGCGTACAATAAGTCAAAGATAGATCACATACCTTGCCTTCATCAGCATCTGAATGTCGTTGAGGAAATACGACCCTCATGTCATTGTATAAATAGAATCTCCTTTCCCTATCTGACAAGTTTTCTTTTGGTACAGAGAGGGGATCAGATTTACATCTTGCAACTGACCTTTTACTCTTTTTAGGAAAAGGGCAAAGAAAACGGAGGTGAAGAGCATAGCGCAAGGCACCAGCTCCGGTCATGTTCTCATTGACCTTTGAACAACCATGAAAGATTTTTCTGTCACTACCATCACAAGTATCTTCACAATAACAGTCATTACCAGGTTTACCACTCCTATAACCATCGTTAAACTTAGAAGAGGGAATATTTTGCTTTCCAAAGCTGTCAGGTTTCTCACACTGATCACCTTCCTCCACTAAACCCATCACATCAGAGGTTTCATTCCCAGTAGCATTGGATTGTGTAGCATCAACTCGCGGCAGTACAAGATGGTTCGACATTGGAGTCACTACGTCTGTGACTTTTGAGTTCAAATCTAGCTGCTCTTTCAGCTGTGCCGAAGCTGAGCAACAAGATTCTAGCGTAGCCTTCTGGCGCAAAAATGTCTGTTTCATTTACCAAAGTGAAGCAGAGAAGAAGATTCTAGTCAGAGTAATGATACCATTGCTAAAGGGAATGTAACCCTAAACAGAAACCAACATTTTCTTTTGGCTAGTGGAGAACACAAATCAGCATCTTAAATTGATTAATTTAAAGCCTTTTTCTTTCCACTTAAAGCCATGAGATCACAGGTACCAATAAGTACAACAACTTACGCCCCTGTGAAAGAAATATTCAACCAGAAACTGAATGCTCCAAAATTTTAGGCATGAAAGTCCGATAAGAGTTAAAAGTGGGCTTCAATTTGACAGAGTGACTTCACTTTCAGTATAAACACAAGGCAGGACTTCAGACACAAAAGCCCACCCGATTTTATTGCATCATTGTTGAGCATTTCTCCCAACTAAACCAAAATTTAAGGTCGCATTCCTCCTCCTTTTGAGCACCACCACCTCCTCCCCCGGTCCTGTCACCTCCTTTTGACTTTATACCAATCCTCACAAACCAACACTCATCCCCTATGTCAAGATCCTTCTAAACCATTTCTTATTGCATGAGAAAATGAGTTGTGTACTATGGAGTTTTCAAGGAACCCCAGATAAACTACTTCCATTTCCAATTTTCAAAATTAAGTAGTACTCAGGTAGTGTGGATGATGGTAGTAACAATGATTTTAAAAGAGTTCTTTCATGCTACTTAATGTAGTACCCCCAAAATATCTGTAGTCTATTACATTGATTGAACAGCCTCTATTATGGGACCGAGGACCTAGACTCATCTAGTATCATAAGTTCAAGAGCCCTTACAATGCGTCCTTGGAGGGAGGCAGTATCTTGTGCATCTAATTCATCGCATGGCGGTGATAACTGGAGAGGTGGGGATTTTTATAATCCAAACGTAAAGTTGGATGGGATACTACCTCGCAGACGATAGACATGGTTGTTTGCACCACGTCAACAGTGTAATAGAAATATGTCACTGCTTTCTCCTTTTAAGCGGTTGAGAGTGACCCAATTCCTAACATCCCAACAATACCAAATTGTCTTGACAAAATAAGAAAAGGTCAAGAATATTTCTTTTGTTTGGATTTCCCTTGATCAAGCCTATGAAAATGGTTGACGAGCACACGCCAAAAATTTTCAATTGAATCCAAAAGAAAATGAATTTCTTTGGCTGGGAACTTTTTTTTTTAGTCCCTTAATTCTGGAGAGCTAGGCACCTTCCCCACCATGTTGTTTTAAGAGGATCGATTTGCTTAACATCTTCTGCTTCCTAACTTTAAGTGGGGAATTGGGTTTTGTAGGTTAAGACACTTCACTCCAACTCAAGGTCGCATGAGACCAGTTACATTCATTCTTCGTGCACAGCCAGTTCCAATCATTCTTCATTATAGAGAAGTTGATCCAATCGAGGATCATGAGTAAATACATGTTTTATCGAGCTTTGCAATATTAGAACTCTCATGGAGCTTATTAGCTTTTAATGTTGTAATATTGTGTCATACATTTTTTATATGATATTAATGTGAATTTCATCCTAGATGAATAGCTTTATGCTTTAAAATTGTTACATTCCAAATATAGGTTAAATCCACAAGGTACAGTTATTTAGGCATCTGCATTTGTGAGCACAAGCTTATGGATGACAAAATAATGCTTAACTTGAGAAAATATGTCAATCTACTCCTTGAGAGAAATTGTGCATAAAAAGGAGGAGACATATATTTGTTTCAGTTTGTGCACATTGTGGTTTGGAGGTGGCTAGATGATTGGGGATAGCTCCTCAAGTTTCTAATGGGCATTCGCATGAGTTGATTGTAGTGTTGCTCCCCTGTCAGGAGGTAATTCCTCATTGTTCTTTCTCCCATTTTGTAGTGTGCATTTTTTAATGAACGGAGGTGCACGTGATTATATCTGATAGTTTAAAAATGGGAAGAGTAAGATATCTGAAGCCATAAAAGGGCCACGGAACTACCTTAAACACTTTCAAAATTTCCCCTAATTGGTAGTGTTGGTATGGTAAGAGACCTCAGAGCCACAAATCTGAGTCCGCTAAGCTGGCAGACCTGATGTAACAAGCGATTAAGTACAGAGCTATACAGAATTCCCCCTAACTAACAGGGTTGGCATAGTGAGCATAAAACATGTAATCATTCTAAAGTTCTTCAAACTGGTTGGTATGGTAAGCCAAGCATGGATGCTATTGATGTTTGGACCTTGCTGACTGGTTGAGGAGGATCCATAGTTAATGTCATACTTATATTGTTATTTGTTGCATTTGCATATGTGGTATTGTCATCCATACTGGGAATAATGTCAGCCTTTTATCTATATTCTTGCAGCAGGTTGGATTATATTTGACAGGATGATAGCCTTGGCAGAATTGACCATTTTCATCCTAGGGGTATGATATTCAGTTCTTTTTACTTTTATGGGAGACCTAGCCAGCAGAGAATTCTGTGATCACCCAGATGTCTCAAATTAGTTGTGCATTAGGTGATGCTGTACAGGATAGTAATATCAATGCTACATAAAGAGATGTTAATGCTTCCAAAATCCCTCTTCGCTGGAATGCTTTCTAGTACATTTTACAAGATTTGTGATGTCTAATGGCTGGTTGCCTGATTATTGATTTTTCCTAAGCCCATTTACTTATTTGAATCTTCTTTATAGAGTATGAGTGCATAAGTAGCAGTATGTTTAAATCTAGTCGGTATATTGTGTGGGCTCAAATGTAGCAGAATGTGGGCAAGAACCTTGAAGAGCAGCCCCATAACACAAGCACCTCTCCATGCATAAATCTTAAGAGCCATATTAAATTGTCGGCCAAACGTTAATTTACTACACATCATTATCTCAGAATGTTTCCTCTTTGCTGTTGAAAGGCATAGCATTTTGATTGCGTGTGAATGAAAAGCTTAACAGACATGGTTATGGCTACAGAAAGCATGCAAGACTCTTTGTGCTATAGGTGAAACCATAGTGAATTTCTGTTTCATTCACTCAGCTAAGCATGGACCTATTTTTATCCCATGTCAGGTCCAAAATACTCATAAAAAGCAAACCAAAAAAAAAACAGGTTCAGCTTAAATTGAAACTGCTGGGCCACAAACAAGCCAAATTCCTCAATTCAATTTATTTAGTCTCATTCAGCTATCATGACTTAAGGACAGAAAATCCAGTTAAGATCATTATGGGATTGTTTTGCATACCTTGGTACCCAGCGGCATGTCGCTCAAATCATAGTTACAAAGAAATGTGTGAACAGGTGTCTTCTCGGGATTGCTGAGAACCTATAAAACACCATTACCTTTTAGAGTCGAATAAGAAATTCTTAACTTCCAATAAACAGGACATTACAATTGGTCAACAGGTTTTTATCTTCCTAATAGGAGGAAGAGATCATAACAAAAGTAGAGTGATTAAAAGGGAATTCGCCATGGCCTTGGTCAAATTAGACAGTCGCTTCCTAAGATAAAATCAACCAGTAAGCCACTCCACAAGAAAGAAGCCAAGTACCAGTTGAATGCGCCCTTTCATAGGAATGCGCAGGCGGCTCTTGACAGTTTGCGAATCCTCACAGCTGAGACTCTTTCCAGATTTTGGGCCAACACACTTGTTTGACAATGAAGATCCAGCGAGATCAATGGATGCAAAGTACAACAGAGAGCAATCTCCATCCACACTGCTTACAGAGAATGGAAGCTTCTGTGACTGCGGTGAAAAACTCCCCCCAACAATGCTCAGCACAGCAAGAAAACCATCAATTTTCTGCATGGATCAAAAGCAAAAATGGGGCTACAAAAATTAATTGTCCATATTCAAAAGATAATTATCAACTAGTTAGGAGTGAATCCGAAGCCCAAACTCATGAAACATACAAACTCACCTGACAGAGTTTCCCAGAGAGAAGTCTACCAGACAATAGAGACTCCTCAAAGGAACCAACCAATGACCTCCTAACAGATAGTCTACTGAAGCTTCTAAATCCATGTCGAGATTTAGGATTTGATTCTTGATACCATGGCCAACACACCTCAGCAGTACCTTCCAAGGAAGACGGACGAAATTCTTTGTTTAAGAGATCAACATCTTCAAAAGATCTGGTTACTTCACTAAAGGCATCCTCTTCAGTGTCAATGCTAATGTTCGTATCTGATTTGTGGACAAAACTCTCTATGTTCATCAAGCTTGAAGAGTCATCAATAACATTCATTAAATTCTTATTTCCTCCCACAGTTTTCATCCTTTCAGAAAATTTTGGGCCAAGAGGAGATGAAGAAACAGTAGATGAGGTTATCTTTTCAGTAGCCGATGGTACCACCATGCTTTTGGATCTTACCTTACTTGATTTTCTCAAGTCCTCATCTGCAGATGGCAACACACGACAACCATGACTTAGGGGTTCCTTCTCTTCCAGCAAGGGCCCATCAGTGAAAAAGTTAGAAGCACTTGTAGTTTCCCATGGAGTGCTCCTACTCTCTAAGCTTCTTGAGAAGGCCCAGCTTGTGGTGGTGCAGTATTTTGTCCTTCCAAAATTTGCTTTCTTGTAGTCTTTCGCCAAAAAAGAACCAGGTGTGTCGGTTAAGGGGGCGGAATATTTCTGGAAACTGCTACAGCCAATTTCAAGAGAATCGTCACCAACTTTTTCTGAAGAAAGAGCATGGCTCAAAGGAGACAACAAGCGTTTCCTAATTAATGACCCACTGGAATCAGTCTCATTCATTTTCACACCAGGCATGTCAAAGGATCGTTCACATTCAACTGAAATCCCATCAGAGCCGCGGGTCACCCCGCCAGACTCAAAACCCACTATTCTAGATATAGGATCCTGAATGCTCCTCTCACTTTTAGCAGTAAGCCAACTTGCCTCATCTGCCACGCCAATCCTAAACCCATTAGCATTAGATGCAGCTGTCATCCTATACTTAAATGAATCACCTTGAAACTCAGAAACCTCCGAGTTAATAATTTCCTCAGTATCTCGTGGGTCAGCATCCTTCCTACTCATATCTTCTCCATGCATCCCATCCAAATCACAGGTGCTTACACTGGCAAACTGCCGCGAACCACTGGGGCAAACTTGCGGCAACCCCATTGCTGAAATCCAATTCACTTACACCTTGTTCCCTGGAATAACTACATATGCTTGGCTTTCCCCTCTTAGTCCTTCGTCCAAAATCTCCTTAGTGCAGTTTTCACCTTACCTAGTTGGCAAAACTATCTCTTCTTCCCATTAATTTCTTACCTTAGGCACAATCAAATAACTGTCGACACACATTCAAAGTCTCAAGTCAAATCAACACCATTCCATGGATATGCCCATAGAATTCACAGTTCGAAGTACAAGCTAAAAAAAAAATTCCCCCAATCTAAAAGGAACCTATAATCATGTATCTACGACAGGCATCCACATTTCAACCAGATTCCCACTGTACGAATGGATATAGAAACACAAGCATGTACTAAGCATCCATGAGAATCTGTCTCGCGATGGTGTCTGAAATATGTTCCAGCAGGGAATGAATCGCTTCTGCTTCATACTTGATCTGAGCACTAACCCCAGCAACTGAGACTGCTAAAAAAACAAACAAGCGAAATTCAGCTGCTAATGCATCAATCAGCAAGTATAAAAAGGTCGAAAGACTATCTATGGCACTATGCGCAAAAATCAATACAACAGCAAATGCCCGCATTCAGACCAACAAATCCCCGTATCTATGCACTATGCGCAAAGTCACTACACCTGCGAATGCTCACGTCCAGACAATCGCGCGCACTCGAAACCACGAAATCCCCAAACGATCAGCCTCTCGGGGAGCATTATAACTCCGCATTCGTAATGCGAGCATCTACTCAATAGCAACCGCAGCTAAGAAAGCAGCTCGGCACAACCGGCCTCCGATCCTACCATCACCATCATCGCGCAACAAAATGCAGCAACTTTCGCCAATTTTCCGCCCCAGAAAAAAAAAATTATTTTTATAATCAACTAGGAGATAAGCTTCTCAAACAAAGAACATCCGATTGCTTCGAACGATCAACCGAGACAACCGACGGCACGTACCAAAAGCAACCACGCAAAGAGGTGCCTTGTACGGCATACATTCACCCCGGACCACCAAAAAAAAAAAAAAAAAAAAAAAGACGACGACCGGCGAAGTAAAGCAAAACCCAGCAAATCCAAGAGCTTTACCCAGACGCGCCGATAAATGCGAGCGGCGACGGAGTGACGCGGAAGGCAAGTCATGTCAGCGCGACGCGCCCATCGAGGACGAAGAGGAGGGGGGCAGCCGCAGCCGCAGCCGCCGTCGCCGTCGTCTCCCGGACGCCGGAACCGGCAATGATCGGGCCGGCGAGAACCTTCCGATCAGGACGACGGAGAAATCGGAAGAAGGAAACCGAGGGAAGGCGTAGAAGTTTTTAGAGATAGAGAGAGAGAAGGGGCGGAGGGGAGAAAGGTCAAAGTGGTGGATGATGGCTTTGGGGGTGGGGTTGCGTTTATAATGGCGGATGCTGCTCGAAACTGCAAAATCCCGAGAATTCTCCTCTTCTTCTTCTTCTTTCTTCTCTTATTTTCCGGCTGTGACATTTGGACAAATCCAATCAAAGATTATTATATAACCTCCGCCTTTAATATTTTTTCGCCCCTTTTTCAATAATTAATAAAAAAGCACTTCGCAAAATACATTTATTTATGCCCCGTTGACACAGGTGAATTATGATCATCGACCGTGTCGTTTCGAATTAAATTATGATGAGATAATTGAATTCAGTCCGACCATAACTTTCGGTGCATAATCACTAATTTGAAAATCGAATGTTCACGTTGGGAAAATCATGTTTCGACGGATTGTTAATCTTTTAAGTTCTTCTTGGACAAGTTGTTGCGATTGTCATGTTGAGAATTCTATATTCTTTAGATGTCGCGATCATCAATGAATGATTTGTTAATTTACAAGATGGCTTTCTTGGTTTTGTTCCCTTTCTTTATGTTTGTTTTTTTCTTTCTTTTGGCCCTCTCGATCTTATCACTAGGCTGGTTCCACACCGTTTCGTTCGTCGTCATGTCCACCAATTTTTTATCTTCTTTCTTTTTTTTTTCTTTTTTTTCCTTTTACATCACGGGAAAAACTACAGCTAAAAAAAAAAATATTAGAAATGACACGATTGATGTGTTGCGACGTGTACACTGAAGTCCAGCTTTTTCAGAAATTTTGGAATTTAACTCTCGAAATTATCAATGCACCTTTATTTCATCTCGACCTATATAAAAAGATAAAGAGAGTATCCTGTATCATTATAAAACTAAAACTCGATAACTCCGTGTGATTATTGGACGAATATCCTATTATTTAAACTATATATTCATTTTATCATGTTAAAACTTATCCAAATCCCTTTCGAATTGAGTAAGCGCATGACATGCGGAAAAGAGATTAGTTTACCGTAAAGATATCTTTCAATCCGCACAAATTATGACACACTATTTGCATTTGTTAGGGATAGTTTGGGTTTTGGTAAAACTTGAAATTTAATTTTTTTATCTTAGGATTAATACCACAAAAACCAAAAAATGATAATTTATGATAAATTTACATCAGAATAATTTCACAAAATCGTATACATGTAATAAATTTACCCTAAATTGATGTGGTTTATTAATGTCAACTTGCAAAGTCAATTGAATTATTGTCATGTGTCATTTAACTCACCAATTTTATGGTGAAATTTGACAAAAGCTAATGAATAGTAAATATGTCATGAGTGTATTAATTTAAGGTTTTTAGTGATCAAAAAAAAATTTGGCTAAATTTGTGATATGTATATCAATTTTGGGCTTTTCTCGATGTTAAACTATTTACAAATTAAATCCATATTGTAAAAAAGAAAAAAAATGTAAAAAGGAAGGCCAGCTAAAATTCAAAAGTACTCATAGCAATCCCACTTGTGAATGTCCTAAAGAGCATCATGTACCATTGAAAGCCACGAGGCGATCGACCTAACTAAGATTCAAATCCGGTGGGCCTAATATGTAGCGTCGATAAGAAGCTAAATCCTATTTCTGGTCTAACTAGCATTATTTTAGAATAAAGCATAGGCCAGGATCATGATGGATCCCGTGATCCATGCACCCGCGTGAGCGACTCCACTTATGGAACCATCGAAACGTTCTCCTAATTTAATAGGCAAAATCACCATAAAGAAAAATTATAAACTTATTATACAAATGTTCATTCAGTTATAAATCTTTTAGTTTGATCAATTTAGTCCGAAACATTATGGCAATTTGCCAACTGTAGTCCTTTTGGTTGAATTTAGCCGGAAATTACTGATGTGGATGCTGATCAACTTACGCGACACAACCGACATAGACTTGGATTTTTTTTTTTTGCAATTTTTTAAAAGAAAAATATGGATTTGTTTTTCTTTTTTATTTCCTTTTCTTTTCTTTAGAATTTTTGCTAATGTTGCTTGAGGCTCAAGTGACCTTTTGAGAGCCGATTCTCTTTTGACGTTATAACATATATGATCTTTTGGGTGAGAATGTGCTTAAAACTGCAAGCCATACTCTTTTTATTTTTAGGTCGTGTTTTGTTTTGCAGCCTTTTTGAAATTTTACTTTGTTTGGGAGTTTTCTACACTCTCATGTTTGATTATGAGAAATGAATGAAAATTTCTTTTGACAAAAAAAAAAAAATTTCAATTTGCTATTGTTTTCGTTTGAATGACTCCAAAGGGCATCGAAGCTTTTCAATTCTTTTCCTCTTCTTTTGCTACCAAACTTTGGGAACATTGAATGTAGAGTAGAAATGAAGGAGGGTGGGGCGGGGTCTTTCGGTTAGCTCCACGTTCCTGCCTTTAAGTTTGAAATGACGAACTTGACTTTCGCTTCCTTTTACGACTTCGATTCGAGACTCAATCAAAGCAATTTAATTCAAGCACTAAACAAGAGGGAATAAGAAAATGTGGGTAGAAACTTGAGAGAACAACACCTTCACGGCTTTCCCCTCGAGTCATTTTCGGCTTCATTTTGTTCAATAGATCTGATTTTTGGGACACGAGTAGGGTTTGAAAAGGTCCCTTATATATATCCACGTTTGATGCGTGACATGACCCTATTAGAAATATTGATGGAGACTCCCCTTTTATCCATAGGGGTGAAACAAAGAAGAAGGTGGCAAAAATTTGATCACGCAGGAGAAAAACAATGTTTATTGCTACTTAGAGCGTAAAACACATTGATATCGTGTCAATATGCTATTGAGGTTCCATTTATTTCGTGAAAAAATAAATGATTCGAAAAATGTTTTCCTAAAAATAATCGTTTATAACTCTTACAAAACTTATTGAACAAAAAATATTTTTATTATCCAAAATAATATTTGGACAAATTTTTTTGGAGATAATGAAGATATTTTCTATTGACTAATTATTTTAAGCGTTACAACTGATTAATTTTAAGGAAAAATTTTTCAATTTATTCATTTTTTCAAAACAAATGGAGTCTATGTGTAATTTGATTATATATTATTTTGATTGTCTAGCACATATGGATCTAGATATAGATGTATGGAGGTAAATCTAGCATTAAAAATGTGGGCTTCACTTGTAATTTAGGATAAAACAGGAAAAACGAAAAATTGGATTGAAAGATTTTGAAAAATATGAAATTCTTACGAGAAGGGAAAGGATGGAAAATTTGATGAAAAATGAATGGTTTAGGAAATATCTAGATATAAATTATTATTAATAGGGTTAATACCCTGAAAAACCCAAAACTGGTATACATGTGACAAATTTATTCAAAACTAATTTTTTAACCATGAAAAATCCAAACTGGTACACTTGTGACAAATTTACCCCAAACTAATTTATTCATTCTTCAAAAACCCTAAACTAGTATATTTGTGACAAATATATCCTCCATTAAATCAGATTAATACTACTTAAAATCACAAAAAAATATATAATTGTAACAAATAGAAAGTAAAATCGTAAATTGGTACATCGGTCAACTGTTACATATCATTCAATTTAGTAATTTGACAATACATTTAACGGAAACTAACATAGGGTAAATTTGTCACGAGTATACCAGTTTGGAGTAAATTTGTCTAGGTTTTTTGTGGTCAAAAAATTAATTTGAGGTAAATTTGTTACATGTGTATCAATTTGAGATTTTCCAGGGTATTAGCCCTTATTAATAATGAAATATTATTTATTGGTTAATTATTTGAAGCGATACAAGTGATTTTTTTAAAAATAATTTTGAATTATTTATTTTTTTATAAAATTAACGGAGCAATTATTATTATTATTTTTTTGTAAATGTAAGGTATGTATTAACGGAGCAACTATTTATTATCGATATTTTGAATAAAATATTATTTACAGCCGAATTTGCTAGACGCGTGTCACTGGAGACACGCAGTAACATGAATCATTTACCCTTTCATGCCTTTAAAAAATGAGCATCGACTTCGAGGAAATCGATGCATGTGAAATTTCGAAAAGCTGCGAGTGGGGGGGGCGGCACCAAACTTCCGTGCTGCCGAAGCGCATCCGAGATCATGGACTGCCGAGCCCAAGCGAGGCCCAACGGCAGCCGACCACGTGGCGCCGAAAGCGTCCGACAGGAGTGGGACGTGGCAGTGCGCGGCATGGGCACCTGGCAGGCTGCTGCTGCCGGCAAATTCACCCATTTCTCGGGGAAATATACATTGAGCCGTAGATATTGCCGATTTTAAGCGGGGCTGTTCCATCATCGTACCGCAAGGTACCATTTTGAAATTTGAGTCGGGATTCTCTTGCATCCGGTACATAGAAATGCACGTGACAAAATTTTTGAAATATTATTTAAAAAATTAAAAAGTTAAAAATTTTAATTTCGATTTCTTCTTTAAATTTATTTATGGAATAAAAATCATTCTTAAATAAAAAAAATCAAATTATGTTATCAAATGGATATTATGTCCAAACGTGTTTGAAAAACGAAAAAAATGAGAAATATAAATTTTATCATACGCACCCTAAACCGAGCCCATAAACATGATTCAAAATTTCCCCACATCAAGAAGTAAGAGAAGCATTTGTACTTGCAATCGAAAGGGCTTTAAACAACCTTAAAATGAATCTCATCTAATTCACCCGACTATCGTGATGATATTTGCATGTTTATACCTTGATAAACCCGGAAGTCATTAGCAATGGTGAATTCTTCGGCCACCATTATACTTCTACAAGATGAAGGAAACAAAGAATGGGCTAATCGACCTTAGGATAGAGGATGACATGGATCATGCATTTTGGCTTTCATGGAATTTCTTTTAGAGTGTGAATCCATTTCATCTCAATTAATAAATACTATGAATTAACATGATTTTAACGGTTGGAATGTAGTAGGCTCACGTGCACTAGGCGCATGCATAAATTGCTCATATTATCACCGGCACCAAAAGTAGTTGGCCCAAAGTACGTAATCCATTGGCTAATATGACTTTCATCTAAGCCTATACTCAAACCAAATATAACCAATGTCTTTCCCTTCTAAAGGATGATGGCATGTTTATATTTGCCTTGTGAAATTCAATATTATAAAAAAAAAATTATCAAAGAATTTTGAAGCATTCAACTATCTCTAGAAAAAAAAAAAACTATCTCTATTAAAGAGTCAAAAGAGGACATCTCCGGCCATCTTTAGGCATTATTCTAAAAAAAATTATTTATTTTCATAATCCATTTCGAGTCATAGCCATTGTCAATGTTGAGCAAACCCTTTCATTATTGTACTATGAGATATCACTTGAAATTTAGTATTTTTTAATTTCCTTTTCTTTTTCTTTTTCTTTTCTTTTTCTTCTTTTATTTATTTTATTTATTTTCTCCTACTTCTGGTATATGAGAGGTAAGGCGCAGGAGCATATGCTAGAAAAGATTTTAAACGACGAAGGATTGCACAAATGGCTTGTTTGACGCCCCCAAAAGGACATTTCTCTCCATAAAGGGGATTTAATATATTGCAGCTGAAGTTTCGGTCTTAAAATTACGTGCACTACCCATTTTGATGAAGAAGATGGGTTTTAACGGATGAAAAATTTGTGGGTTTCAGAAAGCGAAATGTATGGAAATGTCTTGAAGGAGAGCGAGAGCTTGAGAAGGAAAGAGGGAAAAGGATTGAAAAACTAGGGTTTCCATATGTACGAGAATGGGAGTATGCAGGCGTAAAATGTCATTTCCCCCTACAATTTAATGAACTCGTAATTGCCAGAAAAGAAGAAGAAAAGAACTCATTGTTCCATGAAAAATCAAATTTAGGACCGCAAATGGGGGTGCTTTTGTAATTATCGTTGAATGTACAATATTTATAATCGTCCTCATAATTTATTGTATCGATGGAATGTGCTAAGGAGGGTCTACTTCTCGTTGCGTTATTCGTAGCCCAAACCGACAGTTAAGTGCAAGTACATGTAGCATTGTTCCATGGGCACTAACACAAGGTAGGCCATGATCCATATTAAGGAAGAAAATTATCCCTTTAATCTTAAATCTATTGTGGAGATGCCAATTCAGTCATACACTTTTCAATTTTGTAAATTAATCTTAAATCTTTACGCAAAATTCCAAGCTGCCAATTTTCGTTAGAAATTGTCGATACAACGATCTAGTTATTATTAGTCATCTTACGTGGCACACCACCACTTCGGCAATTTCAATAATTTGCTGAAATTTCGTGCAAAAATTTAGGATTAAGTTGACAAAATTAGAAAGTTTGTAATTGAATTAGTTACATAAAATTTTAGAATTCATTGGATAATTTTTCCGCACCAAGGTGTGCCAATTTGAAATCACGGCGTCTCAATTAGGCTTTCTTTTTCTTTACTGTTTTTTTTTTTTTTTTTTGGTTGACTTTTCCCCCTTTTCTCCAAAACTTCATTATTATCATTATTTTATTTTCTCTTGAAACAAATATAAGGCGCCATCCTTTTGGACAAGTTGATTCTTTTTTTTTTTAATTGGGTTTTTCCTCAAAATAAACGGTAATTAACTTGATAACAGATCAATAACAAATCAAAGAAACAATTTGTGGATGAAAATTCAATTTTTTTAATGAATTTAAGGATGTATTTGTTTGGGTGAAAGAGTTTTCCAAAAATTAATTTTTCGACTTTCATCCGTTTGATTCATCGAAAATGACTAGTCAAGCCAAAAATAATTTCCGATCAACAAAAATATTCATACATAAATTTAGGAAAGTGAATTCCATAATCTAAAAAAGTGAAAACACTTTTCAAAATTACTCTTCTTACCCTTTCACTTTTTATCACGAGTTTCCATAGCTTTTTATTTTTCGTCCAGGTAAGCTATTTCATTCACTCTTCTTTCCCTTTTTAAGCTCTTCTTCACCGACGCTCATCATCTTTGTCGGTTCAACTCTTATTCAATGACATTTAACATGGATTTGTTCCAGATTAGGTTCTTTCCCAAAGTTTCCCAAAGTTGCTTGGTAGAATCTGATAGATTAGGTTCTTAGATTTTGCATTTCATGCATTGGTTCACCTAGGAGATAGATAGTGTAATTATTTTTTGTTTCCCTGAACTATGCATAAAAAGCATAAAAGATATTTGTTAAAATGTCAAGGGAAAAGGAAATCATTGATTGTAATTTATTGCGATACCTCATTGAAATTGTTCACAAGCTTTGTTGTTTGGGATCGTTCATCGTGCATGTGTTGTTGCTGCGGTGAGCCTAACCCTACTGAGTTTTTTTTTTTTTTTTAAAGAGATTCCTTTCGTAAACTTAGCAAAATCGAATTTTGAATCTTAAGAAGTGTCGAAATCCTATATCACTTTATTGACTAAATCATCAATGTCCACGTCTACTTCTTTTAACTATATTCCAATTACGAGAGTTTGCAGGTTTGCCAGGGATAGGTATCCATCAGAGCCCACATTAAGTTTCTCAATTAACTTGCAATGTTACATATGTAGAAAGTTAGATCAAGTTCGACATTGTTTTTAAGTAGAATAGAACATCCAATCTCATCTCGACAATTTTTTAGTGAAACTTGACACGGATTTTCCTTTCTCAACATATGTTTGTCAAAACAGTAAAAAAAAAATATATGTTTGTTAAAATGTCAAGTTAAGCTACATTAGTCTTCACTTTTTTATGACATTTTTTTCATTTCATTTGAATGTTTGCCATTGGGTTTACTTTCAAGACGAAACATTTGTCTTAACTGCCTTTAAAATTAAGAGATGAAAATTCTTACCATTGCTTGTAAATGGAAAACAATGATGTTAATGGAGCAATAATGGATGCAACTACATCAGTAATGGCAGTTGGTATGTTAGTTATGGGTGATGAATCTTTTAGGATTAAGACACCTATAGTGCCACATGGGGAAAGAGATTTTCAAAGGAAGAAGAATCGCATTTTATTTTATTTTATCTTGGAGATACTAATTGTCTCAATCAATACGTATGTCACCATAAGTTTAGTTTGAATTGTGTGGAGTTCTTATGTCAAATAAATTATTACGTGAAATGGTAAATGTGTCAATCAAATACCAAGTGTTGGTCTTTTGCCATATTTTAGGGCATAATGTGAAGTTGAAAATAATTGGTCTTTTGTATTTTACAATGAATAAACAAAAAACATAATATCTAAGAAATTTGTATATATAAGTTGTCGTTGATAATGAAAACGATTGTTATTTACTAATTATTTCAAGTGATAGAAGCAATTATTTTTAGAAAAATATTTCAAATCATTTATTTTTTGCTGAACGAATGGAGCCTAATTCAAGTTTACTTTTGTCAAACATTATCTCTCTCTACATGAGATCGTACTTTGCGTTTCCAAAGTATTTAAATTAATCTATCGATCATTGAATCAAATCAGTGCATTTTGTCATCACATTTTAATTTTACATACTGCAAATGGAGTGACTTTATGCAATTATCAAGGGTCACAAAAGGTTTCGAAAATGGGCCTGTGTATGAAGCCCAAAGATAAGGTCACTCGGCCCTTTAGTGAGTTTTGCGAGAGACCAGATAATTGGGCTGTGAAGTTAGCAGAGCCCAGCCCAGGTAGTAAATCAACCACGGGCCTGCCGACAACCATTCTTGATCTTATAGATTATAGTAAAAGTGACTCCTCAACATTAAATGCATTCAATTTAATCAAAAAAGGTCTTTTCGCGTTTTCGAAATTAAATTTTAGTATTTTCCCAAGAAAAGCAAGAAATTAAAGGAAAATCTCTTAAAATCTCAACCTAAATATAGATATAAAAGTGAAATTTTATGTGTAGTAAAATAGACTCTGTACCATATACAACAATTGTGGAATAGAGAGAAATCTATCTTGTCTTTCTAGAAAGATATAAATGAAGAATATTCGAAAAAATCTATATATTAATTGATATCATATACACTTAATAGTATTTGAAATATCGAGTTTTAAAATTAGATTCCGTGAAAATAAGAGGCTATTCATGTTGATAGATATAAAAGAGTAGACTCTGTTAGGCACATCAAATCATGTAATAGAAAGAAAAAAAGTACTAACATATCTGTACAACAGTATACAAAGAAAAATTGGATTTGTTGATTAAAATATAATTTGAAGTAGAATTGACTAACATTATGTGAAACATCATATCGAGAATTAAAAAAAAAAGGTTACCATAGTAAAATTGACGGGAAGATTATCCAAAAATTTTAAATTTATTGTACATGAGCCAATTCAATCCTAAACCTTTCAATTTTACCAATTCATTTGTAAACCTTTTGACAACTTGTCAATTTAATTATAAACAAGTCGATTGTGTTAATTTAATCACAAACCTTTTAATGATTTACCATATTAGTCCTAAAACATTTTAATGAATTGCCAATTTAGTCATTCCGACTAATTTTAACCAGATATTGCTGGCGACACAATCAATGCCGACCATCTTAATTTTTAAAAAATTTCTGAATT
The DNA here is from genome assembly GCA_014182565.1 of Eucalyptus marginata. Lineage (NCBI taxonomy): Eukaryota > Viridiplantae > Streptophyta > Magnoliopsida > Myrtales > Myrtaceae > Eucalyptus > Eucalyptus marginata. The sequence continues at coordinate 52,147,685 of CM024592.1, read as the reverse complement.
TTTTATTGATTTTTTTTCCCCTCTTTTTACACAGGGCCGAAGAGCTAGTGACCTCCAACGCCCACTGGGCAAGCGCTGGCTACCCTGCCGGCCCGTGAGCGAGGCCTGACAACCCATGAGGCGTAGCTTTTCAACAGCCTTTCCACATTACATCGAAACCCTCGAACATTATACGAGCGAAGTCAACCAAGATTGAGGATACTTCCCTCGCAAGAGACACGCACGTACATACAAACGGATACCCAATAATTGGCAACGTCAATATCCAGTCGAAATTGCAGTGATTTATTTGGACATCTCTCTCTACATGGTCGCTTCCCCGATCGGCTAAACATACCTTCGCCTCCGTAGTCCAACCAAGAGGGAAAACCCCCTTCATGCACTCCTTCGTACTACGGCTTGACCATGTCAAAGTCGGGAAAAATTTCTTGCAAGAGTTAACACAAGAGGACAAGAACATCTTCGGCATGTCTTCGAACTTTGGGTACAGCTGGACCGCATCGAAGTTGGGAAATCTTAACTCCATTCGACGTACATGAGGCCCATCATATATTACTGTCAGATGACGTACATTTCATGTGGAACTCACCTGATATGATAGTGAATATGAGTTGGACTGACGTGTGATCCGAGTGCACTCAACACTTATTGGTAAATGTCTCTATCCAATGCATCCGACCGTCCCAACTTCCTCGAGATACGGTATCTCAAGACAATAAATTGCGGTAAATCGTTTCGAAGCGTCCTGAATCATGAGCGATGGAATTCAAGATTATGGATATGTTCGATCCTTTATCAACACAGATAGAGCTGGGAGAGGCCAAGTTACGGGCTCAACTCGGCTAATGAAAACGTTACTACTCCGTTAAATTGATTTAGGATAGGGATCCACAGGTTGAAAACACCATTTAGGATCCTTCTTAAGCAACCGCGGCGTTGAAGATGACATGTACGACCTCATGAATTTCGCGCGCTCGTGCTCTGCCATGGGGTCAACGACCGTGCCTGCCGTCCTCTGACAAAAATGGACTGTGGCGAAAGTCAGAATTCTACGCCGGAGGGCCGAGACGAATCTGCTTTGAACTTTTTTGGTCGATGTCTTTTAATCGTGATCGATGACAAGCGGGGCGATGTCGGCCTTGCGTGAGGAGAGAATCCCAATCGGATTGCGATTCTAAACCTCTACGGCAAGAAATCCCCGTCGGCTAAGCTTTCCCTTTCACTTTCCAAGGATTTTGGGACGGTGAAGTCTTCCTTTTCTTGACGGTATTTTGGTACGGCACGGATTTTCCAAATAGCACGTGATCTCTCTCGTTTTGCTTTAGATCCTACGGACACGGGCATGGAAGCGTCGGCAAAGCGAAAGCCATGAAATATCCTACAAGTTCCACGGGTCGTTTGAGTATAAGGTATCAGATCTTTAAAGCGATCCTCGCTTAGAATAGTTTGCACGAGATTAATGGGATCTGAATATATGACTTTAGCTTCCACGCTGAACATTCCCTGACCCTCGAACCGAAAGTGTTGATCCCGAGGGTCTAAAGGCGCCCGTGACCTTTTTATTCTAAATTAGACGAGATTAATATGTCTTTTCAAAGTTTCTTTACAGGTGTAAGTTGATTGGCACCGTCATTTTTACCGAGCCCAATTAAGCAAGATTGCTACTTCTTTTCCAAGCTTCTTTCTTGGTGTAAGTTGAACCCTCATTTCTATCGAGCTCATTCGCTTTATTTGACTAATAATCACCATCAAACACCCTGTCTCCAACTACATATTCCCCACGTGTTAATGTCTCGAAATCAAACGCGTTCAAATTTCAAACCCAATAGGTGACACATCCACATTTAAAGACGTTGCGCCATACTTTATCCAACTTCAGATTTCACGTTTTTGCTGGAGGTAAAAACTTCAGTGATCCTTCGAAAGAGAGGGGAGGGTTCGAATCCCGACGTGAGTAGCTAGGTGTATTAAGCGTGACGCCATGGTGGTGGGCCCCTGCTGGCGTCACGTAGGGGTTTACGGCGTGGCATTGTCGTTCATGGCCCTGCAAAGTTCTCTCCTCCTGTCTCAAAAAAAAAAAAAAAAAACCACGCACACGGTTTTCCTATAGATTTTGCGTCTTTCTGATGCCTAGTGGATGAATCAACTATAACTGCTGTGGGAAGGCCTTTCCCCCAAGGTCCAACCAAGTCGTTGAATGTCAAGTCGCCATCGCCCATCCTTTTTGGAGATCACACGCCTCTGATCAATAATCTAATCTGTACCCGACATCGCATTTTCTCTTTTTCATTTTCAGACACCATCTTCTTGCAAGCACCAGAGCCCGATTGTCCTCATTCTCTGCTCTACTCGCCCGCAGGTCGTGTGGTCCAGTGTCCACTGTCGTCCCCTCCACTTCTTCCTTTCTTTTCCTCTTAAAATAATCTCTGCAATGCTATGTATTCTCTCTCTCTAGGGAGGCTGAGCATTCATTGCTGCACCCTCGCTATTACGTTTTAAATCTTTCTTTGCAAGGGCATCTTGTTCTCTGTGTACATATCATGTTGCCTTTTGGGCATTTGCGTTTTATCCTGATTCTTGAAAGCATTCGGGAAAGAGGAAAGCACACCACGCTGGCTGTGCCTTCTCCCTTTCTCCAACTCAACCCACACCATCCTTTTACTCCATATGCAAGGAGAATCAAATCATTCTGATGTAAAGACGCGAAGCGAATGAGTACCGTATCTTTCGACTATAGTGTATACGTCAAAGGACCGCGTCACGTGGATCTAAGTGCATATATGCATGATCGTCGACACCGATATGACTATTCGAATGATAATAGTGTGGACGGAGAGGATGGAGAGAGGCTCACGACAGCTCTGTCCAATCGAGCACCTCTGTAGAAATTGAAAAAAGTTGAAGATGCTTTAAAAACCGGCGCGCGTTTAGATAATTTTAAGTTAAAGATTTATTTATCGACTTCCCTGTCAAAGTAAACGGAACATGTGTATTTTAGTTCGAGGATAATCATAGGAGACTTCCTATGGTTGGAGTTGGCGTTCAGTGTCCATGACACACGATTCAGATTAAGCCCAAGTCAATCACGGGAATCATGAAGAAGAATCCTGCTAAAGCCACAAGCATTTTCCCTATTCTTATATGCTCCTGCAGACTCCACCTTCGCTAGTTCTGGTACTGTGAAACCCTTTCTTTAATGCTCTCTCTCTCTCTCTCTTTCACGAACAGACAAGGGGCAATCCCTATAATTTAAGTAAGGAACCAAATTGAACAGTGGTTTAATGGGCGTCCATGTATGGTGCACTGAAAGATTCCCATTCGAACAGCATTTATAAGCGGATTATCGGTTGGGGAGACAGAAAACTATGGGGTGGGGAGGAGTAGACCCATGTGGAGATGCCCTCCTTCCATAAGTTTTTGTCTGGTTTTTCGTCTGTATCTCCTTTTATTATTGTTCGCTCGTGTGTGCACACAGATGAGGGATAACTTTCCGGTGAAGTCATGATTAAGCAACACGCAACCTCTTCCCATTCTTTCTTCGGATGCCTCTCTTTGTACTGATGCTCTCTTTATGTGTTTTTTCTCACGTAACATATCTTCGCTGGACCATCATTTCTGTCTCCAAAGTCATTTACCCTTTTCGGATAAAGTCATGGTCATGAATTAGGCGCGCGCGAAACCGCACAGTTCGGATCGTGTGAGATTCATGTTCACATTTCCTCGATCGGGTCTGAAGTGGTCATTTTGGTTTCGCGTGGAAACGATGTGTGGCGAGGCGAGAACCATGTAAAGAAGATATTGAGCGCGCTTGCAAAAGCAAAAAGAGCAAGAAAATTCTGCAATTGAAATGTGAAAATGGCACTCCGTTTCCTTTCCCCGACTCTTTTGGGCTGGCAATGTGTAATTTCGCTGTGCGAGAAAGGACTAATGATTCGGCAAAAGGAGAGAGGTCGATTTTACTGCATCTGAAATCTAAGTAGATGGAAAGAAAAAAAACTAGCGAGAAGAGCTGCTAATATCCTCCTGATCCAAGGCTTTGCAAGAGGAGCCATTGTCAGTGATTGAGCTTGAACATGGAGATGATGGTGGTGGAGGAGTGCCTGGTGAATCACCAGCAATGGCTTCACTCCTGAGATCAATCACTGAACTACTCTTCTTCCTCTTACGAAGAGAAAAATCGCCGTTGCCATCGTCGCTTCTCTTGGGCCTCGTTTTCTTCTGGAACAGCCGATAGACCGCCCAATTTTCATCTCCCGCGCGAGCCATCTGCAAGAATTGGGTCAATCCAAACAAACACCATAAGCACCGGGCCAGACCACGCAGCATGTCCACTCAGCACGAGTGAACTGCTGCTACAAGATGAAACGAAATTTAAGTTATCTTGGTTAAGAATTCTCTCTTTTCCTTTCATTACCGAGGTCGATTTCGAGTTTTCGCGAGTGCCCACGAGGCTGAATTCGTGCAATATCCAACGAGCGCCGGCGGCATCACAAGCCGAACGCTTCCCTTCGCAGAAAACCAGAGTCTTCCTCATCCCAATGACCTGGTTTCCGGCGCCATCAGAAGCTAAGATTTGCTTGCTCTTGGCCTTGTACTTCCAATAGCCAAAACCAGCTGCGACTCTGGTGCACTCACGGCCATTGGAGCTCCTATTTCTTCTGCTGAAGAAGTACCTCCTCTCCCTCAAATTGCCTAAACGCAACCAAACACACACGAATTTTCCTCAACAACGATAAAGAGTAGACCAGCACAACAACAAAGTCTCAACATTTTCATTTCGACCATTCAAAGCCTCAACCGATTTTTCCATGGCTTCAGCACATGCCGGAGCTGCTCATGGCCATGTCTAATTGACATTATTCTATCGATTCAGACGCAAAGAGGCGATAGGCGATAGGCGATAAGCGATAAGATATTTCTACAAAGCAACAAACTTGCACCGGCAATCGCGAATTGCACAGCTCAAAGCATTGAGACAGTCGCTCCCACCGTCCAAAAAGCCGCGACGATAACGACAACTCCTCCCCGGAAATCGACATAATTTCGATAAAAGAAAAGGAGACAACTTTAACCAACCAAGACAGACAGGCGACCGACGGGCAAACCAGGGTCAAAGCCCGGAGCTGGGTCTCTCAAGCAAAAGGTTTTTACCTGGCAGGCCCCCGGGATCGGTCCCGAACACGTCGAGCTCCGGGATCACGGCGGCGGGCAGCGGGACGGCCAGGACTTTCCGCCTCAGGTAATGGACCACGAGCTCCTCGTCCGTGGGCCGGAACCTGAACCCGATCGGCAGCTTGATCCCCGCGGCGCTCGCGAAGAACCTCGGCACCTCCATTTTCTCACACGCCCCCACAAAAAGAAAACGAAGGAGAACGAGAGCGACCTCGCGGCGACGGACCCTCGTGACTTAGCGAGCCGGAGCCCAAGAACGCATGGCCGGAGAGCTTAACGGGGAGAGAGAGAGCGGCGGAGAGGCATCCGGGCGGTGGCTGCGGCTGCTGGCGGTGCTGCTGCTGCTGGTGCTGGTGGTGCTGGGTTGAGAAGGGGGGAAGTGTGGGAGGGCTTATTTATATGCGCAGGGGAAGAGCAAGGAGCCGCTGCTCCGTCCAATGCCTTGACTCTTGAACACACTCTCCTTCTTTGACAAGGAGTGTGCTGTTGTAGGTTGTCTCTCTTCGGGTTTTCTTTTTCGATTTCGGACTTCAATTTTGACGGTCCGATGGGCAAACGTGTTAGAAGGTGTGCGTATGGGAAAAGGGCCAATGAACGCTCGCCTCGGCGGTCAACGCTGCTTCGAACCGACCGTGTCGTCTCACTGCTCGTCAGACCCATGTGTGACACGTTGGTCCGGTAGCCACTCCGATTAGTTTAGCCCGACGAAACTAGCAACCTCGGTGGGGCCCACCCGACCCCCTTTTTTTTTTAAAAAAATTTAAATTAATTAATCGAATTACGAAAAAGTTGAGGTAATCGAAAAAGAACTTCGGGACAGGCTGCTACTACTACCTTCGAACGGAGAGAAGCGTAAATGACTTCTCTTTCTCTTTCTCTTTCTCTTTCTCTGTCTTTCTGAGTTCGTGCTTTAAGCGCTTCGGTTCATGGGAACGACCATTTCGGCAAACCTTCCTCACTTCGAACGCGATGGTTTCATTTGTCGAGCAACCGGGAGTCGGTAACTGCCCTCGTGTTGCGAGACTTCTGGCGTCGCCCGTTGTTGGGGGACGAGCGATGGAACTGCCTACTTTTAGCCCTTGATGATGTTACTGGTTCGGCCTTAACGGGAAAAGATGAAATTGAACAAACACATAATGACGTATCTCCACGGATCAAAAACAATGAGATCGTCTCTGTCGTTTTAGGGCGATGGATACATTTTCCGAATGTTGGGAGAAAGTTACGGTCATGAAGATTTTCGTGATCCTCCCTTTTTAAAAGAAAGAATGGGAAATTCTTTTTTCAGTCTGTAGGATCAAGAGATTGAATCTAGCCTTAAGAAGAATGCTTTGATGATAAAAAAAAAACCTCACTTCTTGATCATCAAACCCTTCGGTCACTTCTGACACCCTTGATTAGTGTAATGAGATGCTTCTATTTATTTTATATATTGACTCGAAATGGGAATCGATTTGAAAAATGATATTGATGTTGAAGAGTCTTAGAGTTAGGCCTGGACAATGTATCTAATGTAAGGCATGACGTTAGCCAAGAAAGAAAATGATATAAAATACAACAAGCAATTTATAGGCTTTTTTTTTTAATCCTTATCAATAAATACCGATCTCTTATACTTTATAAGCTAATTTACGTTTGTCTCCACTCTTATGCAGGTCATTTTATGAACAAAGTATAAGATGATCATATCTAGATGATTTGCTATCTTATCCTATCCAGTTTAGAAATATTGGCGATTAAACAGCTCTATATTATCATATTATGTAAGATTTCTTTTGTAGCTTAGAGTCTACTTATTATATTGATTTAATTGAGTACAAAGAACGAGATTTTTCCTTATTTAACTTCACAAATTCTCTCTCAATTATTCTCTCGTGATTGATATTGTCCTTAATATCATCTTAAAATAGATAAAGATAATGAAGTTGTTAGTCATTATGCTCTTTGCTAGAAATTCAAAATTGCCTATCTATTTTTTTCATTCAAATTAGTCATGAGACCTTTTTATAGGGTAAATTACCCAACTAGTCCTCAATTCATTATTCAATGGCCAATCCAATCATTAGCTTTCTAATTTTACTAATTTAGCACTAAATTTTTGTGAAATCCCAACATAGTCCTACCATCTAATTTCCATCCGATATTCCTGATGTGGCGGTGTAACATATAAATAGGCCAACCGTAACTAAAAAATTGGGAAAATTAAAAAATTTAGAATTGAATTGATATCCATATAATATGTACATGATTGTTTGGTTAATTTTCCATCTTTCTATGAATTCATATTTAGCGTGTGCTTAGTCCAGCTGTAAATTTCGATGAGCTCATCTTAATGCCATTATTGGCTGTGAGATATCGACTGGAGAATGTCATGATTACCTCCTCGCGGTCGTGGTAATCAGAATGCAACGTATATGCTCAATTTTCGCAAGGGCATTTTTATTGACCTCCGGCTCAACATACTGATGGACCGAATGAATTGAAGGTCTCACGATCAGAATTTCCCAAAGGTCGAGGAACATTCGGATGGACAAAAGGCGCACGAAACGATTTTGCAGAAGCACGTGGATCGTGGTTACATAGTCTCAAATGGATGTGATTTAATGATTATGCTGAAAGAAAGAACTCACGTTTCTTGGCCTTTGGAGCCTTAAAGAAGTCGGGTGACTTTACGCTTCGAGAGATGAATGATTAGGCATGTGAACTAGGACAATGCCGGCGGGCATCTTATTCACCTTGTCAAGTTCACATTCCATCACTTAATGGCACGCGATCAAATGTTCAAGAAATGAAGACTTCAAGACCAGCTCCAATCATGAACAGTCAATCCACAAAAACAGGGAAAAGTACTAAAAAAATCATAAACCCTATTACATTGATACTAATTTAGTCATAAAATTTTCAATTAAACTAATTGAATCCTAAATATTTTCATATTGCACTAACGTTGACATTTTTAATAATATTTCAATAATTTTTGAATTTATTAAATATTTGAAATATATTTATATTTTTTTTTCTTCCCTATCTTTTCCTTTCTTTTCTGGTAGCTATTGCCGGCCACTAGCCACGGGCAACAATTGGCTTTGCCAAGCCGATGCTAGGTGAGGGCAAGTGCCAACCATCCAGGTGAGGCTAACCCTCGCCTAGGTTGGAGTGGCCTTGCCCTGGCTAGGGTGAGGTCGATCTCACATCGAGGAGGCCGACCCTCACCTAGTCGCACCTCGATAGCTGGCACTAGCCCTCGGTTGGGCAAGGCCGACCGTCCCCTATGGCCAGTGCCCAACGATGGCCACCAGAAAAAGAAAAGGAAAAATAGAAAAAAAAATCGATAAATGCAAAAAATATTAAAATACTATTAAAAATGTCAACGTTAATACCAACTGCACTACGTTGGCCGGTCGGTATCCATATCAACAATTTCCGATCCACATTGGCCAAATGGACTGAATTGGTATTAATGTAAAAATCCTTAAGATTAAATTGGTCAAATTAAAATGTTTAATACTGAATCGGTACTAATGCAATATATTTAGGACTTTATTGATACTTTTTCTCTCAAAAACATTTACATTCCTTCAACGAACCCATGTAAAAAAAAATTACTTACTAGCGAGCTATATCTCATTCATTCGGCGTCATTCATGTAGACATTTGATCTGAAAAATACTCCGACCCTTACGATAAAATACAATAAAAGAAAGGGGTCGAATGAGGAGCCTGGCAGGGGCAAAAGCTAAGATTCCGGACCGCGGACGAGAAGAGTCCGAGGCGTACCGAATGCTTCGCATCTGAAAACGATGCAAAGCTTCCCTTCCACTTTATTCCTACGAGGTAATGGCCTCTGAACTTTTGACTCCTTGGCGTCTCCACGATTCTCACGACCTCATCCGATCTACCCGTGGCCCCGAACGAGGCCCCCTCTATTTTATAATAATGTCCTTTGCTCCAATGAAGTCGGACACGAGGGGAGGATCTTTCGATCCCGTCTGTCGTGTCATTCGGGTCGAAAGAGACGGCTTCTTTTTTAAGCTTTGATTGTTACCGGGGCGAAACCTTCTCGTGCCGGCACCTTGCTTTCGAAGCAGTCGTGCAAAGACGGGAGGGGGGGCTGAGCAGAAGCTTGAGGTTGAGCCCACCGAATCCAGCTCAGCCCATTCCGTCGGAGGACTGCTTTTGTCTTTCCCCGCTAACTTTCAACGCGTGCGCCGCCTTGCGTACAGTTCCCAGAAAAGTCTCGGCGGAAGGACGCGTACGTACGACCGGTACGCGAGACAGGAGCCGCGCTTGGACATTTCGTGGCCGGAACGTGCGACATGTGCTGGTTTCCGCTTTGACTAAATTCTCTCTGTCCTGTCTCTGTCCTGAACCGGTGCGGGATGCTTCTGCTAGCGGAGAGGTCCGGTGAAGGGGGTTTGGACTGCAACCGTATACGGACGGTGCGTTGGTAGGGAGATCATCGCCGGACTTGATCTTTCAGGGGTTCGGAAAAGTTATGATAAATTATTGTAAGTTAATTGGATCGCAATATATTGCAATGGAATTTTAATCATTAGAATTGCGTAATATGCGGAACGTGATAGATGAGAGAAAAAAGAATGATACACCGAAAATTTTTATATGGAAATCCAAGATGGGAAAAACTATGGGACATTAATTCAAAAATTCTCCACTATAATCCAAGGATTACTATTAATATGCTAAGGTTACGTTTGGTCATCCGGATTTCTAATTATGATAAGACTGGATAGGATATGATATGAAATTCAGATGATTTTGATATATCTTATCCATTGTTTGATAATTACATTAATAAAGTCGGATATATTCACATTATATCATATACATTATTTGGTATAAGTGACATTAGTAAAAATAAACCAAAAAATTTATAAACGAAAATGGTAAAAATCTCTTGCGACACTCTTGGCTACATTATTTTATTTCGTTTTTTATTTTCTTTTCCTCTCTTTTATTAATTAATTTCTTTTTTATTTTTTCCCTTCCCATTATTCTCTAATAAAATTTTATTAAATAGTAGCCTATAATAATATAACCAAAATACTAAAATACCTCAAATATATAATAAGTATAAATATATATATATTTATTTATATTAAGCATTCATTGTAGTGATGGTAGGGGGATGTTGGAAATCGAACACTTCCTTGGCCCAGCATGTTGAGACCAGAGCATGACTAGAGAGGGAGTTCTTAAAAACTCCCATTTTATCGTTGGGGTTCTTAGGAGCTTCCTGTTCATCCGCCACGTTGATTTTTCCTTCTTCTATGAAATTTTGGATTTTTTGCTTCAAAGTCTAGCTTGCATCCGTCGCTCTTGCTCGTGAGGGTAATGAAATTATCTGTGAGGCTGGCAAATGGAGTTCTGAACTAGCTACTGCTTGTGAAGTATGGAACGAGGTCAAATTTGAATTCGAAGCAATGGATACTTTGTAATCCAATAATTACCGTTTGTTCTCTTAATTGAATTGCAACTAAACTCGGCCTAGAAGGTAGGGTTCCTCTACAAACCATTCGAGCTAAAATTGATTATTGTTCCTATGGAGTCCGAACGATCTATGGAGTATTAGGCATAAAAATTTGGATATTTGGGGAATAAGAATACTTTCCTTGTCTTTACTCTTTACACTATATCCAATCGAAATCTTTCTTACATAAAAAAAAAAAAAAAGTCAATCTGATTATGATATAAAAAAAGTATGCAGATAAAGGGAAGGTTGAGAGAAAGAAAGAAAAAGAATATCATTGATATATGATTCCAATATATGTAGGTTTATGAGTCATCTCATAAAATGTAGTGCGATAAAACATCAATACTGATTAGTAGTGAAGACTGTAGTTATAGTCAAAACTATCCCATCCTCGGATAAGTTTTTTAAGCTTATTCCACTTCACAAAATGACTTCTTCCAGCTTTTTCCACATCATTTGCATCACATCCGCACACATTCCTTACATGAAAATCATAATACTGAACTATTTCATCGATCTTACTTAGCAATTTATTCATTTCACTAGATTGAATTTTCTAGATTGGAATCTTTAAAAGAAGTCTATGGAATCATAGGGATGTTTTTATCTATTTTGACTCTTGTATTGGGAATCACAATAGGTGTACTCATAATTGTGTAGTTAGAAAGAGAAATATCCGCAGGAATACAACAACGTATTGGTCTTGAATACGTTGGTCCTTTGGAGATTCTTCAAACTTTAGCAAATGGGACGAAACTTATTTTCAAAAAGAATCTTTTTCCATCTCGAGCAGATACTCATTTATTCAGTAGAGGACCTATATTGAAATTATTTTATAAAATATAATTAAATTCGAAAATATATAAATAAAAATAAGATTAAATTAAAAACTAAATTATTATTTTTTGTCATTTTGAATTTCTTATGTTAGAATTCAAATATTATTTATATTGAGATGCAATTTTAATTTTGTTAATTTAAAAAGCCTGTCATTTAAAAAAAATAATTTTCGATGCTAGAAATTTTATCCACATTTATCCCACCTCTCCCATGAGATAATTTTATTCGGTCTATATCCTCATTTATCATGTCTTGAACAAGCACCAAACACAGGATATGATCAATTTTATCATATTCTAAATTTTATCATGACTGCAAATGCAGCCTAATAGTGTTTCTCTCATAATAAATTCTCACAACTATCGCAAAACACATCCTCTTTTAAAAAACTCTCAAGAATTTGTGTGTTTACTCATGTTGTTAAAGACTCTTGTAATCTCTGCAGTATTTTATGGTGCTCATTAAATCTCCATCCAATCCTTCTATTAATAGTGGTGGACCTTCACCCAAATTAGGAATTCTACCTAATTGATAATCACCTTCCAATTAAAAATTTCTCGATTTATTGATTCTTCTAATTTATATCCTGGTATTCTTCCTAGATAAGACTAATTCTTATTTAGATTTCTTTATTTTCGGCGTCCTATCATAATAAGACTTTCTTCCTATTATGTAATCTCAATGAGCAATCTTTGGGATATTCCAAATCGACTCCCGAATATGTTGGGCTACTCCCAACATAAGTCTTGTACTAAATTCGAGCGCAGATAACGATATTAATAGCGAGCATGAAGTCTTATCACAAGTTAAACCCAATCTGCTACCATCTTACAAAGGAGCTTAGCTCTTGAGGCTATCTTTGGTGGATATGATCGCCTATTCTTTTGCTTTCTCTCATGTGCATTGACAATAACTTAGGAAAATTGTGCAAAAAATCATAAACCTATTATACTTTAGCCAATTTAAACCTAAACCTTTCGATTTTGTCAAACATTTTCAAAATTTATCAATTGAATCCATCCGACTAATTTTGGCCAGAATTTGCTAATGAGAATTGTCTTATATGGTATGGTTGGTGCTGACACGGATAATTTTTTATAATATTTTAATTTTTTTCTGATTTTTTCTTTTCTTTTTTTATTTTTTTTTCCTTTCTCATTCCTTTTGGCCACAACCATAGTAGGCTAGCCTCGCCTGCCACAAGGGAGGCCTGGCTAGCAAGCTCGGGTGAGTGGACCCTTGTAGGGGGTTGAGCCCCTTGTTTGGGGTTGGCCTTGCCTAGGCCAAATCTAGCAAGGCCAACCCTTGCCCGGTGTCGCCTTTGCCCAAGGAGGTTGCCCTAGCCTGGGAGAGGCCAACCGGCCCAACTATGGCTAGTGGCTGGCCATCAGAAAAAAGAAGAAGAAGAAAGAAAAAAAAACAAAAAAATATTAAAACATTATTGAAAATTATCCACGTTAATACCGATCATCCTACGTGGCATCGTCACCATCTAGGTCATCAATGTCTAGCCAAAAATGACCGGATGAACTCAATTACCAAAAAGTGAAATTGTTTGGGATTTAATTGGTAAAATCAAAAGGTTTATGATTAAATTGACAAAAATAAAATAGGTCAATTACCAAAAAGTGAAATTGTTTGGGATTTAATTAGTAAAATCAAAAGGTTTATGATTAAATTGATAAAAATAAAATAGATTTACGTTTTTTTGGACAATTTTCCCCAACAACTGCCTTGCAATAATCGTACGACCGCCACGAAGTGGTGATGGTTCCCGAGTGGCAAAGCGTGGTTAATCGCCGTCGTGTCTTTCTCTCTCTTGGCGACAAATTTTGGCTTCTGAACCTTGCTTTCAGGAACCGACCAAAAAAAAAAAAAACCTTGCTTTCGGGTGACCACCATGTTGGGGACCCCGATCCTGCAGCGAAGGGGATTGCAACCCCCTCGCGGCTGTCATGAGGCAATTACTAATCCAAATCTCCCACCCAAAAAAAAAAAAAAAAAAAAAACACCATTACTTTGTTATGCTTAATCTTGTTCTATTCCTTGTAGAGTAAGCACTCGTTCGGATAATATATACTCGTATCCATTTATTTGGTCGTTCGCCAAATAATACCCTATCTATACCCTTACGTCGACAGATCTTATCTTATACATTAAAAAAGTTATCGGTGCATCCTAATTTTTTTGTGTTTGTGCATGTTTGAGGGCAAAAAATATAGGAGCTATAGAATAAGATCGAGAAGTTCAATTGCATGAACTTTTCCTGAGGAAAATTGTCCGAAAATATTAAACTAAAAAATTTTGCAAAAAGTTCTAAATTTAATGTATAGTTGCCGATTTAATCTTAATTTTTTAATTCGACCAATTTATTCTTAAACCTTTGGCCGATTTGCCAATATAATCCTTGCAGCCAATCTTGATCAAAAATCATTTACGAAGACAATGGGTACCTTACGTGGCACGGTGGATGCTGATATATTTTAGGATTTGCAAACTTAGATAAATAACTTCACGTTTTAAACTGGAGTCCTTTTAATCTGCAAATGGTCATAAACTAAATTCTAATAGAAGCAGCTCAAACTTCTAAAACTCGCAAAATATAGCTTGCTATATATAAGATCAAATGATCGTAAAGATTGAAGACCTAATCATCTTGAAATCAAAACAATAAACTCAAGTTTGATGTAGTCGTTGTAGAAATTTTTTAAAGTTATTGGTAGCTTGTATTAGGATTTGCAAACTTAGATAAATAAGATCATGTGTTTTAAATGAGTCGGGATGATTTATAAAATTACTTTATCAAGCTGGATTCTTGGATGAACCGTTAGACAAATCTCAAGCACATCCGAAACCTTAGTAACGTTAGATCTCATGAAATCCTAAACCGCACATGAATCTCAAAATTTATGTAAAATCTATTGTTACATTTAGTAGTTAGAATAAAATTCAAGATAGCTATCATGTTTGGTGCCTGCCTAAGATAGGATAAAATGTGATATAACTATAACAGGGATATGATAGGATAAAATTATCTTATAAAGAAGATGAGATAAAGGTGGATAGGATTTATAATATAAAAGTTATTTTTCTCAAATAATAAACTTCTTAAATTAATATAATTAAAATAATATTTGAATATAAATCATATTTGAAATCTAATATAAAAATTTCAAAATAAAAATAATAATAACAATTTCTTATTATTTTTTTTGTTCTTATTTTTATTATATATTCAAATTTCTTTATATAGTGTTTATATTTATTACATATTTTAGGTATAGGTATTTTATGTATATTAGTATAGTTTACTATTTAATAAATATTTATTAGATAATGATGGAATGGGACAAAAAGAAATAAAAAAAGAAAAGAATTTAAAAGAGGGAAAATAATGAAAAAACAAATAAAAATGAAATAAGCAAGAGTATGGTAAGAGATTCTTATCATATTTGTTTATGCAATTTTTTGATTCATTTACATTGACATGCCATTATGCCATTTATAGCAGATAATGGTAATGATAGAATGTAACGATATTTGTTCTTATTACCAATTTAGGAAACGATTGATACGATACAACAAAATTCATGAATTTTCCATCATATCAAGTCTTATTTGGCAAAAAATCCAAATGACCAAACATGGCATTAGGATAAACTCGAGCCATTTTCATAGTATTCATCCATTTAATCATTTTCGTTTAATTTTTTTTAATTACTGTTTTATTTTTTGCCCTTTTGGGCCAAGAGTAACGTACGAGCTCATTGCAAATCTGAAACTCGGCATGCAAGTTTGAGGTCGCGAGAAGATACGTCCTGGGAAAGGAAAGAAATCCAGCCGAATCAGCAGGAGACCAGCTAAACCAGAACGAGATCATCGACTCCTCCGAATTCCCTGACCACATTCTGCATTTTTCCACATAAAAAACACAGTCTTCCCCGCGAAAATCATTCCCACTTTCCCTCGTCCCGTCGTCAACCGATTCTCATGAGGACCACGTTAACTTCGTGACGATTGGCGGAAGCGTCGTCCATCGATGCTGCATCATCGTAAAGGCGCGAGCTTCGGCGAATGTCCTTGCGTTGAAGCGTTTTTCCTGTATTTGGGATCGACTTATACGTAAAAGGGTGGTTGGTTTTGGGATTTATCCCCTCGATCCCATCTGAAGCGGCCGGAAAGTTTTCCCATCTTTCTACGTGCCCATAACTCGTGGCGAGCGAATCCATGGGGTTGTGATGGATTTGGAGCCTGTCGTTTCAAGAGCTCTCCCCCACCTTTTCTTCCACCCGGCTCTCTCGTTTCTGGGTTTATCTTGATCGATGTGGCCAAAAATAGATCTCTGTCCTTGTTTCGGGTCAAAGAAAGGGAAGAAGCTGAAACGCCAGGAGGACAGAGATTTCAGCAGGCAGTCCAAGCTTTCGGGAAATGCTCCTGCCGATACGTTTCAAGGTTTCTATCTACTTTTGCTCTGAAATTGCGTCGTGTTTGAAGACTGTGTTTATGTTTTTGACAAATGATAATTCGTATATTAGTTTGTTAAATATTCAGGTTTTCATTGGTTTCTTAGTATGCCAAGAAATGATGCCCTTTAGGAAAAAGATTTCGGCCCCTTTTCTGACCATATGGGTATGACATGTTCCGAGTGGGTAATGAGTTGATCGATCACCCTTTTCCTTTCATGGTTAGTTGATCACAATGACCTTAAGTTCATGTAGTTTATGACTTCTGAGGCAACACTGGCCTGTGAAAATGACATTTCAGTTTTTTAATCATACGTTCATGTGCATATATTTTGATTAACTTAACCTAGTACTCTCGGAGATGTTTAGACTTGCAATAGCTTTCCCTTCATTTGATTATATAGTTAGAGCCTTGCATGCCCGAAGGACGGAAAGGGTGATTAAATTTTCCTAGTGCACATCCCTCTTTCATGAAATTCGAACTGGCATTTCTAACTTTCCAGCTTTATGCTGGAAACTGAAAAGAGTGAAGCCCAGTCATAGTTGTTCGGAATTATGGATCTCCTGAAACTCCAACATGCACTAATGTCATGGTTTATTTAGATTGGATCACCGTGTAAGAGCATATGTTTCGCTTCCATCTAGAAATATGTGCTGCTGACAAAAAAATTCTTTATATTGGTGCGCTATAATATCTTATATTGGACAAAGCACTGCTGACTGCTCGTTACTGGTGACAAATGCATAGAATCGAGACTGGAACCGTCGGTTTCAGGAGAAGGGTGTGACGTCACCCATGAGGCTCGAGTATTCAGCTACCGGGAGCTTGCAACAGCGACGAAAGATTTTAAGGATGAATTTCTCGGGCAAGGTGGATTTGGTTCAGTTTACAAAGGGAAATTACAAAAGACAGGTCAGGTAATGTTTACTGGCTGAAAAGCCGGACACCCTCTTCTTCTATGAGTGACATAAGAAGGCGAGGCTGATTATCCCGAGCCGTACCAACATTTTTTTAGTCTGAGTTAGGTTTTGTCTAAGTATTGCCATCCTTCAATTGTCATATGTGTAATGTCTTTGCATCGGGTTGCTGTTTTTGTTTTGATGATGACTTGGCTCAGTATTCGAGCAGGTAGTAGCCGTTAAACAGCTGAACCAAGCTGGTCACCAGGGAGACCATGAGTTTCTGGTGGAGGTTTTGATGCTCTCTCTTCTGCGTCATCCTAATCTAGTCAGTTTGATCGGTTACTGCGCTGAAGGCGATCAGCGTCTGCTTGTGTACGAATACTTGCACTTCAAATCCTTGGATGATCTCTTGCACGGTAAGATATCTAATCTAGTTTGTTTCCAATTAACAGGACTATGGAGTAATGGGTAATCCTCTCATATTGTCATAGCAACCATAGTGCTCTCGGTGTACCCAAGGAAAAGAAAAATTAAGAGAGGATACACCAACTAGCAACATCCTTTGAATAATCAGATACATGAAAGGAGATAAGACTAGATTCCCGTTTGAAAAAATTTGACCTAATTCTGGTTCTTAGGGGGCTCAACGATAAGGGCTGGATGGTTACTCTGTTATTTTGTGATTTGTTGTTTCTCACTGCTAAACGAGGATTTTCAAAACTGCCCAAGTGCTGGAAAAGACATTTCTCCTTTGCTGCGATTTTAAATGTCTTGTTCCTAATTACTCGATCATGCTGGACTTGAAAAACCTCGACTTTCTTTAATGATAAGCAGAGTCTTACTTTCTCGGACATCTCAAACTGATCTCATTAACAACAATGCCGCAGATGATAATTCGACTATTTAATGGTCTCTACGAAATTATATGATTATGACGTGTAATGATCAGTGTCATGCAGATCTTCCTCCTGATAGGGAGCCGCTTGATTGGAACACGAGGATGATGATAGCTGCCGGTGTGGCGAGGGGATTGAACTATCTGCACAATGAAGCAGATCCACCCGTTATCCATAGGGACATGAAATCATCCAATATATTGTTGGATGAAAAATACCAAGCAAAGCTTTCTGATTTCGGTCTTGCCAAGTTTGGTCCGACTGGAGATAACACACATGTCTCGACCAGGGTTTTGGGAACCCAGGGTTATTGTGCCCCCGAGTATGGACTGAGTGGGAAGTTGACGAAGAGGTCTGACATCTACAGCTTTGGGGTGGTCTTGCTGGAGATTATTACCGGTTGTAGAGCTCTGGAATATGTCGATGGTCATGCTAGATACATTGTTGAATGGGTAAAAAGATATTCATAATCCTATATGTTTGGTGCAATGCCTGATTCCCGTCTGTTCATACAAATAGTCCTATAGCTTGTTTCTTGATCAAGTTTTGTATCTGATGAAATCCATATTTTTTGTGCCTGCAGACGCGTCCAATTCTTAAAGACCGCAAGAACTGCATACAATTGGCAGATCCGATGCTCGAAGGTCAATTTCCAGAATCCGTTGTAAGGAAGGCCCTTGACATGGCGGCAATGTGCATTCGAGAAGAGCCGAGCAAGCGTCCCCCCTGTCGAAGAAGTCGTGCTCGCTCTTGATTACTTGGCATCCCAAAAGTATCATCCCCGTACATCAACCAGGGTCAGCACAAAGTATAAGCGCAAGGACAAATCTCCAAATGAAACGACGACAATGCTAGATACAAGGACCTGGAGCGCGAGCAAGCCATTGCAGAGGCCAAAATGTGGGGTGAGAGCTGGAGAGATAAGAGACGGCAGATTTCACTAAGCACCACCGATGTCTTGAGTAGGTGACGGCCGGAACAAGTCGCTCTATGTTGGTCCTTCTTAACGTTGAGCACAGAGATTTCCGGAAATACTGGTTGTTGATTTATAAAGTCTAGATGGTTAGGCATTGGCAGCGAGACGTTGCAACATAGATGCTAGCAACTCTTCACATCTTGAGTGACGATTTCATTCAATGTCAGGAAGTCGGGAGTGACGTTTTTCCCCCTTTTCGTCTTGCCATGTATATTCGACCTCGGGTTTGAATCGTGCTCGGACAGATCTGTCCTCACAAACTCATTAGCCGTAAGCCTTTCAACCGGACTTCATCTCAAAATTCTGAGTCTACTGTCTCAATTCCTGGGTTTTTTGCTGCTGCTTTTTCACAGTGCTGCAATTAGAATAATAGAAGAAATGCTGGAACGATTATAGAAGTTTGGTATGATTGGAATCCGGTAGGCATGAGCTTTGAGAACACGAGCAAACTAACAAAGATGAGGACGTTCCGTGCTATTAGTTTTAACACCCTTTTTCTCCCTTGTTTTAAATTTGCGGTACTAAAGTTCGACATGCTTCTGCGGTATGAAAACTCTCACAGACTATCACATCCTGATCATGGACCTGGAATACAAGAGCCTACACAGTGAGGGCAAGAGCAAGATCCTGTTCGGTTTCAGAGTCTTCAGTTCGGACAACAATGATCCGAATGGATGTGATCTTCTCAGTATAAATTGTTTGGTTTAAATTTAATATTCTTGAACAAGTGGCCAGCAATTCCGTTGTCGTCCAGCGGTTAGGATATCTGGCTTTCACCCAGGAGACCCGGGTTCGATTCCCGGCAACGGAATGCCTTTTTTTATTTTTACCTATTCATATTTTTTCGAGATACGCGAATATATAATTGCGTTAAAAAATTCAAAAAGAAATCTCCGGTTCGATTCCCGGGAATGGAATACCTTTTTTTTTTTTTTTTAACTATTCATATTTTTTCGAGATACGCGAATATATAATTGCGTTAAAAATTCAAAAAGAAAGGCGTAAAAATTGAAATAGAAAAAGGTCCCACCGGGATTCGAACCCAGGTCGCTGGATTCAAAGTCCAGAGTGCTAACCACTACACCATGGAACCGATGTTCTGCGCGTTGCCTTCATTTATAGTTAAAATTAATTTAAATTACCAAAAAAAAATCAAAATCAGAAAGGCCAAGAAAAACAAGGAACGTCAGCATAGACGATAACCGAGGATAAATCAAGGAATGTCGCAAGGATTACTTAGAGTGCGTTTAGTAACGTTTCTATTCCCGATAACAGTTTCTTTTCAGAAATAGTTTTTTCTAGTTCTATACTCAAAAATAGTTTTTTAGCATTTTAAGACATTTGGTAATTATAAAAATTCATGTTCTAGGAAGGCAATGCGTTTAGTACAACCCCACAAATTTTTGTAACTTAACATTTCTTTTAATATATTAATATATTAATATTTTTATACATTTTTTCTTTTTTCTTTCCTTTTTTTTTTTCCTTCTCCTTCCTCTTAGCCCCAAGCGAGGCTCGGCCTCACGTGGCCGAGCAAGGCTCGACCTTGCCTAGCCACGGTGAGGCTCCCCCGAGCCTCCGACCATCGGCGAGGCTCGGGGCAACCTCGCCGAGCCTCGTTTGGCCGATCGTCGATCGCCGACCATCGCCGGGCCGGTGACCGCCTAGGGAAGAAGAAAGGAAGAGAAAAAAAAAAAGAAAAGAAAAGAAACAAAAACTTATTTCTTGAGTTTTTCCAGGGAACAAGAAATGATTTTTTTTTTTTGTTTCTTGTTTTGTTCTAAATCTATTGCCGATAACAAAAAAAATTACGAAACGCGTTTATTTTCTATTTTCGTTATGGGGAACAAAAGAACAAAAACAGATATTCCCAGGAACGTTACCAAACAAAGCACCTTGTGCGCATGGTAAAATTTCTTGACGGGAAAGAATTTTTTTCCGAAATAGTTCTTTTCTATTTCTATTTAGGGGAACTGAGTTTTTGAGCAAAAGAACCCGTTTGATAACCGCATAAAATTTCTACTATTGAAATAGAAAAAGAATAGAAATGCATTTAGTAACACAACGATTCTTTTTTATATTTATTTATTTTTTATTTGTTCTTTTTATTTATTTTTTATTCTTTTTGTATTTATTTGTTTTTTATTATTTTATTTGTTTCTTTGTTTTTTTATTATTTTTTGTATTTATTTGTATTTATTTTTTATTATTTTCTTTGTATTTATTTTTTTTTTTTTTTATTTTTCGCGTTTTTTTTATTTGTATTTATATGTTTTTTATTTGTTTTTATTTGTTTTTTTTGTATTTATTTGTATTTATTTGTATTTATTTTTTTTTTATTCTTGCTCACGGTTGGCGGCGGCGGGCGCGGCGCCTCCGAATGGTTGGAGGTGGTCACGGCAAGAGAGAAATAAAACAAAAAAAAAAGAAAATTTGCTTATTTCTAGAAATTGTCCTCGGGACAAGAAGTAATTTTTTTTTGTTTCTATTTATTCGGGCTAACTTTTCTACATTCTGGGGAATAGAAATCAACTAGCGTTACCAAACGGGTTTCTGTTCTTTTTTGTTAGGGGAACAAAAGAACAGAAATTGTGAGAATGAGAAATGTTCTCATGCAGCACAATGTCCAAGTGCTTGACATTTGTTCCAATTCACATTCCTAGAGAGGACAAAGAATTAGGGCGAAAATGATAACTATCTTGTTTCATAAATCAATTTCTAGCTTATTCCCTAGATGAGTTTTTGAGTGAAAATACACATTTAATAAAGATATAAAATTTGTCTCTCCAAGGCAATTGATGGCCGGCTAGTAGTGAGAGTAAGTGATGAGAAAAGTTTTTATTTTTATTTTATTCCAAATAGAAAATTTTTACTTTTCATTTGTGTTACAAATCTATTTCTGAACTAAAAATTAATTTTATAAATAGAAAAATGAAATTGTGTCACCAAATGGATTATCATTTCAAACCTGTCTTTGCAACAAATAAAAAACAGAAAAACAAAGAATCAAAATGGTTATTATGCGTGCTCTTAAAAGCATATATGATTTGTCTTTCCATTGACCAATAAATTATTATTCAAGCCTTATTTTTTTATTAAGCACATGGCCTAATGGTAAGGAAGCTCCATTTATTTCGCAAAAAGTGTTTCGTTTTTAGAAAATATTATTTAGGAAGCCATTTTTTAGGAAAATAATTATATTTTCCGGTGTTCATTGAACTTGAAAAAGAATTAGAAAATATTTTCCACCATTTGATTTGGAAAATTTGATTTGATTTTCTCCATGCACTCATTTTAATAACTTTTTATTTTCTTTATTTTTTTTTTTCTAAAGAATCAATTTTTAAAATTTTTAATTTTATTTATACTATTTTTTTTTACCCCTTCTTTTTCCTTTGCCGGTCACCGGCCATGATGTGGCAAGTCCAAGGTCGCCTTTGGCCGGTCACCAACCACCGGCCATCTTGTGGCCAACAATTGGCCAAAGGCGACCTTGGACTAGTCGGCAAGCTTGAGCTTGCTCTCCAACCTCCCGCTCACTAGATCAATGAGGCCCAAGGCTAGTGAGTGAGAGCCTTTGGCTCGTTTATCTAACGGTGAGCCTTGACCTTGCTAGATCCTGGCCTTGCTAGATCGGTGAGCTCGAGGTTACCTTTGGCCAATCGCCGACCGTCACGTAGCCAATGATTGGCTAAGGAAGAAGAAGGGGCACAAAATAAAAAATAAAAATTTCAAATTGTTAAAAATTTTTTTAAAAAAGAAGTGGGGATTAGTAAAGAGTGTGAGATAAGAGAGGGTGAGTGAGGAAAATATTTTTCCTTATTTGAAATGTGGAAAATCTTTTCCCCCATTCTAAATGGAATAACTTTTTCCCAAGTCAATTCATTTTCCATAAAACGAATACCGGAAAATCTAAAAACACTTTTCAAGAAAACATTTTCCATGAAACGATGGAATCTTTTCAAATGTAGGGTTCGACTCTCATGTTCTTTGCAAAGAGATAAAGTAAAAATTCGAGAAAAAAAGAGAAAAGTTAGAATAGGATTTTCAAAAGGATTGGACTTGTCAAAGTGGATTATAAACTCATTTCTTAACTCATATTTGAGTACCGACCAATATTTGAGTTGTTACATGTATTTATTATATTTAATAAATGAGTTTAAAATGGTAAATCTAAAATAATATGGGTATTAAATGAGTTAATAACTTAAACCCACTCCACCAATATAACCTAGTCTTCACTCTATCTCGTTATTATTCGATCTTATTTGTGTATGAATTTTTTCAGCTTTTATTAAATATGAAAGTGTTTTGGTAGTATGGGTTCTGAGGGTCAAAATGAGATAAATTGGTAAATTTGGGTCGAACGATTTTTTATTCGATGCAAAACCCACATGTTTAATATGTCTAGTATTTATAGATTCTCGAGAGACGAAAAATCCTAACATCTAATAATAATGACAAATGTCCAGATACATTCAAAATATAAAAAGAGAAGTTAAAATCCTCATGTGTACCAATACCCATTTCTCCATTTCCAAGATTTATCACCCTAGGGAGTTTCATCGTCCAATGGATAATATATTATAACTGGGAAATGTACGACGCCCCTCTTGCAACAAAATTTAGGTCTCCGAGTCGGTCCCATCACTTTAGCATCTTAAAGACGACGAGTGGTGTAGAATCTGCACAAACATTTTACCTAAACCTAAAAATCCAGCACACACGGCATGTGAACAAGGCATTTAGCCCGCTCTAGCCCGCCTGTGACGTCCGTTTCGTCAAAGCAATTTGCGCTACGCGATGGAGGGGATGGGGAGGCATTGATTGATCGACATCCCAATTTGATCTCCTACAGAAAACCCCATTTCAAAAAGAGAGTTTTAATGACGACATGACTCCGGTGTTCTGCAGGGCTTGGACCACACTATCCCTCTCTCTCTCTCTCTCTCCTCTCCTCCTCCCTCTGTTTCAGCTCCAAATTAAATGCATTGCTTCAAGGATGATCCCGTGGAAACCTGAGCCCTCGAAGGACTGATCCCTCGTCCCGTCGTCCCGTACCCGACATTTTTTCAAAAACATACAGACAACTTACGATCTTAACGACTTTTTCCTGGCGAGAAACGGTTCCTCCTGGAGACATTGAAGAAACCTCTCAACGCGCATGTCTTGCGGGGAAAAACAATACATTGCGAAGATTTGGAATGATCCATGTCTTGGTCTGCTATGTCAAGTCTTTCATGGAAGAGAGCACACCACCCAACCCATTGTCTCAAGCCAATCCCCTGTTTTCTCGAACATTAACTCGACCTCACATGACCTCTACTACGTACTACAGACAATATATATTTATAATATCTGAAAGTCAAACACATGGGAGTGTCTGTCCAGTCAATTCTCAATTTAAAAAGGAAAAAAGAAAAAAGAAAAGTCCTTGGATGGAGTCAGGGAAGCAACGGATGAATGCATTTTGGTAAAATATCAAGTTTTGTTTGGCTGATATTGGTGGGCATTCAGTGCTGCATATTTTTACAAATCGAATATAATCCAGATTATTGAAGTATCTGTCAAATTCCATGACCATTTACATTGGCACTTGTAATTTTATAGTTTAGGAGTTTGAAGGGGGAGTCCATCATCTTATAATGTCACGGTAAAAACGATCTGAAAACAGTTTTGAGATTCTCAAATTTCCTTCTTTTTTTCCCTTTATTGTTTTCGTTCGATAGCACACATAAGTTAATTTTCAAGCATCATCTTAAGCAAATTTTCATTTTCATCAATACTTGCTTAAAACCTTGTTGCACCAGGAAAGTAAAAATGTTTTATGGTGTCATTCAAGCCCAATTTCCTTGATTAAAAAGAATGGTGTTAAAAAAGAAAAAAGAAAATTGGACAAGCAAGTAAATTTAGCTCTGGTAGAGTCCCGGACAGACAGAAGCAGGGCTCAGAGGTCACTTCAATTCCCGGGTTCATCTTCCTTTTTTCTGAAGAGAGAAAAAGGCAAAGCCTCATTGTCCTTCTCATTCTAGTCAACAACTACCTATTGTTCCTGAGAGCAAAATACCCGCAGGCCGATGTAAAGAAAGAGGGAGCAATCAGGTGAAAGTACCATGTTCTTAGCCCTCTTCTCTCGCTCAGATGCTTTCGTGTCTCCGATGATATTGCCTCCACATTGTCATTAGTTATTTTTTAAGCGAAACCGAGTGGTTTCCTTCAATGTGGTTACTTTGCTTCGTGGGCAGATCATGTATAAGAACCAACTGCAAGAACTTGCGCAGAGAAGCTGCTTCAACCTCCCTTCTTATGCCTGCATCAGAGAAGGACCAGATCATGCTCCGAGGTTCAAAGCTTGTGTGAACTTCAATGGCGAAATCTTCGAAAGCCGAAGCTACTGCAATACGCTGAGGCAGGCAGAGCATGCAGCTGCAGAAGTAGCCCTCAATGTCCTCTCCACAAGGGGTCCTTCAAGATCTCTCACTGCAAGAATCCTTGTTAGTTTCCTCAAATTGATATTTTGGATGTTTCCCATCTTCGAAGGGGATGTTTTTTCGCATATTGTTTTGAGCTTTTTTAGCTAAAGTTTCCATTTTGAGAATATTTATGTGGCTTTTAAGCAAAACAGAGCAAACCGCATGGGGTTTTACGTTTTAGCTTCTGAATCATCTTGGTCATTGATCATCGTGAAGGACGAGACGGGGATCTACAAGAATCTGCTCCAGGAAACAGCTCACAGGGCAGGCCTGAACCTGCCTGTGTACACGACGGTGAGATCAGGCCCTGGTCATGTTCCCACGTTCACTTGCACGGTGGGGATTGCTGGGATGAGCTTCACTGGTGAATCAGCCAAAACGAAGAAACAAGCAGAGAAGAATGCAGCGATCGCAGCGTGGTCTGCACTCAAAACAGGTAAAGCACTAGGGTGCAAAGTTACCCTCTTTTCCCTCGCTCATTTGCCATAATTGAGTCCATCAAAGACCAGACCAGATTGATCAACATCTCTTGCTTTTGCAGTGCCAGACCTGAGTTCTTTGAGGCCCAGAGATGAGGCTAAGCAAGGGATCAGGAGGAGGGATCAGAACCAACCAAGAAGAGGATCGATCAGGGGTAATGCAATGAACCACTCTGCTTCCCCCTCCACAACCCTTCAATTGCACAGGCTCGTGGAGAAGTTGCTAATGAATTACATCCCACAAGCACAAGGTGGTTGTTCTCCTTTTTCATCGTCACCGTTGTCGTCATCTTCACAGAAGCAGAACAACTTCCTGTCTCTGCTTCCTCCTCCCCCACCAAGATCAGCTTCAAAGATTCTACCTCCACCAAGAGAGAATCGATGGGACATGGAACAAGACAGTGGGAAGAGACCTATCGGGTCAAGTATTTACCCAAGTCCAAAAATTGTCAATAAACGAAGTGATCATCCGAATCTCGCAAGACCCAACTGCTCATTGTCATTCCTTCAAGGGATTAGTACCAGCAGAGATGGACATCATGGCCACAACAGAAATGTGTCCGGATTATCCCCGCGACCCGTTTACACGGGCGGATTCCGCCCGCACCAGATCGCCCCGGCGGTCCAGATCCGATCGGTCATTCCGGTCTGTGCGGCACCGCCGGTGCCATTGATGAGGACACAACTACCAAATCCAGCGGACGGTCCATTGTGTCCACAAACGGGGCCACGGCCAGAGATTCCACCAACCAGCTCGAACCCGAAGTTGGACAAGCTCGAGCTCGAGCCAGACTCGGCTCGACTCGGTTCGGAGCTGAACAAGAAGTTGCAGCTGGAAAGAAAATCTATATGATGTCTAGTTTGGACCATGGTAGATAATTTCATGGATGTTGATTGTCCCGTGGATTCATTTTTCTTTTTTGTTGTTCTGAAGGGATCGTTTTTGACTCCGAGAGTACTGCGGTCACTGGCTATTACCACCCTATGGTCATATTTTCAAGAAAAGGGGCGGATCAATTTTCCATCTTTAATCTATGAATTATCATTTTTATTTTGCCTGTGCAAAGGCGAGAGTGCTAACATATCTAAACCATTTTCGAACTCGAATTAATTACACCGCTGAATTTGCGAATGAAGGTCGAATGCGAGTTCAAAAAAGTCCTCGGCCATGATTTTTCCAGGATCAAGGTCTTTGACACAAGATTCTTGAAGCACTCGTTTCTGCACGCATGGCTCCTGATGAATTCCGAGTATCAAGAATCAGGTCAAAAGTACAGTACTTGAACACGCTTTATGCAAAAGTAAGCTAATATACTTGCAATCGACTGTCTGACTTACTCTAGAAGGATGAAGAAATTTATCTGTGCGATCGAAGTTGCTTCGAGAAAACATGAATGAAACGACCTCTTTAACTTTTTTGACTGCGGTGTTTACATAGCTTGAATTATTGCACCTGCACCTAGAGAGAGAGAGAGAGATGGGGGCATTAAATGAGATGGGAGGGAGTGGGTTCGAAGAGATAAGAAGGGTATGAAGAGGACGAACAGACAATTGCAGCGATTAAGGCAAGCAATTAATATTACTCTCTCAGTCTCAGAAGTATTTAATGTTCTTGTCTTGGCCATTAAATGCCGTCCCTCCTATCCTCCTTTGGCTCGTCTCTCCTTGTTTATTCGTTCGTTTGTCCCGACCCCTTTTTTCTTCCCCTCCGTTTGATGCTATTGCCTAAGCATTACCCTTTTTCTTGTCTATTCATAGAGCCCGTCGCGAATTCATGGCGTGTCAAGTCCCTATGATCTTGCATAGGAGAGATTCTATGTAGTTTTAGTTGATTTATGTGATCTGATTCGCCTGACTTATCGGGTTTGTAGTATAATGATGGCATCCTGGAAGGGTTTTTTCGCTGGAAAAGGCCAAGAAAAAACATCAACTTTCATCCGAGGAAATGAGAGTGTCACGTGAAAAAGCACCTGCTTTAGTTCGGGAGATAATTTTGACCATGACTTTTAACTGTAGCTTGAAAAGGTGCCAACTGTTACCCAAGACACAATAGTGAAGGAAATTTTAATGGTGGTCAATATAGTTCCTTAAGTATGCAATACTTAAAAGTTTGGGCCAAGAATTGTCTTTCGGACCAAGATCCATTTTCTAATTAATTATGAATCATATTTAACGAATTGTAATTAATGAATATATGACTAACAAGAAATAACAAACAAATGCAAATTATGTTTAGAAATTTTCATTATGATATTTTTCAGTTACAGACAATAATTAAAAAATAAAGAATTAGTGAATAAATACGATTGCCAAATAATGTGATTAATATTAAGATATTGATGTTCCAATTTGTATTTGAGAAATACCTATTATTGCACCATCATATCAATGCAAGTACATAAAAAAATTGAATTTAGTTGAAAATTCCCGTTCCCACAACCTTTTTTTATTCTCACAGCCAAATACATGAATGCTCGTATTTATTCCCACGGCTTACCAAACAAAATATCGAAATCATCTTGGCATTCAATTCTCTTTTAATTTTATTATATCTCATCATTTGTTTCCATTCCATTCCGCCGTAACAAGCACACTATAAGTTTAGACCTTTTTTATTCTGTTTCTCATAGAATGACTTTAGCTAGGTAATCAATTTTTACTTTGTTTGAACTAGATAAAAATTTCAGATGACTTCATACCGATAAAATTAGGATTGAATATTGTAAAAATGGACAATCAAGGGTGATTTGCCTATTTGAAAGCATGATAATTATCAGTCCATCCATTGATGTTGGTTAAATTTACCCGAGCATTAGTAGGCGAAATACTCCATTTTTAGCACCAACTTCAGTCTTTTTTTTCCACCATGGAATGCACTTAAAAATGCTTAAAAAATCAAGCAATACTACCCGCACACATGTTAACGGTTTATCCTTGAGCATTGGCTTCCCACATCAGTCAAACTTTCCATGTTTCCAAACAAAGAACACACGACAATCTCTCCCTCTGTCTTGCATGTAACTTTCCTGTCCGTACGTTCCCGATCTCTCTCTCTCTCTCTCTCTCTCTCCCCTCCCATGCATGCAACGACCATTTCAACCCTCAAACAATGTAAACCAAAAACAATCGATAGAAGTCACAAACTAACATTAGATGAATCTCTTTGAAATCTCTCTTCCACTTAATCTTCCATCTTCGCCTCTTTTCTCTCTTGACCTTCCAAGGAAATAAAGAGAGAATTCGATTTGTCGTTCGGTAGCATCACAACACAACAAACAATGGAAAGCGACCCTTCTGACAAATCCAACCCGATCACCCCCAAAAAGCATGATCTGAAAGATGATGGGGATTCTTCGCCGGCGTTGAGGTCTCCTGGAGCCAATCCACAAGAAGGTTGGGTCACCGGTCATGTAGAGAGGAACGATGAGGATGAGGGGAAGAAAGATCAAGAGAAGATCGATACAAGTGAGATTGCTGAAGAGAAGGTTGACGTTGTTGATCCTGAAGTTTGTTATAGCCTTGAGAAGGCTTTGGAAGACATTGACAAGCTTGCCACAATTCTTTCCTCCTCTAACGATGAAAATGATCCTTCGGAAATCCCCGAATTCGTCGACAGGCTCATGGATTTTGTCGAGGCCAAAGTGGCGGGATATTGCACCGACCTGGGTGAAGGGAAGGCAAAATGGTCTCAAGACCCACAGGTTAATTCTTTCTTGGAAATTGTTGGTCGCGTCTCTAAGCTGGCAACTGTACTCGCACCCTCTAAATGCAGAGAAAAGTTTGCCTCATTGATTAATCGGATTGGGAAGATCCAACAACAAGCTCTGTCGTTTTTGGAAGATGAATTCAGGTAAAGAAGCTTTCAACTACGTTAGCCTCTCAGCTTTAGTTTTTCGTCGATTTTTAGCATAATTTAGACATGTCATAAAACATTGTGATTGAATGGTGTGGCATGAATGCACGCTGATGAATCTACTGGGTAATCTTTTCAATATTCCAGGGTGTTATTAGATGAATGTCGGCCTATTGATTTAGAGAAAGAAGGAAACGTCAAATCAAAACAAGAATCCACCGAAGAATCAGATCAATCCATTGAGGAGGGCGATTCATTTGGATACACAAATGATATCGTGTCTGGTTTGAACAAGATAGCAAAGGAGATGATCTCATGTGGTTATGAAAGCGAGTGCTGTCAAGTTTACATAGTCACAAGGAGGAATTCATTCGAAGAACTATTTAACAAGTTCGGCTTTGAGAATATTAGCATCGACGACGTGCAAAAGATGCAATGGGAAGCTCTAGAGAGAGAGATTGTCAAGTGGATCCAAACCTTCAAAGAATGTGCATCGGTGCATTTCTATCGAGAGTTGAGGCTTGCAGAGGCTGTGTTCGCTGGATATCCATCAATTGCAACTAATCTATTCTATAATCTCACTCGAAGCATGTTGATTCATATCTTGAATTTCTCTGAAGCAGTAGCAATGTCATCGAAGAGGTCAGCTGAAAAGTTGTTCAAGTTCTTGGACATGTTTGAGACTCTGCGAGATACGACATGTGCCATGGATCGATATTTCAAGGACGAAGACAGTGCAAATCAATTGAGGACGGAGATTAATACTGCACGATCTCGGATTGGCGAGGCTATTGTGAGCATGTTCAGTGACTTAGAAAACTCAATCAAAACAGATGCAGGTAAGAAACTGAGACATTCAATCCCCAATTGGCATTGCTCAATAGATTCAAAAGATTGAATCAATTAGATAATAGTTGAATTGTTATTTATCGAGTCCATTTATTGCAGGTAAAAACCCTGTGCCTGGAGGTGCAGTTCACCCCTTAACAAGTTACACTATAAACTATCTAAAGTATGCAAGTGAGTACAAAGAAACTCTAGAGCAAGTTTTCAAAGAGCACTTGAAGATCGAACGAGCTGATTCCAACAACAGAACAGAATTTCAAGGCGAGAACAATCAGGACAACTCAGAGAAGGAACCATCGCCGTTCTCAATCCAATTAACAAGAGTCATGGATTTGTTAGATTCGAATCTTGAAGCGAAATCCAAGCTCTACAAGGACGTGTCCCTGAGCTTCATATTCAAGATGAATAATGGAAGGTACATCTTGCAGAAAGTGAAAGGCTCGGTCGAGATCAATGAGCTGATGGGCGACAATTGGCGACGCAAGAAATCATCGGAGCTAAGGCAGTACCATAAGAATTACCAGAGGGAAACTTGGAGTAAAGTCTTGGGTTGCTTCCGAGACGAGGGGTTGAACGTGCATGGGAAGGTCTCGAAGCCGGAGTTGAAGGAGAGGTTCAAGACCTTCAACGCGATGTTCGAAGAAATTCACAAGACGCAGAGCGCGTGGATTGTGAAGGACGAGCAGCTGCAATCGGAGCTTAGGGTTTCGATAGCTGCGGTGGTAATTCCGGCGTACCGGTCATTCCTGGGCCGGCACTGGCAGCATTTTACAGCGGGAAGGCAATCGGAGAAGTACGTGAAGTATCAACCGGAGGACTTGGAGACGTACATCGACGAGCTCTTCGATGGGACCCCAGCGACTACGGGCAGAAGAAAGCAATAGAAAGTGAATAGAACTCGATTGTTAGTCCAGAATCTCATCTGAAAGCTACAAGGAGAAAAGAACAGAACCTCATTGACGCCATGAAATATGCGATTTTCGAGACTTGTTTTGTATTCCATTTGAGTTGATGGCTCGAGAACTCCTGGAAATAGCTTGTGGCCGGTCATCTACAAGAACTTGGTTTTTCTTTGTCACTGTGACAGGATTTTGAGTTGCTTAGGGCTGATAAAATGGCCCCATTTTGTCTTGGTTTCTGTTTACATGTCATTTGTGAGATGATGCTTGTATCATATGCTTAAGAACAATGTAAAATTTATTATTTTTGTAGCTAAAGAGGTTATATGCAAGAACTGTAGCAATATTCAATCGAACGGGCATGAATCCAATATCGAATCAAGGAATTCACCTCGTGAAGGAAAATAGTGCGCTAGTAATTAACGAGGACGAATTCAATCCCATCGAAACAACATTCGATTTGAATGTCAGCATAAGCATACAACTTCAGCATTTCAACGTATAATCCAATATTGGCATGCAAAAAATAACATGCAATTGATGAGAAAATTATTAAAACAGTCCTAAACCTATTGCAATTTTTCTAATTCAATCATAAACTGTTTTTGGCCAATCTAGTTGTAAACATTTTGCAATTGTGCCAATTCAGTCTATCTGGTCAACTTTGGTCTGCCGGCACTAACGTGGATGCTAAGGGGTTGTTTGTTTGTGTTCATTTTTTTTGTTCATGAACACAATTCCTTTTTTTGTTTTTGTTTTGGGGAAAAAAAAACATAAACGCGTTTGTTTGCGTTTTTGTTCCAAATCTATTTTTTGTTCAGGGAACAAAAACAAGAAACAAAAAAACTTGTTTCTTGTTTCTGGAACACTTTCGAGAAACAAATTTTCTCTTTCCTATTTTTTTTCTTCTCTTTCTTTTCTTCTTCTTTTTTCTTTGGCCGATCGCCGGCCTCGGCCATGGCCAGCGATCGGCCGTTGAGGGCCGGCGACCTCGCCGAAGTGTTGCTAGCCCTCGCGCGGCCGAGCTCGCCTAACCATCGATGAGGCTTGGCCTTGCCGGGGTTGGCGAGCCTTGCCGTGGCTAGGTGAGGCCGCCGGCCCTCGTCGGCTGGTTGCCGCCATGGCCGAGGCCGGTGACCGGCCAAAAGGAAGAAAAAAAAAAAAAAAAAAAAAAAAAAAAAAAAAAATTAAAATAAAATTTTTTAAAAAAAAAAAAAAAAAACAAAAAAATTACATAAGTTTATCAAACGTGTTCCTGTCCTTTTTTATTCCAGGGAACAAGTTTATCAAATGCGTTCTTCGTTAAAAAATTGTTCCCAGGAACGAGAAATAGTTTTTCTAGTTACGTTCTGCTGGGAACAATTTTTGAAGTAAACGTTACCAAACGCACCCTAACCGGCGCTAGCCATCCAGCCAACAGTGACATGATAATTTTAAATAATATTTTATTTTTAAATATTATTTAATTAATTTATTTCTTCTTCTTGTGGCTGGTCATTGGAGGTTACGGCCAGCGAAGTTGACCTTGCTAGCTACTAGGCCTTGCCATCGCAAGCAAGCTCGCCCTCACCATCGTGACGCTAGGTGAGGTCTCGCCTAGCCATGGCGAGGGCGAGCCTCACCGTCACGCGGCTGGGCGCGCTTGCCCTTGCCCATATCTTTTATATAAATATTGTGACAAAGGCAGCACCGATAGTAGATAATTTTGATCATGGACTCAACTTATATATTGAAAATATAAATCGAGGTTGAGCTCGTCCAATAATACCCAGCCAGATAAAGTGAAGTATATGGACTTCTTGGCCGTGGGCATTAAAAAAAGGGGCACACAAATTAATTTTCATGTTGAAGTGAGCCAGGTGACATGGAAAAGGAAAGTTGGACTTGGTTGACTTGAATCAGCCGAACTCAATTAGGATTACATGAAATATATGTCTCTATCTTGAAGACAGCTACTTCACTTTGTTATCCTACATGCTTGGCTGGTTTGGTAAGATATTAAGCCTATATGGAGGAGTTTTGGGTGCGTTCGATGATATTTCTATTTTTGGAAACAATTTTTGTTCTAGTATAGTTTTTTCTATTTCTACTCTCTGGACAAGTTTCCGAGCAAAATAACATGTTTGGTAACTGCAAAATATATCTATCCCCATAAAAGAGAAAGAGCAAAAATGTGTTTTGTACGACCCTAAGAATTTCTATTCCCAATTTCTTTCATTTAATTATAAAAATTTCAGTGTACACTTGATAAAATTGGACTTTTGTAAGGATTTAATTCATCAAGATATTCTAAGATGGTCTTAGAAAACCCAACGTAATAGTTAATAAAAAATGGATGGTCGGAAATGGTAATAGAGAGTTCCACTGGCTTAGAACTCACAATATGAAGAGGTTGACTGTTAATTTTAGGGTATTACAATAAATAAATGCATAGACCTTTTGAGCTTCTTTAGCTGCAAGAAGAAGAGCAAGTGGTTGCTTGGTGGAATGATCAATAACGGAACAACTAAGAATGGAAGCGATCCCAAAGTCGATGCACTTATTTGCACAAACTCATCAAACTTTCAAGCAAATGACATCAGATCCATGGAGCACAAGCTTTTGATTGCTATGAACAAAAGACAAATGGTAATGCAAAAAGCTTGTATGTAGCTATCTAATTTTCTATTAAAACAAAATTGTAGATAACCTTAAAGGATATCTCTAATAGAATCATAAGGGAAAAAGGCTGGAGTCGCCGATCTTTCATGACTTAGCATTGTCTCTAAAAGAAAACGACATTGAAAAATCCATACCATAAAGTTCTTAAAGCTTATTCAATTTTGAATCCAATTTTCATCAAAAGATGTTCACATTTTTTTTATACTAAACTAATTCTAAGCTAGATAGTAAAACTACTCAAAATCTATTTTCTAAATTTTTTCATTTTTTATATTCCAAAAAATGGGGACTTAGATTGGGTTAGGAGATTGGACCTTGAATCAATTGTGTAAAGATGAGCATTAGGTTACGTTGAGCTTATTTTTCTAAAATAACCTTATTTCTCTTTTTGTTCTCGAAAACAAAAAAAAATGATTTTTTTTTTTACTTTTTATTTTTGTTCCAAGTATATTCCCCGGCCACTTTTCTATTTTAGGGGACATAAAAGTTAGCTAACGTTATCAAATTGATTTCTGTTCTTTTTTTGTTCCTAAGAACAAAATAACAAAAAAATAGATGAATAGAATGATTATCAAACTAGCCCTTTGCATGTTGTGTTTGATGTGACGGCAGAGTGAATATATATATACATATGTGTTCATGCAACACTTTCATATCTTTGTAGTTATCCCTAAACTCTAATCGTAATACACTTCCATCAGCCAATACTAGCCAATGAGTTGACCGTTGGGCTTATCTCATATTGGTTATGGAAGGAATTAATTATCAAATTTTAAGTGTGAAAAAAATCTCACCCTTTAAAAAGTCTCACCCTTTGAATTAATTATAGAGGTGAGAGAGGCCCATGTTTGCCGAACACTAGTATTAAAGCCGGCATGAGTAGCTAAATTGAATGGAGGAAAATAGTGGCACAATGTTTAAGTTAAATACCTTGAGTTACTTTATTTGGAAGCCTCAAATGGAAGACGACAACAACAATATCAAATTTTGCGTGGAAAACCCAATGCGGGAAAAATGTGAAGTGCTAAAAAACTCTCACTAATTACTAAGAATAATATGATACACAAAGGTTTTCTTCTAACCACATACTAGAAACTCGACATCAACAATACAACAATATTCTATCATATTGCTTAAGGAATGGAGGTTGATGATT
This sequence comes from Eucalyptus marginata, assembly GCA_014182565.1. Taxonomy (NCBI): domain Eukaryota; kingdom Viridiplantae; phylum Streptophyta; class Magnoliopsida; order Myrtales; family Myrtaceae; genus Eucalyptus; species Eucalyptus marginata. Next base: position 52,112,577 of record CM024592.1, on the reverse strand, counting down.
TATGGAAGAAATTACAAGATCTCTGTGAGAGGAGAACTTCATAATATAAAGCTTTTCTAGTTAAAAAAAACTTGTAAATTAGAGATATAAGGAAGAAAGCAGCATATCGGAACACATAAGTGAATTTCAAGATTTGATAAATTAATTGCAATCATTTCTATTGCTTGGTACTCTCACTAATAGTTGGGATACCTTGGTTGTCACATTGAACAATTCTGCTCGTTACAGCGTGCTTTCGATGAACATGATTAAAAAAAGCTTATTCAATGAAGAAATCAGGAAAAAATGCATGAATTATGCTTCAAAATCAGAGGTTTACATGAGAAGAAATCAATCAAGAAATTCTTAGAGTAATGATAACAGAAGTAAGCCGAGAAGAAGGTTGAAATCAAGGCTGAAAAGGAGTGTGAAGTGTTACAATTATGGTAAGATGAGACATTATACTAAAGAATACAGGTCACTAAGCAGAGATAAATTCTATGATAGAAATGGAGATAGAAAGAAAAAAAGAAGTAAGTTATAACGACAATTGCATCCGGTGACAATATTGTTCCATATGTGACAATGCCCGTGTAATCAATATATGCAATACTTGAGTTAGGTTATTGATTCTGCAACTTCATTTCATGTCACCCAATGGCGTGACTACTTTATGTTCTATTGCAATGGTGATTTTGTTGTGTTATAATGGGAAAAAGTACACCCTAAGTGCCAAAACTTAACACGGATGAACACTTAAGTGTCAAAACTTTCAAAATGTATACTTAAATGCCACTTTTTCCAAAAATTAGACACTTAAATGCCAATTCCAGTAAGGCTTGCTGGAAATCCAAGATGACATTATTTTCATAATAAAAGTGGTCTACATGACTCACCAAAATATCCACTTAGCAATTAATGTGCAAAATGACATCATTTTGCCCCCAAATTTATTAATTAGATATTAATTAAATTAAATTAAAAAAAAGATACAACATTTAGCAAGGGCCTCTATAGCCCTCGCTACCACTCTACTATGGTTGGAAAGGGCTGGCGACCCTTGCCAAATCGGGAGAAAGACCGCGACCACTTGCCCCGGATCTAGGTGAGAACTTGCAGGCCCTTTCTTATGGTTGACTAGGGTCGCCGACGACTGGCCGGGGCCTGGTAACCCTTGTCGTCCCTCACCCCATCGTCATCGGCCCTTTCCAACAATGGTGGGGCAGCGATGGTAGGGCTGTGGAGGCCCTCACTAAATGCTGCCTCCTCTCTTTCTTTTTTTTTTTTTTTCAAATAATTTAATTATTATTTAATTTACAATCAAATTTAGGGGAAAAATGACATCGTTTTAGGCTTATTTAGCCATGTTAGCGCCAGGTGGATTATTTTTTTCTAAAATAATTGCCGTGTCAGTAAAAAGTGTCGCCAGAAAATGCCACATTAGCAATTTGGCCGGATATTTTCGCTATTGGCACTTAAGTGTTCATTTCTTCTTTGATTTTGGCATCTTTTGGAAGTTTTGGCGCTTAAGTGTCCACGCGTGTCAAATTTTGGCACTTGGAGTATACAACACTTTGTTAAGATAAGAAACAATGGTGTTTCCAAGGTTATGAGAAATGTTTATTTGGAAATCAAAGTTGGATGTAATTTGCTTTTAAAAAATGTGAGACATGTTTTTTGGACATTTTACTTCACTCAATTTCCCTAGTGCCTTAGATGATGATGGTTACCACAATTTCTTTTACGATGACAAATGGAAATTGATTAAAAGCTCCATGGTAGTGGCTAAAGGCAAAAAGACCCGCACTCTTTACACTATGCAATCTAAGTTGAATAAGGAAGAGGTAAATGCAGTGGATGACTCCTCAGTTGACCTATGGCAAGTTTGGAAGGATCATGAAGATGAATGACTTGATAGAGTCGAAATTGCTAATATAATTGGAAGGATTAGAAAGAGAGACTTGTTCATCTCAGTGAGAAGGTGCTTGAAACTCTTGCTAGAAAGAATTATCTACCATTGAAGGACAAACATTTGAAGGAATGTTCATTGCCTGATAAGTAAGTAACATGAATTCTCATTTCATAGTTCATGTCCACACACAAAATTAGATATACTTGATTTAGTTCACACTAATGTTTGTTGCTTGGATGCTGGAATACTTAATGGTGCATTATAATTTGTGACATTTATTAATAACTACTCTAGAGTGTAAACTGTTGCTTTGAAATATAAAGACCAAGTGCTTGTAGCTTTCAAAAAATTTCATGTCAACGTGAAAAGAGAAATCAGGAAGAAGTTGAAATGTGTTCAGGCTAACAATGATGGTGAATACAAAGGCCTGATTTGAACATTATTACAGAGATTATGGTATCAAGCTTGAAAAGATTGTTTCAAAAATACCATAATAGAATGGAGTAGTGGAAAGAATGAATTAGAGAATTAATGGTGAGATTCATGGTATTCTTTCTTATGTGAGATTGTCTAAGTTATTTTGGGGTGAAGTGATGAGAATAGTAGTGGACTTGATAACCTTTCTCCATTAATTCCTCTTAAGGGATGTTTTTGCTAAGAGTTTGAAGTGGGAAAGATGTTTCATATAATTATCTAAAAGTGTTTGGTTACTAGGCATTTGTGCATATTCCAAGAGATTAAAGGTCCAAGCTTGATGGCAAGTCTAAGCAATGTATCTTTTTTAGTTATGGATACAAAGAGTTTGGCTACAATATATATGGGATCCAACTGCAAAGAAGGTTATTAGAAGCTGAGATGTAGTGTTCTTTGAGCATCAAATCATTGAAGACATTGATAAGCCAGGGAGATTAAAGAATGTGGCTTACACTCTTGCTAGTTTTAGCTTAAACCCTCTTGCCATATTGAGTGGAAATCACGAAGGAGAAGTGCATGAAAATCATAAAGATGTTGAGCCCTCGTTGAATGTTAATTCTTCAACTGATATAGGGAAATAATTGAGCTAGAACAATTAGTTGACCAAGAGTAGTCTATTGAGTTAGAGGAGCCAGTTGAGCAATAACAACCGATTCTACCTCAAGTTAGAAGATTTGTAATAGAATGTAAAGCTTCATAGAGATATTAGTCGCATGAGTAAACCTTATTCACTTATGCTGGAGAGCCAAAAACTCATGAAGATGCTATGTCAAGTAATCAAAAGAATGAGTGACATAAAGTTATGCAAGAGGAACTCAAATCCTTACATGAGAACTACAAATTTGAATGGGTGAAGTTGCCTAAGGGCAATAGAACACTAAAAAATATGTTGGTATAAAAGTTAAAGATAAAAGGAAGTAGTTTGCAACAACGATGAAAGGTTAGATTTGTGGTGAAGGGTTTTCGTAAAAAGAAATGAATTGATTTTGAAGAAATCTTTTCACCGGTTGTAAAAATACCTTCTATGAGAGTTATTTTTGGGTTGGCAACTAGTTTGGATTTAGAAATTGAACTAACTTTTGAGGTGACAAAGACTCAACAACATCAAAGACACTTTGATTGTTGCCACAATGAGGAAAATTCATAGAATGTTGATCCTAGAACTACTCTACTATAATTAAAGGATTATAATTAATGCTAACAATATTTCTCTCATAAAAAATCCTTACAACTGTCACAAAACACATCCTTACTTGATGAACTATCAAGATCTCTCATGTTTACAAATATTGTTAATCTTGGTCCGGTCCGATCCAATGTAATAGCACTTGGCAATGTCATCTCTAAATTTCAGCATTCTGAAGGTAAACCTTTCTCTTAAAATGGCACAATAGACTAGGTAAATCTTTCTCCTAAAGAAATACCGGACTTGTTGCTATTTTAGGGTTTGTTGCTATTTTAAGAAATTTTAAAAATATAGTTGGTTTGATTCCCTATTGGAATTGGGAACCGGACTAAAAATCACTAATGGAATTGGGAACCAGACTAATGCTCTTGGAAAAAGTCAAGAATCGGTCGGTCCAAACGGTTCCCGATTCGATTCCCCTAAATAATACTCATTCTTATTTAAATTTCTTCCTTTTCAGCATTCTACTATAGCGGAACTCCTTCCTAGTAAGTATTCTTGATTAGCAATCAAACGAACTCCCCAACACATCGACTTGCTCCCAACAAAATGAATGCATAAAAGGAGCGTGCAAGAGTGAAGAAAGCTAGACAATTAGAGTTGGCAAGCCATTTCAAATTTCGAAGCATCAACTAAAGCTAATGTCGTCATAACTTTATGATTCGCAACACTGTCAACGAACTCTAATCTTCTTCAACTCGATTTCGCCACTTGTCGAGTTGCGGTGCGCCATGTCCGCAGGCGGTGAGGTGGCCGGAAGATGATGACATGGAACTCTCTCCCTCCACGTGGACAGGCGCATGCGACGGACGTGGACAAAGAGGGAGCCAAAATCGGAGCCCCATTTTGCAAAGAGACATCTCCTCCCCTGGGGGCGAGGCCGGTCTAGTAAATTCGCCCTGTCAGCTCGCTGTTCGTTTCAATTTCCATCACTTCGCACGCAAACACCGCTCTCTGCAAAAACCCAGAGCTCTCTCTCTCTCTCTCTAAAACCACGTTCTCCTCAACGCGCAGCTTCTTCTTCGTTCTTCTCCTCCTCTTCTTCTTCTTCTTCTTCTTCTTCTGCTACTCCTACTTCTCCTCTCTCGTTTCATTCCGAATTCGTGCTCTTTCGCCCCGATTTCACCTCTCTCTCCCTCTCTCTCTTCCGGCGCTCCGCCGCAATGAACGACGGAATCGGCCGCCCCGCCGCCGCCGCCGCCAATTGATTCCCGCCGCGCCATTCCGCTCAGCATTCGCGTAAAGCAGGTCTCTTTCTTCTCCCTTTTTTTCTTTTCAAATTGCCAGGCTCTTAATTTCAGTTGTCGTGGTGGAGAGAGGGGAAAAGAGGAGATTTTGTGCTGTTGGGCTTGCGCCGCTTGAGATGGTGTGCGTGTTTTGGGCTCTTCTCTTCGAGGATGCGTGCGGAGTTGGAGCTTAGCTTGTGTATTCAGTTGCTTCTTGTGCCTTTTTTTGGGGAGTTATAATGGTGGTTTCGTTGGGAGTAGTTAATTCGCAGCTTCGAGGTTTCGGCGGAGTTTTATTTAGTCGCGGTTCGTGTGGGAGGTTTCGTGTGTTCTATGGTTTAGAGGGTGTACTGGAAAGATGCAATTTTTTGTGTTTTGTGTTGCTGATTGATTAGTGGAGGTGTTTTTGTTCTCAATCATTGGCATCGGAAGTGATTCTGGTCGTCCTCTGATGATGCTGCAACTGATTGGGATGGTGAGAAACCTTTGATTTTGCAGAATTTGTCAGGATGCCACTTTCATTAAGAATTTTATTAGGACTGCTGCATCTTTTGGTTTCAGAATTTTCAGGAGAATCATATATTGCTCTGCACTTTTGGTTGAAACTGATGGGGCTATGATATATTTATGAGAGAATTTTGAACTTCGATTCAAAATTCTTTTAAGATAATACAGAAAACAATCCTCTGCTCTTTTTTTTTTTTTTTTTGCTACAATATCAAGTTTCTGCATATGAGAAATAGGGAAACACGGGGGTGCCTACATAAGGCGATTCATAATTTAGACAGAAACTATCCATGAATAATAAATGGCACAGAAAAAACCTGAGATAGATTTTATCATCAAATGGGCACACAGTATGGAGCATGGGTTCTATATGCTAGTTCTAACTGCTTTGATCCTTGTAGAGTGGGCAACATAATTTGTTTTTCAAAGTAAATGATGTTACTAGCTGTCCACTGTTTGCTCAAAAAGGCCATTGGCCTTGCGAGTAGAGATTTTGCTTTCTTTTTAGCATTCTTATTTCTTCATACGAAAATTTAAGATAATTTCTTCCACAATTTGACAATATACCGTATTGTTGATTTATTTAATAAATGTCCATATATGGTCTACAAAAACCAAGAGCCCCAAAATTCCAGATCTTCTGAGCCAATGGATGAAATTAATTTTTTGTTTCTGAATCCATAATACAGGGCCACAACTTTAGACATGTGTGTATCCATCAACGTAAAAATACACTACAGGACCATTTGTTTGATGAGAAATAAAAAGGAATATCGAAAATTCGAGTGGCTAAAGCTGAAGCATCTCTGAGATCAAGCCTATTATGGTTTGACCCTGCACAGGAAAATAGCGATAGGAATCTATTTTTTTCTATTCTCAGTTTAAGATTTCTGTGCTCCTACAGTTTTCTGAGATCTTCTCAGGGAACAGAGGCTTATAAACTTGGAGGTTTTCCTGCGGGCGTTATGGTCCATTTTCTCCCCTGTATTATAAATGCAGTTCTAATTGTGTTTCTGTGTACTAGTAGTACACATTTCTCAGTGTTACCCTCTGTTTGATATGAAGAATGCTTTTTTCTTTTTTTCCCCTTATTTATTATAAAAAGTATAGCACTAGAATTCTATTGGTGACATGGAGATTTGTTGTTTAGTCAGTAAATAAGATACTGGTTACTGAATAGCTTCTTCCTACCACACATGGTCATGATAGTAGCGTAGTATATCATTCCGTGATGAACATGCAGATAGATCCATAAAATTCTGCATTAAATTTTGTCCAGCATATGTAGAAGGTAATGGGTATGTCAATGCTTGAATATTCACATCACATACTTTGATAGCATGTACCTCTTCTATAAATTATATGTTTATTAGAATCAGGTTAAGATTTATATATTTTCTATGAAGTTTGGTTTTGTTGTGCTTACCCATTTTGATTGGTAGTCCTTATAGTGTATACCTTTTTCATAAACCCTAGGGTCATTCTTTATCTTGTGAAATGTGGATCTCTTATATGGAGTTCAGTTATTTTGTGCATTCATTTTATTTAGTAACCTTTTTCTTTTTTATGATGTCATAACGTAATTTAGAATTCATCAGTTGCCAAAATTTGTTTTTGGATGTGAAGCTTCTGTGGAATTTGTGATCCTATTAGGTTGTCCGTGTCTGTGGAAATCTTCTTTCTTCTTATTTGTATTCTTTTAACAATTCCTCCATAAGGTGCTGTCAAAATCATGAAGTTAGATGTGAGATCTTTTCTAAAACACCTCATAGATTGTTTTTTCTCACTTTGTTCTTTATAATTCATTCCTTTCTATAGACCCATTGGGAGGATAACATTTTGAATCTTTCTTACCAAGACAATGTTATTCAATGCATGACTTTGTCCTGGAAGTAATGTAGTCATCCTATGCAGATAGTGTCAGATTTTCTGCAACTAACTCAAGTTGGACCTGTGTAGGAATTGGTTGAAAATCTTCTATTAACAATTAAAACTTTAATCTCGCAGCTTAGAGTACTGATGCGCTCCACTGATATTATTGTGTTCAGCTGTCTATTTCCATTACGGATTTTGATTGTTTTGTCCTCTCTCTCCCCCTTTTCCCTCCACAGGTGTTTGCTTCCAGCGGAGGTTCAACAAATTTTAAGGTAGACTGGGGCTAATCTGCCCAGTCTAATCTCATCGCATCAATGGGCAGTACCTTCAATCCACAGATTTTAGTTGAAAAGTTATCAAAGCTTAACAGTTCACAGACAAGCATAGAGAGTATCCTTTTTTCCTTCTTGTTGATTGTTTGGCACCAGCTATTCCCACAAAAATGTGCTTTCTTTAGTAAGTTATGATGATTGCCAATAAGAAATTTCTTTAATGTGCCTACACTTCTGTAGATGGGTCAAGCTTCTGTTGTTTAAGACCTTATATTAGGTTTTTCCTTCCTTCTGTTTTGGTTTAATATGTTGTTTGCTGATATGTAGACATTCTCATTGACATACTGGGGGTTCTTTGAGAGGGAAGTGAAGACCAATGTTAAGTTAACTCACATATTTTGTGATCTGGTCGACTGCTATGTTAGGTTGTGTGGAGGTCAATTACGTTATTGGTGTTACTGCACTCTGTTTGGTCTTTTTTCTATGGTTCATTTCTTTTGTTATTTATTACTGGCTTTCAGAACCGGCTGACTGTTTCCATCAAGTTTGTCGATTTCTATTTATCTTTAAATCCTTGTTGTTAGAGTTCAAACTCTCTGTTCCATCTAATATTTGGAAAGTGGTGTTTGTTCCTGAGTTGGTGTCCTTAATGCTGTTAAGCTTTGTCACATTGGTGTATTTTCCATATGAACAAGGCAAAACCAGTGGTCGAAACATGGGATAGGCAGTTTCACTGCTCACCTAGGGAACAGCGTGTGGCTTTTCTATATCTTGCGAATGATATATTGCAAAACAGTAGGCGAAAGGGTTCTGACTTTGTCGGTGAGTTCTGGAAGGTTCTTCCAGAGGCCCTTCGTGATGTGATTCAAAATGGGGACGATTTTGGAAAAACTGCTGCCCTACGATTGGTATGTTTTTCTTACTCCACTTGCTTTCATGTGATTTACTGGTGCACTCCTTTGTCTTTTCATTAGTGATTTATTTTCTTCTTCCCTGAGCCTAAATACCCTAATGGATTCAATCAGATGAGTTTCTATTTTCCTATCTAAAGAAGTCTCTTGGGCTTGGAACTTGGAACTTTGTTTGCCGTACATCTATATGACCTTTTCGTAATTGCTTGGCATGCCTTTCTTTAATGTGAAAGAAAACTATCTGAATATTGTACATTTTGTAACTATGTTTTTAAAAGGATGAGAACCCAGGAAGAAGATACATGCTGGTCACTAAATAATGACTGCAACAAAGAAAGGCCTTGCAAAATTCGTTCTCAGTTCCCTTGTATGGGGGCATTGTTGTGAGAATTTGATAACTATGCTATGGCTTGTCCTCATTTCCACTCCTTGTCCTCCAGATGATTCATTTTGTAATATGCTTTCTGCTATACCATTTTTTGCCGGCGTATATTTTTTAGGCAATATTCAAATATGTAAGGGCAAAGTCAAATCAGCAAACTTGACCTTATATGGTCATGTCTTCTGCTCTGCTGATGTGATCTCTGGCAATCAAACTAAAGAATTATTTAATAGGCGAAGGTGGAACTCGTGCAAAACTCTTGCTTGAATAAGGAATGCCTTTTGGAGTGCAATATATTGACCATTAGTGACCATATTGTTATTTGTGGTAACATTATGAGGGACCAGGGTTGTTTGGTTATGGATGAAAGCTAGCCCCTTAGAAATCACTGTATGTGGAAGTATCAGTTATATAATCAGGGCAATGTTTATTATGGTACTAAATCATACCTAGGATGATTTCTGGAAGCTGTTGTGTAAGTTTTATGGTGATGAAGTGTTTTGAGAAGCCATGCTTTATGCTTCTGTTGTTTTGTAGACAATGCAGACCATGTTTCTCTTACCGTAAAAGCTCTATAGTGTTCTTCTCCAGCATGCACTATTCTTTGCCTGGCCTCTTTTTTGTTCTTTTTTTCTTTTTTTTTTTTTTTTTTTTTTTTGGGGGGTGTTTAATGAGTTGTTTAAGCTAATGCTTGCATTAGTTAATCTGTTTGATTCGTGATGTTGCATTCATGCTGTACCTGCAGATTAACATATGGGAAGAGAGGAAAGTCTTTGGTTCAAGGGGCCAGATTCTTAAGGAAGAATTTGGCGGCAGACACCTGGAGAACAGTGACAGGAATGGAAAAGATATAGGACATAAGCTGGTAGCTTAAATTCTGTCTGCTTATGTTATTTCCAGTACTTCTTTTTTTCTTTCTTTCTTTTTTTTTATTGCTTTCTTTCTTTTTCTAGAGAGTAGATGAGTATTATTGTACCTTTCTCCCCTAAAAGTTTTCTTTCTTTAAACAGAAACAGCCTGTTGGAAATATCATGGACAAAATAGTGTCAGGTTATCAACATCTTTGTAGTGGCCAAGTGGATGAAGAGGTCATATTGAGCAAATGTAGGAATGCTGTCAGCGGTTTTGAGAAAGTAGAAAAAGAAATTGGCAGTGACAGCATTTCAGGTACTCGAAATGCAGTTTCTTCTCTGAATCTATATCACCTTAGTATCCATTTGGGTTTTTTTTTTTTTTTTTTTTTTTTTTTTTTTTTTTTTTTTTTTAACATTTTGCTTTTTTTTTTTTTTTATATAAATCTTAAAGCCTACGTATTTTGAATATTTTAAAATCAGAGGCTCCTCTAAGTTTCACAAAACTCGAATGGTGACACATCGATTCATGTATAATTTTACCACAATTTTGGAAGTTGAATAATATTTAAATTATCATGGTGTTGAAGTGGAAATAAACACACATATAGCTTTTTTTTTCCAGTAGGATACCCTTGAGTAACCAATCATCAATCAAGCATTCTGGTTGTGTACCGTCCATACCATAGTTACCCAAAACATGGAATGTTCCAATGGGGGTACATAAACGTGAATGCAGAATCTGGAATGTTTTATTCTAATGAAATTCATTTATCTAGGACGTGGAGCGATTCTAAGATTGATTATGGAAGTTATAAAATTAAAATTTAGCTAGATGAACAAGTTTTCTCTTTTAAGTAAATTAAAGGATTAGTTTTCTTCCCATGAGTGATGAATAATTTGAGGTCAAAAGTGAAAGAAAAGTGCATGTTTCTTGAAAAAGGACAAGCAACACATATACCTTAATGCATAAACATGAAGGATGAGGAAAAAACTGTAGACCATGTTTGTTTGTTTCTTATAACAATAGTTCCCCTTCATGATTTATATGCTAGCCAGGAAACTACACTTGATGGATTTTATTCTTCAAATTTTTTTCCTGTTTATAGAAATTATTGTGAACTCATGATCCCTGCATATCTCTGGCAAAACAATATGGGATCAACCTAATTTGGGCAAGGGCTATTGTCCTTATGGGTTACGTCCTTTTTGTTCTACCCAGCTGAAGTGGAGGAATTCCCAAATGTAGCATCATGTAGTATCAGCTGATTCTGGACTTGAATGGATAGATGCTGGCTGATCTAACATGAAATTTCCTCTTCGGCTTTCCTCTTTGGCTTTTGAATAATGTAATCAACACAACCAATGAAAATGTTAAAGCATCTGTCAATCAATATCAATATTGCGAGAAGTGTGTGTTGTCTGCTGTGATAAATTTACATCAGGAGCATTTCAACTCGTGGTTTCATTGCCTAAACTCTTTAATAGAGTGAAATCATTTTAAAAGGTCTGGATCATGCTACATAAATTAAGCCCTTCTGTTATTGGGACATCAGTTCATGAATAAGGTCGAAAATAAGCTGGTGATTAGGATGGAGGGAATGCTTGTGTTGGAGAGTCAAAAAAATTAATGGAATTCTCAATTAACTGATCTGACTTTTTTCTTTCGAAGTACAGAATAATTTCCACTATTTTTTAACTGTTTGTGTCAAACCAATTTCTTTTGAACAGGGGGATCCCATGATTCTGCATTCATGGAGGAGGTGCAGGGGCAGTATACTATACTGAGGACCTGCATTGATCAATTAAACACAGTTGAATCCTCAAGAGCAAGGCTTGTGTCTCATCTTAGGGAGGTTCTTCAGGAGCAGGTTTGAATTTTGGTTTGACTTGTACGTAGTTTGAACTGAACTAGATTTGGTCGAGTTCATACTGACATTGGTTTAATATCAGGAATTCAAGTTGGAGCGAGTCCGTAGTGAACTTCAGGTCAGTTCCTACTTTTTGTGTGTTGGCGCCATCTGATGAAAGTTTCTTTGAGTAGAAGGTATTTAGATCGATAATCCTAGCATGCCTAGATATTTGTAGAAGTTAAGGCATCCCTTCAAAAAAGTTAAATATAGAGTGGAAGCTCTAAGCTAGGGATGCACTTGATTATCCAACATCCTGCTGCTTGGTCGGGTTGAAGTGTTTGGCCCGGCATTGTGTCCCTTCCTTGAGCTCTGCTCAAGTCCCACCTGTTTGGCACATGGCATTAGATGGGCCATGCCTGGAATTCTAGTACAGGTGTGCTTTATCCTTGAAATAGTTAGTCAAGCTGAATGCTTAGAAGAGGCATAATGCACAATCCTTGTGGTTCATCAAAAGTCAAAAACATCTGCTACTAAGTTACAGATTGTTGGGAATTCTTTGTTTACTGAATCTCTAAGGCCATGCCACCAGCCCACTCATTGCCCTATGATGAAGAAGGAAAAGCTCACCTATTTAAGCTGTCTATGCTTGCTAGGGATGAGATACCATATGCATGTAGAAGACCACATAATTTGTTGAGTTTCCTTCTTTCTGAGTTTATTGTGAAGTATGGGTTGTTTATTAGTTATATTAATGCTTCAGGCTGCTCGATCAAAGTCGGAGCAGGCGAACACTATCTGCCAACAGTTACTGGATAGCAATGGCAGTCAATTGCTGGCCAACCAGAGCTTGAAAGACATCCAGACATCCATAGCACCTCAGACCTACATACCAGCAGAGAGGGAACAATCTGTCCCAGTAATGTACTCACAGCGGGCACCATCTTATCCTGAGCAGTCCAGCCACAATGAGGAAGACCCTCGGAAGTCTGCTGCTGCTGCTGTGGCTGCGAAGCTGACGGCGTCGACATCATCAGCTGAAATGCTGTCTATGGTCCTTTCCTCGCTGGCATCTGGGGGTGCCATTGGTAATCCGGTGAAGGACTCTTCCGGTGATTATGCTTCTGAAAAGCGTCCTAGGCTCGAGAACAACCAAACACCTTACATACCATCTCAAAACCCTGAGCAGCCAACCATTCCTCCATTTGCCCATCCAGAGTCCCTCCTACACAATGGCACAACCAGTGTGCAACAGCCTCTACCTCCTCCTTCATCCTCTCCACCTCTTGCGCCACCCCTCCCACCCATGACTTCATACCCAGCACCGCCTCAGTTCATGCACGCTGCTGGACCAATGAATAATGGCATGCCTTTCAACTACAGCATCAGCCAACAGCCACAATCACTGCCGGGTTATCCAGTAGTTGGAACTTCAGTGTCTGGTGGATTACCACCATTCCCTACACCTACAGCAAGCTCCTATCAGGGTTTCCCCGGTTCAGAAGGCGGTTTCTACAACCAGCCAACGTCCCTGCCAACGGCACCAATGTCTCGGCAATAGAGATTACAAGCCGAGTTTTTTGATTTCGAGGTGCAAGTGTTCAATTTCATTGTAGACTGCCAGAGTATCAAAAGTCCTCTCTTGACATCTAAGGTGTGAGCCATTAGTTAGGAGTTCCCTTTGCCTTGGTGCCATCTGCAGTTGACATTTTCATCTGCACATATAGCATAGCTTGATCGTCTGTAGTCACTGGTCAGTAATTATGCGATTCTTACTTTATGCGAGTACGAAAATGTGAAGTTAACTTGAACTGACACAGGCATTACACCCTTTTAGAGCCATTGTACATTGATTGTTATGACGAAATCAGCTGACATTTATTTAGTTGGTTGTGGATCGTGTTGTGGTCTGTGAATGAGCGTGCTTATGTTTTCATATTCATAATGATGTGATGACGAATAGGACCTCCATGCAATTACTTTTACAAAAATATTTTTTAAATCATTCAATTTTTTACGAAACAAGTATTTTCTAATAGGTTGATTATAGAGACTTTTTACGGGCACATTATTCTATAAATAAACTGAACTGCAGATGAACACATGAAAGATTCGAATATTGGACTAAGCAGCGATAGCTTAAGCGGCAATGCTCGAGAATCTTTTCTCTTTGTGATGTCGCTATTATCTTTTTCCCTTCGTATGCTTTTCTTTACTACTGAGGCTGAAGCTGGTCTGCGCCATTAATGTTTGCTACGGCAGCAACAAAGCCATCGTGCGTCTAAACAGACGCATTTCACTTTCTTGATCGAAGAAAACGTCCAAACAGCTTTGTCCTCGCGTTTAAAGCTCTAGAAATACACACCCTTTTTAGTTCCGTGTCATTTTCGACTTCTCCTTTCGTTGTCCGCTCTGAGATATCCGGACAGTACCCGACATTCAGATTAAGAAAACCCGAAATGAACTGAGGACGGTGGACATGGGAGGGAATGCAAGTGACCGAAGGAACCAAAAGTGGATTTTGATTATCAGCAACAGGACGAGGGACATCCATGGACTGGACAAAAGGGTCGGTGGTGGCGATGGTGGAAACCATCCATCACGTGCGCATGATGTGTCAACTGGGTCTTCGAAAAGAATCACTTTTCTTTTGTCGACATGCTGGTTAAATCAAAAGGGGCAGAGAGAGTTTAGAAAAGAAGAAAGGCATCATGGGAAAGTGTTCTGTAGCGTCGTGGTCAAGCTCATGATCCTGGTTCCAACGAGGCAAGGACACCAGCAAAAGCCACGGGAAGCCATGAACCCATGAACCCATGAAAATGTCTTGGAGAGCTAAGAGAAGAGGAGGAGGAAAAGACAGCAAGCAAGTTGGGTTCGAAAAGGTCGGAGAGAATCTAACCTCTCACGTCACATGTAGATCAGAATGCGCAGATGCTTACAAATGGGAAAAGGATGTGATTGGAGCAAAACCTTAATTTAGTTAACCTCTTCTTTTGAAGTTGGAAGAAGTGCAGATTGTCTCTAAGTCGGCTTAGCATCCAAATGTTAGCAGTAAGTTTCGATTTGCTCTCTGTCGATTCTGCTCTCTATTCAAAGCTCGTGCATCGTCGTAGTCCATTGTAATGAGTTAATCATGCAACTATATAAAAAAGATGGGCAAAGGCCATCAAAAACCTTAAACAATGCTAACTGCAACACATTTATCTTAAACTTTTTTCTATGACATTAGAAATATCAAACTTATATCCGTGTGACACATTTACCTTCCATCAAAGTCCTGTCAATGAGAACTATTAAAAACCTACCGACATGGACATCAGAAAGTAAACGGGAATAAAAACGACACTATTTTGATTGAAAGTTTATCTAACGTAACCTTGACGAAGTGTAAATGTACCACATAATTGCAAGTTCGTGGTTTTTTATGTCATCACAAAAAAAAAAAGAAAAGAAAAAGAAGATAAACATGTCACGATAAATATAGTTTGGAGTCTTTTCATGATTTTTTTTCCCAAATAAGAATTACTGTCATTTACCACCTTCATCAAATTTTAAATGATAATCTTATAATTCATAGTACCTTCTTAGGATGAATACTTGTATAAATCACATTGCATGGGTCATATGTTATGTTAATCACAGCTAAATTTTTTTGGGATTTGTGTGAGATCCACACGATCAATGATCACAATTGATCCGATTCATGTTGATCCAATTCATGCAAATTTGGCTCTGCAAATATACAACAGGGACTTCAAGAGGCCACCGGTAATGTTCTGTTCCTCTGGTTGGATATTCTGCTGTGGATTCTCAGCAAATTTTTTCCTCACAAAACACCCACCAACCAAGGGTCGAGTAGCAGTAATAATAAATAAAAACGAGAATGGAAACAAGAGGCGGACATTCCCAACGTGCGACAACGTAGGAACACAAGGCGGGACAAAAACGCACCGTCCGATCCCAACACCAATACCCTGTTCCTCCTCTCCCTTTTACTAATCCCCCGACATTATTAAAATTAATTTCACTAATCGAAAATTAAAGAAATCCCAATTCAGCTCAAACCCCCAAAAAAAGAATCCCAAAAAGAAAAAAAAAATAATAAAAATCCTCGGAAGTGAAGCCCCCACTCCTCCTCCTTTATGGCGTGCTGATGGGGCCGGCCATTTGCATGATGCGCGTGGAAAGTCGAAAACGACAAGCCGTAGGATCGTGCATCTTTGCCCCCCCTTCAGTTCAATTATTTATTTATAATTCGAAAAAAAAGGGTGAACATCGATAAAAATAAGTAAATAAATAAATAATCAAGTCAAGATGGATTAAAAAGAAAAAAGGGGGTTGAAAAGCAGTCAACGCTGAGAGAGATGAACGTCACGAGTGGGAGTGGAGGAGCAAAAGGCTGAGGAAAAGCCGTCGTGTCGTTTTTGCTTTTAACGGCTCGAGCCTGCAGTCGATAAAGCGGGGCTTGTCGTCGTTTCGGAAAAGTGGGGGAGGGGGGCGTTAGGGTTTGCGTCAGGCTTTGCAAAGTGGGAACAGTCTCTGAGTGCTGGCCTAATTTATGGAAATAGGGGTACGAATTTGAGGAGATAAAGTTGCGGAGACCATCATTTTCCTCGATAGCTTTTCTGTAAAGTATTTGAAATCCGAATTATTGCGTGGATTTGAGTAAAAATGACGTCACGTTACCATTAAAATGAACGGCAATTTTTTCTTCTTTTTTTTTTTAAATTTTTTCGATATATAGATTTTTGTTCGTGAGCCAACCAATTATAATATGAAAATTGATTCGCGTTTCCAATCAGGACCGTTTGTGAGAATAAAGAACGAACGGTGAATAATAGTGAATTATAGAGAGAGATTTTGTCGGTGGCAGTCCTGTGACTAATGGATAAATGCCAAAGTGAGGCATGCATTCGACATCATGTGGAAGGTAGACGAGATGAAACTTCATGATGGTGATGCTCGCTCTCTCTCCTCCCCTAAAATTATACCATAGCCAATAGCCATTGAGTTTCTTATAGCAATAATGCTAGGAGTTGTTGAAAGTACAATATTTAACTGATCAGTAGTAGCTATTTAGCGAGTTTTCCCCTACTTTTCTATTAAAGGGTCTTTTAC
Organism: Eucalyptus marginata; assembly: GCA_014182565.1. Taxonomy (NCBI): domain Eukaryota; kingdom Viridiplantae; phylum Streptophyta; class Magnoliopsida; order Myrtales; family Myrtaceae; genus Eucalyptus; species Eucalyptus marginata. Next base: position 52,096,034 of record CM024592.1, on the reverse strand, counting down.
TTTTATGTGTAGCATTCTAAATCTCTTTTTTTTTTCGAGAATTCGATCCATGTGAATTGTGATTTGACAATACGAGATAGTACATCTTCCACCCACTTTATCGTACAAATCACACAGAAGATAGTAATGCAGTTCTATCAATTCAATCAAGTACAGATCTCGACGGCAATGCTCCAAGTTCAGGAGTTTCTAACATCTACAGACCGTTCATCGAGTAGAATGGGGCTCTACTTTGCACATGATTTATGTTCTCGTACTCATTATGTGCTGAAAGAAGTGGTTTCCAAGTCATGACATGCTTCAATGTCCTCCTTATTTTCTCGTTTTCTTTCTTCTTCTTTTTATCCCTCTCTTTTTTTTGTCCCTCTAATCTTTTGATAAATATAAATTAGATCACACATTATAGAAATTTAATAATCAATGCAATGAGCCGACATGCAATCCCTCGGCTAATGAATTATAAAGGCCGGTGCGAGCACTTCAACGGCAGGGAGTGGGGACATGTTGTTTTGCTGCCTTGGCCTACTCCAACATCATAATTACACTCCCCAAATAAATCCTAGTTTCCAACATGTCGCATATCTTACCACGTGCTTACATCATTCTCTTTTTTCAAAACCATCTTCCTGAAAAATCTTGGAGCAGTGATTTTTTTCTTTTTTTAAGTTTAATTAATCGGTTCTAAAGCGAACTTTCTCGTGAATTAAGATAACAGAATTAACTTACTAGGGTTTTAATTAAAGAATTCTTAGGCACACCTTCTAAAAAATTTTTAAGGGAAAATGACTCAAATGATTCCTGAACTTTGGTCCATTATGCAATGTGATCCATGAACTTTTAATTTGTTTAATATGATGTTTGAATTTTAACTTAGTATGTAATGCGGTCCCTAAATTTTTAATTTGATTAACATAATCCCTAGACTTTTGGTATGTATTAAATGTAGTTTATGAATAATAAATTATATTGGAAGGATAATATTGAACATTTTCATATAGTTCAATAACTTTACTGAATATATACAAAAAATTCAGGAATCGCATTATACATTGAGATGAAGTTTAAAGATCACTTTAAATATTAAATCAAAGTTCATGAATAATTTATATTATTGTCACATTTTCCACCTCATCTCAAACATACTCCACGTACAAAGAGTGTAATCCTCTAATTGTTGAATTCACATAAGCTTACACTTTTTACGATGTATGGAGTCTAAACGACTTGCTGCAAACATGCTGGCGAATAAGGTATCACAAGGCTTCCAAATTCAAATATTCACCAACGGTATCATCGACACTATCGGTGAAGTCATTCTTTTGATTATTCGGCATCGAACAACTGAAGCTTATCACAGTATATGTGGGCTAATTCCCTTAAAAACTTCGAACTTTAAGTCTAATCCCAATCTGTCTTGAACTTTTTTTTGTCTAAAAAAAATCGCAAACTTTAAGTCCAATCCCAAATTTGCCTCAAACTTTGTTTTGTTTTAGAAAAAAATCTCAAACTTTAGGTTTAGTCCCAAATCTGCCATGAACTTTTTTTATCTAAAAAAAAATCTCAAACTTTAGGTCCAATCCCAAATTTACCACAATTTTTTTTTTTTGTGAAAAAGAAGATCATCAATTTTTACTATAGTCCTAAATTTGCCTGCGTTAGCCCTTTGTCCAAAACTCGCGATTAGTCATCCCTAATTTTTTATATACTATAATGTTTTTATTTTGAAGATAATTTTTCATGTCACGGTGCTAATGCGTATTTATTATCGATGTGGAAATACTACGTTAAGTTAGGATTGGACTATAAGTTGAATTTGAGAATAAATTAACATTTGTAGTTTTTTTAGAAAACTAAATTTGGGACAAATTTGGGATTGGGTTTTTTTTTTTAGACAAAAGAAAAGTTCAGAATAAATTCAGGACTAGACTTAAAGTTCAGAGCAGATTTGAGACTGAACCCTAATATTTGGGATTTTTTAGGGAATTGACCCGACTATTTATATAACTGATGACATATACAAATAGCCAGAAATTTTTTGTGGAGGGAAAGTGGAATAAAGTATAATTTTCAGAATCACCAAAACCAAAAATCCAAATATTCTCCTTTTGCACCTGACCCAACCATGAGTCCCCAGAGTTGATCGGAGCGTAGAATATATTAATTTTTCCGAAATTATGGACGTATATAACGTGGCTATCGCTTTGATGAGCATAAAATGAATCCGAAAGGATAAACCAATTCCGGAAATTAGAACAGTCAAGCCACCGACCAAACTGCGACCCACATCACCGAGTCATTTTCTTTCCCGGAAAATCCCTGCATATCATATCCACGACTTATCTAAAAAAAACAGAAGCATGGTTAAAATTCAGAACATTCGAATAAATAGGATGCATTAGTAAATAAAAAAAGTTACTTTATCCTCTCTCTCTCTCTCTCTCTTTCTCTCTCTATCTTTAGGACGGTTGTCTAACGTCAGAATGCTGTCTCATGCAGCCGACAAGCACGATCCCGCCGTATCATTTTCTTTTTCCTCTCTCTCTCTCTCTCTCTCTCTCTCTCTCTCTTTCTTGAATTTTCTGGGAAATTTAAAAAGGGTTCCGAGAAAAGACATCGCCTTCGAGGAAACCTAGATCGGTTGCAGGGAAAGGCCGACCCTTCCTTTTCTCTCGTGGTGGGAACATCTGCTGTACGGACGACCTCTGCTGTTCAATTGCTGTCCTCTCCTCCCCCGTTTTGTTCAGACCGTCGGCGTCGTTCTGCACTGGTTCAGCAAATTTGAAAAAAGAAAAAAATGGCGGAACGTTGATCGTCGAGGGTCAACGTTAAGTGAATAAATAAGGTCCGTACGATTGCGTCTCGGTCTCGACGATGCACGCGCAAGCGATTTTCGGAGTTATCTATGTTTGAAAATGCTATCTTATCATGGTTTTTTTCATCAATATCATGGACATGTCTCGCTTTGAATTTGAGTTTGCTCAAACCTAATAATAAAATCTTCAACTTCTCCACATATTTATCATATTGATTTAGTGGTAGAAGTATCGAATCAACCACTCTTTAAATTTGTCATTTTTCGTTTTACATGTATATAAAAAAATCAATTTCTTTTTTAGGAAAATACAGAATATTTCAAGATATGGCCACTGAGGCATGGTGATATGGAGCATCTGCTTCGTGGGATCAAAGCAGAGAGAAATGAAACACAAACATTGATCACTTCTGCAGGTACAGACCACCCGGTTTGATGCTTATCAGATATCATTTTTTAAGACACAAATTTGATGCTGCTGCTACTGCTAGAGAGAGAGAGAGAGAGAGAGAGAGAGAGAGAGAGAGAGAGAGCGCCCAAATCCAATATAATGCATGGAGAATATTCATCGAGTCTTATCTTGAAGAACAGACAGAGAATATTCACCAAAATCTCTCCTTTCGCCGCAACTTGATCTCCTTCCGAATTCGAACTCATCTCTTCCGACCCCGGAACATTCCACGACAAGACCAAGATGGGAAAATGTGGGCGTTGCTTTGACTTTTTGAGTTTATCCATTGAAAAAAGTTCTAAGCATATCGTGGAATTTCTCTCGCTTTCAGATAAGTCACATCTGTCTTTGTCGATCGGGATACAGGGTCACTTTTTCATTGAGTAATGAAGATGGTTCTTGCGAAATGAAAGAGCAAACGGGTCGTGTGTATCGTGCGGAAATCCTGATGCAAACGACCCGAAACCCCTCTTTCAGCCATTGTACACAAGAAACCTCTAATCATGTTGGTCTAAACTTATCATATCGGAGCCATAGATTAATCTGTTAGAAAAATTCAATTCACACCGGTAGTAATTTGTTAAGGTATGGACGAAAATGAACAGGCCTACTAAAAAATTTAGTCCATGTATAAATGATGCGTGACCAACATTCGAACCCCCACCAAAATGACAAGGAATTTGTACGACTACAAAGATAAACAATAAAAAAAAAAACAATCTATTTGCCCAAAAGTAAAATTAAATGAATCATGCGGTACGCCAAGGTCCCCCCCGGCTACAAACATTCCATCAAAATCTACCGCGCAGTACAATGCCACCTGGTCAAGAAATTCCAGCAAAGGAACAGAACATCCCTAGAGACCTGCTGCTATGGCAATAACTCGACCGCTTAGGTCGATAATGTTTCTCTATTTTCTCCATAGGCGAAAGGGCGAGATGGGTGACGTGTGCAGGCTAGAACCGCCAAGCTAAAACCCAGGATGAAAAAAATGCTCATGGCCTGGAGAGAGAAGTGAGAGAGAACTAGAGAGAGAGGGTGGCCACGTGGCAGGTGGACAGTAATGGTGCCGACAACAAGGACGGGCACAGCCGTCTGATGGACCAAATTTAACCAACAACTCCTCCTGGAAAAAGCCTGCTCTTCATGTCCCCCACCAACACTCCCACTTCCACCTCCGTCTCCCTTCCCAGTTTCTTACGTCATATTTCTCATTTTAGTTTTCGAGTCACTCTTGATCCCTGCCTTTTTCCCTCCATCCTTTTGTCCTTATAGAGATATATATATACACAATTATCAGAACAGAAAAATCAAGGGATAATACCAAAAAAAAAAAAAAAAAAAAATCCAAACCTTTTTTATTATAAAAAATATTAACTTATACAAATATGATAAATATACTTTCGATGGAATTGAAATAAAGATATATATATATATATATATATATATATATATAAATTTAAGTCTTTTTGTGACACAAATACAATTTCGGATTATTTGTATCAGGATAAGTATAATTTTATTTTATTTTTGGTTTATTTTTTTGCAAGAATTTTTTATGGTATTTTTCCATAATTAATAATCAGAAAAGGAAAAGCAAAGCGTACAATCATTTTCACGGCTGGCGCATTCGGTGGGGTAGCAGCCAGCTTTCGAAGAAATAATAAAAACACGGGCATCATTATTGGAACTCAAAATAGGCAAATGGCCTAAAAAGACCAAGCTTATCAAGCTCGATATTTCCTTTTCTTTTTTGTAACCTTCGTCTCCAAAACCAAATTCAAGAACCCTAAAGTCTCGACCCGTCACATCACGATTCCGGGACCGAGACCATGATGATTTTTATTATTATTTGCCTACGATATATATATATAGAGAGAGAGAGAGAGAGAGAGAGAGAGAGAGAGAGAGAGGATAGGATCGTCCATGTGCCTCCATATGCCACCCCCAAAAAGCCGATGATGATGTTTTTACATGGCGCGGTACGGGAACTGATAACAGTCATGACCTTCAGCCATGTTGACTGGCAGTGTAGCACGACAGCTTTTATCGATCGAGCTTCGTAAAGTAGGATCGAAGCGTGAGAGTACATGCTTTTTCGTATTGGATTTTTCAGATGGGTATGGAGAAAAAAAGAGAGAGACGTCACGCTTTCGCACCTTTCCTTCCAATTGTGTATCTAATTAGTGAGCTTTTTGGGATGGACATCGCCTGTACTTAATTCAATCTCGAAGGTACAATTAGAGGAATTCACCTCCACTAGATATCATCCTTTGTGAAGGTAAGTTTTAGATGTCTAGACAGTGGTTCGGCATATTTTTTACATTAACAGTATCGCAAGACAATCCTACGATCGACGAAAGGAATATTGTTAGCTATAAAAGTATTTTTATCATGTATTGCAAAATGCATAGAAAATATTATAAATTTCGCGCATTCATCTCCAGATATCAGTTGAGTTGATAATCGTGCGATAAGGAAAACTTAAAAACCTAACTCACTTTTAAAATTTTAATTTGTAAAATCCCATTCGCAATATATCTGAGCATATGCACGAACTACTGTTTGTCCACCCGTCACTATCGTGCGCTGACCAATGACGACTCGGGGGGGCCCACTTTTATGTTTCCTTTGCTGTTTCTGTTCCTCTATTTTCTTATTTTTCCGGTCCTGCCGAAACTCCACATCCCGCGTATCCATCGCAATTTTGACTAATAACAAATAAATAAAGAACCCAGGATCCTTCGACTCGCGAAAGTCTCGCCTGCACCCGGGTTCACGGACCCAAAACCGCACTGACCCGCCGATAATAGAGAGCCCGGTGCGGGGCCCACACGATCGACGGCCGCGATGGACCTGATCCGTGTGACCCAGGTCCAGGCAAGTCTATGCCCTTCCCACCCTCTCTCTCTCTCTCTCTCTCTCTCTCTAAACTTAGATTCTCTCTCTTCGTTCCTCCTTCTATAAGTACCAACCTCCATCTCCATTCATCTCTCGCTCAGCCTCCTTCCCTCCCTCTTTCTCACTCTAGCTCTCTCTCTCTCTCTCTCTCACTCAGAAAACCTCACTCGCTCACTCACTAACTCTACAGTAGCTCACCCCTCTTTCCGCCGGAGACAATGCATTACCAGACGGAGTCGTGGGGCTCGTACCTGCCGGCGGCGAGGCCCGTCGGCGACCCGGTGGAGCGCATCGAGCGGATGGCGGCGGAGAGCGCGGTGGTCATCTTCAGCGTCAGCACCTGCTGCATGTGCCACGCCGTCAAGAGCCTCTTCTGCGGCATGGGCGTCAACCCCACCGTCCACGAGCTCGACCACGACCCCCGGGGGAAGGAGCTCGAGAAGGCCCTCGCCAGGATCTCCGGCGCGCCCCCCTCCGCCGCCGTCCCCGTCGTCTTCATCGGCGGCAAGCTCGTCGGGGCCATGGACCGCGTCATGGCCAGCCACATCAACGGCACCCTCGTGCCCCTCCTCAAGGAGGCCGGCGCGCTCTGGCTCTGATCGCCGCTCTCTTCGCCGCCGTTAACCACCCCCCGTTTTTTTAGTGGGCTCTAACCAGGAGGAGAAAAAAAGAAGAAGAAGACGTTGACGTTGTCGTACACTGATGGAACGAAGAAAATGCAGAGGAAGAGGAGTTCGTTGGGCTGGTGTTTGGTTGTAGGTTGTCGCCTGTTCTGCTCCGGTTTAGGATTATGGCTGTCTTACGTTTGTTTTAGCAGAGCGTCCGGTGTATTTTTTTGTTGTCTTTTTGGTTTTGGTCAAAGGTCGTGCGTGGTCGGTTTATGTTGGGTTTTCCATTGGTGACTGTAATTTGCTCCCTCCTCTGTATAGAAAGCGAAGAAGAAGTTCCCGAAAAATAGAAAATGACTTCTCCTTGCAATCACCTTTTACCATTTTGTCCTCCGTCGATGAGCATTTGTAGTCCCTAGTTAGTGGCCAAAAGGGGAAAAAGAAATAAGCAAATGCAGTTAGCAATTTTCGAATCTTGTTACTGTATAATTCATATTCGGCTTGCTATAGCAGACATACATATGTATATAGAGAGAGAAGGCAAGGCTTCCTTGTCCCCGTGACACAAGATCTGTACTTTTGGATTGACCGTGAGAGAATTCATAATCCAAGCGTTGAACGAGAAAGGCAAACACGCTTATCGTTTGAGCATGATATGCAATTTTTAAGATTGTGTTTCTTCTCCATCAACAGGGCTATTATGGGTTCGAAGGCAAGGGAATCGTGAAGCCAAGGACATTGTTAATGAGTGCATTGGGAATTGGTTAAGCATGAATAATGAGGAAGAATTGGCTTTTCCTTACTTGGGTTGTTGGACAAGTCCCCTCTTAATGAAATCATAGACGCAGCAGTGCAATTACTAAATTGACAAAATAAGCAGTACCAAAATATGTAAGGGTATATTTTCCTTCATTTATGGTCGAAGAAAAATGCTCCAACCATCCCTCTGATTTGAATGGTGGTTTTTATTTCTTTTTTGGTCAATATTTGAATGATGGTTTATAAGTTATGAATATTGCCCACGTATAAATAACAAATCAACCCGTTAAAGATAATTTGAGAGATTTCTCATATCTCTCACGATTGTGTATATTATGGATCGATCATGATTGAGTGTGACCCACATCATAATATGTCGGTCCATTAAATAGTCACCTCGTAAATCTTATAAATTATCTCACGCACTTCTCACAACGGAATGGTTATCGCCCGTCCTTGGTGACATCGACATGCTGCACCAAAACGGGTTCTGGGACGACGTCTAGCAAAAGGGCCGGCATAAATTTTTTCCCAACCCGACAGTGACGCGACACGTCACCTATCTATCCACCAAACATTCGATTATCGACATGTTTTTTCTCCTCGTCGTCCGAGCCAAAAAGGTCAAAGAAGAACCACGTGATGATGCGGCATAGGGCCTAAAGAGGGAGGCGGGGGCGGGTTGTAATTGGAGGTGCATACTGCATGCAGTACGTGGACCGCGAGGCCTCCTCTAGGGGACCATAAAGACCGGCCGTTTTCCTCGCCCGCAAACAATAATCGCGACGAACCAACCGTCCCATTGTGACTCCGACGTTCGCTTGGATTGGGGCGGGCGTGGTCCCCTTGCGCCGTAGAGCCGTAGCCATGATCCGTTCTCCCTTTACCACGATCCATTGATGCATAATGATTCCTAAATGATTGCATTGGTTTCCACAAAATTCACGGCAATAGCAAATTATTACAAACCCAAGAGTTTAGGAAAAATCATTCAGAAAATCCTAAACCTATTATACTTTTGTTAATTTAGTCATAAACATTTTTACTTCTTGCCAATTAAGTCTAGCCGATCAATTTGACTGCAAATTGCTGAAATGGCCGGTCGACACTGATGTGGTGCTTTTTAATAATTTTTTTTGAATTTTTAATATATTGGGTTTGGGGTTAGAGAGAGAGAGAGAGAGAAGAAAAAAATTCAAAAAAAATAATTAAAAAGTGCCACATCTGTGCCGACTAATTATGTTAGTAATTTCTAGCAAAATTGATCAGATGAACTCAATTGAGAATAAGTAGAAAGGTTAAGAACTGAATTGGCAAAATTAGAATATTTAGGATTAAATTGGCAAAAGTGTAATAGATTTAAGATTTTTTGGACAATTTTCTTCAAGAATTCACAGCATGGTTTATGTGGGTACAATAGATTAGCCTATTGAACATTGAGAAGTCTTAAACCCAATGTCAAAGCGCGTGCGTTGAAGGATAGAGATTACACACCTCATCTTTTTTCGCTGACGAGGGTTTATAATGGCATGATCTCCTTGCTCCAATTGGAAGTATGGACAAGAAAATTTGTGCGGCTCTCGGTTCGATTGAGTTGAGTTGACCTAATCCGACACGTGCGAAGGGGCCTCCTCGTGCGCTATTTATCTAGCCAGGTTTAGGTGGGATTCTTAAATTGGTCCTCATTGAGGTTACGCTTTCCGCATTTTTGGTAATCCGGGCCTCTGATCGGTAGATTACGGAATCATACGCCATCACGGCGCAGACTTACCTAAAAATAATGTTAACGATTGATACTAAGGAAGAGGAAAATCTGACCTTATTTTTTTATGGGCCTGAGTCTATGGGTAGAGTGTACAAAATTTGTTTCCCCTCGTGAATAAAAAAGAAAAAAAAGAAAAGAAAAAAAAGGGCCAACTTGGGGGGAGGGTGTAGGCAAAGCTGGCACTGCAAAGCGCCAACGCCAGCTCAACGGGACAGTGCAAGTGGGCCCCCACGAAGTAGTTGGTCCGGACTCCCCATAATTTTGGCTAATGTGGGCCCATCCGGATCCTAGCCGGGCCCAAACTCTCATGCCATCGCCTGCCGCATAATCTAAGAGAGCGACAATACGAGGTCGGGTCTGTTCCTGTTTTTCTTCTTTTCTTATTTCCTTTTCTATTTTTAAAAAAAAAAGTTTTTGGTTTTTTTAGGCAGAAGATCCGGGTTGCGGCAATGCTTTACTGGCCATCTAGCCCATTTGACGGATGACAACTTGATTGACATTGACGTTGTTGTTTATAAATTGAAAAAATGGCATAAATGGTACATCAACTTTAATTCAATATGTAATACCATTCATGAACTTTCATGTGGTTTGTGAATTTTGATCTAATATACAATATCATTTCGAACTTCTAATTTATTCAATATAGTCCTTGAATTATAGTCCACCGTTCAATGCAGTTCTTAAACTTTTAAACATTTTCACATAATCTAGGGACTACATTAAATAATTTACTAATAGTTCGATTATCACATTGAACAAATTAAAAGTCTAGGAATGATATTACTTGTCAAGCCAACGTTCGAATACTATATTGGCACAGATTAAAAATTCGGGGATGTCATTTGCAAAAGTCATCTGTGCCACTATCCCTTAAAAATATTAGCAGTGTATGTCCTTAGGTCGCACGTTTACTTCATCCATTATGATAAAACGTTGATGTAAAATGAAAGTAAAGGCACTCGTGCGAGTCGTAGTAAAACAAAGTTCCCAAAGTGTGATTATTCAAAGTAGATGATCAACCGACATAATCATTCGACGCTAAGAGTCTCACGAGATGGATAAGATTTCTCAAGCAAGTAGTATCTTTACCACTCATATGGAAAAAAGAAAGAAAAAAAGACCCGATTCCATCCTATCTATATCCACGTTATTCTGAGTTTACAATGCCGATCGAGAGGTTAGCAATGGTCGGGATGCCGTAGAATCATTAATGATTAAAGCTTAGGACATCAAATTCCTCAACAAAAGTATATAATAAAGAAGATTCTTAGCTCTTACGCTGACATGCCGCTTCTTCACGTGCGGCGTCCAAGTCGGTCGAATGTCTGTACCTTTTGCCCAAGTTGAGAGAATCTGTTCTTTTATTCACTATCCGAAATATTGCGATCAGGTCCAGATGCAAAAGCATTTTATTTTTCTTCTGGCCCATGATTATGCAATGCTCCCTAATCTGGCCTAGCGGAAGATGCTCCATAGCCGTATGAAAGATATCGACAGTGACGTGTTTCGACCATGAGTGATGCAAGATTGATGGAATTGATTCTCGTACGAAGTCTTGCTTTTTCGGGACGTGGAACGAATTGACTTCTCGATAAGTGATTGACCATGTCAGCCACCCCCATATCAAAGGAGATAATCTAGGGCACGAAAATGTTTAAATATGAGTTATTGTCAATAATAGAGGTAGTTTTCATCGATCAATTATCATTTTTAGGAAAATATTTTTTAAATTATTTATTTTTCACAGAACATACAAATCCTAAGATCAAATAGATTTATGATTCAGTGGAAATATAGATGTCTCGATGCATGTGATTGGCCACAAACAAAGGAGTTAGAATGGGGCAAGTATGGGGCTGTTGCAAATTCCCATTACTAGACATGATCCAACCCAAGTTTTAAATTTAATGTAATTCCATTTTACGATGGGCTTTGGTGATCTAATCCGCCACCTTATTTGCTTGGACTGCTCTTAAAATCTGAAAAGAGTCTTATCTAGGCCTAGATTTTCTTGATAAGTGACTCATCTCCCACAAGGGCTGATCCGTGCTACTTAGACACTTTATCAGATCACATTAAAAAGTAATTCCAAAGTAGCTTGTGATCTTGATCAAATGTATTATAGAGTCCCCAACAAAGCGAGCACTTTAGTTTGCATAGCAGAGGAAGCCTTGACTATGCGTGCAAAACCATCGACAAGAAGATCCGAGCTTTCACGACACGCACATACTATGGCACATTTGTTTTCCCCATCAAGGCAAGAACCGTTGTCGCAACCCGATTTTTTCGGGTTCACCACCTAAAACTAGGTTGATGGACTACTAAGTCTTTAAACTTAGCTCGGGCTCTCCCAAGTCCATACCAAATCGCGACTTGGGGTTTTAACATGCAAAAGATTATTATCTAGGAGTCGCCACTAATCAGTTTAGGGTAGGTCGATTAGATACCTAAGTAAAATAACGGGAGGATTATCTTACTCCTACGAACCAGAGATTTTGGGTACGGGGACTTGATTATACTAGACTATCCTAGTGCCCTTTCGGTACCATTTCTTTTTAATTTTAAGAAAATGTTTGGCAACTGAATTGATTTTAATTTAATTTCCTAACGTGTGAGGTGATCATACATGTGCGCATATCACCAATTTAACACTCAAGAAAGCAATTAAATAATGCAAAATATACCTTAAAGCAACGAAAGCATCTGCGTTGTTAGATCATAACTCATATAGATAATCCTATATATGTAATTAACAAGTAATCAATTTTTTGTTTTCACTTTATTTAATGAAAATCATGTGATGCATGCTAATAATCTAATATGACATGACGACATGACTTAAACTATATGACATGAAGAAATGCAATAATTAAATGCAATCTAAATGATCTAATTATAATGATATGCAATGCGATGCAATGACATACAAAATTATTTAAACTAAAATGACATGCCTCATGCAATTTAATATGCAAGCTATATGTCACGCGACATTTATTAAATGATTTAGTCTAATGACAAGAAAGTTCTAATTAAATGAACTTAATAAAAACTAAATGACGTGCATTTGATATTTCTATTTTTGAAAATGCAATCTATCTTAAAAATTGAAATTAACTTATGCAAAGACAAATATTGTATTTTCTTTCATGAAATTCGAATGCAAAAATGATCTAGCTAGATTAAAATTCTATCTAATTTAAACTAAGGATTAAGTCATATTAAATCCTAATTTAAACTAAGACATTATCTTAACCTAACATGCAATCTATTTAATATGCAATGACGTGCGGAGCATGCCCTAATTCTACATGACATATGTATGATATTTTTTATTTTTTAACAATGTTCGAAATTTAAAAATGCCACGTAATTAAACATGCAACTTAAATTAAACAAAAACTAAAATCCTAAATGAATGCATTTTTTTGTTTTATATTTTTTAAATCTAAAATAAAATATATATTCTAGATATGCAAAATAACAAGAAATATTCTAAAACCAATTGAAATCCTAATTCAAATATCTTTTTGATTTTTCTTAGTGATTTTCTAAAACAAGCATTAAATCTAAACAAACAAGATATTCAACAAATAAAGGATTAAAATAAACGAAAAAATAACCCGTTATCTCACGGGTCAAATTAACGATTACTTTTAACCCCGAACATCGACAAGAAATCAAAATAATTAAAAATTTGATCCGAAATCTTACGGATCAAATTAATAATTAAATTAATTCAACAATTAATATATCATAAACAAACCCCAAAAATTATCATAATTAAAAAAATAACCCGACGTCTTTACGGTCAAATTAAATAATTACAATAACTTTAGGGACAATTCCTATGGATAATGCCTATAATAATTATAACCTAAAAGTCACCTCATAATATTCAACTTAAACAATAGTAATAAAACTAACTAAAAGTAAAGTAAAATAACATAAAATAAAAATAAAAAAAAAAGAAAAACAACCTAAGGAAAATAGGGGGCAGCACGTTCGTTGGTCGATCCGGCTAGGGGTCGCCGGCGTTCGGGATTCCGGCGAGGGTGGTGCGGCGGCGCGGCGATCGCAGGGCGAGCGGGAGTCGTCGGATCACTAGGGTAGGGCTCGTCGGGGCTGAGGCGTCACGGGTCAGCCGGCAGTAGGGAGCGGTGGTCGCGGGTTGCTGCAGTGTCGCGGTGGGGCTCGGACCACTAGCGAAGGACGTCGCGAGCCGAGAAACTCCAGGTGCCGGCGTCGATCGGAAGCGGGGCCGTCGGCTCCAGGCGGCGTCTGTGGCGGCAGGCGGAGGCGTGGCGTCTGGCGCGGCTGGCGGACGTGAGCAGGGGCGCCGGGGCTCCAGTGTTGCAGATCGGGGATTCGGGGCGCGTGTCGCGGGCGGAGAGTCGCAGGCTCGGCGGGTCGCGGCTTCGTGCGGAGCGAAGCAGCGGCTGATCAGCGGCGCTAGGTGGCTGCTCGGGTCGTCGGGATCTGGCGAGCGGCGCGGGTTGGTGGTGGCGCGGGCGTCGCGCGGTGGAGGGGTTTCGTGAGGAAGATGAACAGTGCACGTCCTCCTTGTTTCTCTCTCTTGGAGCTGCTTTTTTCACCTTTTCACTTTTTGACTTTTCTTCCTCTTTTTCACGCACGGATGGCTTTCCTCTCCTTTCTTACTTTTTGACCTTTTTTGTTCTTTTTCCTTTTGATTCCAAAGAAAACCAAAAAGCCCCCACAAATCCGAACCCGTACACCCCTTTTATAGCAAAACAAAATGCGATCTTGATAAAATATTTCAAAAATTCCCTATAACCTCCGAATAACGAGAATCCTAATCTCATCAATATCCTACGCCGATTTCATTATCCATTGATAAAGATAGGATTAAAATGCGATTTTCTTAATTTTCAAAATATCATAATATTGCACCAAATCTTTATTTAAATAATTTTGTCATTTAAAAAAACGGGCTCGGGCCGATTTTTCTCGTTTTATGGCTTTAGTCCGGCCTGTTAATTTAAACTCAAAAACAATTAATTCGAAACCATTGACCACCAGTCCTAAACATAAAAATACAAAACATGTAAAATAAAAACAAATGCACCTAAAACTATATGCTATGCAATTGAATTATAATATTTTTAAAAGATCAAATTAACCCATAATGACTAAATGGGCCGCCAAAATTTAGGTGTCAACAATCGTCAACATGCATCCTCAAAATCCCCAGTTCCGATTGCACCCTAGTGCTATCTTGTTCAATTGAAGCTCTGGTCTTCGTTTAGGCCTCGTTGCCCCAATGAGCAACACTTACATGCATGGCCAACTGCTGAACCCAACAGCTTTCCGGTGTCTAAAACTTTTGCTTTGGATACGGCATTGTTCCTCTCTTTCTAGATTTGCCAAAGGACTATTGAGAGGAGCCCGAATGGCACCGAGGTAGATAAGGCATTTCAACAAACCCTAGAGAAAATGTTTGATTTTGAGTTAGGGCAGATGTTTGCCAAATTTTTTTATCATAGAGCTCGAGGTATCTGATATGATGAGGATGCCCGGTTTACATCTTGACCCATACTCTTCTCTTTGTTCTTATTATAAACACTGTGAAGATCCCTGTTTTGGAATTAGTGCAGACAAGTCTATCTGCTGTGGTTTCAGATCCTAGTATTTTTCTTTGCAGGTCTGATCAAATCCATCTCCGCTCCTCCTTTACAATTAGATCAGCAACCATACATGGCTCTCCTTGGCTAGTCGGTCCACTTTTAAGTCATCCGTCTTCTTTAATTTTTTATACATTCCCATTGCCTATAGCTACATCCCACATTATCGAGGGTTTTATGGCTTCTTTGTTATGAAATCGCACACCAATTCCAGAAAAATACCGAAAGCAAACTATCCACTAGGTAGAATATAATAATAAAATAATAGAATCATAAGAACATGTCAAAAAAATTGTTATCGAAATTCACCCAAATTTGGGCTACATCATCGTGCAGAGTTACTTTGTGAATCCACTAAACTTCAAAGAAAGTTGGAATATAATGATGTTTTCTCTAAAATTAAGATACAAAGAGATTGAGAACCTTTATAAAGAAAAAACATACTTTTTTTTTCTTTTTTTTTTTTTTCCTCTCTATTTTCTTTCTTAGTGTCTTGACGGCTAGCATCTTTCTATCGCTAATATAAATGTGTAACTTTTAACTTAAAAGCAAATCTAATTGAAAAGACAAAAGAGCCCCTAAAAAGATTTGGCTTTATCTACAACAATCTCCCACTTGAAGACAAATATACCTAATACACTAAGCAACTTTGCATCCATCTTCTTCAAAAAACTAGTAACTGAAAAACTTGTGCTTCTACAATACTTCTCATCAATCAACATGAAATAATACCAATAGTAGTAGCACACTTCTCTCTATTTACTACCTTAGTTGATATGTTAGCTAGATTCTTCGCGCCATCAATCTTTTGTAGCATTAATTCATTATCTTTCAATGTTGACTTAATAACGTGATAACGCTTCTTGATATATCTAGTTCTTGAGTGATAAGTTGCATTCTTTGCTAAGTGCATTACACTTTGACTATTACTCCACAATGTACTGATTGACTGTTTTCGATATAACTTCTCTATATAATCTTGTAACTACATGATTTCATTGGAGACTTACTTTGCTTCTATTGTTGATATAGCCACTACTTTTTGTAGTTGAGATACCTAGCTTACTACTGTATCTGCAACTGTAAAGACATATCCAGTGGTACTCTTACCACTATCTCGATCACCCCAGTTCCACATAACCCTACAATTCTAGAGACGTATTATTATAACAAAGAGAATAATTTAATGAACTTGCTACATATCTCAATACCCATTTCATTGCATTCCAATGCTCTCCGCTTGGGTTCTACATATATTAATCACAACTCCCACTACTTGTGCAATGTCTGGTCTCATGCTCACCATAACATACATCAAACTCCCAACTGTTGATGCATATGGAACTGGTAACTGGTGCTATATCATCTTTTAAAGCCCGAGTGCTCGGACACATATCATTGGAAGGTTTGAAGTGACTTGCTAGAAATATTGCAACCAGTTGTGCCTTGTTTATGTTAAATCTTTGTAACACATTGTTCATATAATCTTCCCACGACAGCCATAATTTATTATTTTTCCTTTCCCTAATGATTTTCATGCCTAAAATATTTTTGGCCTCTCCTAAGTTTTTCATAGCAAATTGCAATGATAACATCTTCTTCACCTTTACGATTCTCTTCATATTGAAGTTAGCCATCATCATGTCATCTACATATAAAAAGAGATAGACGATATCATTGTTGTTATATTTGCAAAAATAAACACATTGATCAGACTTACTATGTGCAAATTCTTTTCTTCCATGAACCATCAAACTTTAGGTACTATTGCTGTAGAGCTTATTTCAAGTCATACAAGCTTTTTTTCAAGTGACATATCGTGTACTCTTTACTTTTGACTTTAAAACCCTTAAGTTGCGTCATGTATAATTCTTCATCTAAGTCATCGTGTAAAAACTCTATTTTCACGTCTAATTGCTCAAGATGAAGATCCTCCATTACAAATATCCTTAGCAAAACTCTGATTAATGTCATTTTCACTACATGTGAAAATATCTGAAAGTAGTCGATCCATTCTATTTGAGAGAGGCCCTTGATTGCAAGTCTCGCATATACTACCATCTGCTTCATTCTTAATCTTGTTCACCTAGTTGTTTAACAAAGCTTTTTTACCTGTGGACAACTTGGTCAACTCCCAAGTTTTGTTATGAAGTAACGAGCTTATCTCATCTTTCATAGTACACTCCCACTGCAAGTGAGATGTGTCTTTATTTGCCTCATCATAAGTCTTCGGTTCTCCCAAATCTATATATAAGGCATGACTCAAAACAGTATTAGCTAATGGATTAACGATTATGTGACGTCCTAGCAGCGTCACATACTAAGCGCAAGCGGAAATTATATGGATTATCATCATGACAGGACATGTTGGTTTCAATTATCGCACTGTAGCATCCAAACCTAATTGGTTAATATGTATAACATGGATATTTTGTGATCTGAAGCTTTTCTAACACACAATCACCATGTAATAGTCCTGTCACCTAGCATTCGACAATCCAACTAAGAACATATATAAGGATCATGAGAAGCTTCGTTAACTTTCTTGTTGAAAACCATTCAAGCTTACATACGTCGACCTAGATTACTTACAAGTCCTTCACCGATGCACAATGTATATTTACAAGTTCACGAACAATAGTGTAAGTAATCATCTAGGGAAAAGGGTGAGAGGGGTTCCTAACTTCACTACCTCCTACACTAGCCCACGTCCATCAAAAAACAAATGACATCTTCTCTGGCTTCATCATGATTTGGTGCCTAAGCACCTCCTGCCCCGGCTCCAGATCCTGCAGCGTTGAACTAAAGAGGGCCAAACAGCTCTCCTTCATGGTTTATGAACCAAGCAACGAACCTCATAGGAATCCAGTCTACCCTACCATCGTCCATCCAAAGCATAGCCTCATATCTCATGTAAGTCAGCTCGATATCGGGGTCGTATACGTCGTGAAAAGAAACATCAATGTACGCTATTACCCCATAACGAGCGATCGGTGGTACGTTCATACTAACGATATGAAAAATAGAAAGGAATGAGCAATGCCCGGTAAAGAAATAATAAGACCCTAAGCTAGACAATCCACATAGTTGCCAAAGAAAACTAGAGAGCATAAACAAATAGAGCCTACTTACCAAGATTGAATCATCCATGTATAGCTAAATGAATGCTTGGGGGTGCATGACAAAATTTCTGTTTGAAATAGTTCGAATGTAAAATAGATTTTTCTATTTCTATTTCTGTAAGAAGTTTTAAGAAAATAACCGTTTGATAACGACACAAAATTTCTATTCTAAAAATAGAAATTCGTTTGATAACGACACGAAATTTCTTTCTTTCGGATGGCGGTGGCGACGACCGGCGACCTTTAATATAAAAAATAAAAATAAAAATGATTTATTAACAAAAATAAATAAATAAATAAAAATAAAATAAGATTATCATTTTATTTTAAAATAAAAATATCCTTAAAAATAAATTTATTTTATTTATTCTATTTTTTTATTTTACAAATAAATTTATTTTTAAATGAATAAAAATAAAAAATAAAAATAAATTTATTTGGCAAAACACTCGAGACAAATAAAAATAAATTTATTTTAATAAAAATAATTTATTTTTATTTATCATAAATAAATTATTTTTAATAAATTTATTTTTAATAAACTAAAAATAAAATGATAAATAAAAATAATTTACTTATTTTTAATAAATTTATTTTAATAAATTTATTTTTATTTTTAAATGAATAACATGAATATATTTAATTTTATTTTTAATAAAATGATATTTAATTAAATTTATTTTTAATAAATACATTTATTTCGATTAAATTTATTTATTAAAAATAAAAATAATATTTATAATAAAAATTTAAAATTTAAAATAAAAATGAATAAATGATATTTATTCATTTTTAGGATTTTTTTTTTTAATTTATTGGTAAAATAAATATTTATTCGTAAAAATAAAAATAAATATCATTTTATTTATTCGAATAAATTTCATTTTAAAATGATATTATAAAAATAATTTATTTGGTGACCGCCGGCGACGGCTAGCGGGCAATTGGCGATCGGGCGGACGGTGGTCGGCAACAACGGATGAAGGACCGGTTGACAAACAATGAGAAAATTTTTTATTTCTCATTTTTGTTCCAAAAATCGAAGTAGAAAATTTCAACTTCGATTTCTATTCCAAACCTATTTCAAATAAATCTATTCCGTAAATAGAAAAACAAAATAGGTTTATCAAACGGATTTCTATTCCGAAATAGTGCGGAATAGAAAAATTATTTCTGGAACATAAATTATCAGTTATCATGCACCCCCTAAGATGTCACGCAAAGGATCACTTCATATCAAGCACACGAAATATGCATGTATGCCTCCTATTTCTAACCAGAATCTAGATAAGATGCAACAACAACAGGCGAACTCACATGCCAAGTGGAATTATATTATAGTGTATATGTCAAGGTCCACCCTCGATCAGTTTAGCCACCGGAACTCAAGCCGGCCCGATTGAGTCACTTCCGGAATCCTACAGTCGGACTTCCACGATATTGCTATCATGGCCATCTTACTCTGAGGCATCCCGGTATCACACAACTGAGGCATCCCAAGATCACACAGCATGGGGTATCTCACTCCAAAGCATCCCGGTATCCCACAACCGAGGCATCCCGGTATCTTACTCAACCGAGGCATCCAAGATCACATAGCATGGGCATCCCACTCCCCGGGGCATCACCGGTATCTCAATACCTATGGAAATCTCTTACTCATTTAATTTACACATTCCACACATCACACATCTGAATTATATCACATCACAGCATGCATAAGACCTAAAGAGCACACAATCACTTCAAGCAGCACTCAATGCTCACACAACATTCCATTCATGTTGCACTCATTGCACACATATGCACAATTAGTAACCATACAATGACCACACTTCTAATTATGGAAGAGACATGCTCATGCACAAACTAACCATTATTACAAGACCATTAGACTCCCTATATGCCATGAAAATCAAGTACAACAGGCACAACATTGATTGCATAGTCTCGGATCAAAGCATAATAAAGACTAGCATGAGCAGTTTTAATCACAGAGGAAAAAAGTGCATCAAATCTCATTGAAATACTACGAAATTTAAGTATGTTATAGAAGAGACATAGATTAACATTTTTTTGTGAAGAAACCTAAGCCTATATCTCAACGTATAAAGAACAGTAACTTGCTGTCTTTACCCCTAAATTCTGCAGCAACTTCCAGATTAAGTGCCTATGGGAGAAGGATCATTTCACTACCCAAATCTTGATCGTTTGTCTCAAATTTTGATATGTTGTTCCTCAAGATGTGTCCTACAACTTTGATGAAGGGTTTAAGGTTCTAATCCATCTAGAAAATTTCATAAAATTCATAAATTACCTAAAGTTCTGCTGTTTTTTGCAGGTCAATTTACTGTTTTAAGGGAGGAATGGTCTTGCCAACTAATTTCCGCAAGAAAATCTCTAACAACCACTAGTCGAAGCCTAAAATAGTTGGTTCACTCTTAAGAGAATTAGTTCTTTCCTTTAACTACAGCTTTAAAACCCCAAAGTGATGCATAAACTAAGTAATTTTCTGTTTTTGTTTTTCACGAACAGAGCATCCTGAGTCACTGTCTCCATCTACAACTATATTAGATTATTTAGTTCGTCTACAACCTCCTTTAGTACTTCGACGCCACTCTGACAGAACCCAAAAGTGATCTCAATAGCTCATAGACTACACATAGCAACCTATAGTTCAACCCGAGACTAGAATTCGCCTCTCAACCCCTCAAAACCAACATGCAACATCCATCTATCACTTAGCAATCGTCTACCCATCATCTCGACCAACACAGCTCCCTTTCGCTCGGTTCTTTGACCATCCAAACCTCAATCATCACATGCAAAGATCAACAACTTCATTTGAGTACCCATCTAACCTATTCTAACTCAAAACAGAAGCATCAAACTTAATCTTCCACCATACAGCATGCTCCGCATATTTCCTCGACAAACAATGGATAAATTCTAGTTTATGACCTCATTATTTCCTAACCGGTGGCTCGGCTTTGCTAGTGGTTCGCTGCTCTTTGGAATTCTGCCTTCAAATGTGTGCAAAAAGAAGAAGAAGCTGAAATCGTTGAGTTCCGCTTCGTGCAAACCGCGCGAGAGAGAAGAGAGAGAGAGAGAGAGAGAGAGAGAGAGAGAGAGAGAGAGAGGAGAGAGAGAGAATTTTGGATTGGTTTAGGGGAGGAGAAAATGTGAATTCTGAGGAAGCCTAACTTTAAGTGTGCATATTTTTCTTTTAAATCCAAGAAGAGAAGTAATCATTAGAAATGAGTAATAATGATATCTCCTCTGAAGGTTTTGGGTTGGAGAGAAACCGAGAGGGGGAGATGAATGTCGTGGCTCCCATGCACGCATTTTTCTTCATGATCGACACCTGGCGCTCGAGAATGGTTAAGATTAAGTTCTGATTTGTGTCGTTAATTAGTTTAATAGTTTCTAACGTCTTCTACTTAAGCCCGTTAACTACTTAAGCCCATACTTTCCTCACGACCCATCAGGCTTGTCATCTGGCCCGCTTTAAAATAATTCAAGCCCATAATAGTTCGATTACACTTATAAGGTCGGTAAAATTCAAGATGTCACATATTACCTTTGGCTTTCTCACACATGTA
This sequence comes from Eucalyptus marginata, assembly GCA_014182565.1. Taxonomy (NCBI): domain Eukaryota; kingdom Viridiplantae; phylum Streptophyta; class Magnoliopsida; order Myrtales; family Myrtaceae; genus Eucalyptus; species Eucalyptus marginata. Next base: position 52,074,369 of record CM024592.1, on the reverse strand, counting down.
GACCTCTTTAAAACAGGTACTTCAGCGTTTTTAATTTGTCCTGAATCACTGCGTTCCTCTAGAATTGCCTCCTCACTGATAGGCTTATCTTGAACCTCTCCATCAAGTGCACTTTGATCAAATGGAACCATCTTCATGGACATTGTGTCCAACTCAACATATTCTGGTTCTATTGCCTTCTCATGCTTTGTTTGAGGATCCTTGTATATCTTTTCTTTATAGAATACCACATTCCGATTGCGAATGACTTTGTTATTCTCATAATTCCAAAGTCTATAGCCATACTCATCGCCATCGTATCCAATATAGACGCACTTCTCGGACTTAACATCAAGTTTCTTCCTATTTTCCTTGTTAATAAAAGAATATGCAATACAACTAAACATTTTTAAATGTGAATAATTAATCTTTTTACTTGACCACTGCTCTTGTGGTATTTCTCCATCCAAGCATTAGATGGACTCATATTGATAAGATAAACACCCGCATCAATTGGGCGGCCCATAAGTGTAATGGGAGACCCGAGTGTAGCGTCATGCATCTTGCACATTTTAGAACAGTTTTGTTCATCCTCTCAACTATACCATTCTCTTGAGGAGTTCTAGGAACAATCTTCAACTCATGTATGCCTTCTTGACTTAAATATTCTGTAAATTCCTTACTTGTGTATTCACAACCATTATTAGACTTTAAAGCTTTAATTTGATAACTCGTCTCCCTTCTGCTATGGTCTTCCGCATTTTGAACATCCCAAATACTTCTGATTTTTCTCTAAGAGCATGAAACCAAGCCTTCCTTGTTGCATCATTGATGAAGATGACAAAATATCTCTTATCATCATAAGAAAGTTCCTAAGTCGGTCCCCACACATCAGTATGAACTAATTCTAACTTTCGGCCTTTATTTTGTCGCCCATTCAGTTGAAAAATAGCTACTTTCTTTTTTCATAAATGTAACTCTCACATAAATCTAACTCATTTTTTTGCAAATCCGAAAGTAATTTCTTTGAATGTAACTGCTTTACACATTTTTCACAAAGATGTTTCAAATGATAATGACAAAGAGTAGACAAATTACATGTAGCCATTGTAGTTGCAATCATATTACTGATATTATCTCCTTGGAGAAGATGAAGTGTACTCGTACGCTTTCCCTTTGCTACTACTCTTGCCTTGAGATTATCTTCCACTTTCCGCATCTAAAGGTTGTTATCAAACCTTCTTAGTCAAGTTTATTGGTTGAGATCAAATTTTTCTTTAATTCTAGAATATGTCTAGTTTCACACAAAACTATATGTCCTCCACTTGAGATGTTCATAGTCACAATTCATTTTCTAACAATTGGACACATGTGGCCGTTTCCCACAACTATTTGCCCGAAATCTCTATTGGCATAATCATCAAATATGTCTCTTTGCGAGGTACAATGGAAAGAAGTACCGGAATCAATAAACCACTTGTTTGTTGTCAAGTCAAACCTTGTTGATAAACACAAGTTTTTTAGCAAAAGTTCATCACTAATCACATTAGCCGATTGATTCTCATCTTGTTGCTTCTTTTTGTAGGCTTCACATTGAAACCTCCAATGTCTGGTTTGGTGATAAAACTGACACTCATCTTTTGCAACCTGTCTCTTACCCCTTGATTGTGACTTGCTATGCCTGCTCAATTTTCCTTTACTTTTACTTCTTTCACGATTCTCCATTGCTACTAAAAGAATTATCTCCACTTGAGACTTTCCTTCGCATCTCTTCATCAATGATGCTACTCATAGCATTATCTAGAGTCAAATCATCCTTCATAATGCTCAAAATTCCTTGCACTACGGTATTATAGCTTTTTGGAAAGGAACATAAAAATAATAAAGCTTATAACTTCATATCGAGATTTATGTCTGCGGATTCCAACTGACCTGTGACCTAAGTAAAACTATTAATATGCTCTGCTATAAAATCTTTATCAGACAACTTCATATTAACTAGTTTCTTCAACAAAAATACCTGATTTGATGTGGACGGTTTCTCATAAATATTTATTAGAAAATCCATGACTTCTTTTGCAGTCTTTGCTTTTGCGATGTGGTACCCTATCTTTTTCGTCAATCCTAGACAAATTGCACATAATGCCTTTTGATAAAATCCATTCAGCTTCTGTTGTCAAATCTACTTTCGCCATCTCGGGTTTTCGACCCTCAAGTGGTGTATAGAGATGTTTTTGATAAAGATAATCCTTGATTTGAACATGCCCATCGAACTTGTTGATTCTAATTTTATCTTCTGTCATATTATTTGCTTTCAATCAAAATTACCGAAAATCCCTCGAGTTCTCAATTAGTTAATCTAGGCTCTGATATCAATTGTTACGAAATTGCACGCCAATTCCAGAAAAATACCTAAAGCAAACAATCCACCGAACATAATATAATAATAAAATAACAAAATCAAAATATCACACCAGAAAATTTGTCATTAAAGTTCACCCAAACCCGGGCTACACCTCCGCACAAAGGCACTCTATGAATCCACTAAACTTTGAAGAAAGTTGGAATATAATGATGATCTTCTCTTAAAATCATAGCACAAAGATATTGAAAACATTCATAAGGAAAAAACTCCCTTTTTTCTTCTCTTTTTTCTTTCCTCTCTATTTTCTTTTTAGTATCTTGACGGCTAGTGTCTTTTTATCACTTAAAAAAAGGTGTAGCTTTTAACCTAAAAGTAAATTTAATAGAAAAGACAATATACCCCCTAAAAAAGATTTGACTTCATCTATAACATTCTATACCCATTATAATATTTTGCCATCCCCAAGAGGGTCTAGCAATTTTCCCTATATGTATGCCGGAAATCACAATGGGGAAAATTATAAGCCATTTAGTAATTAGTTTCAAAGAGCTAAGGGTTGTTGAGCTATTCTCCAAGTTTGATTTCCCAACATGGCTTTATTAAACACTAACAAGTCCCTAAATCCCAAACCACCACCGCCTTTCCTGCCTTTCAAAATATCCCAACGATTTGACTAGTTCAAACACGATAAGTTTAGGCAACATTTTTCACTGTATCATATACATTTCAAGCCCTTCCATGTGTGGGCCTTAAATGAGACCCACTCAATCCTATATCTAGTACCATCTTTGGCTGCAACTCTTTTATTGGTCCATTGCATACTACCATGTTTGCTCACTGTAATACTACAACCCTATTGTAATCTGCAAAAGCTATTTACATTGCCATATAATTGCTCCAACACCACATAACTAAAGGTGCAACAAGTATAACAACTATTCTCGAAGTGTTCATTCCTTCTTCTCTCTTACTTTACCGATATTTGGACAGTGCAATGCTATCAATATCCAGTGCCATTAAGGGGCAAAGAAGCATATGGGTAGGCTGCCTATTAGGGTTCGCCGTTTGCTTCGTGCCTTACTTTACGGATTAATGAGGTAATTCATGAGTTTGACGAGCGCACAATGTAAATCCTCGTAATTTTGCATACGCTCAGCCTTATCCGACCAATAGTGAACATTAATGGGGCCGTTTTACATTAATCATAATGCACGTGAAACTAAAATTGAAATTAAGTTAGGCCAATGTTAGCAATTTTCTTTGATCGACACTGAATGAACGAGACATACACAGCCTAGTTACAAAAATCGAAATCTTCACGCAAGTGATTCAATTACCAGCGTTTTTTAACATAATATAAAACAATTAGTACGAATGTCTTCTCCTTCTTTGTGGATACCATTCTACTTTTTTATTCTACCTCTCGTTTTGGGTTTTCGGACGGCAAATCTCGAGTTTTTCCTTATCCTATTTAACCTAAATTCAGAGGCCTAAAATCCAACACTCACGACATAAAATGGTTGGAAAAATCAACGGTAATAATACTTTATTGAACTCCCTCCGACATTATTCTCCAAGAAACACAACAAATTTAGTTAGCGATCGCACATATCCTAAGCCCATTTTTTTTTCTCTAGAAAAGAAAATATATAATTAATCCCCCCCCCCCCCAAATTCCTTCTCTCTCCTCCATCTTCTTTTCTTTGTCTATCTCTTTCCAATTCTTTCCATTAATTTCAACTTCCACGAAACCGGTCCATTGCGTAAAAAGCAGAAATCAACAAGGGCAAAAGAGACAAACTGCACGTAGAGAGAGGGAAAGAAGAAGGAAAAGCTTAAATTTTTAACACCGCCATGCAGACGCGGCCATGATGGCCCTATCTTGCCAACCCAAGAGCAAGCAGCCCTTGTCCTCCGTCAACCGGTACCCGTCGCTCGAGTACAGGCCCAGCAAGATCTTCGACTGGGTCACCGCGTTCCCGCTCAGCGGCACCCCCTTGAACCCCTTCCCCTCCATCACCTTCCTCCACTTCTCGAGCCGCTCATGCCGCACCGTCCGCTCCGCCCCCTCGCATGCCACCACGTTCCGTATCTCCGGCGCGAAGATGTACTGCTCCACCTGCGCCCTCTGCGCCGAATCCGGCGGGAACGTGGCGTCCAGTGAGTCGAAGATGGCCGAGTAGTAGTGCAGCGACTCGAGGAACCGGCCCAGGAAGTAGGGCCCGTTGTGGCTCGCCTCCTGCTCGACGAGGGTCACGATGTTGGGGGCCTGGTCGCGGATCATGGAGAGCAGGCTCCCGAGGCAATGTCCGGGGACGCGGTGGAGGCTGTTCACGGAGCTCACGGCCAGTGCCTCCCCGACCCGCCGGTTCAGCATGTGGGGCTTGAGGTCCTCAAGCTGCTCGCCCACCGGGTGGAACTCAAAGGGGATATGGAGGGAGTGGGCGAGCTCCGTGAGGCACCGGCCAGTCTCGCACACGACCTCAATCTCAGGGCCGACTCCGGTTATTCGGAGGAAGGGGGCCCCCGCGGGCCGGGCAGCGAGGGCCTGCATGAAGGCTGGCCACTGGTAGCCCTGGTGGATGTCCAGGTCAATCACGTGGACGCGCTCCTCGAACTCGATAGCCTCAAAGATGGCCTGGTTCGCGGTGAAGTGGGCAAATTTTATGTAGGGGCAGGCCTGGTAGAGGATTTGGTAGTACTTGAGGATTTCGGGGGAGTTTGGGGGGAAGGGCGTGAAGGGCTTGGCCGAGGAGGAGATGGGGCGAGTGGTGAGGGTGGCGGTGAGGCGGGCACTCAGGGCTTCGGTGAAGCAGGAGGCGACTCGTTGCATGGAGTCGCCGATGGGCGAGACGATGCGGTTGAGGTGGTGGAGGTACTTCCGGGCCAGCATGTAGTCATCTTTGGCCACTGCTTCAGCACACGCAAGGAGGAGGTGCACTAGTTGAAGCCCACTGTCTTGTTCCTGAGATAGAAAGACAATTTTATGCAGATATACGATCAGATTTCTTCTCTTTTGGATGCTTATTCAGTGATATTAAATAAACAAAATACTAATTAGAAAAAAAAAAAAAAAAACAATGGAAAAGTTGCTGATGATATGACACAAAGGCTGAAATGGTAAAAGATTTTCCATAGAAAATTAAATAATTAGTATGTATTTCCCGAGATAAGTACGATAAAATATGATATTCCGTTTATTTTGTAGCAAATGAATTATTTGAAATTATCTTTTTGAAAATGATTGCTTGTACCAACATGAAATTATCTTTGCACTCAGTCCCCACACGGATGCACCGGGCCTTACAAGATCTAGCCTAAGAATGTCGGATTATGAGGATGAATTAAATGATCTTGTAATCGGATGAACGATGGAGAGAGATACCTGTTCGGAGCCAATAGCTATGGGCATCAATAAAGTGTCAGCCATGTTTTGCTGATGCTGATGGGTCAACTGATCATGTTGATGTTGCCGCTTCTCGTGGAGGTGCTCTTGTTGCAGCTGCTGAGACAGAGGCATTTGTGAACTCGACATGCAGCTCATCTGATGGTACACGTCGCCCTCTTGAGTGAGCTGAGACGCGCTGCCCACTGTCTCGCTCATCGGCCCGCCATACCTCGGTCCTACAGACACGCACTCCAGCATTGGGTTGGCATCGAACTGCGAAGGGTACGCCCCGAACTCATCCTTCTGGTAGTCCTCCAAGTAGTCCTCGATAGCAGGCAGAGCAAGATTACTACCAACTTGCATATACTGATTATGATTGTTATTACCATTGCTGCTGCCGTTGTCGTTGTTATTACTATTGCTATTGCTGCTGCTACTGTTGTTGTTGTTGGTTGACGAATTGTTGACCTTGTGGAGAGGGCTCATGCCCTTCCTCGGAGCGGGCCGAGCGGTGACGAGAAGAGCCGCGGTGGGGAGTACCACGAGAGCGACTGCCCTTGGATGTTGTTGGCATAGGTCAAGCTGTTGATGTAGCTGAAGTTCGGGCTGTGAGCTGACGATGGGAGATTACCGTCGGTACCACTGGGGGCCCTCACTGGTGAAGAGATCATGAAGTCACCATCGAGCTGGTCGGAGAAGAAGGACTCGAGGAGGGCGGTGGTGGGGGACTGGACCTCGACTTCTTCCTCCATCTGGGCCTTGAGCGACTGGAAGCTGAGGCTCGGCGGGGTCAAGCTGCCGCTGCGATCCATCTCAGTCGGAGGAGGCGTCTTCTTGGAATCAGAGAGCAGGAGGGACGATGAGCCGGTCGGCGAGGTAGACAGGTGGTTCCTGCTGGTGCATGAGCTCTCGCTCTTGAGCGACCCCATGCTGCCACACAGAGAATTGATCATGACCTCTTTCTCTCTCTCTCTCTCTCTCTCTCTCTCTCTCTCAAGGTCTCATTCACCGAAACTTTGGAGAAGGAAAAGAAGGAGGAGCTTTAATGGGGACGGTGGCGATTCGGGGAGTGATGGATCATTGGTGCTTTCTAGAGTTTCTCGAGTTCTAGAGCTTTTTCTGCAAGAAAAAGACTCGTTTGGAGGCATTCTCTCTCTACCCTCTTGTCCGCACGTAAAGACGACGGCGAGAGAGAAAGGATGAGCGAGAGAAGACGAGACGAACTGCAGACGTAGTTCCATGCGATCGGAGGGGATGCGCCAAATCCCGCCTACGTTTTCATCATCGCCTCGCGCCCGAGGCGAAGCTGTAATCTAGGGCTCGTTCCTTGTCGTTTCTGGCGCGCGCGCTTTGGAATTATGCTTCCAAAGTAAGGGACAAGAGGGATAGAGAAAATTTTCTCCATTTTGATTGGTGGGGCCCGGTGAATTTTCCTTGGGCCGGCCCCAACCTCGAGTACAAGGCGAACGATAATATTAGTTTAATGCACCTCTTTCTTATTGCCACAACTAATAAATGAAATAACAATAAAAAAAAAGAGGAGGGGAAATAGAAATAGAAATAGGAATACTAGTAGTACTATTGGCTTAGTTGGGAGCGTTTGATTGGTGGTTTAGAAGAGTTAAAAGGAGTGAATATGCCACGGGAGATTCAAAGATGAGAAGGGACGAAACGTTTCGATCGGGAAAGAGACGGGATGTCGCCATTCATGATGGTCCGGGAAGATAGAAATACCCCTCCTCCCCAAAGAAGGAAAACCCTAGAATTAATAATAAAAAAAATAGAGATTAAAATCACAAAAACACTCACCCACTGGTGGTCAGCTGAGTTAGTTCGGCTTTAAGCACTTCACCGCAGAGGTCCGAGGGTCGAAACTCCGCAGCTACTAACACATATTAAGTGGGGGGTCATGGTGGTGGGGTCTTGTGCTAACTTCTCCCTAGATATTGACGCTTGGTCCGAGGTGCACCACCCACTGTACGAGCCGTGGGTTGGCAATTAGCGTAAGCGAAAGTCAGGCCCGGCGGATCCCAAGTCACCAAAAAAAAAAAAAAATCACAAAAAAACTCTAAATTATACCTACTATGACATTTCTTTATGTCACTAAAAACCCTAGACTTGCTTATTGTGACATAAATACTCTAAACTTTTTGTATCATAAAAAATCTCGAACTTATACAAGCTTGACATATATATTTATGATGGAACTGAAATAAAAGGGTATACATATTAGATTTTTGATAATACAAAAAAAGTTGAGGATATCCGTATCATAGTAAGTAAGTTTATGATTTTTGGTAATACAAGAAAAAAGTTTGATATATTTATATTATAGGCGGCATAGTTTGAATTTTTTTTTTTTTTTTTTTTTTTTATAGTATGTGCTTTAATGATGACAAAAGAAATAAAAGAAGTCACACAAGAAATCACGAGGGTCTCTCACATATTTAACTCGATAAAGAGAAAAAGGAGTGGAAGAAATAGGATAAGATTATTTGGAAGCGTGGAGAGCGAGGGGGAGAGGACAAGAGAAGGGGAACGAAGGACATGGGCAATATCGTCGGATGTGGCGTCGGTGTCGCCGCCCCCTCCCCGCCTTGTATTTGCCCGCGGTCGTCGTGCGTTTGTCCTGCTCGCCTCTCTTGTCGTCCCCCCCTCCCCTTACTACACGTATCATCATCTCCTCCTTTTCTTCACTTTCCAATCTTTCCCTTAGTTAAAAACTTTAGAAATGAAGTTTCGGGAAGATGCATTGCCACCCATTAACTGAGGGGAAAACGTCTCTTTCGGTTGTCTTTTCACCACCTAATGCGAAATACATTTGTCCCCGATCGATCGTCGATCTGATCCGCGTTGTTAAGGGAAAGGTATAGTCTTATTCGTTAATGTTACGTTTGATTGTTCGGATTTCTAATCGGGATAGAACTGGATAGGATATGATATGAAATCTTATGATTTTTTTATATCTTATCCATTATTTGGTGAATCACAATATTAAGGTCGGATATATTCACATCATATCATGTACATTTTTTATTTATTTATATAAATGGCATGTTATTATAAATGAACCTAAATGTTCATAAACGGAGATGGTGAAATATCTCATAACACTATTCTTTAATTTATTTTTAATTTATTTTTCCTCTTTTTTATATTATTTTCTTTATTATTTTTTTGCCCTTTCATCATTCTTTAATAAAATTTTATCAAATAGTAAATTGTACTAAAATACCTAAAATATACAATAAATATAAATATTTAATTTATAGATTGAATGTTTATTATAGAATAGAATTAAAGTCGAATATATAAATTAAAATAAGATTAATTAAAAATAAATTTCTATTTTTTTTATTTTTAATTTCTTAAATTAGAATTCAAATATTATTTATATTGAAATATAATTTCAATTTTGTTAACTTAATAAGTTTGTTATTCAAGAAAAATAACTTTCCTATTATGAACATTAAATTCTATTCACCTTTATCCCACCTCCCTCATGGGATAATTTTATCCTATCTATATTCCCTTTATATCCGACTTTATCCTGTCCTAAGCGAGCACTAAATGTATGATAGAATAAATCATATCCTATCCTGAATTTTATCTTGACTGCCAAACGCAGCCTAAGTGTTTTTCAAAATGTCATGCACATCGTGATTCGTGTAATACATGAGCCGTAAATTCAGCACAATATATTATTAGTTAAACCCAAAGCCAGCCCATGTCTCTTATAGAAGTCCAAGCCCAAGCCATCTTATATCTTCTTCAATAGATGAAGATGATGCAGCCAACGAGAAAAGAACGAGAAGGAAAATGAGGAAAAGAGAGAGGGAGAGAGAAAAAGAGGGAAACGGGAAAATTTTGATGTGCTCAGGATTTGTAAGACTCGTCCAATATCGTTTGCAATGTCGGTGAGTGATCGAAACCTTTAATCATCTATTCAACGGAATCGTTAAAATTAGGACTTGAAATTTAAATTTAGGTCCATTATGATTTATTGTGTTTGATTGGAGAGTTTTTGGCTTATATATATATATATAGTTTAGGATGTTGTGAAGTTATAGCACCTTAAAGATTTCGATTTGAGATTACGGTTTGCCCGAAACGAAATTTGCAACTTTATCGTGAATGTTGGTCAGATTCCAAACAATACCGTGCCGTCCGAAAACTCTCCAATCAAACGCAGCAAGTCATAATTAATCTAAATCCGAATTTCAAGTCTTAATTTCGACGATTCCTTTAAATAGATGATTAGAGGTTTTGATCATTTACTGGCATTGCAAAACAATGTTAATTTGCCTTGACAAGTCGTCCGGATCGTGAGCGCACCATTTCCCCCCTTTTCTCTCCCTTCTCTCTTTTTCCCCTTACCCTTCTCGTGAACGACCTGGCTGCTCTTTCTTTTCTCGTTGGCAGCATCATCTTCATCCGTTGAAGAAGATATAAGATGGCTTGGGCTTTGGCTTGGACAAGAGAAATGGGCTGGCTTTGGGTTTAACTAGTGATATATTGAGCTGGATTTATAGCCCATATATTACACCTCATGACCCAGATCCATTGTATTATTTATATTGAATCCCCGTTAACTTCTTCGTTCCGAGTGTATGCTATTCTATCCTATATGTAGGCATTTATTACACTGTTTTCAATTTTGAACTATTCGAACTGCCATAATTAATTTTTATTCTTGTAGTTGTGCACCTACAAAAGTCTCTTCTTCCCTATATGCTTGAGACCGTTCTTGAATCGAGAGAAAGATATAAAATTCGAATGCAAGATTCATAATCTTAAATTTCACTTAAGCCTATTTCTTGATACATAGAACTTTCAGGAGAATATGAGTTGGTCTCGCGAGTGAACCAATACCAGAAGATAAGTCATAAGATTAAGTCGCAAGTTCACAATAGCCCCACTTATTCACATTCATAGTGCATGAGGCTTACCCCAAACTAGGGGTGTGCAAAAGAATCCGCTCGGAATCGGATCAGAACCGCCCGGAACAGGTGGTTCTTGAGGGAACCGGTCCGGTTCCCGGTTCCATGGGCGGATCCATCCACCCGCCCACCCGGACCGGACCGATTATATTTCCACCCGCCCACCCGACCGGACCGATTATATTAAAAATTGAAATTACAAATTAACAAACCCAAATCAAATAATTAAAAAAATTTAATTAAAGTGGGAAAAAAGTCCAAAGCGCACCAAATGGAGAGGCGTTGATCTCCAGATCTCGCTTATTAAAACTCGCCCGGACTGCCCACCCAGTGATTAATCCATGTAGAACTCGCTTCTTTTCTTCGTTATGGTTGTGTGTATACGCGTGGCATGCTTTGCGGTTTTTGTTTTGCTGATGAATGGTGGCCAACCATGGATTTTGCCGAGGGTGAGGGTGGATGATGGACGAGGGAGAAATGTTAGTTCTGCATCTTTAATTAGCACAATGGAAGTTTGATCTTAATCTTCCCGGGTTCTGCTTAGGATGAGTGAGTACGTAGATTTGTTAAGATTTCGAGCATGACAAGGGGAGGCTTTAGGACTTAATCGGTCCCGGTTATTATTATTGTGAGACCAGTTCCATGGATCCACCCGAGAACCGGACCGGATCCATGCAACTAACGGGTGGATCCCGATTCTAGGTCGGGAACCGCCCGCCTGGACCATGCACACCCCTACCCCAAACGCACTTGTTCTATGTAGTGCTTGAGCTCAATTTCAAGATTAAAATGGATACTTTGATCAGCAACCAATAGCCATTATCCATACCATAATCAGTGCATTTTAAGAACAAATCTGCACCAACACTATACTTCTTCGATTCTCTCTTGATGACATGCTCGGCACCATGCTGGTAATAGCCCCGATATAGCCAAGGGTGGGCATAAGGGAAGTGAGCTCGAGGGTCGGCATGAGGAAGAGAGCTCAATGGTGGGCATGAGGAAGTGAGCTTGAGGGGGAGAGTAGCACGAGGAGCCCGTGAGCAGAGGTGAGTGGAAAAAGAAGAGGTGCTCTCTTAGAGTTTTTTTTTTTTTTTTTTTTTTTTTTTTTTTTTTTTTTTTTAAATATATATAAAATAAAGGGGCAAAAATGAAATTACATTAAATAAATGAGGGCAAGATGGAAAACTAACATATTTTCATTAAACCAAGCAAGCAACATTCCGAAAATGCTACTTCTTAAGATACTTTTAACCTTTCATTCCCCTAAAGGCCTTTGGAGAGCTTTATAGATGCAATTACATATTCTCAAAGCCCTCCAAAAAATAAACCAAATGCTATTTGCATTTAGTTAAACCTCTTTAGAGCCCCAAAGCCCATTTCAAATGCTGAACTAAACGAGGCCTTAATCTACTCAATTTCATTAGGCCCCATGCCTGCTCAAAAATGTCTATTCACTATCTATCCGCACATCCAATTCGCATCGAAAGAATTCTAAATCCAACCCGAATACGATTTTTTTACAAAAAAACCAAGTAGAAAAAAGCCCAATTGCAGGAGTAGGCCCAACCACTGTCGTCACTCTTCCCAAATGAAATGAATCCCTCCATTCCACGCCAACTTCTATTGCCCAAAAACACCATTTCTTTTTCCGTGCGGGTAAATTTCGATAGGCACTGGTCAGAAATCCCCCCAAATTAAGGAACCAAGGCTCAAATTAAGGCCCATGAAGAGAATCCCTTTCTAGGCCGTCACAACAAGACCCGCATAAATTAATTCTTTTCTTTAGCCAATCATCCATTTAAATTGAAATGCAAATTTTCCAATCAAAGTCTTTCAACTTTTTTATTTATCTAATCAGATTCTTCAACTTTCATATAAAGAATTCAAATTAGCTTGATCAGCAACCAATGGCCATTATCCATACTTTAATCATTGCATTTTAAGAGCAAATCTGCACCAACACTATACTTTTTCAGTTCTCTCTTGGCAATATGGTCAGCACCATGCTAGCATCGGCCTAGTATAGCCGCCATCTCCATCACAATCATTTCGAGATTCGTCCTCTCTCCATCTTCGGCAATGATTTTGCCAATGCTACTATCACCATAGACCATCGTGATAGGCATCGTCTACCATCAGATTCTATCCCTTGAGGAACTTGATAACACTTTATGCGAATTGGGGAAATTGATTGTTTCTAATGCACCGTTTTTACCATGTTATCTTTAATCAATATAAAAGAAATTAAAATATGTAACAAAACTCTTTTTATATTAGACATAACTTAAATTACCAAATGCAGTATTTATGACAACAACCACCGAATTATTGGCGAATTTAATTTGTCTGAACTATTTATTATATGATGCCTTATTTATGACAATGCATTTTCTATTGCAAGGAGTGGACCCATCAAATGTGAGTTACTACACCATACCACCATAAAGAGAAATGAAGAAAGAGAAATCGCGAGAAAGTGGTAGACAAGATTAAAAGCTTCAGCAGATGATATAGTAATTGCATTCCCTTATCTCTTCACCGGTCCAACATTGATGTTCACATGAACAGCATAAATGCCCTTTCATCTATCCAATTCCACATCGTGTTTTTTTCATTCCTCATCTTAAAAAATGAATCAGCTTAAACTTTTTGAACAATTGACAATGATTTCACAAAATTTAAACATAATAAGATTCTATAGGAGAATGTTAACAGTCATAGTTTTACTTAATATCTCGATTTCTGAGTCAAAATGTAGCGTGAGTACTCCTACGATGGAAATTATTGTGTGGTTGTTCTTTATGGATGACTTGGTGGAAAAACCATTAAGTTATTTGTCAACACAGAAATGTTTTGGAGCTTTTTTCTCTTTTGCTGCTCAGCATGAGTCTAACATGAAACAGTTTGCAATGTGGTTTTAGGTCGTTTGATATAGTAAACTTAAGTATTGTGTAGACCTGTTATACGTTATCAAAGCTATCACATATAAGAAGAAAATCAAGAGGACCCACAATGTTCTACTAATTTTCATATTTTTGCCTCTTGGTACAATGTAGTTCATGAAACAGTTTGCAATACGGTTGGCCTAATGGCAGGAGCAACTTCAGTGAGAAAATTCACCAAAATCCATTAATTATTCAGTTTACTGATAAGCCATAAGTTTAACTGAAGTCAGTTCTCCAATATATATATAGATCTTGAGCTTCAAGTCTTTTGTAACTTGAAGGCTCAGAAGACCTCCAAGAGCAATCACCACTCATGAGTCTCTGAAAAACTAGCCTCTCTCTCTCTCTCTCACACACACACACACACCCACACACACACACACACACAGAGTCCTCACATCAGCCAAAGGACATTCACGTGTCTGTGTAACTATCTGATTGCAAGAAAAGATAAAGAAAAGCCTCTTTAACTTCTTTTGCATCAGAACAGCAGACTCAGTAGAGTCTCTTCAGTCTCCATTTATCCACACAACATTTGCCTGCAAACCATCATTCTTTAATCCTCTCTCTCTCTCTCTCTCTCTCTCTCTCTCTCTGTGAACACCCATCCACCAAGAAAAACAAGAACCGACCATGAGTTTGAATGCACCCATTTTCTTCATCGTGTCTCTTTTCTTCATCCACTCCCTCCCTTCGCAAGTTGAACCAGCCGGGCCCATCTCCCACATCACCGTTATGGGCATGGTCTACTGTGACATCTGCTTCAACAACACCTTCTCTAGGCACAGCTACTTTCTACCGGGTGCAAAACAAGCTTCAGTTCATTCAAATGCTGTTCTTTCTTGCTTTTGTGTCTTTGTTTCTGGCAGTCCAATGAAAGGCAAATTCACAGATCATATTGCATTCTAGCGTTCAAGTCACGTACATCATAATGTCTTCGTCGGCTTCTGTTTGTTAATGCAGATTCAATTCATCAGCCAGTCTGATCCAAAGTCATTCTATTAGATATCACAAGCGAATACCGAATTGAAAGCACCATAACAAATGCAGTGACAAGCACCTTTAAATGGTCACTGCAAAAAGTTCATTTAAAATTGCAGGTTCTTGACACAATACCCTTTTTTTGGTTGATCTGAAACAGGTGCAGAAGTGAAGATAGACTGCAAATTTGAGGCCGTGTCGCCAAAAACGACGGAGCAGATATCATTCTCAGTCAAGAGAACCACAAATAGGTATGGGGTATACAAGCTGGAGATACCGGCGGTGGACGGGATCGAGTGCGCTAGAGATTCAGCCATCGTGTCTTTCTGTGAGGCAAGCTTGATGGGGAGCTCATCCGATTCATGCAATGTGCCTGGCTACAGGACCACCACTGACCAAATTGCCTTCAAGTCCAAGCAAGCTAATCTCTGCATCTACAGTCTAAATGCACTCAATTATAGGCCATCCAAAAAAGATAAAAGCCTGTGTGGTGGGCGTTGAGTATACTCTGGGGCCTCATTGTATGGCCTTTTCTTGCATCCTTACCACCCACTTGCCGCTTTCCCTCATATACTTTTCCTTGGTATTATTGCAAGGCAAATCTTTAAGAAAGAAATCCCACTTACCTGAGGGACTTGTTTGCGTGCTAAACGCGGGGCCCCATAAAATCAGCAGGTTTTCAGAGAACATATTGTGAGAGTAAAGTGAAGATGCACATTCCCAACTGTACGTGGCGATTGATTCCCCAGTCACTCAATGTCTCTCAACATGGTGTCTATTCAAGCTACGTCAAGGTTTCTGTCTGTCCATATTAGGGAAAGAGAATCCACTGGAAATCTCAGGATAGGCATTACAGCAACGCAAGTTTTATTCTGTTGTCCGCAATAGTGTAATGGTGGTCCACGACATACTAAATGTGCTCTGACTTGCATATGCAAACATGCTGCAAAATCGTGTATCTTCTCTCTTTGTTTCTTTCTTGACAATGCATAATGTCACATTTTTCAGTTCCAAACTAAGGTCGAACAAACTAAGCAAGAAAAAGATTGCCAAATAAACAATGACCAAAATGAGGCATGCTAATTACAGACAAGCAATGAACTCAGGGGAAGCTCAGCAGGGGAAAAACACAGTAATTTCCTCAAAGTTTGCATATAAACCTTCACATGGAAACTCTGAACCAAGCTCGTAGAAAGATGGTAGTTTTTCGTCCTTTTCTTTCCTCAAAGTTCACACAAACTTAGAGTCTAGACGAGGAAAGTAAAAGATTCAGTGGAAACCAGTGAAGATTGCGAAATTCACTATAACCACCAGTGAGGTTAACAAACTTTCGCCTGCGAATTCTAAGTTAGCTGAGGCTCCTCGTGATTTAATGAAGCATGGGCTTGGGTCAAAATAAAGGCTATTGGATATATCAACTGACAATCGAATAAGATAAGAAACATAAAGAAACATATAAATGCAATTCTATCTCTTACACATGTCATGCTGGAAGGAACAATGAACAGCCTGGTCTCAAACGCTGATGCGAGCACTTTGTGTCCTATCCTTTCTTTCCTTTCATATTTGAAGGTTAAGGCCTGGTGTCTTAGATGATAGATTGTTCCTCTTGCCAAAGAAAGTCAAGATCAGTTTTATGTTCTTTTATGTGGTGTTATGATGAAAGTTCAGTTCTATAAAGATGGACGCCAGAAAATTTGAGTTTTAGCATTTACTCGTGGTGGAAGGTTATTGTTGATTGTTACAAGAATTTTTTCCTTTTTTGGCCACATAAATTTCTTGACTAGGGCGTTCATCATATGGAATGATCAATTTTGACAATATTTCTATAACATGAAGCACAGTTGATAAATCACAGAACAGTGACTTTGTGCCCAGTCCTCACAGCCATAAACCATCTCTAATCTAATTTATTTGGATTCCACACCATCCAATGCCAACAGCCAACATAATATTTTCTTAGAGATAACCGAACAACATAAGTAAGATCATACATCGAAATGAATTTTGAGAATATGGGATCCTGCACATAAATAAATCACCAAGCAAGAGAGGTCTTCTTTATCTAGAACTGATGTCTAGAACTGCATCAGTTCTTCAAAGATCTTCATAGCAGGAGCAGGCATGCCGAGAAGCACATTGATGCTTTTCCTCTCAGTCCCATGAGAAAGGAACAGAATCACTTCCTTCTCGGGCAATGCCACAGGCCCCGACAAGATGGGCTCGCCCCATCCAAAATCCGTGGTGTAAAAGGACAACCTCGACCAAGTTGTGATCAAGAGGGTGCAAGCCAAAGATGGCCTTGCTCTTGTTATTTCAAAGTAATCTATGGCCGATCTCATGTAACCATCCGTGACCATCTTGATTGCATCCTGAACTAGCCCAACTGCATATGAAAGTGGTTTCTCCAGAATTTCACCAGCTTCGCATATGGAATTGGTGAGCACGATTCCATTTCCAAAGTACCCTTTTGGAAGAGAAGGTTCAAACTTAGGCCGCCCGTCCACTGCAAAGAGAAGTTTTGTCTGTTGATCAGGCACCATGTTGAGTGCCTTAGTTCGAGCTCTCCATACAAATGCCGAGAGGGCTTCAAAAGTGGTGCACTTCTCAAGAACCCCATCTTTCATTGCTTTAGCCTTTAGCTTCTCAAGCTTCTCGGGATCAAAACAGAAAGAACTGTATCGCATTTCGTCCTTGTAGAGATCAGCCGTGTTAGACTTGTCTTCTATCTCAGCGAATTCCTGATGAAGGTTTTCCACCTTAGGCGGGTTCCTGGATTTCAGAATAGTTCGGTCAAGGAAAGGTGGGGTTGTGAGAGGCAACCCTCTGGCTGTTTCACCCCACGAATTCACAAATTCCATAGCTCCAATCCCATCAAACATGCAATGATTCATGCACAGCCCTAGAACAAACCCTCCACATTTGAATTTAGTCACCTGGCAAACACCAAAAAGGGCAACTTCAAGTTCTTCTCAATCATGCAATAAATCCATTCACTGATACAGGAAAATGTGAACATATCTATAATATGAGCTTCTCATTTAGTAATTTTGAAGGATGGGTTGGTAACAAGTGAGGTCGTAGCAGAATAAACATGCTGGCATTTTGTTTCTGCCAATATTTCTTCCTCTGTGGGGAGATAGCCAAATCTTGAGATCTTTCAGGCATAGATAGGTAGAATAGATTGCTAGAAGCCTAGGACTGTAATGACAGTTCCAACTTTTATCAAGTCTGAAATTCTTGAAGTGTTTCATGTGATTCAAAGAGCCGCAAATATGTTAGCAGGCGGTGTAATTTGTTTGTAGGAGATACCAAAGCAGAAGACGCAAAAGAAAAAATTTACGAACCTGAGCCACCAGGGGTGGCATCTCTAGTATGTTCTTAGCACCTGGAACATCATAAACCAATTTCCCAAGCGTCTCAGGATGAGGCTTAGTTATGTCTCCAATCTCTTCGAGAGTACAATTTGCTTCAGCCTCGACAAAAATTGCTCCCTCTCCGGTGCAATCCACGATGAGCTTTCCCTCAGGGCTAATGGTCAAGCGCCCAGCAAGAGGGTAGTAATGCACAAGAACCTTTTTCAAGGCACCCTTGATCACTTCTCCAACATGCTCATTGCCTTTCTCGATCGACTTGAAGCAATAAATCGTGCGGATTATCACCGCAATGTTCTGGTCAAGGTTCGAGAGGAAGTACAGCCCTTTCTCTGTCTCCTCAGCAGGAGCCACCAGCGTCGGTTCGCCTTGAGTCACACAAAGTTGGAATACACTAGTACCACTAGAGTTCTCCATCAAAGTGGACGCTTCGGGCTTCGGGACCTAAAAGCACAATGCACGATTTACATATAAATATGGAGTGTGTATCTGAAACCAAGCAGGATTAACTGAGTTGATGAAGAACATTATATATATTTCTCAAGTAACTGAAACAGTAATCATTATCGATGCATGACAAACCATTACGACAGACTGAGTGAGCACGGACTAGCTTTCCGAGTTCTTCGAGAAGAATCCACGATCTTCGCCTCTTAGCTTCTAATAAAACAAATGTGATGATTAAGAACAAATGGATTGCATCAACTCCAGATGTCTGCCAGAATATGTGAGATGTTCTCTGCTCATTGTATTCCCTCTGTAGTGGGAAATATATAGGGAAAATAGTTGGTCTGATTGACAACACATTCTGCCTCTTCAAGAATATGAAATTCAAGGGAAAGGGACAACTGTCCCTGTGTGATTGCAGCCTGAGAAGATCAGTTGTGGTTAGGTGGATGACCAATTATAATTAAATCGAGGATGACCCAAGATCTGAGGTCTGAAACAAAATTTTCCTTTTCCAAAAAATCAAAGTTTTATGATTCGGTTAGAGTTGGCCACTGATCCTGGCACCAAATAAAACCCACTCATTTGGAGTCTGAGGGCTGGTTTGGTGGGGTTGGCATCCTGAATTTGCTTACCAAGGCCTGGTCATAATTCCACCACGATTGATTCATCATGGAAGATTGAATATTTCTTGCTGATTTCAGTTATCATTGTCCTATAGCATCTTTAGGTGGTTGGCTTCCTAGCAGAGAATCGCGTAGGGAAAATTAAAGAGCAGGTCCTATCTCACTGCAGAAAACTTCCAAGAGGTAGGTCATAGAGACGTAGGTATAGCAGAAATCTACCGATCATGCCAAAGATGCCAGCAATTTTCCCTCAGTCAACCGGGTTTAGGAAAGAACTTCAATTTGACCTGCTGTTACTCTATCCTGAATCAGGTCAACTTGGGACGGGTGGTGACAGATGGCAAAATTGCCGACAGGTATATTTAACTGACCATATTGTCACCATAAAGTTTCACTTTTTACTTTGAATAGCCTTCAGATCTTGTTAAGTGCTTCTGCAACTTGGTCCCGTAGTAGTTAAACATGAAATCTCAGTACGGCCGCTTTAGGAAGATTCTCTTCCCCCACATGGAGATGGAGAAGCACCCGGCAGTTGAGATGCTAGGACAATTTCAACAGAGCATCGACAGACCACGTGCTGAGAAATGCATTCGGTACGAAGGCACGTCACATTGCATCGGGTGTTCACACTGCTTATTCGTTTATTTTCTACGTCTCAGAACGCCCCCGGAGCGAAAAAGTGAAGACACCGTGCGAAAGTTCAAAAGTTCCGTCCTGGTGGACGGCCAGCCCTCGACAGGTATTCCTACTCGGCCCGAGTAACAAAATTAGTCATCATTAGAACGGCTTCAGAATGCATTTTGCCTGAACAAGGAAAAAGCATTCGAACCAGGAAGCAGATGTGCCCACGAGACACTGGGCGTGCTGATATGAATGCCACTTAAGCTGTCCGTCAAATTTCTTCCATGTCATTAAGCGTATGTATACAAATAGAACAACAAACATGTAAATGTCACCTAAATGAAAAGTACGGCGCATGTTCGACTGCAAGCAAGCCCTTCCAACTACATTTCAGCAGAGCGAGCGGGTCTTCTTTAAAAAGTAGAGGACAAACAAAGGTCATACAATGCCCGCCAAGCCCATTATCGAGAAGTCGGTTGGCAAGAAATCCCAGCATGGGCAAATACAAAACTGTATAGACAACAAATTATTGTAAGCCTTCCTATCTCACGTAAATATCTTCATCTGTATGATGCCCCTATTGGGTTGGCTGGGTATAAGGGCGAGTGGCTCAAGTTGTTCGACTCCACATGGGCAAGTGGTTTGGTGATTCTCTTGTAGCAGCACGTTTCTCTTAAATCCATTTTCTTTCGCAAGGAATCGCCCCATCAAATGGGGCCAGCAGAAAAGAGTAGCAGCGAAGTGCATCTAAAGGGTCATGCCTGCCCACACTTGCTCAGACAACGAAATCCTTCTTCCAGATACTCTTCTCTGCTAATCCAGAATTCAGGCGCATCCTTCACAAGACAACAACAGCATAACCTTGACCTCAAATAACTTCATTGAAATGTTGAGAATTTTTCTTTTATTCTTAAATCAGTAACCCCCCCCCCCCCAAAAAAAAAAAAAAAAATCCTTTTCTTTTCCCATATATCTTTCCCTTTTTTCTCGGGTTGGGGGAGGGGGTGGGGCGGGGTTGAAAAACATAACACAGAAACCCGAGAGAAGGTTACCTTCATGATTCCTGCAAGTACAGCACCTCCCAGGTACACCATATGTTTTCTTCGTGGTGGATCCTCAATACGCAACCGCAATTTCTATCGAACCAATGAAAAATCTATTATTAGGTAGTGAAGAAAAGGTCAATCTTCCATATGATGGGGACACTCTTATTACTAGGCCTCGCTACAGACAACAGCTTTCCAAATTTCAAAAAATGTATTGCAAACAACTTATTATGTTACTCTCTACTATTTGTTCTACCCATAAACATAAATCTTAACTTTAGAGAACGATAATCTTGAATCAACTATCGTTATCCACACAGACTGGGAACTACACTGGAAAATGCAGATTTTATGACGTTTAGCGCTGAAAGGACTCTGAGATTCTTATCCTCTTTTCTTGCTATTCATATCCTAATTCTACAACGAGAGTTGAAGGGTTTTTACAATGGCAGTAGATAGTAGAGTTCCATGCTTTGATAAAATCCCTTGGAAAAGAACTATCACATACTTCTTCAGGTGCCTGTTTTCTCAGTCAAGGTTCTATTCATCTGGGACCTTACCATTTCAAGCTATAATTATGACAGCATGACCCATGATGAACAGTACTTACCTAAATATTGGTAATCTAAAAATGGAAAGTCTATAGAAGATGAGAATTGAGCAAAATGATGCTCTTGAAGCTTTACGTTAAACAAAAGACTACCTTCAAGCCATCTTTATTTCCCTTGAGAACAACTTCCAGATACCGATCCAGTATTTCTTTCTCCAGACTGAAACAGAAAGCAAAATTTTATTAATTCAAGCATTAAAACCAAACAAACCTTTTGCAATCATATTGTCCTTGGAGATCACCCACAATTTACAGAAACGAGTATTCATACAGGAAAGCCCCAAGAAAACTAGGGAAATCCTGGAGACTCTTTTTGATTCCATGTCATGGATAGAATAGACCGTAAAGCACGGAATTTGTTGAGACCCCCTTTTTCCATGGATTACAAATGCTCAAGCAAGCAATTTCAGACGGTTAAAAAAGTTCAATTAGCCTTCTTGTCAGAACTGTTCTGAGGACTTAAGAGGGAAGATTTTGTTTGGAGCTGTGCATGGCAAAATTCAACAGAAGGAAAGGTGCACACTTTTCATTTATATGTGACAATAACAAGAGATCATTAGTCTTGGAGAAAGCCCAGGCTACAAAATCGAGATCAACCACTTAATTTCGGCACCATTAGCCTCATCTAGGTAATTGCCTGAGGAGACATGCTGATGCAATCCATCTCCTCTTTAAGGTGCATCTCTTGTGAAGACTATTGCTAGAAGTAGTTCTCACTCTAACTGTGAACATACGTCAGCGATTGACTCTCTCTTTGTATAAATATGTCCACAACGGACAAGATCATTGGAAAGTAAGTATAGGATTATTCACTAAAGAAGTTTGGCCTGAACATGAAGTTGGCCATTTATTCAAGGAAAGCACTTTATTTTCTTTTAATCATCATCTTGCAGCTCAATGATTATTATATTACAATTTTATAATTAATGATGACTTGCGAGCTTCCACGGCAAGGATGCTGATCATTTTCTCTCTAAAGACATGTTTGTAGGACAATAACAAGAATGATCAATAAACCACAAGTAAGATGCCCGAGAAAAATTAAGAGAGACTACTATAGTCCAAAAACTGTTGGCATTGCCATGATTTATCTCGAAACGGTAAAAGTTAATTACCGACTAGGTAATCCAGGATACATGGTGCTTCCTCCACTTAAGACAATGTGTTGGTAGAGCTGCAAAAGAGGAAATAAATCGCAGCAGTGATGAACAAGATATATATGACAAATGGAAATGAACAAATTTGGATCAAACTCATCAGTAACAAGCAAAAACTCTGAAAATGTGATATTTAGTTCAGGATCTAGCATCTGATTGTTGAATATAGGTCTCAAACAGAGCGCACAGCATGGGAAAGTTTGGATTACATTCCAAAGGGATCTGGAAAAATCTTGTAAACAAATACCATAAAATTGCAGTACTAAAATGCCCCAGATGAACTAACTAATGAGCATTGTCTAAATTACACTGCTTGTGAGGGAGAGTGAGCATGCCATGGATGTACAAGGAGTTAGAGAAAGCACAGACAGTACACACATGATGCACATTACTCAAACTTACTATGTATAGTCACTAAATGGAACTAAAAACGGCTTAATATTTACAATAATAATGCACTTATATTATTACTAGCCAATACCTAAATGACATAAGCTACATGTTTTAGAAGTGTGTGTTTCTTTGTGCATACCAGCATACGATTATCAATGTCCATTTCCTGGATGCAGCGGAATACCATGTCAGCCATCCCATCACCTTCAACATCTATGAGTTCCTGCGCCACTCAAAAGAAAAAAAAAATATATAATTTATCGCAAGACTCATAAAATCTAATGAAGAATGATCAACATCAAAGCACCATCTAATAAATTCCTAAGGAGCTCTATCATTTGATTTTGCTTTCTCTAATAAACTTGTACTAACATGGGCATGTTTGTCTCAGCTCATAAAAATCCTTTTTTGCATTCCCTTTAAAAATTCAGAAAATGAAGAAAATTTCTGGATATTTGAAGTTTTTAAAATTATGAATTACTTTAATGTCACTCGTTTGTTCAGGCGTTTGACATTGTAGCTCACCTTTCCTTCTTCTTAAGGACAATTATAGAGTACACAATGGTTTGGCTGTCTAGTTATGGACTAAGTTTCGTGGCTCAACTCTCAACAGGGAGAAGATTGCATAATTAGATAAACCAGTAGCACAGTCGACGATTCAAAGACAAGGTCCTATTTGCATAAGCATGCAAGTATGAGAAATGAATTAGCTATTGGGCTGTGAAGCCGCAAAACACGTGCACACTGCTGTAATTGAGAAACTTAACATAATTAGTAACACCGCTGAAACCATTGCCTGCTGCCTACCAGAATAACTATGTGCATTCGGAATTTTCAGCTTGTGAAAGACTAGCAGGATGAGGTAAAACAAAATATGCCAAAATATGCCTAGATGGTCCATTATCTCCAATGTAACCCTTTGTCATAAACCATAGACATAACAACCACTCTGCTGCTGAAGTACTTGATCAACCAATATTAGATTAAACTACCAGCCCAATCCACTAATCTATGCCAAATGATTAATTGAAGCCAATGGCCGCATTTCAGCAATGTAAGGCCTCAGAATGTGGCTTTAACCACAAACAAGTAGCAGAAAGGGTTGCCTTAAAAGAACGTGAGGATTGTAAAAGTCTCAAGAGAATTGACCGCACAGAGAGGTAAAGGAGGAGCAGAGACTTACTGGAGTGAAAAGAGCTTCTGGAGCTTGGAATCTTTCAGTGCCAACTTTAATAACCCTTCCATCTGGCAGCTAAGCAGGATAGATTAACCAATAATTTGATGTCAAATACCTATCAGCCTTAACTAGAAGCACAGTTTTTAAAGCAAGCACTAGAATATAAGTAATTAAAACAGCTCAATGATAGAACATCTACATCGGTACCTCCAAAAAACAGAACAAAAGAGAGAAACCAAAAAAAATTGTCTAACTACATGAGATTGTAGAACTTCCGATGACCATTCCACACATGCATTTTAACTCAGGTGAGTGCATCCAAATGGCACTTCAATGGAATATCATATTGCAATATCATGACTTCTGCCAAGTAAGAATTCACTTACAGTGTAATGCTTAACGAGAATGGTTGTCTCAAGTCCCAGTTGGTACTCCCTCTTGTAATCATAACTAACACAAGTTTGACTACATCAAACATGATGAAATAACCCCCACAAAATACAGCATATAATATAAGTACTTTTGAAACCTTATGTAGCAAAGCTTCTCTTTGATTTCTCTGACAGTCTCAAAATCAGCAGTTCTATTCATTGCATACCTTCAGAAGAAAGTCAAAACACTCAATTAATGTTGAGCAGAAGGAAGAACACAAAAAGACTAATAAATAATACTTTGAACCGCCCTCACCCTCTCCGTGAAAGTAAATCAACTAGATAGGAAGTTATGTGCCGACCAGCAACGTTCATGCGTTTTGTAAGATGAGGGAATGAATAACCATCAACAACAGGAACCTGAAGAACATTTTTCAAGCAGAGATGCTTCAGGCTTAACCTTAAGATAGCCCACCAGTTAAACTACTGAATTCCTGTACTTATTCTCATATTCTACCTATATATATTTTACCTACACCTGGATTCACACTTCTCGAGCAGAATATTTAATCCAAAATGATTGAAAAATGTTCTGTGATGCAACAGAAGATCGCCTGATTGCCTAGAATGCCCTCATACATAACATACTTAGTTTCCACAGCATATTTAAAAGGCAAAAGAATCGCCGAAAACTTAAAAAGAAGAGAAGTACATAAATCAGCTCTTCTACATTAGATCATCCAACATATTGACATTTTAGATAGGGTTAGCCATTTAGATATATCTACTTAGTTAAGCAAGAGGAAAGGAGAAGAGGTAATAGAAGCTGAAAATGGAGTAAAGATCAGCTACAAGGAAAGAGAGGGTCATATGTGTACAAGATGACTATGTGCCCACATTTGCACACTCACCAATGCATTTTCATACCCAAAAGAGCTCAAACTAGCAAGTGTACCTAAAAGAATCACAGAAAGTTCGAGACAAAAAAAATGAACCAGTGCTCTTCAGTTGTTTACCACATGAGTGACGCCATCACCAGAGTCAATTACCAATCCAGTCAGCAAACCTGTGACCATTTAAGTTAACAAAAAGGAATCTGCAGAAAATATACTAAGCTTATCTTGAAAAAGTAGGACTATCGTGTAGTGCATCAATAAGTATAATATCTGATCAGGGACAACCACAAGGTTTCACCTGTGGCATGTTCCACCTGCAGTGACGATGGATTTTGCAGGTCACCATTCATAATGCAAGTTGAGTTAATTAAAAAGAGATGCCTAACTGCTATTCAATATTTTTAGAACCTTGAGCATACAATGTCAGCACAGCCTGAATTTGTATGAAGACACCAGCAAAGTTGTACTTCTCAAACATTGTCTCTACCTACAAAACCAAGTAAACCTGACATCAACCCAGACGCAAAGTACATACAGTGATAACAAGAGAGGGAAGAGCGCATGAACAATACTAAAGTAATAAGACAGCACTAACCATTTTCTCCCGATTCTTTGAGGGATTAAGAGGTGGATCAGTAAGTAATATTTTACATTCCGCAGGGTCTATCTGTTAATGAGAAACAATTCGTAGTCGTTATTGCACTTGGTGTAGATAACGGAGCTTAAGCATAGCATGCAATCGGCAGAAGCAAAGGAATACAAACCTTCAATTCGTTGTAAAATGTGTGATCCCAGACATGACCCATATCTTCCCAATTTTGCACAATGCCATTATTTACGGGATACGATATATCTAGTTGATTCCGCAAGTCGGCACATGCATCTCCGACGACAATATCCTGGAAAATAACAAGAATATCCCATAAAGGTGCAAACTCCTTAAGAATACACACCACCCATTCACCTACCAAAAATCCTTTCATAAGATTCAGAAAATTGGAATCCGTGACCGTGACGCGAGTAATTGCTAAAACAGTAAAGATTTATAAACCCTCACGGAACATCCTCTCATTGCCAACATTGTTATACCATAAATAGGCGAACTCGGCCGAAAAGCAAACATTTTTCACCTTCAGCTCTTGTTCCGTGAGCGACTCCTCGTACCGAAGCATCGGCCTCCCGACCATGCACGGGAACACGGACGTGGGGAAATTCTCTCCGGCAAATCCACACTTGACATACTGCACCAGGCAGACAGACAAAAAGTCAGCTTCTTCACCGAGTTCCCGCGTCATCAAAGCGAGCCCATGCTCCACAATCAAAAAACATCGACATCGACGGCGACGGCAACAAATCGAAACGAGCACCGAAAAGGGAGTCAAGCAGAAGCGAAAATGCGTCGACGGGAAATGGGTTCTCTTCCGGGGATCGCCCCGAGACCCGGATTCCGAATCCGACAACCGGGTCGCACGAAACCCATTTGAATTCGCTAGGATCTCGTGGAGTCCGTGCGGTTTCGCGTCGAGGGTGTCGGGTAGTCAGTCGGGTCGCGATCGGGAACGACCCAGATCGAAACGAAAGAGCGAGAGCTGCGCGCCTACAGTCCCGACGAGCCCAGCGACCGTGAGAGAGAGAGAGAGAGAGGGAAGAAGGAAAGGGAGGGAGGAGTTTACCCCGGTGCCGTTGTCGCAGACGACGACATTGTGATTCTCCATGAAGGAAGCAGTCGAGCAGGTAGAGAGAGAGATGGGTTCGAAGCTTGAGCTTTGTCGCTCGAGGTTGCTGGTGAAGATGGAGGTGGTTGTTCTTGACTTCGATTACAAGATACTTTTTCACTCCAAACACGTCTACACTTTAAATAAATTTGTTTTTCACAAATAGAATGTTGATCCTAATTTACGAATATCAAATAAGAAATCGAGCAATTAGTAACATCATGTGTGCTATAGCGTGATGCCGTCGTATAAGTAAATATTGTGCAATCATGTCATTTAAAATATGGATATGAAAGTTTTATTGATAAAAAGTATTTAGATTGCGAGCGTGACATGTCATTTCATTGTTGGAAAAAGAGTATAAATGGATTATGCATATTTTAATGTCTACAAAATTTTATATGAATTATACAAATGAAAGGATTAGCATATGTTTTACAAGCATTAAACAAGTAGTTCACCAACAATTCCGCAAAACTCTTTTCTTGAAATAGCCAATTGCATAGGGACTATTAGAATCATTAGAAAAATATTTAAAAAATTATCGATAAGCTACATGTTATAAAGAAATTATAAAAAGTTTGGTACGAAGATAAATATATTTTAAGATTTGAACTTCTATTAAGAAGGTTTGTTGTAGGATTAAAAAGTACTCTGATCTTAAATATTGCAATATGTGTTGGTTTAAACAAATTATATATCATGGATTCAATGACTATAAGATAAATAAATGAGGTCATTTGGGGAAGGGAAAAATGATCGAGATCTTCCCAAATGAAAAAGATAAGCCGTCTTCTTTGATTTATGAGTCATATAATCTCAACACCATATACCAAAATTTAACCAAAGTATACCGAAGGAGAGCTTTAAACACAAATCGATGCGTTCCAATTATTTCAAGCCTACATTTAAGAATGCATGTTAAAATCAACCCCATCCATGTTTTATTAGTTTAGGAATAAATTGACTTTGCTAGTGATGCGAGAGCATCGGATCC
The DNA here is from genome assembly GCA_014182565.1 of Eucalyptus marginata. Classification (NCBI taxonomy): domain Eukaryota; kingdom Viridiplantae; phylum Streptophyta; class Magnoliopsida; order Myrtales; family Myrtaceae; genus Eucalyptus; species Eucalyptus marginata. The sequence goes on along the minus strand of CM024592.1, from coordinate 52,046,338 downwards.
TAATGATCAACCCACAAGCTCAACTAGTAACTGTATTTTATCTATTGAGCCAATTGATTTGCTATTCAAGCAAAAACTATGTGGATTTAAAGATGAAGTTGCTGATTATACAACATTGTTGAGGTTTGTTATCGGTTTGATTATGTGTCGCTATCGGGGCTTGTTACTAGTTGCGAGACTCCCCATCGGTAACCTAACATCTAGAGACTGTTTTGATCCATTTTTCCTGCTATTTGATGACCTTCTATAATGACTATTCAGCTTCCAAGATTGGTGCAGGTATTTAGGAAGTCTTACCAAGTTAAACACATGCATATAAGTCTCTTTATTTACAAATTTTATGAGTCTTTATTGTGTTGTTTTTAAGAGTCGTTATTAGGTGAATTCCCCAAGGTTATTGGAATTCAAAGAGTGTTTTTGTTTAGCAATGTTTTTATAAATAGAGGTGTAATCTCATTATAAAGGCTACAAATTTTGAGTATATAAATATATTAGACTTTCTAGTTTCTTCGGCATTAGAGAATGGATTACTTCTTGGTGGTGAAGCCCTTTATCCTTAACCGGTGATTCATCCTATAGGCTTTGATGGAAAGCTCTTCCATCACGAAATCCTTTATTTTTGGCGAGTGATGTGTCCTTTGAGTCTTCGTGTTGAATTTCATTGATCCCGACTATCTTCCTCGATTGGTGGTGCATCCTTCAAGCCTTAGTGGTGATCATATATTATCCTTTGTTTACACTTGTCCATCCACATCTATCTCTTACATACTCTCTCTCTCTTTGGTCTAACATCCCTTGCATACTCTGTTCTATTTATAATTCTATTTACATTACTCAAAACATCTCTCGCCCAACCCTCCACCGCATCAGCTAGAGTAATTTTGCCTAAAGCATTGAAAATCTCACTGACACCTTCATTTGAATTGTCACGTGTCGAAACAGTTCCTTCTTCTTCTTCTTTTTATAACTTTTCTTAAGGTAATATACCCAAGTTTTGCAAATTGTATTTCTCCCTACCTTTTCCTGTTTATTAACTAGGATTTTTCCACGTTCAACGCCCAGGCGAAAAACCCTTCACAGGGTTCTTGCTGCCGCTCTTGCCGCTGCCGCTTTCGCCACCGCCGGAAAGAGCCTGCAACTCCCACATCTCCTCTCATGGTAATCTCTCTCTCTCTCTCTCTGTTTGCCGCTGAATCTTGTCAACTTTTGACAATTCAATCTTTTCTTGTAGTATCAGAAACTTTTAAATGATCCGTCTTGCAATGTTACTTTGCATTATCATTGATCAAGATCGAGCTTTTTAGGCCGTGGGCTAAATTCTATGCGCTTTGTTTTGTTTTCCTTTTTAGCTAGAACGCATATTGATGTAACGACCCGTTTGAGAGCTCTGAGTTTATTTTAAAACTGCATCGGGGTGATATAGGTGATATATGTGTTCACTTTTTTGTCTATTTGATTCTCATTTTTGTCACATTTTTTGCATTCTTGCTCATCTGAAGGGTCCTAAAAGAGGTGGGAAAGCTCCGGCGGCTGCGAAGAAGAAGCAGGTATTACATACGAAACGTCCCAATTTTGTTTTGAGAGCTACTGTTTTCGTGCAAAGTTTCCATCTTTTTTGCCAATTTTGTGGTTTTGCAGGAGAAAGTTACGAACCCTTTGTTCGAGAAGCGGCCGAAGCAGTTCGGGATCGGCGGAACCCGGTTTGTGAAATTCCCAAAGACTGTTCAAATTCAGAAGAAGAGGAAGATTCTGAAGCAGAGGTTGAAGGTTCCGCCGGCTTTGAACCAGTTCACCAAGACAAGAACCTGGGTGTGGATTCTGTTCTTTTCTTGGGGTTGTTAATACAAGATATGCGGATGGATAACATCTTTCGAAGACCTGGCTCGTTGTTTGTTTGAATGTGATCATTGTCAGTACATGCATTTGTTCTAGGGTTGATTGTGTCTACTGCATCCAAAATGCTGCATTGATATGTTGAGCTAATGTTTCGAAGTTTATTTTAACTGAAATTTTGTGATGCGTACCAAGAGTTTCTTCATCAGAGGTGAAAGTTTCATACTGGTTTAGAACTTGTATCTCAGAGTAGGTTGTGATGGTGGGAACTATGAAATGCAATGCCTAGTTAATGAATGGTAATGGTGGTTGCACTTCCATTTCTCTTTGAATGGAACTTGCCATTTGTCATGTTTGCTTTCGCCTGCTCCAGTAATGTGATTCTTGAGTCAAATAGATGAAAAATGTGAGTTCTGCAGTTAGTCTTGAGTCAAATGGTTTGAAGTTTGTGTTGGTAGATGTTTTCACTTATTGCTTGAGTCTTTCCAAGTTTGTTTGTAATCTGGTTGTTTTACATCTTGCTATTTTTCTTTTGTTCTGTTTAGTCTTTCTGCTGATCACTGTTGGCAAGTGTGGCTTTGTTCAGTATTTGAGTTTGAATTGTTAGCTGATCCATTTGTCTGAAAATACAGCATTCTTTTGCAGCACGCTTTCACCATTTGGTTTTTTCCTTCTTCTCTCTGTTTCACTTTTTGTTTTAGTATGCATGTATCTGCCATTTTGTTCATGGAATTAATCTATCTACTTTAAATTGCTGCAGCGACAAACCTATTCAAGATGCTTCTCAATTATAGGCCTGAGGACAAGGCAGCAAAGAAGGAGAGGCTCCTAAAAGAGGCTCAGACTAAAGGCAAAGGAAAACTTCTGAGGCCGGAAAACCAATTGTTGTGAAATATGGCCTTAATTATGTCACTTACCTTATTGAGCAGGTCCTCCGTTTATTCGATCCATCAAATCAGTCTTTTCTCATCATTTCTTCTCTGATGCACCCCTCAACTATTCCAAAGTTGGGAGATAAATATAACTCGAAGAAAATGCTTCCAGAACAAGGCACAATTGGTAGTCATTGCTCATGATGTGGACCTGATGGAGCTGGTTTTGTGGCTCCCGGTATTATGCAGGAAAATGGAAATTCCATACTGCATCGTGAAGGGCAAGGCCCGCTTGGGCACAGTAATTATACTATATCTCATTGTCTAGTTAACAGATTTGGGAATCACCCATCTGTGTTAAACGAAATCTGTATCTTTGGCAGATCGTCCATAAGAAAACTGCGTCTGTTTTGTGCCTGACAACGGTGAAAAATGAGGACAAGTTGGAATTCAGCAAAATCTTGGAGGCTATTAAGGTATGAACTCCTGCCTCTCTAGAGTACATATGAAGAAGATGTTCATAGCTCTCTCCATTATGAGTTATGCCGGTCATGCTTATTGTTCGCTCCGGCAGGCTAACTTCAACGACAAGTACGATGAGTACAGGAAAAAGTGGTGTGGTGGAATCATGGGCTCAAAATCCCAAGCCAAAACTAAGGCCAAAGAAAGGCTTCTTGCCAAGGAAGCTGCTCAGAGAATGAGTTTGGGCTAGAGAAGAGAACTGTCCGAAACTGTAATCTCCTGTGGCTCCGTATGGCGGGAGACTAGTTTCTTACTTTGAATGTCTTCGGATTTGGTATTGGCTTCTAGCTAAAGGTGTAAACTGCATCTTCTTCCCTAGAGCTCAGCGGACAATGAATTGACATCCCTCTTGGCCACCCCTTTGGATTTCATTGGATTTTAAATCTCGACATGTAGGTATTGCCATTCCAAAAAGAGAACAAAAAAATTGTCTAATGGACGCCTGTTCTCTGTATACCCTTTGCTCTGATGGGGTACGCTGTTCTCTGCTGGGTATGAATAATTTGGTCGTACTGAAAATTTACTCTTTGAATGACGGTTCCGAACTTTTAAGAGTTTATGAATTTACCTCTTGTAAAATCTTACTTGTGATTTCTCTTAATTATATCAGTAAAAAGGATGTTTGTGCATGGCACTGGTCCTCAAACTAGCCTTGGGTATAAATTCGATAAGATATCAGCTGATATTTGAGAGGACTAAGAAACTTTTTTAGGTCAAGCACCCTTCTAGTCCTCAATAGATTGTAACTTCTGGTGGACCACATCTTCCCATATCATGTCTACACATCAAACAAAAACTGGCAAGGATGTCTTTGTCACTTCTTCTCCAAAATGTCATTTTTCTTAGTGAATATTCTACGGTACATAACGCCCAGTAGGACGAAGATTTGCTTGTGAATTACGCCTTCTTCTATTGAAACATAAACTGTCGACGACGTGTGAAGTCCGTCTTTTGCGACGACTTGTCATTTCATCCCCCAAGTTGATATGGAGCCCGTGTGCTCACTTCTTGTTGCAATATTAACGGGTTTTTTATTTTATTTTTGCAGTTTGTGCGGATTGTGAAACTCTGAGAACCTAACTTGAAATTGACTCGATGATAAGGGCGTTCAGCTCAAAAAATCAATTGGTGTGCCCGATTCCTACCTCGGGAAACTCAGCTTTAAGTGGATGGTCATGGTGGTGGGTTGTCATATTAGTTTCTCTCCTAATAACCAGCTAATTATGGTTGAGTCATCCGATTATTTTTAAAAATTTCAGGAATCACTGACAAAAAATATAGAAATCAAGAACGCATGAGATGTACTACTGCACTACCATCGAGGATTATTTATTTCTTTCAGTAAAAGATAAGATGCAACTATCCTCTAAGATTCAAATTCTCGACAATTAAAAAAAGGAAAAAATAAAACTAACATGAAAGGAAGGAGATTACAATCAAGATAGTGGAGTGGAAGAGGTATTTGAACTCTATGCAAGAATACCAATGTGCACGCATTTGTGGTGGTTCACTCAAATTATATTGGTAAATGAAATATTCGTAAAAATGTAGACAAATTACTGTATAACAAAAGGGATAAGTTAAGAAGAAAGCGGTCATTATAGAAGTACCAGTTCGGGAGATTTTGTGTCACAATTGAGATCTTTGATAGTATCAACCCTATCTTAAATGCACATAGGTATTTTCTTTAAAAATAAGTTTACCTAACATCACATTTGAACCCTTTAATCACCATATCAGCGCTTTCCTTAATGTTTATTTTAGTGCTTTATGCTTTGTCCCACTAACTTGTCAAAAGAATCTAACGTTATATAATCATTACTCTATTTTACAACTTAGTCTCAATAAACATCAATATTATATTATTGTATTGAAAATAGAAAGACCACCAGAAAGGTGGATTCTAATACTTTTAGAAAGTGCCATAAAGTAATGTATTATTTTATCGTAGTTCTAAGTAATTTTTATATATATATATATATAAAGGGCGTTTGTGCAAGGGACGTTCCTCAAGCTAGCCTTGGGTAAAAATTTGATTAAATATCAGCTGATATTTGAGAGAACTAAGAAACTTTTTTGGATCAACCTCCCTTCTAGTCCTCAATAGATTGTAATTTCTAGCGGACTCCCTCTTCCCATCATTGGTGCAAGGGAAAGGTACAAATCTCATGTTTGCACATCAAACAAAAACTGACAAGGAAGTCTTTGCCACTTCTTGTCCAAAATGTCATTTTTCTTAGTGAATATTCTATGGTATATAGCGTTTAGCGGACGCAGACTTGCTTGTGAATTCGCCTTCTTTTGTCAAAACACGAACCGACGACAACTTGTGAAGGCTGTCTTTTGCGACGACTTGTCAAGTCATCCCCCAAGTTGATATGGTGCCCGTGTTCTCACGTCTTGTTGAGATACCAACGAGTCTTATTTTGTTTATATAGTTTGCGCGGATTGTGAAATTCTGAGAACCTACCTTGAAATCAACCCAATGATAAGTGCATTCTTAGGTGTTCGGGTCAAAAAATTGATTGATGTTGGTCTGATTCCTACCTCCGGGAACTCAGCTTTAAGTGGATGGTCAATGTGGTGGGTTATTGTATTAATTTCTCTCTTGATAACTGGTTAATTATAGTTGAGTCCTCCTATCATTTTAAATTAGTAAATAAAATATTCGTAAAAATGTGGACAAATTAGTGTTCAAAACAAAAGGGATAAGTTAAGAAGAAAGTGGATGTTACAGAAGTTACCATGGAGGATAAAGTGGCAATTGCGTGAGGAATCGCTCCTTGAATCTCTTCGCTCATAGGCGGGATAGATAATAGACTGCACGCATTACAATTTTATGTTTAAAATCGGATTGTCCCACGCTAGATTTAACTTAATAAAATATAAAAATATATGTTTATATCACTCATTCAGACTGTAAGTGACCGACTAGTTTATTGCAACATCATGGTGATAGTAAGTCAAGTGAGATCCCTTGTCATGGAGGCAAAGGACTTTTGGATTTCTATTGAGAACCGTCAATTATCATTTTTAATAAGAAGTTGAAGCAAGAGAATATTTAGAAAAGGATCCTGTTGAGGAGTTCCGTAGGAGTACTTATTGAATAACTAATTATGAAACTTGTAGATTCGAAGAACTGATTTTTCTTGTGTCAAATGCAATTGATATTTTGAGAATTGAAAATTTTCCGTGTCTTGTGAAACAATGACAGCTCTAGAACCTTTCAATTGTAAGTGAAAATGAAGGCAAAATTTATATTCAACGGTCGTAATTGATGACTCGGTCATCCAATGTGCTCACTGACTTGGCTACCGCTGAGGCATCGGCATCAACGAACGTAGCATTACAAAAACCGGTAGGAGAGCCAGAGGAAAGCACAGATTGGAAAAACATAAAAGATGAAAGCAGCCGTATTTTATTTCCTTCCAATGGCCTTGGCCTTGGCCTCTCTTGCCGAGAAGCGCGACTGCAACCAAAAGTGTGGCGACATGAGCGTGCCTTTCCCATTCGGGCTCGACGAAAGTTGTGCATGGAACCCCAAACTCGTCCTCACCTGCAAGCACGCTTTAACTCCCCCGAAGCTGTACCTCACCGGCGACATTCCAGTGCTCGACATATATGTGGAGAACGGGACGATGACCGTTGGTGGGAAAATAGCTTTCGACTGTTATGACAAGACTGGCCATCGGCTTGACGACTCTCACCCTGACATATCGATTCCACTGGACGAAGACGGGCAATATACATACTCGGACACCCGCAATAGGTTCACTACCTTTGGTTGTGAAACCATGGGAATGATCTTGGCCCCAGACCGTATCATTGGGAGTGCATGCGTTGCCTATTGCCTCGAGGACATCATGTTGGATGCAAATTATGCAATCCCTTTGATCGCCATAACCAGAACAAGAACATGCATAATTAATAAAAAAGATTAACACACCTGTCTTGGGATCCATCGTTCTTGAAGCGGAAGCGGAAGCGGAAACACGATGTTCCACGCGCAAGTCCTTCTCCTCTATTGCCCTCCTTATCACTGGCTCAATGAGACGGCCCCCTCACCCCTTAGCGTTAGGTTAACGCCCCTTATGTGAGGATACGTGTGAATCGATTAGGGTTAGAGGAGAGACTTAGCGCTATTTATAGAGTTTCTAGCTAGGCCCTCTCATTACGGGCCAGCTCAACTCGCCCCACACCAACAAAATTCACCCCATATTAAACTAATTAAAAACATTTTATCTCACCTTAGACCAAACCCCGTAAAACGGTAAACGTTAAACGGTAAATTACAATATCAATTAATGTAGTCCACATAAAGAAAACTCTTACATTCTCCCACTTGGACTATATTAATTGAAATCGTATGTATGTGCGCACTTTGGTCTAGAGATAATTCTTAATAGTCAATCCTATCCCATAAAGTCTTAAACACCGAATCATGGCGGTAACTGCATGTATACACACAGAGCCTTCCATGGTCACGAATGTTCTCAACTCTATTGATATGGATCCAATATGGTAGTGTGTCAAATGGACAACATCTCTCATAGAGATATCTCATTTGTCAGTCACCATTCTCTTACTTTAAGCGTTACAAAATTGTGCCACTAGAGAATGTCTTTATGGTTCCATGAACCCACATATGTCTTGTCCTTATGGTTAACATTTCTTTATATATAACAAGACATATGGACTAGGGGTGTGCAAAATACCCGGGAACCGCCCGGACCGCCCGGAACCTGACCGGAACCGCCCGGAACCGACGGTTCTTGAGGGAACCGGTCCGGTTCCCGGTTCCAATTTTTCGGAACCGGTGGGTACCGGTCCGGTTCCCGGTTCCATGGGCGGATCCGCCCACCCGGACCGGACGGGAACCTTTTCAATATTAAAAAAAAAATTACTAAAAGAAACCCTAGATTAGATCTCATCTCCTCACTCCCTTCGTTTTCGGTTCTCTCTCTCTTTGTCTCTTCCTCGATTCCTCCTAGTCCTATCGCCATTTCGATTCCTTCCCAAGCGTCGACGCCGCCGCCGTTGTTCGCCCCCTTGCGTCGGCCGCCACCCGCCATAGCCGCGGAAAATAGTTTTGCGACCGTTCTATGTTGAAAACCCGACCATAGACCTCCTCCCCTCCTTCCCAACTCATAGACCCGACCGTTCTATGTTGAAGACCAAAATTGTTTCGCGTCAAGATCGGTTCCATGGATCCACCGGGAACCGGACCGGACCGCGGTCCGGTTCTCGGGTGGATCCATGCAACAAACGGGTGGATCCCGGTTCCAATTTTTGGGAACCGGTCCTTAGCGGGCGGTTCCCGGTTCTAGGTCGGGAACCGCCCGCCCGGACCATGCACACCCCTAATATGGATAAGGCTAATAATCGTATGCCCCTAGCCTTCACTCAAGGTTTAAGCAATACCTTGAGACTTTAACAATATATATATTCAACATAATAACAAACCATTCAAAACATTTTATTGAATGCAAAAGTTGACATATATATATCGAAATGTTACTAAATTGTAACAAATACAGATGTAAACTTTATTCAAAGAAAAATAAAACACAGCTCCCACTAAATGACAACATCCCAAGATGCTCCTAAGCCCATGCTTATGACATGTCGCTCAAATATACATGGGCGTAGGCCTTTAGTTAGTGGATCGCAACCATATCATCTGTAAAAATATGATCTACTGCAACGTCACCATTCTGCACCGATTCCTTTATAGTAAAAAATTTGACCTCCATGTGTTTAGACCCCTTGAGACTTCTGTTGTTATTAATAAACAATACTGCAGAGTTATTGTCACAATGCAACTGTATGGGCCTATTCACAAAATCATAAACTGATAACTCCCTAATGAGGTTCCGGAGCCAAATAGCTTGAGTAGCAGCTGAAAAACATGCTACAAACTCCGCTTGCATGGTTGAAGAGGATATGGACTTCTGTTTCTCGCTCTTCCATGATACTGCACCTCCTGCCAACATAAATATGTGTCCAGTTGTTGACTTCTTATCATCTTGACAACTAGTAAAATCTGCATCTGAATACCCTACTAGCTGCAAGTCTGGAACATGTCTGTAAATCAACATCCTCATAACATAATCTCTAACTCCACCAGAACTATCATACTTCATTGTAAAAAGTGTTTGTAGATGTGTCCCTATCTTAGCATTAGGCGATACACGGTTTCTAGCCATCAAAGCTTCCATCATTTGCCTTGCATTGCAGTCTGCAGGCAAACCACTTTTCAAGTGTTCCTGAATGGAATGCTTCATGGACAGCAAGCAAATTCTATTGCTCTTTTCCCATGCAGCAAAATTTGCTTTCTAAGCCTTTGTACTCTCAGCAGTCAGATCTGCTGGCCGATCAGCAGTAAGAGCCATATGAACATCTGCCATTTTCATAGCAAACAGAAAATCCTCTCTCCATTTCTTAAAATTCGAACCAGCAAGAACCTCAATAGTGACGGAGTTACCAATTACAGAAAAAGTGACTGAAAAAAACAAGCAATGTATATAATTAGCATCATGTGAGCAATGTGTAACTTGACGCACAAGTACACATCCAGAGAGTTACATGCAAAATCACATAATCACCTTTGGGCAGAATACATGACAAGCAGTTGTAAATTCTCCACATGATAGCGGTTATAAGAATATATTCCAATCTTTGTGAATTCATCACCTTTGGGCATATGAACTATTAGGATCAGTCACTCCTCCACCACATAATCATGTATCCCTCCATGAACTAATACATAATCACCTCCTTTGGGAGTATGACTACACATTAGACCAAGAGACATCCCAATCATTATACGAGACCGAAATTTCTCAAACCCAATTAAGTGTGCCACTTTGGCGGTCACAACTCAATTGAATTATTAAAACTCTCTCATACCAGGGATATAAAATTCACATCTCACATAAACCATACATATGTGATTTTAATTTTAGTGACGGGCGAGTAAATCACTAAAATCACATATCATGCTAATCACATTGCTTCATTCATTAATAAAAAAAAAAAAAATTTATTGTATATTATTAATGAATAACACTCATAAAATTCATGTGATAACATACCAAGTAACCCAAAGCACACTGTATTTCCACAATCACAGAAAAATACAAGAAAAATACGCAAAAAATACACTAAAAAGCACGTATTTAGGGTTCCGTATGTATTTTCACATCCATAAAATTATCAAAAATGTAAAATAAATATACCACAACGTAGGAAATTACCATACGAGTCGAACGCCGCAAGCCACGCGCCAAACGGAGCACCCACGCGCCCGCACGCGCTGCCTAAGTGCGCGGCGCGTGGGGCCCACGCGCGGGCGTCAAAACCTGGTCAAACCGGTCCGACCGGTGGCGGTCCGACCGGTTCCCGGTCCGACCTTCCGATCCAGCCGCCCGGTCCGACCGGTTGACCGGGTCGGGTCGGGTCGGGTCAACGGGTCGGTCGGGTTCTGGGTCGGGTCGGGTCGGGTCCCATTGCTGACGTCAGCGGGTCGGATCGAATCCGGGTCGCTGACGTCAGCGTCCGCGTGCGCCGCACGCGCGAGCAGCGCCCCGCGCGTGGGGGCGTGTGAGAGCGCGTGAACGCGCGTGGGCGCGCGTCTTCGACGCCCGGCGGCGCGTGGCCGCGCGTGGGGGCGCGTGGGGCCTCCCCCGGCGACGCGCCGCCCACGGTCTTGCTCGCCTCGTCGAGCCTAGTCCGAATATGTGATTTAATTTTACTTTTACTGTATTTAAAAATCTCGAAAATCACAAATTATAGCAAAATTCTATGCGTTCGAGTTCTAGAGTTATGGAGGCTCTGATACCACATGTTGGATGCAAATTATGCAATCCCTTTGATCGCCATAACCAGAACAAGAACATGCATAATTAATAAGAAAGATTAACGCACCTGTCTTGGAATCCATCATTCTTGAAGCGGAAGCGGAAACACGATGTTCTACGCGCAAGTCCTTCCTCTATTGCCCTCCTTATCGCCCTCCTTATCACTGGCTCAATGAGACGGCCCCCTCACCCCTTAGCGTTAGGTTAACGCCCCTTATGTGAGGATACGTGTGAATCGATTAGGGTTAGAGGAGAGACTTAGCGCTATTTATAGAGTTCCGCCAGCCTCTTATTACGGCCAGCCAACTCTACCCACACTACCAAACCCCATATTAAACTAATTAAGAAACCTTCTATCTCACCTTAGACCAAACCCCGTAAAACGGTAAACGTTAAACGGTAAATTACAATATCAATTAATGTAGTCCACATAAAGAAAACTCTTACACATCAACTTCAAGGACGAGGACACTTGCTCCGCCCGGGGGTGTTGTCAGACGTCGATCCCCGGGATCATGAGGAACCTCAGTATATCCCTGCGCAGCTTAACGAACTACACCAACGTTTCGAATTTCAGCTCTTGCGGATCAGCGTTCTTAGTGGACCAGGAATCGTTTAATGTCTCCGATTACAAGCTTCCTGTCCCGGCTGACATGCGCAAAGACATTTTCCCAAGGGTGGTCCTGGATTGGGTAGTTGAACGGGATTTGACCTGTGAGAAAGCGCGATTGAACCCATCGAGCTACCCCTGCGGCGCCAACAGTAACTGCTCTGACTTCCGGAAGGAGGGTTATCGTTGCTTCTGTAAGCCTGGGTACGCGGGGAATCCCTATGCCCTCCCGCTGTCCCCACAGTCCGCGGGATGTGAAGGTATTCTTCTGTTCTCTTTGCGAGCCAAAATTTTTTTGTTTGAATTGGGCCAGAATTTCCGTGATCCAGCCTCCTCCAGCCAGTTCTTCTTTGAGTTGAGTTAGATGCTTCAATACACCCAAGACGTCATTTTTAAGAAGCAAAATAACGCATGAACGTACACTTACAGTTTCACCTTTGATTCTGTTTGACATAGACATCGACGAGTGCAAGGATCCAGGACAATATCCATGTCATGGGAATTGCAAGAATACAGCCGGGGACTACACATGCCACTGCCCGTTTGGCATGGATGGTGATGGCAAAGACAGTTGCCAAATTTCTCGTCTTGCCATAATTGCTGCAGGTAACTCTAATTCCCATGTTATGGTCACTCAACAATCTAAGCTGCTCTTGCTTTAGACTACGAGTCCCCTTGCTATTGATCCAGCTTATGTTTTTATATTCTCAAATTGTTCTCACTCTACATTCAACTCGAGCGATCACTAGTCACCGATATGGTTGTCAGTGGCCTCCGACTCATTTATGCTTAATGCTTCAAACGCACGTTTTAGCGTCCGAAGCCTTAACTTTAACTACCTTATCAACTCCTCAATGTGCTTTCATCAAAGAAATCCCCACTTGCCTTGAGAAGTGGAGGCAAATTTCATAGAACTAGACTCTTCAATGACAGCCTATCATTTTTGGCGTAGCATCATGATGTTTCCTTTCATATTGACACACCCCGATCACCAATTTCGACTAGTTACAGATCCCACAATGCAAACCCGACGCACAATTCAATAATACCCCACAAGCAACCCTTTGCTAATATACTACCCCAAAAAATTTCACAAGAACGTCACGAATCATGACACGGATGTAGACAAAGTGGCGGCACCAAAATAAACCTCCACAAAACTAGCAATTTAGAGTCTATAAACTCGCGTGCTTATAAGTATAAGCCCATTCACTTAGCTTCAAGAAACAACCATTCTAGTGTTGCGGGTCAGTGCTTGTGACTGAGGCCGTGTGGCAACTTAGGCTTCCTTTAGTTCGTTAGATCACCTAAACTAAGCCTTTTTTCCCAAGGAGCGAATGCTCGCTCACTAACTCACATATGTAGTAGAGAGAGAAGCTCTAACAGAAAAATCACTTCTATTGCTCAAATGGGGAGAGCACTCCTATTTATACATGAGGATTTTCAATTATTATCGTCTCAATTGCCATCTATCCTATTCAATACAAAATTATCATCTATCCCATTAAATACATGAAATATTTTGAGTATACATTTCCCATACTGTCCTTGAGAGTATTCTACTGTCCGTGGGGGGGTGGCGGGCGTGGGTGCTGCTTGTGCGGCTTTGAGCAGTGCTTATGGTGTCTTCGACGGGCATTTGATGGGAAATGGTTCTTACCGCATGTGCATGTGATTTTTCGGAAAATGTGAGTGTGTTTCGGTAAAGTTGGGGCATTTTTTATGGTGTGGCTTAATCTGGTTACCCCATTGGTGGCTGATGTGTCAAACATTTAAGCGGATAAATGTAAGAACAAATTTTAGTTCTAAAATTTACAAGGTCCAAATTCATTACTTGTCAAAGTAAATCAATCATTCGGGAGAGAAACTAATCCATCCATTTTTCAATTTTGTGTGGCAGTCATTGTACCGGTAACGTTGTGCATAGTTGTTAGTGGCCTAGTCTTGCTCATATGCAAGAGGAGGTCCAAGGAGAGACACTTCAGGCAAAATGGAGGAGAGATCTTGAAGCACCAGAGAGTGAAAATCTTCACTGAGGTTGAGTTGGCTAAAGCCACCAACAACTACGATGCTAGCAATAAGCTCGGTGAGGGTGGCTTTGCTTCAGTTTACAGAGGAAGAATCGACGGCGACATTTTAGTCGCGGTCAAGAAGCCTAGAGATGTCCCTATCAAGAAACCAAAGGACATGAACAAGGACGGCTCTCTGAGCACTCATGATGAATTTCTACACGAAATTGGCATCATTTCACAGGTGAATCACAGGAACTTGGTCAAGCTCATAGGCATATGTTTGGAGACAAAAGTGCCATTGTTGGTCTATGAATTCATTCCCAATGGGACTCTCTATTACCACATTCATGACAAGAGATCAACGGTCTTGCAATCATGGAAGAATCGCCTCAGGATTGCCTTGGAAGCCGCCTTGGCACTCGAGTACTTGCATTCCCTGGCCGACCCGCCAGTCATTCACAGCGATGTCAAGTCTTTGAATATACTTTTGGATGAGAAATACTCTGCTAAAATATCTGATTTCGGAGCCTCGGTTTTGATATCACCCGGAAAGACCCATATAGCCGAAAGAATACAAGGCACGATAGGTTATCTCGACCCTGAGTATCTCATCACTGGGGAATTAACCACGAAGAGTGATGTTTATAGTTTCGGGGTTGTCCTCGTAGAGCTCCTTACTGGAGAGATGCCGAATCGGCATAGAAAATCTGGGGAAAAAATCAACATCATCCAATCTTTCATCTCTGCCGTGGAGGACCAAACACTCCTCCATATGATAAATTTTGAGCCATCCAATGAAGGTGAAGTGCGGGAGATTCAGGCAGTCGGTTCGCTCGCTAGAAGGTGCTTGAACTATAATGGCGTGAGTAGGCCAACAATGTGGGAAGTGGCCGAGCAACTGGCTAGGATCAACAAGAACTTGTGGGCCGATCAACGGAACAACGAAGAGACTCAAAGTTTACTCAACGAGACGAGATGCAATTCTCTCTTGACTTCAGTTAGTGCAATGAACAAACCGGAGTCGACTGATCTTTTAGTATTTGACATCGAGGCGGACACAACTAGTTCTAGCGTCTGATTCATGGTTTCTAGTGCAGGGCTATGTACAAGAACAAAACCAATGGTCATATGTTCGTCCTTGATATTTCGATTGAGGTCCTGATTAAGTAGCTATTTTGAAGTCTTTATAAGGGATGACTGTATTTTAAATAAAGTACGGTGGATTATGCTTGATTGTACTCACTTCTGTTCTAGCTATAGATTGCAGAACCATGAGGAATAGCCATTTTATTTAATGAATGAATAATTATAAAAGACTGCTTGAATATCTATTCGAAAAAATTAACAGGAAAATACTCTCTTGAATTTCGGTTTCACATACTGTAATATTCAAAACTTTTTGAGAGTCCAAAAGGAGCGGTGGGACCCACTTTCGATTTTAAAAAAAAAAAAAAAGAAGGAAAAGGAAATAAAAGGTTGAAAAGTCAAAAGCAGGAGGAAAAGAAATAAAAAAGAGTGTTCAGCTCATTGGTCGAACCGGTCCGGGAAGAAAGAAGAAAAAATGGAAAGAGGAAAAAGGGGTTTGCACGTACAAGTCACGGACATCTCGCCGAGCCGATTCAATTCCATAACATAACACTCAGTAAGTACTCGTACTTCTCGTTCATTCAATCGGAGTAATTTTAGTTTAGGGCTTGGAATTCAAAATTATGTGAAATTCGAACCACGAAATCCTTTTTGAGTCATTGAGCCACATATATATATATGATAGTTTAAGGTGTCTTAGAGCCATAAGATTTTATGAAACTTGATTTGAGCTTACGGTTTGCCCTAAATAAAATTTCGAAGTTTCCTACGTGTGATGAACAGTGCATGTCCAGCAATTTCGGGGTCGTATTTTGTTGGTTTTCGGCTTGATTTTGGAACGGTCAAGTTGGAATCCTTATAGTATGTTAAAAGAGTTTTCTATTGACTATAAGAATATTTGAAACACGATTCAGTGAAAAGAGTTATGACATAACCAAGTTTCACGCTCGAGTTTTGCATTGCGGACGATTTGAATAATTGTTTTAGATATCCGATTTATTAGTATGTAGTTGTCATTTTATGCATAATTTGGTCGAGCCATTAGTTGAGATAACGTTTTACTTGGTTTTGATGCTATTTCTCGCTCATATGATAGGAATGCGAGTTCATTAATTTGAGAGAGCTTTGTTTTGGTTTGGGGCATAATGAATATGATATAACATAAGCAATTGCCTATGTCAAAAAATGCTGCTTGAGATAAACTAATTGAAAACTTTAGATGGGACAAACGAGTAGAGCATTGTCAAGTTGAATCGGACCTTGTTAGGCAACGAACTAAATAATTATTATTTTTATTTTTTTGTTCCTCGGAACAAAAAAAAGAATAGAAATTTGCTTTGTTTTTTCAAATAATGATCTAAAGTTGACATTATTTCAAACAAGGGCCCGAAGTGTATTTATTTTCTCAAATAAAAACTTGAAGTAAATCTTATTTCAAAGAAGAGTTTGAAGTGCATACATTAGTTTGAAATAAGGGCCTGACTCATTAAATGCATTGCCTTTTTTATTTTTTTTTAAAAACTTTCTTTCTTTCTATTTTTCTTTAAAAAACAAATATGAGGGAAGGTGCTGGTTGCCGCCCCACCGAAGGCTGGTGGGGTCGTCGGCACCTAGGGGAGGGCTGGCGATGGGAGAGCGTAGTGACCCTCTCCCAAATATGGGCTAGGGTTGCCTGCCCTCGCTAAGCTTGCACAACGGTCAGCAACCCTTACCCGGTCTGGGTGAGAGCAGGTGACCTTCACCCAGATCTGGGAAAGTGTCGCCATCCTCTCTTGCCCACTAGCTCTCATCTTTGGTCGACTAGGGTCATCAGCTCTCCCCCAGGCACCAGGGACCTCGTCGGCCTTCACCACAACCCCACCAATGATGGGGCGGCAACCACAAGCAAGAGGGAGCGTCCTCCAGCTTGTGTTTTCTCTCTCTCTCTCTCTCTCTCTCTCTTAATTATAATCTAATTTAATTTAATTTGTGTTTAGACAAAATATCCTTGATCGGCCGAAATTTTTTGCCAACCAATGAGGCTAGGCCCTTATTTAAAATGACTATAACCACCTTAGATCATTTTTTGAGAGTGATATGGGAACTTCAAACCCTTATTAGATATAAATTCCACTTCAAGTCTTTATTTGAAAAAATGAGGACATTTCGAGATATCATTTGGAATTTTCCCCGAAAATAACTCACGAATCAAGCAATTTTATATTTTTTTTTTCTTTCTTTGCTTCTTTTTCTTCTTCTAGCCGGTTGCTAGCGACCTTGCTGGCGAGGCTCTCCCAAGGCCAACAACTAGCTAGAGAGGAAGAAGAAGAAAAGGAAAAAAGAAAAATGTAATAAAATTATAAAAAAAAAGTCAAAAAAAAATTTGAAAGTTATACCAAATGCATTTCTATTTCGGAAAGAAATTTTATGCAGTTACCAAATAATTTCAAATGCTCAAAAACTCATTCAGGAAACGTAATTAAAAAAATTATTTCTAAACCTAAATTATTTTTGGAAACAGAATGGTTATCACACACTCTAAGTGACCATGTAACTAATGTCTCAATTGCTTGCTGTCAAAGCTATTCCATCTAGAAGGTAACACAGATTGGCTACTCCAGGAAATTGTTTTAGTACCATATGCACGGTTGAAAGAAAGTCCGAAAAGTACTAACTTCAACTGTCATTCTTAAAACATTCAGGAGCAAAAGATTATCGACCGCAAGACAATTCCTTCCCTTGCACTCTATCAAGCCAGTTCCAAATTGGTTCCGATTTAGACCCAGAAGAAAGTAGGAATACAAGTTCTGATGAAATATGTTTCATCATCAGAGAAGATTTTTCCCTAATCCATTTCATGTGTTCAAGGGCAAGTCCAGCCTCGTCTGCATCATTTAAATATTTCAGGAAAGTGACATGGGAGTCTAAATTGTCCAAATCACAATTGAAACGTTGGAGCAACTTTGAAGCAGTAACAAAATCACCTGCATCGAGCATGTCAAGACATAGAACCAAGATATTATCAGTTGCTGCAATTGTATAAAATCAAGAATACTCAGAATCCACTACTCACTGAGCACATCAAAAGTTTACCTTTTCTGCAGAGACACAGGATGAATGCATTGAGGACACTCTTGGCAAGAGTTGGATTCTGTTCAATACACTTATCAAAAATATAAAAGGCAGCTTCAAAGTTTGCTTCTTGACAAAGCCCTTCAATGAGAGATCTGTAGATTAAGGAATCCGGTTCCAACCCTTTCTCCAACATGTGGTAAAACAGCCTCCTTGCCTCTTCAACTTGCCCTATTTCAGAGAACTTCTTGATCAAGATAGTATATGTTGTTAAATCTCCAGAACACCCACTTGAAAACATCTCATCCCACAGCTTTTTAGCTGGACGCATAAGATCTTCCCGACAACATGCTTCCAGAACAGAATTATAGCCAAACACATCTGGGCCCAACCCTTTCTTCTTCATCACCTGAAGGATTCCATAAGCTTCTCTTACTCTTCCAGCCTTACATAAAAATGAGACCATCACATTGTAACTCTCCACATCAGCAAAATAACCACCAGAATCCAAGACTTGACAAACCTCCACCAGTACGTCAGTTTTGTTGTGCTTGCATAAGTTTCTACACAAATTGCTCAATGTCAAAAGTGTTGGGAACTTTCCCTTCTTGATCATGAACCTAAAGAAGGCGATTGCTGATTGGGGATCATCAGCCGAGATTGTTCCAATCAATGCGTTAAGGATATCATCCTCCAGGGGAAAGTCCCCGTTAACGATGACCTCACCCAACTGTGTGGCTTCCTTCGTTAGTCTTTCAGAAATCAGAGTAAATAAAAACTCTCTATAGTCATTCGCCCTCGGAGCTACTCCTAACTTCCGCTTCAACTTCAAAACTCTGTCTTTCTCCACTACATCTCCCATTTCTCGAAAAGCTTCCGCAACAATTCTATAAGCCATAAAATCAGGTTTGCAGCTTCTACTTCTCAGCTCCTCCAACACCCAGAGAGCCTCCGATGCCCTCGAAGCTTGACAAAGACCATGAACTACCAGAACAGCAATAACTGACCCATTAATCCCGGCATTACCCCTCCTAGCTACATCTAACACGCTCAAAACCTCGGAAATCTCCCCATTACCACAAAACTTCCACAAGAACACGCCCAATCCCAGAGTGCTCAAACGAACGCCTCGCCGCGTCATTTCATCGAACACCTTCCTCGCATTATCGATACACCCGTCAGACCCGAGCGCAGCCAAAAGCAAGTTACACACGTCGGGCCCAACGTCCCCGACCGACGAGCCAGCCTCACTGAAAACCAAAAACCCATCGTGGGTCCTCCTGTTCCGGACAAAACAAGCGATGACGTGCCCGTAGGCGGAACCATCGAGGCTGATCCTGCGGGCTCTGGCCCGCTTCAGGAGATTTTCCACGGCATTGGACTGCCGGGAAGCGGAGAGCGACTTGAGGACGGCGCGGTAGGCGAGGGGGTCGTGGGCGAAGCCGGGCTGCTGGGAGGCCCAGTCGAAGAAGCCGAGGGCGAGGGAGTGGTGCGGGATCAGGAACGGGTCGATCACGCGGGCGACGAGGTGAGGGGCGGCGAGCGAGTCGCGGCAGTGGAGGCGGTGCAGGGTCTGCTCGAGCGACGCCGTCCATGCGCGCGACGGGGCGGTGCGGTCGGAGGCCGAGAGGAGAGCTCTGCTTATTCTCGTCGCTAGCTCCGTGACGTTGGATTTCATGACAGGATACGATGATCGGCGTACGGACAGGCAGACGAACCCAGTCTTCTTTCCCTCCCTCAAGAAAGTTTTATGGTATTTTTTTATTAGCGCTGAGGACAAGAAGACATCATTCGATTTGAAACATAATTACCATTTGAATTAATCGATATAAGGATACGTTGACATAAGTCGTGGCACAGCACGGACTGACCAGACTTTCTGAGGCTGATGAGCGATTAGTGAATTCGAATATGTGAGCTGGGAGAGCTAAATCATTTGGGAGTGAACCCTACACCACTTAACCAACCGTCGAGGTGATGGAAACTTTCCCTATCCTTATTGAAGTTGCACTGAGCTAAAATTAGAATCAAACTCTATTGGCTCATTGGATTGATTTGTTCTATTTTGGGATGACGGACCCTATGAGTATGAAACTTTAGTTGGTTCTGGACTTAAAGATTTGAAACTTCTTGTGGTTCGGTTTTGAAGGAACAAAGTTGTTCCGGCTCGACATTGCAGTCCTTCAGTTAGTCACATTAATTTTTACTGGACGATAGATCTATGTCACATATTTTTTCTTATCTTTTTTTCCTTTTCTTTACATACGTGACACTGATGTGGCGCCATGTGAATTCATAATGAAAATCGTAAAATTTAAAGTCAATGGGAGTTGGACAGTTGCATTTCCGGGGGCAGCAACCCCCATTTGTGGGGGGTGAGTGTTGGCAACCCCTCCCTGACACAGACTGCCGTCTCCGGTGCAAATTCGCAAACTCTACAATCTTATAATCGCAAATTTTTTTTTTTTGCTTTTAGCACTTCTCACATTTTTATTTTTATTTTTACTTTTTCAGTTTCATAATTTTTTCTTTTTTTCCTTCTAATTTTTAGTCTTCTTTTAGTTTTTCCAATTTTTTCTAACGTGGCAATAGTAAAATAGTACCGTTTTCCCAAACGTATACAAATTCTCGTTGATGTCAAACCCATGTCATGTCATTCCTCAAGAGTGCAGCTTACTAGAAATGACCAAAAAATAAACATGAGATGATGCGAAAAGCTGAATATATGGGGGCTTATAAATGATATTCACAGTCTATCTCATTGATCTAACGATGCTTTTAATAGCTCTGTACACAGTAGATTAACATCACCCTGTACACTATCTACTTACAGGAAGTAAAGATTTACAAAAGAAACCATCATTAAAGTAACAGATGGTGGCCTTGAGAATCTTCTATCTACAGTAATAGCAGAGAGCTATATACCCCCATCGTCACTTGGCCCCAGGTGTACTACAGCAGACGTGATTTCCGTGTATGTTTTGAGGGGTTGAAATGCTTGTATCTTCTGTACAGTGTGTCTACTTACAGGATCCCGTGGTGAGCCGTTCACGAGGCCGATCTGACCAACTTGAAGTTCTGGAAGTTCCTTGTTCTGAAGAAGTTGCCAAAGAGGAAACCGGCGGTAGTTTCTTGAGGTTGTTTAGGCATCGGAAATGAATTGTGTTTCACCTGCAACACGGATGGTCCAATTTGACGACGGATTGAATCGATGATCTTGAGGTCCACAGGGCTACCGGTGACATCAGATACATAGAATGTGTCTTTGGCCTTCCCATCTTTAGTTGAAATCTCAGCTCTTTGTACGCACAAACCATTCTCCCGGAATAACCTAGTGATGTCTGCAAGGAGTCCAACCCGGTCTTCGGCACACAATTCCAGTTCCAAACCCTACAAGAAGGCTTTTTCTCAGTTCATCGCTACCGAGCAACAAAAGACGAAAATTTCTTCCGGTAAAAGTTGAAAGTACCTCAGATGCCCGCCTTTCAATAGCTGCTTCAAGACATTGTGTGATCCTTTCTCGTTCAGCTTCTGAGCCTATAGGGAGTCCATCAACATGTCGGATGTAGAATTCCTTCAACCATATGGAATTTAGCTTCAGTTAACATAGAAGAGATGCATTCGATGGGCAAAATAGCTGACAAGGTGGAAACTCAGAGAGAAATGTCAATTTACTCACTCAAAGACCTACTCACTGTGTACTCCTCCAAAAAAGCAAAAGCAATGGGAAAAGGGAATGCCTGGATGTATGAATTTACCTGATAAGCTTCTTTCCTCCCGGTGTTCACCATTCCATGAAAGACTACATACTGCATGTCTGTCAATGTGCAAACGATATCAAACAGTAGTTTTGGTCGATCTTTAGACCTCATGGTCACAATGGTATAATCTTTCTCATAACAATCCATCACTGTTACAAAGGGTCTGGTGCTCTTATCATGCATCCTCCTAATCTCTTCTTTATCAACCCTTTCATAGTCTCTGTCTGCAAACATAATCTGATGTAGCCTCCTCTCCCTGTTAGTCACCCCAGGCGGTGAAAGTGTCATCTTGGCCGTGTTAACATCACCATCTGCTTTAAGAACATTACAAAGAAGGTCCCTTATTGTAGCGAGACGTTTTGGATCTTTGATAGCATCCCTCGTGGTATCATCAGTGACATGAACAACAGCTGCAGCCCTAGCATTGTGTGTCCATATTTCAGCGTTTGCTACATTGCAGTGAAGGTCCGCAAGAACAGCACACACTTCTGACAACAGACCAGGCCGGTCCGTACCAGAGAGTTCGATTGAGGTGTGCTCATTAGAGGGCATAAAGCCTACAGACTCTCTGAATGAGGGGGAAAAGCTGGCATTGCTTTCAAGTCTCTGCAAATTTGATATCAAAGTTAATAATAAGCCATTAAACATATTATCATACATAAGAACTCCTAATGACAAATAAATGTGAATAATTCAAGCTTTAAGGAAGCAAAAAGGTATTCCAGCATTTGCAACAGGACAGAAAACAGTGGAACATATGACAATCATAATAACATTTGCAATTTTCTTTCCTGACAAAAGAAGAATGAATGAGCTCATACAAATTTCTGACGCTTTAATTGGCAAATTTCCAGATTCAACTCAAATGTATCTATCACTTTGATAGCCCAGACAAACAATGGAAAAAAGTAGATCAGCCAGAAAGACGGAGAGAGAGACAAAAAAAATCCAGAGAAAGTCACAGAGCAACAACTGAAGTATCCATCACAAACCCAGATCTACTTAATTTCAATCGACTCCTACAGCATAAAGAGCATTTACCACATGTCTTTGCTTAACTATTTGGAAGTATACTTCATGAGAGAGGAAATGACATGACCAACACCAGGATAAATAACCTTTTGGACAACAAACACATTCTAAAGATTTTCTTACACCTCACCAGGAGAATGGTTGGGGCTGAGGGACAAAAGGAGAAGGACAAAGAATTGGGTCCACAGTGAACTTACCCTCTTAATATATTCGATGACTTCTTTCTCCTTGATTTTCTTCCCGTCGCAATCAATCACATTAAAAACTGAAGCATTGAAGGGGGGGAAATGAGAAACCGGGTGGAGTTCTCTAAACTTTGTTTCAAATCATCAAGTAGCAAAGAAAGACTCACCATCCATGAACCATCCTCCATCAGATGATATATAAGCTTTAGTAATTGTGAGATTCATATCTATGAGCACTTGGACTACTTCTAGGAGAATACCATGTTTGTTGACACTGTCAACCTGATGTAGATAAAAAGTTTAAAAATTAGAAACTTTGAATGAGAGAATAGTTTCAGAATATCATAACAGAACAAGACTATCAGAAACCCAATGTTCATTATTTTTTCAAAACATGAAATGAATCAACATTGACCAACCTTATTTTCTCTTATCTTAAATTAGACCCAAATTTATATAAATAAAAAAATTAAAAAAAAAAAAAAAGAAAGAAAGAAAGAAAGAAAGAAAGAGCTGCACCTGTATCACTGTGGCATCCTCGCAAGACTTGTTGTCGATAACCACTCTGCATTACAAGAGCAGCAATTAGATGAAACAGATACATAACCAAGGAGAAGTAAAATCACATGTAGGATGTCATAGCGGTCAGGTTGAAGACGTACAAAAGTTAGTACACGCAGCAAGCATAATTCACGACCTCCTTCGACAGTTACCATAACAATTGCTCATCTAAGACCGAGAAATAAGTACTAATTTACAGAACCACATCGCAAATCAAACTCGACCAAAGACTAAATCAAACATCAAACAGCAATCTTGGCTCGGCTTTCGACCGATGGCTCCTACATGATATCAAAAACATCGCCCGAAGCGAACTTCCATCCGCTCACAAGTGTCAACTCAGCCAAAGCACTACAATTAAGTCGAAAAATCCAACAGCCCCTTAACAGCCCCTTAACAGGCACGGGCTTTTTTCTGTTTCAAGTTCCGAAAGAAAACGGAACCAGCGCAACACCGCAAAGAACTTCCCACACCCACAAAACACCAAAGCACCCAGAGAAGAACCCTAAAACCGATCGGAACGAAGAAAATCGCCACGACCCTTTTCCCCACCGCCACCAAAGAAAAGTGGGCAAAGACCCTTGCCCAAAACCCACGGACCCCAGGCGCGCAAAAGCCCGCCCAAAACAGAGGAACCCAGGAAGAAGGGGTTTCGGGTACCTGGGGGGGTTCATTCTCCTGATGAGCTTAGCGTACTCATCGTCCATCTCCGGGAGCACGGCGGGGCCTCCTCTGCTCTGCTGGGGGGGCCGAGAGCGAACCGAGTGGAGGATGGAGTGAACAGAAGAGAAGAGGAGGGGGGAGGCAGGGGAAGGCAGGGGGAGGAGGAGGAGAATATATTCAGAGATGGGGGAAGAAGAGCGTTTGGTGTGTGTGCTGCTTGCTCTGGTTTTTGGGCGACGATGCCTTCTCCAACATCCAAGGAATAACTCCCCCACAGGAAGAGAGAGAGAGAGAGAGAGAGTAGCGCCAGCCGTTTTTTAACTGTAACTTTTAACCCAAGGAGGAGGTTAGCTTCTTCTTTTTTTTTTCTTTTTCTTTAAGGATATAAAATCATAACAACTTGTCTAAATCAACATTTTTTTTTTTTGAAAGTTTTGTGCTATCAATTTCGAAATAATGATAACCGACACAATTAGTTGTGTAGTTTAAATTCTTAAATTTGAAGGGTTAACTAACTGTCAATGATGAGTGTTGCCCAAAAGCGTGAAGTTTAAGGAGAAGGTTTTTTTTTTTTTTCCTCTATTTAAATAGTAGAAAAGTATGAGGAAAATTACCAAATCTTAAATTTATTATATCTGTGCTAATTTAGTAGTAACTAATTTAGTATGAAATATTTTGACAATTTACTAATTCAAGTCATCTAGTCAATTTTGATAAAAAATCGTTAATGTGAATGCCGATCATCTTATGAGACATCACCAACATAAACGTAAATCAATTTTGTAATTTTTAAGTTTTCAATTACTTATTTATTTATTTTCTTTTTGTGCTTTTTTGCAACAACCCTGTAGTAGGGCCCTCTCTAGCCATCACTTGAGATATGACACTGATGAAAGGAAAAAGAAAAAGAAAATAAAAAAAAATAAGAAAAAGAGAGAGATTTTTTTTTTTAAAATTATTTACGTTAGCGTTCGTTGTTCTATATAGCATGTCTAACGTTGATTAAATTGCCACATCGGTATTTTTTGGTCAAAATTGATCAAAAAGACTATATTGACAAATCATCAAAATATTTAAGATTAAATTAGTAAAAATAAAATAGGTTTAAATTTTTATTATTATTTTTCTCAAAGCGTATGAATTCAAATTTTTAGCTCATGCCAGTCTCTCCATTAGACTTTCGGATGGTTGGACAGCAGTGGCTACTACATGAGCTTTTAACATGTCGAAATTTGAGACGAAGGGAGTTCTTTAAGTAAGAAAGAAATCATAAGCGGAAGGATTTGGTTGGAATAATTACGCTTTCGAAGACCCGCTATATAAGCATAGAGAAATTTCTCGAGCAAGCTATGAAGGTGGAAAATTACATATCAACCATCGAGAATGGTCCGACAAAAATGACATGGAATGTTGGAGAAGAAACCGTGATCACGTCCGCACGATCCTCGCATTAAAACCTGCAGCAAGTATCGCGGAGGAAGGTTTACTTCTAACTTTACTTCAAAAATTTTAAAATTTTTAAAATTATTTTATCTTAAATTTACCAAAAAAATTGTATTATCACTTATCATTTAAAAAAAAAATCGACTATCCATTAATGTTTTCAATTTTTCAAATAAAGATTTAAAATGAATCTTATTTCATAAAGAACTCAAAGTGTATTCATTTTTTCAAATAAAAATTTGAAGTGCACATTATTTCAAATTCGGAGGCGTGTGGCCGCCGAGACCACATGATGTTGTTGGTGACGTGGCGCGCAGAGGTGTCTCCACGTCGTATTATTGGGGGAAGGTAATTTTCGGCCGACAAATGGTTTAGCGGGAAGTTTATGGTTTTCCCACCCAACCACCTTAATGATTAAGGTTGTCATTTTACGTTCCCAGTTACAACTAAAGAGAGTGATCAGTTTCGATTGGTCGATTCCATTGGTGAAACTGTCAATCAGCCCACTCGATCCCAAACCGATGATTTTTTTCTTCTTTATTGTTTTTATTTATTTATTTATTTATTCCTTATAAGTGAGAGTTTTTCAAAATTAAAAGAAAAAAAATTTACTAATTAGGGTTCATTTCAGGATAAAAGATTAAAAAATATTGGTTAGTCCGTTGGTTAGGTTGTTGCCGTTGGTCCGATTCCAAATTGTTGGAATTAGAAACCGAATCGATCCTCTCAAGATTTTTAGGTTGAACGGGAATCAATGCATATCCCAACTAAAACTACCATCTAACATACTCAGAAACTTGTTAGGAGTAGGTTTTGGTTGGAACCCTTTCTATGTAAAGCGCTAACGCCCTATCTATAGTCAGGGGCCTTTTCAATAAGACTCGCGTAGGGGTGCTCACGTTTTTTGGCTCCCTTCGCTACACTAGCCTTGATTGGCAGATGGAAGTACCCAAGTGCATCGGGTGGTATCTCTTCGATCTTTTGCTCTCGTCCGCTTGGGTGAGTCCAGAGCATTTCAATCATTGATTTCGATTTTTACCTAGGATTGCCGCACACATCTTTTGATGATCGAAATCTGTACTCAACTCAATAACATACATCTCTGACTCGAGAGATTTGGAGAATGTTTTCGAGGTCTTGACTGCTCCTGGCGAGACCCGCATTCGAGTCTACATCAACATTGTCCAAACTCGTTCCACTTCACTAGGTTCTAACCGAATCACAAAACCGACATATCAAGTGATGTGGCCATTCGCAAACGGACATCCAAACAAGCGGGTCGAAAATCGACGGTGCCGACAACAATCTATCTGGAAACTTAACATGAGTACAACATTCACACTTTAGATCCTGGCTAAAAACTTTTGCCTGGGCCACAATGTCTAGCACCGTCCTCGCGACCCGCCTATCGATTCCGGTGGGCTCGGCGGGGGTTGGGAGATCGAGAAGAGAGAAGACATTCATGAAACGGGGAGGTGGCTAGGTGAAGAAGGAAAGATACTGGAAATCGCTCGTGAAGATTTTTCTCTTTTTGCCTCTTGTCACGACACGTCCCGATCGATCGTCTAATCTATCACGACCGACCTACTTTTCAGCGCCCTCGGCTTTGACTCGTGCTGTGAAACCTCGGTCGGAGCGACCGACGCCTAGAATGGCAACTAATTCGGCGGATGTTAGGTCGCTTCGGTCCTTGGAGAGATCGTTCGTAGCTCATGTGGGAAACTAAACGAGGAGGCTTTAATCACAATGAACACGCGGCGCCATTATTTTGGTTATGAAGTGGACGTTACGTGGTCTCTGTCTCTTGAATTTTTTCCTTTCTAGATTCGTATCTTGCGAGATATCGCTAAAGGGGAAAATTCACAGTTCAAGATGTCGCGATTTCTCATACAACACCTATCGGTAGGTATGAAGGATTTCGGGTTTCATATAAATTCTACATGAAGCTCGGAATGCTAGGACCTACCATACTTACCCTAAAACCTATTCATGTCATAGGTTAATAGATTTTATTTATATTATTAATTGAACGATCATGGTGAACCATCACCTTGAATGGCCATCATTTGCTATTACAATTTATTGACCACGACTTATATTTAGACACGCAAAAAATATGAAATATTAATAAATTAAAAGTATTCACTCATAAAATGGAATCTCAAACTAGTGATTCCAAATTATATACTCATCATAAGATGTCAAAATCATGCGGAGATATAGACCGAGAAAAACACAAAAACTTATTCCAAGTTCCACCTATTTAGAATTTAGAACCTATTTACAAAACAAATTCCACAATTTTTGGAATCTAGAACCTATTGTATATAGATAGGTTTCCTCCAATCCGGCTCTCCAATTTTTCGGTTCCAAGTTTTACCTTAGATCCATGCTCACCCTTACTTGACGATGACTGTCTCTTTCAAGCCACTCATGGTAATAAATTTGGCATATCGTCATTTCCTTGAAAGTACGATAAAAAAGTTTTATTTACGACATTGGGATATTAAAATTAATGTTATCATGATTTTACAGGGAAAATTACATAATCAATCCTAAACTTGTTGTACATATACTAATTTATTCATCGACTTTTTAATTTTTCCAATTTAATCCTAAGCCTTTGCATAAAATTATAATATAATCATTCTTCATTGGAAATTGCTAATGTAACAATCTAGTCATTGTTAGCCATTTTACGTGGTACACCGCCGAGTTAGTATAGACAAAAATTGGTCAGAATGACTATGATAAAATTCACACAAAGTTTAAGGACTAAATTAATAAAACTAAAAAATTTAAGATTGAATAGACATCCATACAATAAATGTTACATTTGTAAATTTTGGGACACTTTTACTTCATTTTTTTCAGCATGAAATATTTCAAAATTAATAAAATACTTAAAATTGATATAAAGAAGTATAGTGTATACCTATTTTTTCATAATTTTTCGAAACTTAAAGTAACAATTTGTTGTTATTCGAACGTAAAATCATAAAAGGAAATGTATAATATAAAAAAAGGTCCACCCCGGGCGGGACTTCATATAGCAAACTTTATTGTCCAAAACATATCATCTTAAATTGGTCCTTGGATATGATCATGTGAATGTATAGCTGCTTCAATAGAATATAGTCAATGAACGTGATCACCAAAGTAACCTTCCTAGTGTAATGACATGTCAAGGGGCATGGATAGGGTGCACATGACAACGACTTCTTAGCTAGGGAAGTTTTTTTTTTTTTTTTTTTTTTTTTTTTTTTTTTTTTTTTTAGAAATAGTTATTTTCTATTTTATTACGGGAACAATTTATGAGTAAAAAGAATACGTTTGGTAACTACACAAAATTTATACTCTTGGAATAGAAAAAGAATAGAAATGCGTTTGGTAACGTAATAGTTTTTTTTTGTATTTATTCGTTTTTTATTCTTGCTCATGGATCGCCGACTGCCAACCGCCGCCCCCGCTGCCTTTGCATGACCGCTGTCGCCCGCCGATCCGTCACCGCCGATCGCCAGCGCCACACGGCCCATCGGCCGCTAGCGGTTGTCGGCGGCCGATGGGGCTGTGGCGGCGGTTGGCGGTCATGGTTGGCGGCGGCGGCGGCGGTCGTGCAGTGGCGGCGGCGGGTGGCAGCGGCCGATGGTGGCTCCGGGTAGTTGGAGGTGGCCGCAGCAAGATAGGGGAATAAAAGAAAAATAAAAAAAGAAAATTGGTTTATTTTAGAAATTATTTCCAGGAATAAAAAGCAACTTTTTTTTGTTTCTCATTTCTACTCCAAATCTATTCCCAAGTTAACTTTTTATTCCGGGGAATAGAAAAATAATTTGGCGTTACCAAACGGATTTCTATTCTTTTTTTGTTCCGAGGAATAAAAGAACAGAAATTCTGAGGAACGTAAGCGTTGTCATGCAGACCCTTAGTGCTTGATAGTTGGTACAATTTTTACAAAAAATCTTCTACATTCTATAAGATTTCACACAAAACTCCTATATCTCGTTTCCCTCAAATTGCAATTTTTTCTTACAAAATGTCGTCGCCCTTAATGTCGCTTTTTTTCAGGCAAGGACATTCTTGCACGAGTTTCGCACCTTGTATCAGACGATGGACCCAGGTAACTTAAACATGGAAATTGCCAGAACACTTTCCGTCACCTACAAAGGTAGCTGCATCTTCCTCGTCACCTACTCTTTCCGTCGAGCCGTCTTCAAGGAACGAGTGACTAGATATCAACGTGTCAACGCCAAAAAGGGCAGTGAAGAATTTCGGACACGCATGACGGAAGAAACGAAGAATTTCGAAGCAAGAAAATAAGATGATATGATTATATAAATGATTTTTAAAATATTTTTTAATATGCAATGTGACCCATAAATTTTTAATTTTTTTAATATGATCACTGAAGTTTAACTCGACATGCAAAGTGGTTCATAAGTTTTTAAATTTGTTTAGTCCTTATACTAGGACAAAGTTTAAGAATTATATTGAACAAATTAAAAGTTCATGGATCACATTATATATTTGGGAAAAGCTTAGATATTATTTATGTCCTTTTACATGAAACGGATGTTAAGATGTACATATGAGTGAGCTACGTTAGAGAAATTATATATTAGAAAATTGATGTGGCGTAAAACGGTTAATATATTATAATTGGCCCGTGATTCATTGACTTAAACTCGGTTTCTATTGCGCACTCCTAACGACAGGATGATGTGTCGCCCAAGACACGACAATTTCGATGCCAGACGATAAAGAGGACAGGTCGAAAAATAATTCGAGAATTGGCCAATGGAGGGAGCGAGGGCAAACGGGGGAAATCTCCCAGGTTCTCGTGGAGTAGTGGATAACGTTTGTAGTCATGAGAAGGCTTCCAACTCCAAGCAAGCGACCGTCCAGAGAAGAGAATGTGAATGCTACAGCTCCGCCTTATCCTTTTCATTCCTCTAGGGGATTAGGAAACGAGGCCGGTGACAAACTACTACAAGAGTGATACCGAGGCCCTGAACGTGGAGCTTTTCAAGCAACACCTATATTCGATTTTGTGCCATCAAAAAAAAAAAATTTTTTTTTTTGCTTTGTCTGGAATTTTCGTACTAATTGAGTACGTTTGTTTCGTGAGAAATGAGTGATTTGAAAAATAATTTCCCTAAAAATAATAGTTGGCATTGCTTGAAATAATTAATCGATGAAAAATATTTTAGTATTAACAACAATTTACAATTTTTTTTTTCGTTCGTTCATTTTTTTAACTGATTAGTACGATTGCAAGAAGAATTATATAATTGATAGGGACTTTTAAAGTCTTTTCAATATCCAAGAGAAGCCGGAATCATAACCTTCGCATCGGCAAGGAGTCAGCTCTTTCACTAGACTCGTCCCTTGTTTTCTTGTACGAGAAACCCGTTCTTTAAGGAGAGAAAGAAAATAGTTTTTTGAAAGGCCATTCTCACGCCATAAGGTACGGTTCATTGAAAGCTCACCCTTAAGGCTCACCTAAGATGACGGATCGTTGAACCAAAATGAATTTATTACTTAAGCCGAGTACATACATATCATTAATCCTAAGAGTTTCGATGATAATTTTTTTTAATGATTTGCTCTTTTTTGGCATATAAATTGGACCGGGTATATGCACACACGTGAATAATAAATGTAAACATGTGCAGATATTTATGAAGATTTGGATGGGATCGGATAACTTGTGAAGATCGCGAAATATTTATAAATAAATAAAACTTTAAAAAAGGAAAGGCTAGAGGAGAAAAGGATAAGGTTTCACGCCAAATGCAAAGCTTATGGACAAGCCGTTTGATTTGAGCGCACGGCAAATATCCCCAAAAAGTTCTCCAGATCGCGCTGGCACCGCGGGCCCACCACAGCGATCGGACGTGCGCCACGTGGCACCGTCCTGCCGGGAAATATCTGGCCGTCCTTGGACGGACGGATCGTTGCCAGCTGGATCGGGGGGCGGGCGAATAAAGCGGGGAGCAAAATGAAAAGAAAAAGGCAGGGGCCCCACTCGGCAGATGATGATTGATGGACATTCCACTGTGCGGGCCCCAGTGGAGGAACAAATAATTGGAGGGCCACCAGTCGTAACCATCCACGTCAGATCCAGTTCTTTTTTATTCTTTTTTGAATGGGGATTTTGTTTTTTTTTTTTTTTTTTTCTATGGCTCGGTTGATTTATGTTAGGTGCAAAATTTTTCAATTGGTCAGTCTGGAGCACATGTACACTTTGTTGAATTGAAAAGGGTAATAATATAGGCATATGGATCAAGAAGCTATTTGCGTTGGCTTTTAACGTTTCGAGCAAGTTAATCTTTTCATTTCTCTAATTAGCGATGAATTAGATAATTATCAAATCTAAGTTTCAGTACAAATCATTTTTTCTCATCTTGTTTTCAAACCAAATGACTCCTTCATACAAACCATAAGCCACGCATGTCCTTTCGTGTCTTCTCTGTGATAGCTAATATGGTAATACCTATAAGGTCATTCATAATATTTGATATGCCTATAACTTTTCTTTATTGTAAGTGATTCGAACTATTTTTCAATTATAAAATTAATTTCTTTCAATTCCAGCCCACGTGAAAGGATGCATTTCTTTCGAAAATTCTCGATACCCATTTCGTGAATTCATCATCCTAATATATTAACCATATCTTGAGCATGCTTCATGCGAGCGCTTGATTTACTCTATGCACAAATCCATCTTGTAATTTAAAAAAAAAAAAAGCACTAAAGTCGGCATCCGCGTCTTAGAAAAAAGATATAGCAATTTTTGCTCATTTTTCAAAAGGCTTTATTATTATAACAATAATTGGGCTATTGTAAGAGTAACAGTTTCTTGTAAATCACAATTTTTTATAAGCTTTGCAATAATTTATAATTATTCATTTTTTAGTTTTTTTAATCTAAAATATATTGTTATTCTCGCAGTAGATTGAAAACCGTCGCTTAATCATTTCTCTTTTTGAAATGCCTGTATCATGTGGCCAAAAGTCGTAGTGATGTAAGTTCCATGATGAGAAGTTGTCTTCAATTCAACCTCTCTCTCGCTTCTTCTGAAAGGACTTTGCTTGAGCCAATCCCTTACAAAAAAATTCCCCAGCTGGGACACTTAGTCGATACGCTACGATTCGGAATCGACTGGCCAGGGGGATCGACTGCAGAGCAAGAGGAAATCGATTGAGCACGAATTGGATGGCACGCGTGCGATGCTGTCTGCCCTAAGTGAATCTTCAAAAGCATCGGGGTGGGGGATTCAACTTCGATCTACCGGCATCGGTTTCAACTCCCCCATCATTAGCACTTAGCGGCATCGTGTGATCCCCTCATTGCCATGGCTAAAAAGGCCCTCCCCTCCTAGCACGACTGCCCAAGTGGCTCAAAAGCTTCCTAGGTATGTGTACGATGATATATCGATTTGTCGTCGAAAGCCGATTGGATTGTATTCGGATCACAATATGATTTTGATATGCAATGAACACAAGCATTTTTTAATGTACCCCACGGGTCTGGCGCGATTAGTTTGACACCGAGGGTTTTTGTTCTGGGTCAAGGCCATTTCTATGAGCTAAAGGTCTGAACTTACCCGACTTAAGGAGATCACATGGCATTTCGCAGGTTTTTATAAAAAAAATGGCATTATTTTCCTATAGAAATTACGAAGTGACGTGATCATACACACAACATAATCTTCTCGAAAGAAAAAAGAAAAGATCCTAGTTAAGCGCACTCTAGTGTTTAGTACTAGGATCACGTCACGAGCACCAGCTATACAAAATTAAGGTTGGCCCCTTTCCATTTTCTTAAGGAGGGATCCATGGAAATCTCAAGTCAACTTATAACATGAGCAAACTGTAATTCCTTTCCATCGTATCGCTTTTTCAGATGGTGGCCTTCCTCCTCAGCACCCAACTCTCCCTCCCTCTCTCTTCTCTCTCTCTCTCTCTCATTCGGGCCACCATCGCTGTCGTTGAGTGACGACGATCCTCGTCCAGATCGAGAGCCACTGTCTATCTGTCAAGCTCTACCTCGTACGTTCGGATTCGAGCAGTGCCCCCCATAGATGGCAAGGAGCTCGATACCTTTCATTGCTGCAACTTTTCATTTCACTTTCGCCATCGGTCAATACTCAATATTCCGTGCTTAGATCTTCACTGCTTTACTTCTAATTTTGTCAAAGGAGACTCCTAGTTCTCTCTCTCTGCGCTTTCTCCATTTATAGTGACATTGTCCAGCTGCGAGTTTGTGCGGTTTCGTCCAGAGAAAAGGGTTTTCTAAACGAATTTGACTAGCGGCCTTTAAATTTCTTAGGCCTTTCAAGTTTTTTTTTTTGGTAGAGAAACCTGTACAATTTGCTAGAGTAAGATAGGGGAAAGGGGAATACAGCCTACAGGCAACAAAACTTCTAGTCAAAATAGGTCAAATTATTGCATCTTGCCCAATTTGATATCCAAGCCCAATGGTTTGATCCCGAATGGACGGACCATCAGAAGCCCAAGCCTGCCCTATTTGGTGGTCCGCCGTCCATTGGCCAACACAAAATCAAAGATTTTTTCCCTTCCTGGGTTTGGCTATTCAAACACCAATTGCAACACATCTGTCATTTTCAAAAGGTGAGGAGGAAGCGTCGAGAGCCCTCCCATTTGCAACGCAGGGCATACTAGAAAATCTTACCAAAACTCTCTTACGAAACGAGGAATAGAATCGATGCTACAATTTCTAAGCTGGTTAATTAATGCATGCGAGAATGATGTGGAAGAAGTTATGACGAACCCTCAAATACTAGATTGAGTGATTGAGCTGCTCAATTTGACTGTTGACAAATTGTGAGCTTTAGTCACAACGCTGTGCACTCGATATAACCCTAGAGGCGGCGCCCATCACCCTACAGGAGGAGGCTTACCTAACACCGTTTCAGGTTGATTTATAATTAGATAGAGATGTTGGCTTGCATTTATGAGGGTTGTCAAGTTGTAAACTTGAAATGCCTATCATAAGAAAGAAAAACGAATCTTTTGTTTTTATTTCATTTTTAAACTTCGCGTTTGGAAAAGTATACCATGGGAAGAAATTAAATTGAAAATTCCCTCTGAATGGATTGTGGGGGAGGCAAAACATGACATCCAATTAGAATAAGTAGATGCATACATATTTTGGGCATTTTCAACTTAAGTGACGAACTTTAGGAAGGCCAGTCAATTGAACCGGTGTGGAAAAGGAGTTTAGGATGGGAGGAATTAGTCAAACGTTTGGAATTTTAGGGGAAGAGGAACTCGTCGTCTATCATCAAATTTGAAATATAGTCCTCGAGAATTTTCTTGGTTTCATTTTTGTGTGTGTGTGTGTGTGTGTTAATTCTTAGTCAAAATGTCATACACATGTTTCGACCGATCCACTTATTTAAATCCTGTCCAATAGCACAAGAAGAAGCAGGGTCTACAAAGAATTGAAATAATATCATTGGGCAACAAAATCGCGTAACAGAATGATGTGGTTCATGATATCTCTCATAGATAAAAAACATGTTGTTGGCCCATTTCCTACTTAAGATATTCCGTCTATTCTATAGAAAATGAACGATTAGAAAAATATTTTTCTAATAACTGTTACTTGAAAAATTTGCCAAATGAAAAATGATTTTATTATCGACAACAATTTATATCTAAATATTTTTTTATGGAGGATGATAATATTTTTTGTTCATTTATTTTTAGATACATATGTGATAAATTCATCCCATACTAATTTTTTAACCACCAAAAACAAAAAAAACTAGTATACTTATGATAAATTTACTCTCCTTTAGTTTTCGTTTATTTTTACTATTATATTACTGAGTTAATGATACATAACAATTCACAAGTGTACCAATTTGAGATTTACTCTCAATTTGTCACAGATATATCAGTTTATAATTTTCGTAGCATTAGTCCAATTTAACGGAAAGTAATGAAGGGTATATTTATCACAAATGTACCGATTTGGGGTTTTTGACGATAAAAAAATTAGTTTGGGATAAATTTGTCACGGGTGTCTTAAGTTTGAGTTTTTTCGTGGTTTAAAAAGTTAATTTTAGGTAAATTTATCATATGTGTACCGGTTTAGGGTTTCTCCTTAAAACGATCATTTTAAATAATTTTTTTTTCAAATAATTCATTCTCTGATATTGAAAATATTTTCCGTTAACTAATTATTTCAAGTGATAATTTAAAAAAAAAAATTTCTTACTCATTTATTTTTTTACGAAATAGGAGCATAAGAATAAATATTTGTATATTTTTAGTGGGTCCCGCTTTGATGCCATGATTTACGTGCAGGACAAAGCTTCTCTCTCTTGTCAGGTTTGAGACAATGAATTTTTTACGAGCCTTGATAACGCAAACAATCATGCTTCGACAGTCCTAGAACACTGTAATATCCGTGACAGAAGGAGACCCTTTTGTCTATACATGGGTTGGTAATTATCTGGAGTTTGCCTTGACTCTAGGGCTTGATGACCACTGATCTTGATCTGGTAGCTGTCCCATGAAAATCTAACTAGAAGATGAAGTCTTGAGTTTATACTAGCTAGTGATACTTTTGAGAATTTTCGCCTAAGCCCCTATACTCTCGCGACATTTGTCGGTTTGCCCACGTCCTAATCCCGATTGCTTATAGTCACCTTTAAACGGACGTGCCTTATTAATCTTGACCATCGATACATGTGAAGTAGGTCATTATGGAGTACATCACTTGATGCACCAATGATTTGGGACCCTTGGAATAAAAATATCAAATGATGTTCGTAAATCCAACTCCAAAACTTAAACTATTGGATAAAAATATTGTTTGATTTAAATATTTTAATGCTCTCCTCATGTGTAATCCGGACTTTGGCCTAAGAAGAAATCGTGATAACATGTTATGGGGATGACAAATAAGGGTTCGAAAAGATTTGAGCATTGCTGATTGTTCCAGAAATTTAAGTTGTTAGATGAAATTGTGATACACATTGCATAAGTGGGAGTAGAGAATCTCCATCAATTAGAGTTGTGATGCACATTGCATGTTTATTAAAAGAGAATATTTTGGCAAACTACTCTCTCTCTCATTCTCTCTCTCATGATTTAGGAAGACTAGATTTCAACTTAATTAATTAAGCAATAAGGTTTGAAAATAAAAAAGCAGTGAGAATTTACCACATGTTTGGAGGAAAATTCTAAAAAAAAAGTCAAGAATTAATTATACGGATGTTAATCTAGTGCTAAACCTTTTAATTGCACCAATTTAGTTTTAAACTTTTGACAATTCGCTAATATAATGCTTTTGGCTAAAACTGATCGGAAATCATTGATGCAAACAAGTTTTGCAATTTTATTTATTTTATTTTCTTTCTCTCTCTTTTTTCATTGTTGACTTATTGAAGAGGATTGGCAAGGGCCATCATGAATGTCACCAATTGCGGGCGAGGGCTCCCATGAAGCCCTTGCCAACTAGATTTGGTTGTATGCACGAGGGTCAGGGAGCCCTGGCCAGTGGCTAGTGGGGCCCATCAACCCTTAACAATAAAAAGAAAAGAAAAGAAAAGAAAAAAAATGAAAAATTAATAAAAAATTCAGAAAACTAAAAAATATAAAAAAAAATTGCATATCCATATCATCGATGATCATGCCATGTAGTATGGTTGGCGACCACATTAGCGATTTCGATCGATTTTAGATAGAGGATTACATTGGCAAATTGTGAAAATATTTAGAATTAAATTGATGCACATGATGAATTTATGATTGAATTGACATTCATACAATAGATTTATAAATATTTTGGTAATTTTCCTTGGTCTGTAAAAATAAATATTCTATTATGAATATATTCCTAATGCAACAATTATTACATTGTATAGTATGAAATTCATCACAAATATAATAGATTGCATATAAAAGGACGTAGATAAAGAAAAGTAAATAAAAGTTTATAAAGATAAGAGAAGTTTTTTATTGTCAGAGATGTTTGAGAAGTAAGTAATTTGGAAAAACTAGATAAACATAAACTCAAATAAGAGTTTGTAATTTAATTGTAGAAAATTGGTATCACTATGATTTAGGTTAATAGTTTCTTAAAAATATTAATATACCTAACAGGTTGATAAGTAATGCATATAAAAATTGATAACACAACTAAAAAGTTGGTCAACTTGATACAGCATCAAATAAACATCGGTAAACAAATCAAATAACAGTTGTAACCTAAGGAGAGACAAGTTGGTAAGTGACACCAATAAAAGCTGGTAATTTAATTTAAGCTATTTGTAAGAAAGACAAACAAAATTTGGTAAAAGACAACGGGAGTTGATAAATAATTAAAAGAAAAATTCAGTAAAATAACTTAGATGAAAGACGATAATTTACAAAGAGCTAGTAACTAGATCGGAAAGATATTGGTAAGCCATTCAAATACAAGTTGGTAAATTTAAGCATTGATAAGAAGCAGTTAAAAGTTGGATCGGTAAACTATAAAAAAGAGAGTTGGTGGTTTCATTAAATTGTCGGTGAGCTACTGATAAATTACTTGAACATAAACAGTTCAATCTATGAAAAGAAACAGCAGGATCATCCACATATTGATCTCCCAACGAGATAAACGAAATGGTCCATGCATATATACATGGACTAACATTAAATTAGGTAACCGTACTCTTGGAGCATGGAGATGAAGGGCGCTTGTTTAGGAAGCTGCGTCTGCACCGTAATATTTATAAACAAGTGGGGGCGCCGCCTCACGTTCTTGAAGGGTCTTGACCGGAGAAAAACGTGAACTTCGTTGCCGGGTTCGTGCCGTAGACATAGCCATGGCCCACGAATAGGATTAGTGCTGCTTCAAGGAAGTTACGAGGCATTTAGGTTTTGGCGGGCCGCAGCCAGAGCACTCTAGGTATTTTCGCAAATGCGATTCAGCCATCTACCCACTTCACGTCTCGTCACATTCGAGGTGCCCGTGAAAAGTTATACGACGACAATATTCAATTTCCCTCCTTTCCAATTCCACCGAAATAAATTCTACACACATAAACTCGTTCTTTTGAGCCCCGCGGGAGGCGGGTTCAAGAGAGGAAACCTAACAGGTCATCGACTTGGAAGAGTTTCTGTGCGCTTATATGCTCGCTCGCGCACGCATCCGATGCCTTCTGAAGAGGAGATTGAATGGAAATGGTCGAAGTTTATTAGATCGCATGAGGGGGTAAGTGCAACGTTTTAACGTTCACACCGTGAAATGTGGATGAAGAGACATTTCAAAATATTCCTTTTGGGTTGGACTTTGTGGAAGGGGACGTCCTAGTCTTAATGATGAAAGCCGCCACCATTTTCCACAACCTTTACTTTTCACTAGTCAATCCGCCAATGCAGCCATGATTTTTCTCTTCCTAATCTCTCTCACTTTGCCTTTTTCTTTTCTATTTTTCCATCATATGCGTGCAATATTACTTCCAACAGACTAAATGAAACATGTATATTTATTTATTTTTATTTATTTTTGGGGGGAGCGGGGGCGGGGTAAAGACGATGCTTTAGGGCTCAACTGATCCCCTTTTCAAGTAGCTGTTGATGCAAAGTCCGTGATCTTGGAGGTAGGCTTAACGATGTGCACAAATGCAGTGATTCCAATCCAAGCTTGAGTGAGTAGTATGAACACGCTTATCACTTGAGCAGCCTCTTTAAGATTGCCATGATCACATTTAAAAACATGACATAGAAGCGGATTACATATATTGTCATGAATAGCCTTAACAATTATATAAACTATTTCCATCTCTATCGTTGATTAGATAGTGAAGCTTTTACAATTAACGATTGAGATCACACCGGTCCAGATAACTTGTAGAAAATGTTAAACGGTCACGGCAGCTTGTGGAAATGAACGAAAGTGTCCACGAATAATTTTCGTGCCGTTTACGTCAGCTGGATGCTATATATGCCCGTCAAAATCATTTTGCCCACCTTTCACTGCGTCTCTCATTTTTCCTTCTATATATCATCCCCAAAAGAAACTTTCAGACCACACCCTCCTCCTCCTCCTCCTCCTCCTCCTTCTCCTCCCGTAGTTCTTCTTTATCATCTCATATCTTCGTTTTACCCTAATTAGATCATCACAGAACAAAACTGCTTAATGATCCATGGATGGCTATCACATCTTGTTCCCTCCATCTTCTTCTTCATCGGCCTCAGCAGCGTCACCGAGCTTTCCTTTTGCACATTATGATTACAAAAGTGCTCACGCGTTCCATTCTGGGTCGGAAATGATGAATCATAGTAACGAGACGTGCTCGTCATCGGAGGTTAAAGGTGAGCTCATCAACTCTCACACGGACGTGTCCCGAGACGACGAGGACAAAGCCGGAAGCGACAAGAAGAAGGGCCATCATCATCGTCGGAGAAGAAGAAGCCGAGGAAACCGAGGTATGCGTTCCAGACGAGGAGCCAAGTGGACATACTCGACGATGGTTATCGTTGGAGGAAATACGGTCAAAAGGCTGTCAAGAACAACAGATTCCCAAGGTACGCTACTTAATTTGAGAACTTGGAGCTTTGTATTCTCTCTTTTGGGTAATTCTGCATCTCTCTGGTGATTTCCTATGTGGGTTGAAGGTCATCCGCTGTCTATCAATTAGCTAGCCGTGTCAAGCCGTAATCCAATATGCTGCTATTCCTTGGAGTGGACCTCTGCCCGATAGGTGCAGGTCTTTTTCCTCAAACGATATGTATTCTAGTAGAAAAATTAATCATACAGCGGAGGAAGTTGAATCCTTTCTATAGTTTCGAGTTTGTTGAATCAAGTTGGTTATCAACGGGAGACGTTTACACCTTCAATTGCTTCACATCGGATGAGATAGTTTAGGCTAAAGAAGGTAATATTTCAGCTAAGATAATAGCACTTTTAAGCCATAATCGACGCTATAGTGAAGGACGTCCATTGTACCTCGCGATGACCCCCAATCACAATTGTATCTAAATGCAAAAGGGACTTTTACTTTGTCCACCGCCGATTGAAAATTGTGATGACAGAAAAATAAGATCTTTTGTTCATTTATCGAAGATCGAAGAGTACATGAGCCTATTTATAAGCTTTACAAGATGATAAATTAAAATAGTAATTATCAATTACAATTAATCATTATCAATCAAGTAAATTATGCAAAATCTCCTACAATCTCTCAAGTTTACATCTTTCAAATCACCTTAAATTTAAGAGGATGTTAGAGATATAACTTGACCTCTTTCAAATCACCTTGAGTTTGAGGGGATGTTAGAAACATATTTAGAAGATTGTGGGAGATTGCATATTTCTTTGAATTGGTCATGATTGACTATAATTAGTGTTTTTTACTTTAGACAATCATCCTCTAAAGCCTACAACTAAGTTCATTTACTCTTCATTTGATAATGAATAGAATATTCCATAATTCCATCATTATAGTTTTCAAGATGATATCAGAGTAAGAAGTTTTGAGTTCAAATCTTTTACAAACCCGTATTTGCCTAGGGAGAATGTCAAAGTATTTAAATAGTCGACCATACTTCATCTATTAGTTTAAGTTTCTAGAGCAGCTGGCAATAATGGTACAAAATCCCACAGTCTCAAGCATTACTTGTGAAAACTGTGCCTTTTCACTTTTGGAGATCAAACAAGAAAGTCAACAAAAACCATCATCTTTTAATATCATCATTCTAAAGAGACATCATCACAGGTTTGATTCATCTAAGTTCAGTAGCTTCGGAAGGTGCTCTTTCCATCACTCAGCTTAATATTCTCCCTACGCACGTAGTCCTGAGATCCTCAGTATTTCCAACCCTAGACTCTCATGTCTTCGCAGGAGCTACTATAAGTGCACCTTCCAAGGATGCAACGTGAAGAAGCAAGTCCAGAGGCTGACCAAAGATGAAGGTGTCGTGGTGACAACCTACGAAGGCATGCACACCCACTCGATAGATAAACCCACTGATAATTTTGAACATATCTTGAACCAAATGCATATTTACAATCACTTTTAGTGGTTCCATACCAAAAGGGAAGGGAGAAAATTCAGAAAAAAATTTGGTCAGTGGTTCTGTGAATTTCTTAAATGAACGCTTGAGAGTTCTACAAGGAAAGAACAAATTAAGGTTGTGATAATAGGAAAGTATAAGTTTTTTCTTCTCATTTCCATTGAACATTGTTGGCACATTACATATTTGGTGTTTTATGTATCTATACATATGTCATGAATTGCGATCTAATCATGCATTTCTAGTCCGGAATGATCATGAAAATAAAGTGAACCTATAGGGAAGTTTATCATTTTGGATAGTCAAACCTCGGGTTCGAATGAGGTTAATGAAGTCACCTTCAATTGATTACAGAGAAATTTCCAAAATAGTTTTCCGTGCAATAAGGGAGTGAACATAGCATAGGAGAAAGGGATATAAGCTTTCGTGTTTATTTTCCTTGCGCTAACATAAAATAATATGGCGATGAAAATCGGTATAACATGAGTTCCCGAATCAAAGATTGTGCTTTGATATGGATTTAGCATGTTTCCTCACGAATTGCGTTTTCTAAGAGATTTACATATTGATTGTGTTGGTTATTACTCCCATTTCTCCCGCTATTCTTCTCCCGCAATCAGATAGTTTGTCCTATCTTGCTTGGTTATTACTCCCATTTCTCCCGCTATTCTTCTCCCTCAATCAGATAGCTTGTCCTATCTTGCTTATGTCACATTCTAACTTCGACTGTGCGAGAGAAGTGCTGAAACGAGCATGATCCGATGTATATCCTGCCGTCGCTAAATGTTAGACGCGCCCGCCTTGGGACTATCGGATGTTAGCACGCCATGCGAATCGCAGTTAATCGCGGACCACCTCCGTAAGGCGTGAATTGAGGAAAAATTCGGATGGACCCACTAAGGGAACATTCAAATCCAATTCGAACCTCCGACATCCTTAAATGCGATGTATCTAAAAAACACGTGCAGACCCTGAAGACCAAATTCTTGGCAGGGAGCTGTGCAGATCGGATGGCGGCGACGAAGAATGGCAAAGCCAAATTGAAGACCGTATTCTCACTTTCCCACCTCTCTCTCTCTCTCTCTCTCTCTCTCTCTCTGTGACGGCAAAAATGAACGTGGAAGTGGAAAGCTCGCCATGTATTTCGGTCCCCCACGCTCTTTGCATCATTGCATGCGTGGGATGCGTGGGAGGCGCACTTTCACGGGCTTGCATGTTCGTCGCTTTGCATGTGCCTAAAAAGAAGATAGCAATGGGACTCGCGACCCCGTGAATTTGGTGAAAGAGAAAGGTTTTGCTATTAGTGCACCGCGACATAGTAGCTAGAGATGTCGACCCAGCCGGTCCGAGCCTTGCATGGCACATTTTCCAAATGGGCCTGCCTGGCCCGATCCATTTCATGGCGGTCTTTTCTTTTAATAAATATCTCTTCGGCCATAGACCGTTCGCCATTTTTACCATTTTTTGGTAAAGGATTATGGTTCTCTCGGGCTATTTTCAATAGATCTAACTTCTAAGAACAATGCCGAGTTATTTTTGCAGTGCACTTAAGGCTTAGGAAACGTAATTTTTAGTTGATTAAAGGAAGGCAACTGAGCGTATTAAACGGATGGTAGCTTTAAAGTCAGCTTGGGAAAGGTGGATTAGTCTAGTCAATTGATTCTTTTTTGGGGCGATGACTGCTCGATTGATTTGAAAGCGCATCGTTCTGCATCTTTCATATCTTATTTAGAGGACGGTGCCGAACGTGACGATCATCCATCATGAACATGCCCGTGGTTGATGGTGTTAGGAAAAAGAAACAAGGCCGGCCTCCAAAATTGACCCCGTCAACTACGCGTGTTCCGGTCTTTTTTCTAGGAATAGATCTTTCCATATGTTTCACTACATGGATAACAGCAACTTTCTAAATAAAAAATGAAATTTATAACACTTTGGATCACATGATTGATTTAGATAGACGAAAGTTTCGTGCAGCTGTAAAAGCCAATAACTCCTCATTTGAGATAGAGCAATAATTTTGTGGAAAATGCATCCTCACTTTCGTTGTCCGAACGTATCGTCCGGTTGTTTGTTCTTGAATCGCTGTGCACGTTAATTTTTTTAACTTCAATCTTTTCATCTCATAGTGTGGTAACCATGAGAGATGTTGGCTTCTACCCAAGTTGATCATTTTATGCGAACTGTTACCATTTTAAAAGAATATTAACCTCTGGCTTGATATCCATCATAGCCACGAAAACCCTAATCTCTCTGTTGGTAACGCTCTTTTTCCTTAAAAAACCCTCCCTCGACAAAACTTAATCTGCAAGCTCTTGGCTTCAATTTCTAAAACTAAGAGCCTGATTTTTTAGGCATTGATTTCTTGTTTTTTCCTCTCTTGATCTAATTTGTTACGCTTATTTTGACATCTTCCTTCGTTCGTTGCTATTGTTAATTTGCTCGTCGCGGTGAAATCTATTGCAACTGAAAATTTTGTGAGAATGTAGT
Organism: Eucalyptus marginata; assembly: GCA_014182565.1. Lineage (NCBI taxonomy): Eukaryota > Viridiplantae > Streptophyta > Magnoliopsida > Myrtales > Myrtaceae > Eucalyptus > Eucalyptus marginata. The sequence goes on along the minus strand of CM024592.1, from coordinate 52,002,318 downwards.
CATAAAGTCCTAAATCTATTGTAATTTTTCTAATTTAGTTATAAACATTTGATTGTTTTGGCCAATTAAGTCTTAAATCTTTTGTAATTATGCCAGTTCAGTTAGTTTGGCCAATTTTGGTCGGCTGGCGCCGACGTGGATGCCGGACCAATGCTAGCCGCTAGTCGTCTAGCACTAACGTGGACAAATTTTTAACAATATTTTATTTTTGATTTTTTTTTTTTTTTTTTTCTCCTTCTTCCTCTTTTCTATGGCTAGCGACTAGCCAGAGGTGAGTGCCAGAGAGGGCAAGTCTGCCCTCACCATGGCTGAGTGAGGCCTTGCCAAATATGGCAAGGCCACAACCTGCCCATGGCTAACAAGGCTTGCCCAGACTAGAGGCCGCATGAGGTTGCGGCCTTCGACCTCGCAACCTCTGACGAGGGCGAGCCTCGCTCAGCCATTGGTAGCTCTCACCAAAGTCTGTGTGAGGTTGTAGCCTCTAGCAAGGTCGAGCCTCGTTCATGGCTGGTGAGGCTTGACCCTTGCCAGATTTGATGAGGGTGAGCCTCGTTGGCCTAGTGGGCAGCCTAGGCGAGGTTGCCCAACCAGGGCCAAGCTTCCTTGAGGCCGATGAGGTCCCTGGCCGGCCTTGCCTTTGGCTAGTTGCTGATGGCGATTGGTTGGAGGAAGGAGGAGGAACTGAAGAAAATAAGAAAGAGAAGAAAAAAGAAAAAAAAAGAAAAAATATTATTAAAAATATTGTCCATGTCAATGTTGGCCGAACGGTCGATGTCGACCAATGTCGAAGTCAACACTGGTTGACCAAACTTGGTTAGATGGATAGAATTGACATAATTGAAAAAATTTTAGGATTGAATTGGTTAAAAAAAAAAAACGAAAGGTTGGTTGGTAGGACTGACTTGGAAAAATTGCAAAAAATATAGAATTGTTATGGTAATTTTCTCTAGTTCAATTAGTAGGATGCTTGGAATGTGATTCTATGACTTTTTCGAGATCTAGTGGAAGCTCTCCTTTCTCAATATAGGTGTAAGTCTAAATCTGATAGCTTTTATCTCTTGATCTAAATCTAAATTTGAGAGTTTATTAAAGGCGTTCGATTTGTGGTCATTCACAAAAAAATTGGTATAGCAAAGCATTGTAGCAATAATGTTCATCATTATAGTATACTATTTACCAATGTAGAAGTTATTGTAGCAAAAGCGTGGTTGTTGTCTCCATATGACTATGTTGTTGAAGATGTCGAACCTAGGTGTACACTATAGGTCATAGTTTTTGAAGGGAAAGATCTAGGTGTGTACCTATCATTGACGGTTCCAATAATTGATTCTTTTTTTTTTTTTTTAATAATGCTGTGACAGATCTGGATCTTTTGAGATGAGAGTATACAAGCAGTATTATTTTGTTTTCTATTGGAATTTGCTTTACTTGGATATTTTTATGTTCCTCTCTTTTTTTATTAGGATAAATGGATGAAATTTTCTTTAGATAAAAAAAGATTAAAAAATTCTTGACACTCTAAAGCCTCCCATAGTCCCATGGTATCGCTTGATCACTCGTTAGTGGGTACATGACATTTCCGAAAGAGAACCGATTCTATTGGGAGCAGGGGTGAGGAAGTAAATATGAGAATCAGACATGATTATGGTGGTATACTCTCAAAAAGAGAAAAGAAAAAGAAAATACAAATAAGCATCAGGAAAATTCATGATGCATGATCACCACTACCTTGATGTTCATAACAGCATTTTGTCTCACAACAAATAAATGAATCTATCTTTTCCCTTCCACGTATAGCCATGCAAAAAGCATTTGCCAGAAAAATGTCCAAATGCTAGTCCCACGGACAATAACACCAGATAAGCATAGCAAATGTACCGATTCGACTGACGGAAAAATTGCGATCCCATGTCATGTCATCCGAAGTTGATCTCGAGGCCTATAGCAATGAAGATGATGGTGATGAGGCCAAAGAAGATGATGGTGTGAACGAGGATGGAGACTCCGCTCGTCTGCATGTTGTTGAACTCGATCACCCGGCCCTTTCCCGGCAGCTGAAACAACAGACCGGGTGACAGGATCACAAACAGGAATGCCCCGACGAAAACCGGAGCCCAATCAGCCATCGTTAGTCCAAACGAAATTTCTCAGGGGAATATGGAGATTGATCAGGAAACTGAGATTATGATCATATCAAGGAATCACTTGGGAAAACACCCACCTTAAGTAGATGCGTCACTGGGAAAGACAAGGAGTGGTCCGAACGAGAGGCATAGGAGTTGACGACGAGTCGACAGCGACACCCACCAAGGACGGCATTGCGGTGTCCTTTTATACGCCTCGGTGACGAAACCTGGAACATGTTTTGGCAACTCTTGGATTTAGTCTTATCCTAGATGGACTTCGTCATCTACAGAAGGTTGCTGCTCCGCTTGGCGATTGCCGCGTTATAGGCAATGCACGGTTTTAAGTTGAAAAGGCCGAAACAGAATCAAAACCCTAGTTTCGGCCCATGAATACAGGACGAGTTTTAAAAGGGCTTGCACCATTTTCATCCATTTGTCAATTTTTAGTTTCTACAGAGGAGTGGCCATGTTGGGCTCTTCTCAACCAACTTTTGCATGGGGGAAATTGTTTGAGATACGAGAAACATGTTTCATACTGTAAACTTTTACATTAATAATTTCAGAATGAACAATAAAAGAAATAATGCTCAGCTTTGCTCTCCATATCTAATACCCTCGTCAGCATTTCAAGATGCAGACTTGGAACCTAGTCGAGCTCGGCTTGAGCCCAAGGTTCGCAGTCGGAGGCCATCAAGGTTGATCTCGAGCTTGCGATGGCTGTGAGCCTTTATGGTAGGCTCGCGAGCTGCGCAAGTTCTGCAGTAGAGCTTGGCCATGGCCTCATGCAACCGTGATCCAGCCTGAGCTTGCGCGTCAACCGTCGCTGGCTCAAATCTGAGGGCAGCGATGGCCTCCGAAGGTGAGTCGTGCTGACCATCCCTCTCGGTGTGGGAGTAGAGACTGTGGGCGCAAATGGCACCATAACAAACCATGTATCGGTGCAAGATGCAACTTCAAATTCATTGAAAAAAGGTAAGGATGATAATTGTGAATTTCGAAATATGAGGAGAGTATATGATATGGAAAGTAGAGCTAAAGATGATTTTTTTTTTTCTTTTTAATAATTTTTACTCTTTTTAAAAGAATCAAACACTGATCAAGCAAAAATAATTCAATTCAGCATCGATCTATGCTCCTAGAGCCCTGTTTGGGAGAATTGCATTACCCCCAAAAAAACGAGGATTCGATCCTAAAGACTTTTTCGTGTTTGGAAAGAAACCTAAGCTCGGAATCCTAAGACTCAATCGCCGAAGCTATTAGACATGTCAGGTACAGCTTTTAGCAATCAGATAGGTTGACCCTCATCTCCGAAAATTCAGAATAATAAAAACTATCAAGATCTATATTGGCGGAACCTGTGAGATAAGCGCACGATATCATCAATCAGTTCGTGAAACTTTCTATAATGACATGAAAATTCGATTGGCAACAAGCCAAACAATAATGTAGAAGAATTTGCTTGATGTAAATTCAATCACAATGGTTAATCTCAGTCGTCGATCACGCGAACACCGATTAAGATTTATCAATAATCTAACGGCTGCGATTACATCAGCTCTTTTCACATTGTGTAGATAAGACTTTCCCGAAGCACCTCAGTTACCTAGAAAGCAACGATAGCAACAATGCCGTTTCTTGAAAAGGAAGAGAAAACCGTCCGCCATGAACTCCAGTCACAGGTTAACATCCACCAGAAGCAGAAGCGGGAAATGAAGAATCAGTAAGGAAAAGGAAAGAAGGAACTGTCCGTCACCAAGTCGGGATCAGCCGGCGAAGATATGGACGTGAACAGCGAGGATGAGGATGGCGTAGAGGGCGAAGAAGATAAGGGTGTGGACGGCGATGGACTTGCCATTGGTCTTCATGCTCCCGAAGTCCAGACGCCGGTGGTGACCCGGCAGCTGGAAGAGGAGCCCTGGCTGCAGCAGCACGAACAGCACCACCCCGATCAGCACTGGGCCCCAGTCAGCCATTTCGCGGCGAGTTCGTGGCGGCGGCCGGTTCTTCGATAGAGGCGGGTAGCAGGGGTCGGAGGATGCGATGGAGAAAACGACAAGCTGAACAGCGCGAAAAGGAGGGAGAGGAAAGGGACGGTTGCTTCGAGTGGACGCCAGGGAGCGAGTGCGTAAGGAATCAGAACAAGTTTGTCTTTTGCTTTTTGGAAGCGTAAAGATGGGGCCGGACGGACGTGGATGCGGGCTTCGTGGTTCGGGAACACGTGAACTCCTCAAATCTCGATGGGAAATGAGATGCCGACGGGCTGTCGTTTTTCTTTTCCTTTTTGTCTATACTTATAATCATAATTGGCAATTTCTTGTTCGAGTATATGCAATGTATTTATGTGTATAGGGATGATTATGGAGGTTATTTTACTACCCGAAATAAAAAGCATATGATGTATCTTTTTTTTTAAAATAGTGACATTACAAGTATGTAAACTTTTTCTTGGATTGCAACTTGGTAACTAAGCTTCTTCTTATTCATTTAGTCACGCGTATCGACGTCGAAAATTCGAAATTTTAATTGAATGAAAAAAATAGTTGAGGTATCGAATTGCAAAAGAAAAGAAAATGTTTAGGAGGATTCAATCATCACTATGAGTTTTGAAAATGTTTGGTTTTGCCAATCAAGAAACAATCCTAAAGACGCAAGTGGTCGCTCAGGCAATAGATGAGGACCACTGTTGTGGGGGTCATCCTTGATAGGCAGCCATTGCGATGGTGGTTGTCTTGTTAACAGATGGCCACCCAAAAGGTGGTCACCGATAAAAAATACATGGTGGTCACTAGTGCCGGTCGAGATCAAGATCTAAACATGGATATGGTTTCCCACGTTTATGTCATGGTCGTTGATATAATCCCACATCAAATAAATGTGTGGTCATAATGTACCATATTTACATGCAGTTTTCCTTTGCTAAGCTTAACCTTTTGAGTTAAAGATTCTAACATAGTATTAAAGCATGCATCGATAATTCAGATTCTAGCATTCCAATTGGTTCATAGCAAATAGGAGTTACGTCTACTTCACAATAGTCGAGCCGAGTCAAAGCATGTGTGAGGAAGGGATTTAAACACAAGGGGAATGTTAGTATAATCCCATATCAATTACATACATGTATATAAGGTTACCTTACATGTATTTAAGTGAAGTGAGGTGATACTAACAGTAGTGGACTAAAGCAATCATCCCGACAAGTGCGACTACCACCACAATGGTTGCTACAAACAGGCGACCACCAGCATTGAGCTAGTCACCGCAACGATGTTAGCTCGCTGTGGTTAGCCATTCACAATTCCATCTTCCATTATTCTTTTTACTTTTTTTTTAATGTTATTAAGTGGTATTTTAATTTTTTAAATTTTACTTTTATATTATGCTAATTTATCTTATCATGTCCCCATCATTCTTTTTGTGATTAAATACAGTAAAAAGACATTATCGTTTCACTCATTTTCCAAATAATTACCGGGCCATTCTTTGCTCTCTTGAATAGAATGTCCGCTAAATCTACTTCTCAATGGTCAACTCTCAACTTTGCACCTTTATGAACTTGCCGATTGCAAGTCACTTGCCAAAGAGAACTTGTGGTCCAGAATCTATTGTTATCACTAAGAATGATCGTACGATTACCTTACTAGCTTCTTAAATTTTGATTGATTGGGCATTCGATGAGTGTAGCAGCAATATTAAACTGAACTTGAACCATTAGACATGTGAATTACACCAAGCTGGGGCCGCTATTTCGCGCTGGGGTGGAGACCTCTATGTTCGCAACAGCTGCGGGCCAGCTCCTCATTTGCTTGGGGGTTACGTGGAACAGAAGGAGAGTGAGCCGCCGACACAACCGCTAGGAGGGGTGGTCGCGAGTGTGATGGCGGCAGCGAGGCTGGCCGAGTGATGGTCTGAGGGGCGGAGGAGGGAAGTTAGAGATTGGAATGTGGAAATTAGTTTTTTTTTTTTTTTTTTTTTGGGTGTTCTTAGGTGAATTTACTTACTGTCTGGGGGATAAAGGTCCGGACATTCATAACTTCTCAAGGAACCCAATCCGAAGGGGAAACAACAGAAGAGAAGCCCGAGGAAACCGAAGAAAGGCCTGAACTTTATTTTATTTAATTTCTCATTAAGTTCTATGGGACTTTAATAGTTGGTTAATTACTTGAGCGAAGATAGAGGCGATGCATTCACGATGAAGTAATGCAGAATTCGTTCCATTCATAGAAGCATGTATGGCCACTGTAAAACCCTAATTTGGAGTAGCATTGCTTACAATTTCTGGATATGAGAACAAGCAATAGTTTCGTTCAAATAAATCTCTCATTAAATTTGATAGGTAATGAGATTACAGTTCAGAGGAACACCTTGTCAGGGATATTACCTAAAAAATTCTTGCGTCCGAGTCCATTGATACACATCAAATCGACTCCATAAGCACAGTAATACGGGACACTCAAAACAATGCATAATTTAGAAAAAAAAGTACCAACAATTTATCTAGCATGAAACCTTACTCGATATGTCGTCTATGAGCCGATGTACACGTGCACGCCAATTGCTATCAGGAAGATGCACATGAAAGCCAAGTAGAGGATAGAGTGAACAAGTATCGAAACCCCAGAAGTGTGAAATTTGCCGAACTCGACGTACCGCTGCTGGCCCGGAATCTGGAACAACATCCCCGGAGTTAGGAGGATGAACAGCACCGAAGCCACGAACACCGACCCCCAATCTGTCATTTCCCCCTCTCTCTCTCTCACTCGATATCTTAGATGGATAGTTTTGAGGAAGTATGATTGTGGAGATGATGACGAAAAAGGTGATCGAAGATGTGCTTTGGGAAGGCGCGGAGACAAAGTGCTGGTGACGAGAAGGAAAGAAAGGGAGAGACTCGTAGAATCAAGCAATTCATGTTCATTGTTTACATTCGCTTTATCACTTTAGTTAATCGGAAGCTTCGTATGCAATGGTCATTTGGTCCTAAAGCAACTCTTTTGTGCTCAAATCGTGCTTAACACTCGCTCACCTTAATTTCTAAAAAAGTTAATTGCTAATAACTCATACGACCCAATTTGATACATTTAGATCTGACTTCTGCAAAATTCGAGTTCTCCCCAGAATACGAAAAATTACAATGGCGCAAATTATAGGCAAGGCAGGCACACAATGACACCACTTATTATTCATAACAAAATTACTAAGATTTTCTTATATCTCACCACGCGTTTGATGCTCCTAATACTTTATAATTAAGCATAATGTGAACAATAAAATTAATTCGTGTCAAACACTTATTGGGGTAATTGCTCACCAAATAACAAGGTCACGATATCTCATTCCTCAGGCATCTTTTTTTGGATGATTTATTTATTTATGATTCCCCATAACTTTTCAACAGTAATCTCATGACAAATGCAAAAATACTGGGAAGTACGGGGAGAATTGTCCAAAAAGTCCTAAACCTATTGCACTTTTGTCAATTCAGTCATAAACCTTTTAACTTTGTCAGTTGAGTCCTAAACCTTTTCACTTCTTGCCGATTCAGTCCATCCGGCCAATTTTGGCCCGAAAATGTTGACGTGGATGCCAGCGGTGCCACGTAGGACTACCGGCGTTGACGTGGACAATTTTAAATAATATTTTAATATTTTTTTGAATTATTATTATTTTTTTCTGTTTTCTTCTTTTTTTTTTTTTTTTTTTTTTTTTTTTGGCTTTCTTGCCTTTTTCGGTGGCCAGCCACCGGCCATCGGCCACAGCCAGCCGGCTGGCCTCGCCCACCACAGGTGAGGCTCGGCCGGGCGAGGAGGAGCCCCGGTGAGGGGAGCCCCGGCGAGGGGAGCCCTCGCCCCAGCCAAGGCGGCCTAACCGGGCATTGACTGGGCGACAGTGACGCCGGGTGAGGGCTGACCTCACCAGATCTGGTGAGGGGAGCCCTCGCTAGGGCTTGCCCTCACCCAGGCGAGCGTTGGCCTCACCCAGACCAGATCTGGCGAGGCAAGCCCTCGCCCTTGGCCGGGCGACGAGCAAGAGGGGTGAGGGCCGGCCTCGCCAGATCTGGGCAGGTGAGGCCGACACTCGCTGGGCGAGGGCGAGCCCCGGTGAGGGCTCCCCTCGCCGATCTCGGCGAGGCTAGCCCTCACCCAAGCCGGGGTGGCCTCGCCCGGCGTCGCCGTTGCTCGGGCCGACGCCCTAGCTCGGGTGAGGGTCGGCCTCGCCTGTGGGACCCTTGTTGGGCCGCGCCTGGGCGAGGGCTCCCCTCGCCGGGGCTCCTCCTCGCCCAGCCGGGCCTCGCCTGTGGCGGGCGAGGCCCGCCGGCTGGCTATGGCTGGTGGCCGTCGCCCGTGGCTGGTGGCCGGCCACTGGAAAAGGCCAAGAAAACCAAAAAAAAAAAAAAAAAAAAGAAAAGAAAAGAAAAGAAAAAAAAGGAGAAAAAACAGAAAAAAATAAAAAATAAAAAATAAAAAAATTCAAAAAAATATTAAAATATTATGCAAATTGTCCACGTCAGCGCCGGCAGTCCTACGTGGCATTGCCGACGTCCACATTAACATTTTCCTGCCAAAATTGGCCGGATGGACTGAATCAGCAAGAAATGAAAATGTTTAGGACTCAATTGGCAAAGTTAAAAAGTTTAAGACTGAATTGGTAAAAGTGCAATAGGTTTAGGACTTTTTGGACAATTCTCTCGGGAAGTACGAGGAACTAGACTATAGAACACGTACTCCATTATATGTCATGTTGCAAGAATTTTGAGAAGCTAAAGCTGGCAATATATTGAAGTCCCGCCATGTGAGATAGTCTTTTTAAACTAGGAACTGAGGAAATCCTGTCCCATATTGTCGATGAGCTCGTGAAACATATTGTCTCCTCTCTCCAAGAAGGAAGAAAGAAACATATCTTTTTCCCGTCACGAGGAACAAAGTCCGAACCCTTCGCCTATCCAAATTCCCACCGCTGAGGCAATGGCCTCATCACAAGAACATACTACAAAAGATATAACTTAAGCCTTGGAAGTCATGTGTAGTTGGGCCGTTATGTCCCTCAAGTTTTTTTTTTTCTTGCCATTTTTTTTTTCAAAACATTTATGACGAAATTTAAGGGTATTTTAAAACTAGAAATTACAAACATCATCTCAATTTTCCTCACATTTTAAAATCTACAATTACCATCCTTACTTTTTACACTGGGTTTCAACATGCATCTCCAACCCACACTTAATTTACCAAGTTGCCATTTTCCAAGTTACCCCATTCTCAACCTTGGATTTCACTTTTTGGATGCAGATTTCAGGTGTGAGGGTGGTCTAATTAAATCAGGAAGAATCAATATGTAGTTTTTGAAATGTGACAATGAATTCGACCAAAAAATGTGAACGAATATATCTTTGTTCTTTTCTCTTCCCCTCTCTCTTCTCTCTTCGTCATCTTCTTGAATCTTCAGCTATAGGGGAGGCCTTGAGCTAGTCTCACCCTCCCCTCCATCTCTCATTGATTTTGTTTGTGCTTTTTTTTTTCTTTTATTAATTTTTCTTCTCTCCCGATCTAGATCTAGAAATTCTTTTTTTCGCTCTAGTTCTATATTTGACAGATTGAACTTTCCTCATCTAGTTCTAAATTTGGGAGATATCCCCTTCTGATATAGATTTGAGAGTTTAATAAATTTGCTTTTGGGAATTTGATACCCTTCTACTCTGTTTGGGTACAAGTCTTTTGCTTCAAACTTCAATGGTGATTATAGAAACTCTAGCGTCTTGCTGAATGATGAGAAAATTTGCTATTCAAATGTTAGATATGTATATGTTCAACCTATTTTGGTTGTCTTTATACAATAATGGGGTAGAGGAAACCAAATCTTGGTGCTCATGGCCAGCTAGCAATGCCATAGTTATTGAAGATGGGATTTTTAGTGTATGCTTATCACTAACGAAGATGCAAGATCCAATGATCGCTGCTGATTATTTTGTTGGGCAGATTTGTTATTGTGAAACAAGGTGTGTACTTAACCCTCCTAGTGCTCTATTGATCTTTCTTGTAGTCTAGATTTGGCTTTGTTTTGCAGTATTTTGGGCTTTGCTTTGCTTGATTTGTTTTACTATGAAGTTTATGTGCTTCTCATATATTCTTTTGAGTAATGGATACAATTTTCTTTCAATAAATAAAATAAATATTACAATGATATTTATGGGGAGCAAGTTGATGATGGTTTTTATAAATAATCCTAAAATTTCATGATAAAGGATAATATGTTCCATAATAATTATTTTTAAGGAATATAATTAATTTTCATTTATTTGATGGTTTAGGAAAGGTCTTTTCCTTCTTACTAAAAGGAGAAGTCATTTCCCCCAATTATACTTGTTTTTAGTTGATGGAATATATGTTTTGTAGATCAATTAGTTTTCTGTCATTCAAATATCGAAAAGTCAGAAAATAATTCTTTAAAAATGATTTTTTTACAAATAAATAGACCCTAAAAGCCAAAGGACCGAAAAATTCATCCCAACCATGCACTAAATTTGTGACATCTAGGGATTTGGTAATATTTGGTCCCATCTTAAGCCATCTGAGATCTTTAGTCTAAAGAAAATTAGAGAAATTAAGAAAATGACGATTCAAAGGTAAGTTTCCCAACTAAAAGCCATAATACACACCCTTTACTTCTACGGTTCATACTCCTATGTATATTACGAAGACAACCAGATGGAAAGAAATAATGTTTCCTATTCTATATTATGAATATCTAATTTTACGGATTGACTAGATCAATTAACTTGCAATTAGAATAATTAGAATCACATCATATCTCCTACTCTAATATAATCTTCCGATGGGTCACCAATAATATTATTAACCTTATTGGCCTCCCTCAAACTGGGATTAGGCGGAAAACCTAGTCCTAGTTTGTATCTTAAACTACAATGATCAAAGTGCGGTAAAGCTTTTGTAAATATGTCATCAATTTGATGAGTATCAGGAACGTAGCAAACTTCAAGTGACTTGAGAGTGACTTTCTCTCGAACGAAATCAAAATCGATCTCCACGTGCTTTGTCCTTGCATGAAGAACTGGATTCACTGTCAATGAAATGCCGAGCGGTTGTCATTGTAAAGCAAAGTCAGACCCGTGAATGAAATACGCAAATTTCTCAATACAAAAGAAACCCATTTAAGATCCGTCGCAACAAAAGCTAAGGCCATATATTCAGCCTTTGTCGATGATCTTGACACTATCACTTGTCATTTTGTGCACCATGAAATGATATTCACTCCTAAGAAAGTGTAAAACCCGTTCATTGACCTCCAAGTCTTAGAACAACCATCCCAATCAGAGTTTGCATACTTGTATAAATTCAGTGTGCTATTAGAATGAAGATAAAGGTCTAGTTGTTGAGTTCCTTTCACATATCGCAACACCCATTTTAATAATTTGAAATCGCTATTTGTAGGAGAATGCATTTATGATAGATTTGATTCACTGAATAAGAGATGGTTGGTCTTGTGATCATTAGATATTGTAATCCACCCGCAAGACTTCGGAAGGAGTGAGGATCATGACAAGCTTCCATGTCTTGTACCGTTGGATGAGTTTTGATAGGCAATGTGGTCTCAATCGGCTTACTTTCTTACATTTATGCTTTCTGCAACAAATCACCAGCATATTTAGATTGTATTTGACATAAATTCAGACTAGTAAAATTGGCTTCAATACTGAGAAAACAGTGAAGTCATTCGAGATTTTTCATAAAAAAATTTCTACTTAAAGTTTCTATTAATTCCCAAAGTAGAGATGATGAGCTACCCGTCAAAATAATATCATCAACGTATAATAATAATACCAAGGTGTGCTGACTTGTGTGAAGAACAAACAACGACGAATTGGTAGAGTTGCAATGAAATCCCCGTTCCAGCAAAAAGTTGTTGAATTTCTCAAACCAAGCTTGAGGAGCTTATTTTAAACCATATAACGCCTTCTTGAGTAAGCAAACCGAGTTAGGTATCATAGAACTCTTAAAATCCGGCGGTTGTTCCATAAACATTATCTCATTTAATGACCCATGAAGAAACGCGTTCTTCACATCTAGTTGATGGATAAACCATTCTTTAACAACTGCCGCGGAGAGAACAATTCTTAGGGTTGCCTATTTAACTGCAAGATTGAAAGTTTCGGCAAAATCAATGCCTTCCTCTTGATAGTACATTTTCACCACTAATCGTGCTTTTAGTTTATCAATGTTTTCTTCCGCATCTAAATTGTCTTTGAACACCCACTTACATCCAACAATATTCATTTATGAAGATCTTGGTACCAAGTCCCATGTTTGATTTAATTTGAGACAATTCTTCTATTATAGCTTTTCTCCAACCCCAATTATTTAGTGCTCCTTCAATTGTTTTCAGCTCCTTTGGGATCTCACGGGCTATAGAGAGAACATACTTCGGATTGGGATTCCTTATTCCCAATTTCAACCTTATTTGCATTAGGTGAGTAGATTGTTGTTGAGTGAATGAAATTGGTAAATCATTTGAGATAGAGATTATTGTTTCTTCAAGTGTTTTACAGTGCATGGTTCTTGTGAACCCAATTATCATTGCTGCACGTTTGTCATATTAGGCAGCCCATAATTTTGTTGTCTAGAGCTGTTATCATCAAATAGGAATCTCATGCTCGTGTTGTGATGTTTGCCATTCACTCATTGTTGTTCCAGATTATCTAGTAAAGAATTCCACCCTTTGTTACCAAGTTTGATACAACTGTAAATACTCAGGAAAAAAGTCCCCAATTTATTAGAATATGGGAATCTCGTCTCATCAAATTTCACATGATGACTTACATACACCCTTCTTGTAGGCAGATAAAGACATTGATAACCTTTATGTCTCTAACTATACCCAAGAAAAACATAGGATAATGATTGTGGATCAAACTTTGTTGCACCATACGGTCTAAGGTGTAGATAGCACTCACACTTGAAGACTCGAAGAAACTCATAGTTGAGCTCTTTATTAAAATGCTCACTAAACAAACTTTTCATTCCCAATACTAGTGATGGCAACAGATTGATGAGACATGTGGCAGTTAGAAAAGCATCGAGTCAATAAATCAATGGTATTCGTGCATGGTAGAGCATAGAAAAACCCAACTCAACAATGTGTTATGTTTCCTTTTGGCATTCCCATTCTATTATGGCGTACATGGGCAGAAGACCAACATTTTGATTCCTTTCTCGTTCAAATGATTAACAAACTGGCTGCCATTAAATTCCCCTCCACCGTCGCATTGGAAAGATTTACTTCGAATTTCAAATTGGTTTTCAACAAGATTTTGGAACATGACAAAGATGGAAAATAACTCGGACTTTCTCTTCATTAGATACACCCATGAGAACCATGAAAAACTATTTATGAAGACTACATAGAATTTAAACCATTGCAGGCCTCCACACATCACAATAGATTTTTTCAAGTGGTTTATTAGCTAGGGACTCCGAGATATTGAAAGGTAGCTTGTTGCTTTTTTCAACTTGACAGCTTCCACATATTCTCTTCGTCACCTTTGTATACTTGATCTTAATGTTGTTCTCTAGAAACTTTATTATTTGAAAGTTTGAATGCCTAAGCCGAAGGTGGTAGATTTCACTAGTGGTGGTCCGTCGTCTTTGAGACTACCATGCCTCTATTTGTGCTTAATTTACCTTGTAAAGATGCCCACATTTTTTTCCTAGATTGATTATCGAATTCGTCAGATGGTCCTTAATAGATACACCAAGTTCATCAAAGATTAATGAGCAAGGGTACTTGTCAATCAACTTAGACACTGAAATCAAGTTTTTCTCCAAGACAAATAAAGCTTCATTTAAAGGAAATGAATGTAGTTCAGTAAATAAAGATATTGAGCCATATGGGTAATGGGCAAACAAACTCCATTCCCCACCATTACCGTGTTTGAACCATAGTAAGGAAAGAAAGAATTGAGGTTACCAATTGATGATGTAATATGGGCTGTTGTCTCGGAATCCAGGAACCAATCTCCTCTTTGATCATCCTCCAATTGAGGAGCAGCTAAGGCATTAGTATTAGCTCGCTTTGATAAGAATTATGAAAGTGGTACCAGCAATGTAAAGCGTCATGTCTCAGCCTTTAGCATTTTTGACATTGAAGCTTTGTTTTATCCACATAAAACTATCTATTTGAAGCAGAATTACCACCCACAAGCGGGTACTCCTTTGAATCAGCAACCTTAGTTGAGGTGTTTATATAGGGTCAGAAGCCTTGATTTTGAGAAGGTGAATTTGATCTTTAATTTCCATCAGATTGATAATCACCAGACTGATAACCACTAGGTGAATCACCAAAAGTTCCTGAGGGTCCATAGTTTCAGAATCTGGAATAATTTCCGAACCTCCTTCCACGAAAACCATAGCCTATCCTTTATTGTTAAACTTGCCATTCCTCCTTTCAAAACGTCTGTTAAAATTTCTTTGGCCAGCAAAAACATATATTGAATCAAATGGACCCGAATTAACCTCACTACTCAGTTTAGACTAATAAATCTTTTCACCAATAAATGCCAAATTAGTGTTTGTTTGATTCAACAAATAATTTTTATGTCAAACTTCATATCTCTCAAGCTGAGCAATAACGTCTTTGTGGCTCGACTCGAGTTTGAGACAATACATAATTGTCTTAAATATCTCATAGTCACTTTCAAGACCCTTTAAAACACTAAAGACTTTTGTGATTTCATCGATCAATTTCCTAATCGTGTTCAACTAGTCACAAATCAATTTGAACTCACGCAAATACTTAGTTAAGGGCTTATAACACTTTTGATAGGATTGAAGCTTGCCCCTTAATTCGAATTCTTTAGCCACATATCTTTGTGTAAAACGATTATACAATGTATTCCATACCTTAGAAGCCGATTCAAGACCGGTTATGAGTCTCGGCACATTTTCAAACATGGATCCAGTGATCCACGACAACACAAGTTGGTTAGTACAATACCATTGATGATACTCTGGATTAAGAACATCTTTAGAATTTTCCCCTTATGTGCATGAGATTCTGAGTGGTGGAGGTTGAATTTGACCATTGATGAAACCTAACAGATACTGACTTCTAATGAAGTGAAGAAACTGTGTTTGCCATAGAAGGAAATTTCCTTCGGAAAATTTGACGGTCACAAAGTTTGAGAGGTTTATGTGTATAGGGAATGGGTATCTCAGATTTGGGTTTTCTGCCATGATTGTGTACATGAAGAAGAGATGAACTCAAGGAAAAGGATGAAAACAAATATGGTAAAATCAGCTCTCAGTTTCAGGCTTTGATATCATGAAGAAAATAAGAGGAATGAAGAAAACAATGATTCAAAGGTAAATTTCCCAAGAGAAGAATGTTCTTCACTGAAAGCCATAATATATGCCATTTGCTTCTACAGTACATATTGCTATTTATATTAAGAAGACAACCAGAAAAAAAAATAACGTTTTCTATTCTATATTATGAATATCTAATCTTACAAATTGATTGGATCAATTAACCTGCAATTAGAGGAAATTAGAATAGTCATAATCAAATCATATCTTCTACTCTAATCTAATCTTCCAATGATTCACCAATAATATTATTAACCTTATCATAGTCCAAGGGATATGAGAAGACTTTAAGACTATCATATGTGGTAAGATGAAGTGAATTGTCAATCCGAAATTGTCAGCTCAATAACCTAGTTTAGCAAAAGCCTTCTAATGCTTCGTAGGAAAGTTTCATAGCCATAGGATAGGCTATGTGCTCAACAAGGCAACTACGTGGAAAAGAATGTAAAGATGGTGCAAAGCCAACGATACATAGAATAAAGGGTCTTGCCAAAATATATTCGAGGTGTTGTTAGGGCCATATATTGAAGGAAATTCCCTTTTTGCTTTATCTCTAATTAGTGTTATACAAGTTATACACATCAATTACCAATTTAACTAGATATAAATGTGGTGATATCCGTGATTGTAAACCAAGAATTAGAAGACCTATGAGATAACATTTTCACCAACTTAGAACGGAGGAAAACATACTCCACATTGTCAAAATGGACCCACGAGACATGTTTTTTCCCCTTTCAAAGTAAAAGAAATTAATATGTCCTTTCTTGCCTCGAGGCACAAACCTTCACCCTTCCCATTCTAACCGTTGAGGCAATGGCCTCTTCACAAGAATGTCCAACATAAAATATAACGTGAGAATTGAAAGTCTTGGTTTGTGGGGCCGTTAAGCCCCTCAAATTCTTTTCATTTCTCGTCAAAATTATATTTTGCAAAGCATTTACGAAAAATTTTAAGTGTTTTTTAAAAATGAAATATAGGAAAAATTGCAAATGTCACCCTCAATTTTCCTCTCCATATCAAATACTCTCTTCACATTTCAAGACCTTTACCATCCTTACCTTTTAAATTAAATTTGAATCACATCTCTCACCAACACATAATTTATAAGGCTCTATTTATTGACCGTTCTAGAAAATATTTCTAGGAAGCCAATTTCTAGGATTACAATATTTTCTGGTGTTTGGTTGAAACTTGAAAATGAACTTAAAAATATTTGCACCGTTTGATATGAAAAATTTGATTTAATTTTCCTAAGGAAAAAAATCAAAAAAATTGAATTTTTAATTATATATATATTTTTTTCTTTTTACATCTTCCTTGGTTGGTGGTTGGCCGTGGCGATGGCTGGTGAAGGATAGCTTGCCCAATGCTAGTGAGGCTTGAGCTTCCCTATCTGGTGAGCTTGTCCCTCGCCCATGGCTGGTTGTCAGTCATCGCCAGGATCAGCTAACAGCCGAGGAAGTGGAAGAAAAGAAAAGAAAAGAAAAGAAAAAGAAAAAGAAAAATAAAAAGAAAAAGAATAAAAATAAAAAATAAAAAATTTATTCTTAAAAAAATTATAAGAAAAAATGTTTCGTTAACTAAGGACCTAAGGACGACCTTTGCGAGCTTGGGCCTGATGTTGGGGACCAGAGCTTGAGTATTGGGGACTTGAGCACGTCATTTATAGACTCGGGCTTGGGTGTGAGGCATCGGGCATAGGCACTAGGGCTTTTGGCCTAGACTTGATAGACTCAGGCATGGGTGCCTAGGTCCTAGGCTCGGTCTCGATGAACCTGGGCGTGGGCATTGGAGGCTTGGTCCTAAATGTTGGGGACTTGGGAATCAGCCTTGGGATTTCTATGTCAAAAAGTAAAGTTTCGAATCAAAATGTCGATACCTAGTTGTATTTAGGAAAATATTTTCTAGATTTTCAAAGAGGAAATCATTTTCCTAAATTTAAGTATAGGTTTTTCGTTGACTCATTTTACCAAGCAAGCTCAATGCTAAAATATATTTTCCTAAAAAGATTTTTCACGAAATAAATAGAGCGTAAGTTACTATTTTTATGTTTCTCAAATTGCCTATTCTTAACCTTCGATTCCACCTTTTTTGGTATAGATTTCGAGTGTGCATCAGGGAAAAAAGTATTTTTAAATTAGGAAGATACAAATGATAACTCTTGACATGTGAAGAGGAAACCCACTAGGGGAATTGGGTGGAGTGGAGAAGTTTCGTTTCAGGTGTAGAGTTCGACTTTCATGTTTCGTAAAGAGGCAAATAAAAAAAAATAATGAAAATATTAAATGCGGAGAGCGATTTGATGATGCTTTTTACAATCATTCTGAAAGTTTATATTGTTTTGGATAGGGAAACTTCATTCAAGAAAAGAAGTCAGTTCGAACAATGAAAGCAGAAGGACTAGAAAAGCGATCCCAACTATGCACTAAATTTGTGAAATCAAGGACTAGGGAAGCACGGTGGTTTCATCCTGACCCATGATGTTTTGAGATCTTTTGTGCAAGGTTTGGTGAATGCAGACAAGACGAGAAGGTGTAAGATGTAGAGGCCATCCCTGTCACGCCCCGAACCCCGGGTATGCGCACATCCCTCGGCAGTCGATTAAAAATGCAACATCCCAGGACGCTTCGCCGACCCATTCTTTTTATCTTTCAATTAAACGCATGCGAAAGCGAATTAAATAAACCCCCGGTCAATAAACAAACAATAGGGATAGTAAACACTAGGAACAATTTCCCCAAAAACAACGATTTCCTTATCAATTGGTTAACCCAATGAGTTTAATACTTACAAGCCCTTCTACGGCTACTTCCTATCGACCATTTTCAAAAACCTTCAGGGACTAGGGTTAACCTAAACTCCACTAACGGCAGGGTCAGCCAAAAGGTGTCGCATCTCGAGCCCACTACATCCGCACTCAGCAGATCTCCACGCTACGACCCTGAAAATGTTTAACCATGACGGGGTGAGATAAAATCTCAGCGAGTCAAACCCTAAGCTTCGATTAGGATGCAAATTCATCTTGGAGGCAACCTAAACAGGCACCACAAACAAACTCACCTCGCCTCGGCACACCCTTGTAGGTTAGCACATCACATATTCTGTTATCAATACCATAAACATAATCAACAACCGGAACACAAAGTTCTCACTCTCCAAACATTCACAAGGGTCTCAATTATAAGGCAACACCGTTTTGGCATGTCCCATACCATACTTAACAGTTTTACCCCATAATCAAGCGCAATACCGCACAATCATACACACGTGTTCCGATTATTACGACCCTTCGGGCCACGACCAACACAAAAGTCGGCGGTCTTCCAGCATAACTGGGCATTGTCCCGCCCCATCGGGCATGGCATCATCCCGTGTATGCATACGCCTCAGGACAACATTCTAATAAGGAGATTCGTTCTGAAATCCTTACGCGAACGGCATCCCGTTGACTTGGGGGCATCTGAACTTAATCAGACATCGTCCCGCGTAAACGCATCAAGACGGGTTCACTACCCCGCATAAACGCATTAGGGTCTTTTATGTGATCACATGAGCATACCATCACTCAAACCAACTTTTATTTCCGTTATTTAGCCAAGAATATCAAAATCCCTTTTCAAATAATAAACCTTGCAACTCTCTTTTTTTTTGTTCGAAATAAATTTGTACGGGGTCACGTATTTGAAATCAACCCGTCAAACTTTGCACGCATCTAATTTGAAACCTCACGGATTTATTGAGCACATAAAACTTGGCGTCCGAACCCGACACCATATTTCTTTTTTATTTCTTTGTCCAACCTCCCTTTTTGAAAACAATCTTTGGTAACCCCTTTTTTTTTTCTTTAAAAATTTTGGAAATAAAATTCGTACGTGCTCATGTATTCAAAATTAACCCATCAAAATTTGCACGCACCTAATTTAGAACCTCATTGTTTTATTGGGCACATAAAATTTGGTGTCCAATCCCGACACCTCGTTGTTTTTCTATTTAATTGCCCATAACACCATCTTTTACAATAATAAGAGACAATTATCATAGAACAACCAGTCATATCAAAATCACGCATAATTTCATCCAAGAAAACGAGCGTAAAATTCTACGAAACGGCTAATCCGTCACTAATTACGCTAATTATGATTAATTAATTAAGTAAATTACAATTAATTAAGATAATCCAACTTAATTAGTCAAACCATGATTAATTAACCTAACAATGATGAATTAACTTAACCATAATTAACTAACATAACCATGATTACTTAACATAACCATGGTTAACTAACATAACCAAGCTTAACTAACACTAACATAGGATTAACTAAAACTAATCCTCATCAAGACTAATCTAACCTCCCCTAAGCGTAATTAACGGCCTAATAAACGATTAGGGAGTTAACTTATGGGTTTACGCTAGTGGCGGGCTTGTGTCGACGACGAAAACACGAGACAATCACGGCTCGAACGGAGGTTCGACGGTGGTGGTGTCGGCCCCTCAAGCTCTTGGCCAAGAGGGGAGCTTGGCTTGGCTTGGGCTGGTCTGCGACTCGGCTGGACGTGGAGAAGCTGGGCGGTGAGTTGGCGTTGGTGTTGGCAGTGGATGGTGATGGAGGTGTGAGGCGGTGGAGCTGGCGTGAGGGTGAGTGCGGGCGTGAGGTGAGACGCTGGCAGGTGTGAGGTGAAGTGGGGTTGGGTCATTGGCGGTGGGAAAGAGAATGGAGGTTGCGGCAGCAAGGAAGAAATGAAGAAACGTGAAGGGGGATTGAGGAGAGAATAAAGGAAATGGAGAAGATGGGATGGTTGGCTGTAGCAGGAGGGAGGGAACGCACGCATGAGAGAGGAAGAAGAAGAAAATGAAACAAAGCAGCTAATCAAAGGCTTTGAGAAATATCTAAGTCATCATCACTCTTGCCACAAAGTCCTCTTATGCTCACCCTCACTCCTCCAATCAAAATTTAGCTCTAAATTCCCTAAATTGAAGCCTTTTTGGGTAGCAAATTCCCCATTTTCCTCTTAATCCGAATTTCATTTTCTTTTTTCTTTTTGTCCGGAACCCCTTTTTTCGCAAAATTTTCGGACTCGACGAAATTTCGCCAAAAGATGAGACGACGTCCAATAAATAAATCATGACACACTCGAACATCCGATTCCCGAAATCGAATTAAATTTCATAGTTAAAATCGATCGAACGCAACTTTAGGACGACCTAATTTATTGGGTAGCTTTTAGGGATTTTAGTGCGTTTGACCCGTGGTTGATAATTTTCGATCCACGTTCGTGCATCTCCGAATCGTAGATGACCCTCGGTTTTCATAAAATTGCGAGGGTTCAATTACGTGTTCCGAATATAATATCGATAGAAAATCAGTTTATCGTCGTTTGACGCAAATATCGTAATCGTGCGGAACCACCCGCAATCTGACTACCTAATTCCATCGAATTGACTTATATCCGTTCGCTAATCGATTTATAGCGGTGTCGTATTGACTCTTGTCGATTATATTATGGTAGAGCGATCGATTTCTGATCGAATTATCTAGTATGTCATGTTTATATCCCTTAACGGCATTACTTAATAGATTAGTTAATTTGTGAGTGATCAGTTCCGAGTAAATTAACCATAAGCGCGTCGATGAAACAACCATTTCATATATTCGAAACGAGGTCAAATTTCGAGATGTCACAATCCCGTTAGGTGGGATGAAGTGAATGATCAATCTGAAAAGTTGACGCCAAGAGAGCTTGAATACTCCATTCGGTCGTACCAAGAGAGCCCTTGAATACCCACGTCTTTCTCTAATAATTCACTTAAGGTCATCTTTAATCTTTCCGGCGTTTTTTCTTTCTATCAGTTTTTTTTTTTAAACAAACGAAAAGGAAAAAAGAAGGAATAACCATTCCCGTTTCGGTGCGCTTTCATTATTTTATTATGTCAAAAGTGATGTCGGTATAACTTTCTTGACATTTCTATTGAAATAATAACAGAGTTATATTACATTTGTCCTCAGGATAACTTATTTCCTGAGTATTCATGCAATGGACCCGCTCTGCTTATGCTTTGGATCTACTTACTAAAAGGAAAACCTACAAAGACGTTAATGCTCGAGCTGTAGTTGTAAAGCTGAATTATTTCCTCGTCAACGTACGGAGTAAAAGATTTTGATAACAATTGTTCAACTGGTGCCCGTGACTCGTGTAAGGAGTTCCACACCCAAGATTTGGTGTAATATATAGTTATTAATATATTTTCATTGGCTCATAACTCATTAATTTAAGCTGTTAAATTAATGTGTATCTAATTAGTAATTACATATGTCGAGAGGTTTGGATTTGAGTTCTCATTTGGTGACCTCCCTCAATGAAGGCGCCCAGCTTTCGCTACCCATTCCAACTAATGGTATCAGCTTGATTGATGAGCCACTCCCAATAAACACTGGCATCATGTGATTAGTTCAAGATGGGAAATCTTAGATGTGACTTCCTATCATGGTGATAGACAATGTCCCTCCATTTCCATTGAACTTGGCCCTGAAAAAGCAGAGAATCAAGTCAAGATAATGATTCGTGCAAAAGGGTACCATAATAGAAGGAGAGTGGGCCTAACACGATGCTCACAAGTCAAGGGGAGACTTGGTAAGGTGTTTGTGCAAGAGTATTAGGCAAAAGGAGTCCTACATTAGAGATACGATGTAATATAAATCAAGTAATATATCTTAACCAGTCAAGAACTCATAAGTTTAAGCTTATAAATGAAAATAGGTCAAACCTGTCATGATTTTGACAAAGGTGAACCACCAAGAGAATATTAATGAATTACTAAGCAAACATTGAGCATAAACTCTCCCAAACCCATACCATTCACAACTTTGGAGTTTTGATTTATTTAACATGAAATTTACTTCAATTACGAGTCACTTAGAAATTCAAGTAAAATATAAGAGAGTATTTTACTTTTGTGAACCACAAATATCATGAATATAGGGAATTAGTTATGCTAGATAAATCTAGTGTTATTTCAATTTATTTTCTCTTTATTTCTACAATATTTTACAAGCAATCTCGGATGGGTGATCATCCGTGTGTGTAGACAAGAATTTGATAATCAATAATTAAATAGTAAATAAATTGCTTAGGAAGATAAAAAAAGACCTTGATGCGCTAAACAATTTAATGATGTGATGTATGCATTCTTTTTCAAATAAGCATGAATTAATCTAAATGCTACGTCTATATGAGTTCTAAATGAACATGTGTTGATAAACTACATGAAATCTAAATAACGTGTATGCTATGAACTTAAATGCGACCTATATGCAACTCTAACGACATGAATTAATTAATCCTATTATTTAAACTACGTGAGAGATTTTGTATTTTCTTTTCTTATAGAAATAATAGACTAAATTCTAGGACGCCTAAACATGACCTAAGTGACATTATCAACGAATGATGACCTAATGATCAATGCATGAGATGCAATTATTAATTTGTATAACCAAAAATAATGTGATTTTTTATGACATGAAATATATGACATGGATGTGATGACTTGGATATGATGACATGAATATTATGACATGTATAGTATCTAACTAATTATATACGAGATATGCATGCAATAATTAAAATTTTCTCTTAAAGCTAAAATAGGAAACTACTTAAGCATATGATGGCCTAACTACAATTAGGAAATAATTTTACATTGAATTCTAATATAAATTAGGTAATTTACTAAATTAATACATGGTTCTTAAAACATGCAATTCTAATTTTTTTTTGATCGAGAAAACATGCAATTCTAATTTATAAAGCATAGGTTGATGCAATCTATCCTAGATGCAATGCAATCTGTTTTTTTTTTTTTTTGGGTAGTTTTCATAGTAGGAATATTTCCTAAACTAATGACATGCATTATATGAGCCCACATCATCAAATACTCATAACATCCAATATAGGAAACAAAAATAGTCGGGATCCGATCTTAGGTCTCAAAGATTGAAACCTCAATTGTAACAACTCAAATGAGGAAATTTCATATTTGGGAAACACCTAAAATCTCAAATCAAATCGTGTTATAATCTAATAACCACACTTTAGGCAATTGAATATTTGAATTAAATTTAAGAAATTACATGAGTTGGATTAATGACTCAAATGGCGACCAATAGCAAAGGGGTCGCCAGGTGACGAACAGCAACGTGAGGGACCATGAACATCACAATGGGATATGATGCTCAAATCCTTCAGAATGTGAAGAACTAGGTGTCCTAAAGGTCTCCTCAAAATTTCAACACATTCCGACTTAGAACAAAAACAAACCTATTGTTTTTGTGTGACCGCGCATTGGACTTTCTAGTAATCTAGTTTGATTTTCTTCTTTAAAGATATACTTTCAATATTATTTCACCATCTCTATAGGACAAACTTAAGAATAATGTCTTAGCATACTCTTTCCAAAATTTGGCACAATCTAACGGTTAACAAATGCGTAATCGGTGATTTTGTGAAACCATGAGTGGGAATTTTTCTAGGGGTAGAGAGAGAGAGAGGGGAGAGCTCATGTGTGTGTGTGTGTATATATATATAGTGTTCTCTTGTTTTCATTTTCTTTTCTATTATGTATTGCCAACCCTTTTGAACAACGTCCTTAAATTCAAGAGAACAATGTGCTCATATAGGCAAAGATCAGGGCTTTTCTTGAGGTATCTCATTCTTATTTATGTGGATTTATTGCTACTAAAGGACAGAACCCGTAATATGCAAATGTAATTTTAAAATATTTTTATTTATGGATTAAATTTTTTTAAATAATAAATAGGGTCATCAAAATTTAAATATCAACGTAATTAAAATGTTAATAACTTAAACTTGAACGCTGTCTTAGCCTTCTCTCTCGGGAAGATATCGAGTTTCTGGCTCTCGGGCCATAGCTTGGTCATTTCCCTCCGTCAACGTCTTGTATAAAGTCTACAATGCGTACCGTAGTGGACTAGCAGTACGCGGACAGAGACCTCCTGTCAACGTCAATAGAGAGTACAATAATTCATAAATGTTGTCCAATCAACCAGGTTTAGCATGCGTTCTAGGAATCAAATCACGAGCCTCGCTTTCTTAAAGAAATGTAGGCCCGACGTGACATTTCGACATCCCAAAATTTAATCTCGTGCCTCTCGTTGTGGTTTGGAGTGGCAGTGACATCCACAGCCACTCGTATCTGACTATGTTGGCGTTTTGCTTTAAAGAGAGTTTCGA
Organism: Eucalyptus marginata; assembly: GCA_014182565.1. NCBI lineage: Eukaryota > Viridiplantae > Streptophyta > Magnoliopsida > Myrtales > Myrtaceae > Eucalyptus > Eucalyptus marginata. Next base: position 51,977,564 of record CM024592.1, on the reverse strand, counting down.
TTTTGACTTCGATTACAGAGGATCTGGACACATTGATCCTTCTGGTAACTGTATGCATCGTGTATCTCGCTTCCCTCTATCGTTAACCGCTGGAAACCCCATTCCGAATCGATAAAATCTCGGAACTCATTGATGACATTACAAATTGATTTTCATGCATTGTTTGGCTGGATGTTCTTGCTGGCCACAGCGAGGCCTCACGAGTCCTTGTCGGCCGGAGGTGAGTGTAGCGGCCCCTTGTTAAGGTCGACGGGGGCCTTGTGGCCCTCATCAGGGTAGGTAGGAGTTGGCTCCCCCGGTCTTTTGAACCTAAAAAGAAAAGAAAAGGAAAAAGGGAAACATTTAATTAAAAAAATCAAATTTTATACACGTCAACGTCGGTCCTGTCACGTAGGATAGTCAGCGTTTATTGGACTGTTACGCCAGTGATTTTGAATATTGATCGAATGGACTTAAATGGCAAAGCTTAAAAAGATTTAAGACTTAATTGATAATACATTTAAAATTTTTCTTTGTATGTATTATATACAAAGGGGAACTCGCAAATGTCAGAAGACAGATGTGGAAAATTGAACTCAATGCCTCAGAGTCTACTATCACCTTATAGTCGAGTACATTAGTCGAAAAAGAATTGAGTACATAACAGTTTGCGTTTCCGTAGCTTAAACGTTCAAGATGACGCAAGTTACGCTTTATATATGTTAAACCATTAAACACATAACGGACGGTACCCTAAAGAAGGGACTAAAACTATAATCAAACTAGTAGTTGAGAGAATCTCAAAGCAAAGCATAGAATAAACAAATATAATTATTAAAAGAGGTTTGATTATTCATAGTTGAATTGGACTTAATGTGATTAATATTGTAATGAAAACCTTGACCATACGTAGATACTCTCAAGTCTTTCAATATATGAAGTTTCTTATCATATGAATGCAAGAAAATTGTCCAAAAAGTTCTAAATCTATAGTACTTTTGTTAATTCAGTCCTAAACCTTTCAATTTTACCAAGTAAATCCTAAATATTTTTTTACATTTTGTCAATTGAGTTTATGTGGCACAATCATCATTGATATGGACATTTTTAATAATATTTTAAATTCTTTAATTTTTTTTTGTTTTTTTCTTTACTTTTTTTTTTTTTTTTGTCTTATGGATTGAGGTCGGTGAGGGCCGCGGCATGCTCCCTTGGCCTATATTTGGCAAGATGTGATTTTGCAAAATCAAGGTGAGGGCTTGCACGCTTTTGATTTGGCTGGCAAGGGCATCGCGTCCCTTGCCAGGTCTAGGTGAGGGTCACCATGCCCTAAAGGCATCGGGCAAGGGCCGTGAAGCCCTTGTTGGCAATTGCGAGGGCTGCGATGCTCTCGCCTAGTGCCAATGATCCTCGCCAATCCTCAATCTAGAAAACAAACAAAAAAAAAAAGGAAAAAAAAACAAATTCAAAAATTTATTAAAATAATATTAAAGAATGTTGATGTTCGAGTAGGATAGTCAGCTTTCACATCGTAATTTTCATCTAAAATTAGCTAGATGGATTCAATTGGCAAGAAATTGTCAAAATATTTATGACTTATTTAACAATATTCAAAAGTTAATAACTAAATTGGAAAAAAGCATAAAAAGTTTAAGATTTTTGGAGAATTTTTATTGTGAATGCGAACCATGATTGGATAGACATTGGCCTTTGCTAACGACTAGCTTCATTTCTTAGTGGCCTTTTCAGGAGTCCATAAACATCCTCTTTACCGGTTACTAAAGCGTGCACGATAACCATTTTATATCTATTCCAAAATTAGTTTTCTATTCTAGATTTGTTTTCTAGAACAAAAATCCATTGGTAAAACTATTTTATTTTTCTATTTCTAAAATATATTTTTACTCCAAAAATAGGTTTGGAATAGAAATTAGAAGTAAAAATCTATTACTTTTCTATTTCTAGAATAGAAATGAGAAATAAAAACTCTTTTTATTGTTCATCCTCGTTACTAGTAGGTCGCCTGTGACATCTCAAATTTTCAACCCTATCTTCTACTAAATGAATCGGACGTTTCATTGACGTGTCATAAATTTATTCTCGAGGCGATCACTCTCGAGATAACTATTTTATCTGGGGAAATTAATAAGGATTTTAAGGCAAATAGACTTGAGAATTCGACTAGAAATCGCCCTTCTCGACCGTGACTATCTTAAGAGGCCATTGCGGCACAGTATAAAATCAATTTGAAATCAGAGATAGGCTGGTTCGACAGAGATGTGTGGCTAATAGTGGGTGACACCATTAAATTGAAAAATTCTCGTCGACCGGCACTAAACTGATTTTCTTATTGTTTTGGTACCCTGTGTTCGTATTTGGATCATTGAGATTTTCACGACAACTGAGAGTCGCCAATGAGTCGAGTGGGTTCATAGTGGCTCGAAGAAAATCGACCAAGGGTCATTTGCACTAAAAATGTCTGAAAGTTACCTGGTAGTCTAGATCACGCTAAAAACGCATCGAATAGAAATTAACCGTCAATTCGAGTCCGATTTCAGAAATTGAAGTTTTAGCCATGTCACAATAAATTCTAGGAGTGTCGACTTAGTCTCAGAAGATTTTTCTGACAACCGACACTTTTTGGGAAAAAGTCGTTGCCGGGTCGTGTTTGGTACAGAAAATGTTGAAGATGGTTTTTGATTACAAAATTGAGATGCATGGTGGATTCTTGAGTGAGGAAAAATGCAAAGACGATCAATGAGTGATCAATTGAATTTGTGAGAATCAATTGAGATGAAATCAAGAAGGAATTAATTCCAATTGAAGCTTTATTCTTCAAATTCGTAATCCCCCTTAAGCCTAGCAAAATTGGACCATTTGAGGAGTTGTGTGGTGTGTTTATGTGGCCAAATTGCAGCCAAGTGATGAAACTTCTTGGGCAAGGCTTGGAAGATATTTTTTTTGTGGAGCCCTCACCCCTCATCTCTATCTCTTCTCTCCCTCACTCTCTTTCTCTTACCTCAATCGGACAGCTTTCTCCTCCATCCTACGGATCTTTGCGACGCCTGTAGCTGAAGAATACCGAAGCAGCTCCGTGCCCGTAGCTTCTTCTCTCCACGCGTCCACAGCCCAACTCTTCTTGGTCAACAACAAGCTTCGAAACTTCCTTGGTGGACTATTGAGTGCAGCGCCAGTGGACGCCCTTCCCCTTCCCCACCGAGTTTGGTCGGCCACCCACACACGTCCAAGCCTACAGCCTTCTTCGGTCAACACTACTCTTCGTTGAAGCTTTGGTTGACCGCCCATTACCCTTTGCCACGATTTCTTCTTGAAGTTGTTACCTTGATCGAACAACATCCACGACATATTGAAGACCGAAGCTCCATCGAGTGCAGCATCTTCAGCTTCGGTCCCAAAGCCAGCGAAGCAACGCTGAACGAAGACTCCACCGCCTGCTGCTCCTCCACGCGTCCACCGCCCCGCTTGTCTTGGTCAACATCAGCAACCACAAAGCCTCTAGTTGACCGAAGCCAACGAAGCTGGAGCTGCACGCGTCTTCCCCAGCTCGACGTTGCTTCCTTTCCGCGTGTCCTCGGCCTGTGAAATCCAGCGTTCTCAGCCCATTCTCTTTGCACCAATTTCGGCCCATCCAAGTGCAGCACAGACCAAGTTCAGCAGCCCACAGATTCAGAAATTTTGGGCCCAACAGCTGGGTCTGTTTTCAGCCCGCGAGTTCGATAAAGCCCAATGAATTTTTGAGGCCCAATTTCAACAAATCAATTGAAGACCGGCCCGCGAAGAAAGCCTAATCGCAGTCAAGCCCAAGCCCCAAGAAAGCGGCCCGTCCAGAAAAGAAAGCAAATCTCGGTTGCCGAGATTTGTTGCCTAATCTAAGGCCCGATCTAAGCCCGCCGGTGTTGTCGAAAGCTCGATTTCGGCCGCCGTCGCGATGTTCCGGCCTTCGCTTTTAACAAGTGAGTTTTACTCACTAATGCTTTCTTAGTTTGCTAATTATACTTAGGGTTGGTTAGATTTAATTAAATGCAATTAGGTGGTTAGATTAATTTAGATAAATTAAATTAGAGACTTAACGATGCATGTTAGGTGATTAGAAATAGGCATTAGCAAGTAGACATGCCATGTTATTTATGGAACAAGTCTCGGTAATTTTTCGGGCTCGTCTCGGCCTCCAATTTGACATTTTGGGCCTAAATTGGATTTTTAGTATTTATTTATTAATTTTCGAAATTACTTAATTAATTAATTATTTTTCCAAAAATTCAACCAGGATGGTCGGTGACTGGAATTTCGTGCTGATTGTCGTGGTACAGTTCGTTTATTTATTTGAGCTTTATTTAGTGCTAAAGTAATTTATGAGTGATTTTAAGATTCATTCCTAAATTGAATTTTGAAAGGGTCGGGTGGGACTATAAAGCCATTGAATCTTGAAAGGGTTGGGTGGGACCGTAAAGCGACTAAATTTTGAAAAGGTCAGGTGGGACCGTAAAGCCATTGAATCTCGAAAGGGTCGGGTGGGACCGTAAAGACACTAAATCTAAGAAAGTTGATTGGTGTAGGATGAATGACCTAGAAATGGTTCGCCGACATGTAATCGACCAGGTCGATTTGATCGATCTTCGATCGGTGATGTGATTGTTTGAGTACCTATTGAATTGTACTTAATATGCGAGATGGAATGAGGCCAAGTAAGTAAGCCTCGACTCGTGTCGTGCTTAGCAAACCGAGTAGTGTATTGGTTTACTAATTGAGTCATAGGGGGTAGAACTCGCCGAGACGTGGTCTCATTGGTTATTGAATAACCATTTCAGGACCCTAAGGAGAAGCCGAGGAGGAGGAACCTGAGGAGGAGAAAGACTTTTGAAGAAGAAGATGATCCAGAGAGGGATCTTGAGTACAACCTGGATGTTGATTGAGATCCCATCCCTTTTGTGAATCCTGTCTTAGTGTAGATAGGTGTGAGACTAGTATGATAAGAACAGTATTGTAAATATACTATGAGTTGTGCTGTTAATAAAAGTGTGGTTTTGAACTTCAATATGAAAAATATTGCTTGCTTTTCTATCCCATTGTTTTATTGTCTGGGGATTTATAACTGCTTCCGCATGCATAATAAAATGAAAGGGTCGGCGATACATAGTCCTGGGATATCGCACTTTAAAATCGACCAAGGTGAGGGATGGGCGCGTGCCTGAGGATTGGGGCGTGACATTGCCCATCTGCCAATGCTAGCCGCCATCCACCGTTCGCCACTGCCGCTCCTTAGCCATAGCTCGCCACCCGTCGCCATCTGTCGTTTGCCGGCCGCCACTATCGTCGCCCGCCGGCCGCCACTATCGCCACATGTAATCGCACATGTATTTTAACCTAAATTAATGGAATTTAAAGTATTACCATACAAGTCGAAACAAAAAAAAAAAAATTCAAAAGTTGGTTAGCATTGAAAAAGTGGAGTTGTACGAAAAGAAAAATTGGTGAGATAAAAAAAAATTATTGAAAAAAATCCAATATATCTAGTTAGTCACGAGACAATTATGATTTTGATTTTTGAATTAAGTTGTATTGTCATGGCTCAAGCTAATTTATTGATGCTTTATGTTTTGTGTAAGTTAGAAGTACGAGTTTTAACTTTGACAATTGTATTCATTTTGTTAAATGATGAATTTTATTTTTCATGATTGCAACGTGAAAAATGTTTTAATTGTAGATGTAGTTAATAGAAATCCTACATTGTTCGCTCATGCTGGAGGGAGCATCCCCACTTAGTGATCGGTCCGCTAGTTCACGTAAATCCGATTGCACAATTTTGTTGTATCCTAAGAATCGTTGGTATAGTAATTAAGATATTTACATTGTTTTTTTTTACAATGAATGTAAGAGATATTTTATATTAATTACATTGTTCTTTTTACAATGAATGTAAAAGATATTTTATATTAACAATGTTTCTAGTAAGTATCCTTTTTATTTATATTTTTTCATTTGATTTATTACCTTTTAATAGATAGGATCCCAACTGGTGGCTCGCCAAGTGAAATTCCAGGAAACCTTTCCTTGGAGATACCAATGGGGGTGGCAGCATAGAGAGTGAGGATGCTGCTAGGCTGATAGTCTTGAGAACAACGGTGAACTCCCAACCACATATTCCAAATTCAGAGAGAGGGGCAACCAAAAGGTAAAGTTTCGTCTTTATCTTATTTTAGCCTCTCTTTCTCTTAAAGTTTTAGTTTAGGTTACGTGCAAATAATTTTGCAATAGTCATAGAAATATTGCTTCTATAAAAGTACTGCCCCTCCCAAAAAATGAAATATTGATATTAGAATGATCAATTAGAACATATCACATCGATTGTCTAGTAAATAACATGTCCCAATCCAAATGTCATATCTCATTAAATAATATAGGTCTGTCATTCATGATATGTTTAAAATAGTATTCTCTTTGAAAATGTCTCTAAGGACAAAGTTCAAAGGATTAATAGGAATACTACGTAAAATTTCATAAAATTGCGTCAATGGGTAAAAAATAGACATATCTGCATTAGATGCATATTGAAGAATTTTTGTGTATTTTCATGTGTCATGAATCTTTAAAAGAAAACTAGTTTTTGAAAATTTGTGAAATAATAAAGGAAAAATCATTGTATAACTTATTTACATATTCTTTGCATGACAAGTTTGCAGACTTCAAATGAAAAAAATAACGAAAAAAAGAATTGTTTCTTAGTTTCGCATCACAACTCACAAGAACCAGACAAATAAGATAAGGTTCCAAGTGCAAATTTGTGGTAAGTAATGGTCCGTCACTCTTTGCACGAGTCACGGACTGTTTAAGCATTATTGATAAACTATTTCCTTTCAAGCTCGGCCAAGAGAGTGGTAAGATATGCATCCTATGATTTAGTTAATTTGTAAGTCTTATTTCGCATATGGCAAGGTGGAAATATTTGTTTCTCCAGTTGGTGTTAGATGTGTTCAATATATTTAACTTCATGAGTTGACATAATGCCAATTGTTGGATTTACATTTTCAATTCTTCGAAAAACTTGCAAAAAGAATCTCATATTTCGATCACTCACGAAGGTCTTGCTCGTGTCGTTATTCGATCCATAAGATTTGTCTGGGTGTGGGATATCTCATGACTTCATAGGCCCTAGGTTAATGAATCTAAGACGAAATATTATGTCAACAAAAAAAATTCAAAAGCAAATTAATTTCCCTTCATTACTTTTATCCTAAAGTGATTATAAGAGAAATGATTATGTGATATTTTTTAATCTATTATTAGAATAACAGTTCATTTTATATTACAAAAAATCAAATATTTAATAATTATAAATTTTTGCGAGACCCATTCCTTTAAGAATTTATGACTCATAACAAATTGTTATTCTCATAGTAGCCCAAAAACTGTTATGCCAACAAAGCTCTTATTATAACTTTGCTGGCATATGTTTGATTAGAAAAAGGATAGGGGAGGGGCGACTAAAGCTAGCATTCCCTTCTAGGTTACTGTAAGGGCCCCAATTTCTCCATGAAATGTTCAATTTAAGTCATAATTACTTCACATTACTTATGATATGAAGATTCAAGATTGATGAACTTGTCACGACAACCCCATCAAGACACTAGCATTTAGAAAGTCTCTCTACACAAATTATGCCAAAGTTAGATAACGCAACACGAGCCATTCAAAAGTTCACTCACAACATGAATCAAACTCATGATCTCCTGAAAGACAAGTGACCCCTTTACTACTAGACCGACCATCTTGGTGGTAACTTTGTTTCATTTTGTACAGCAACCAGAGGTATGGAATATCCTTCTCTTGCCCATTAAAACACTCGTTAAGAGAGCATGCTATAATTTTCTCATAGAATGCACGTTTTCAATGCATCAACAATTGTTTCTATTATTTGAATTTTTCAGCTAGTGTTCTAAATGTAATCGTTCATTGCAATCTTGAAGATAAATAACCTCCTTTAAAACAGAAAAAACGTTCAGCCACATACGTGGCAATCAAAATATGAGGACCACTCCGTGCAAACTCAAGGCCACGCGTGTTCCACACTCGAATTGGACTTGAGTTACATTCAACGTGGAAAATCGAGACAACGTGCCCCAAAACTGTCTATAAGAAGCGCCTCAAACCAATTCAAATGCAAGCCAACTAGAGAGAGAGAAGAGAGAGAGAGAAGAGAGAGAGAGAGAGAGAGAGAGAGAGAGATGGAAGTCATGCAAGTACTGCACATGAATGGAGGAATGGGAGAATCAAGTTATGCTAACAACTCATTGCTTCAGGTACATCTCTCATTGTCCTGTTGTGGGCACATATCATCTCGAATTCGTTGCATTAAAAGATTGATTACACACTCCTTTGTGATTATGTACCACAATTTAATTTCTTCATTTAATATCAAACTAGGGTTCTTTTATTTACCAATAATTTTAATTCTATATGCAAAAGACGATATTTTACCATGCCTTTAAGGACAACGTAACTTATCTTTCAAGCATTCAAATTGTGACCCCAATTCGTATATATATTATTAATCAACAAGATTTCTCTTAAGAAGAACGTATGATAAAGGGTATAATAAACGATTAGATCTTGCACGATCATTGCAATCTCAAACAAACACAATTCTGTGATATTCTTGTCAGATTAACATAGAAAATGCATGGAATTTGCAATACTCGCTCATTATATATGAACCACTCGCATATTCAATCAAGAATATATCATTGGATATATTCGTCAATATAAGCAATACATAACATTTATGATTTATTTCTCTGTATAGATATAACCGAAGACAGAAGCCTTTTTTCTTGATATTGAGTCGCTTTGAGTCAATGCTTTCTGCTTTTTTCTCCTCTTTTCTCTTTTTTGATAGAGGAAGGTGCTATTGACGACAAAGCCCATAATGGAGGCAGCCGTCACAGCTCTCTTCTCTACGGCCGCCGCCACCTTCCCGGCGAGCCTCGCCATTGCAGACTTGGGCTGTTCCACTGGCCCCAACACTCTCTTTGCCGTGTCCGAGATCATCAACATCATGAGCAATCTCTTCAAGGCGACCAAGCAAGAGCCGCCGGAGATCCAAGTGTTCTTGAACGATCTCCCGGGGAACGACTTCAACTCCATCTTCAGCAGCTTCTTGCCGAGATTCCAAGAGAAGTTGAGTGAGCAAATAAAGAGCAAGAACGAAGCGTGGGCAACATTGTCGTGCTTCTTCAATGGCGTTCCCGGTTCGTTCTATGGGAGATTGTTCCCTCGGAGAGCCTACGCTTGATTCATTCTTCATACAGCCTCCATTGGCTGTCTCAGGTAATTATTTGATCCACAGTTATTATATTTGTTAACTTGATGGGAAGCAAACTCTCTCTCTCTCTCTCCCTCTCCCTCTCCCTCCCTTACTCTGTTTTCCTCCCTCCCTCCCTCCCTCCCTCCCTCCCTTACTCTGTTTTTTTTTGTCAGGTCCCACGAGGCCTAGAGGGAAACAAAGGCAACATATATATGTCGAGATCGAGCCCTCCAAGTGTGCTTAGGGCATACTACGAGCAATTCCAGAGGGACTTCTCAACGTTCTTGGAGTGTCGTGGGCAAGAGTTGGTGGTGGGAGGGCGTATGCTATTGACCCTCCAGGGTCGAAGAAGTGACGATCCTTCAAGTAAAGAGTGTTGCCACATTTGGGAGCTCTTGGCTATTTCTCTCAATGAGATGGTCTCCGAGGTACCAAAAAAATAGCCTCCAGAGTACTTGAATGGTCGCGTTCACATTAGGATAAAATCAAGGTTTATTTTTCTGTTTAATTGCTTCTATGGACAACTATAATATTGTACCGTAGTACCCGTTGAGTTTCGTTATTCCTCTAGGAATATATTTCTTATTGACTAAGGTATATTATTGCTGATTCTAAAGTTCCAAATGTTTTTGCTAGATGACCTAAAAGATTTTCTTGTGAAACTCTAACCATAATTTTCATATAAATACTTTGAACCAAAGCAATAATGCAATTTGGAAATCATACAAAATCTATGCGCTTTCTCATACTCGGGAAAGTTGAAGTAAAGAGATATTTATCAGGTGTTTGGATTACACAATCATTCCCTCTTTAGTATGGTTTAGACCCAATTTAAGTGAAATCGACACTTAAATGAGAGGAACCACATATAAGAGCAGCATGCAATAGACACATTCCCCATTACCTAAACATGTAACTATGACTATTACAAAGATATTATGCTAACAACTTATGATTTTACAATTGTTTCTTATTTTTGGTTGCAAAAATCTAAAATTTTGTGCCTAAGCAGGGACTCATAGAAGAAGAGAAAGTGGACTCCTTCAATGTCCCTATGTACACACCCTCACCAAAGGAAGTACGAGAGGAAGTCCAAAAGCAAGGGTCATTCTCAATCGATTGTTTGGAGGTGTCTGAAGTGAATTGGAGTGTCCTTGACACCAATTTCGACCCTAATGTTGTGTCGGAGGATGGGGGATACAATATGGCCAAGTGCATGAGAGCTGTGGCTGAGCCCTTACTTGTTGAGCACTTTGGTGAAGAGATCATAGATGAGGTCTTCAAGAGATATAGGGCTCAACTTGTTGATGCCATGTCCAAGGAAAAGACTGCATTCGTCAACATCATCATTTTGCTGAAGAAAATTGCGTAGATAAATCGCAAAAATCTCAGAGTGAACATGTTATATTTATATAGACGTTTATGGTGAAATTGATATATAAATGTCACAAGTGTGTTTCCGATGGTTTGAAGAAGGTGTGGCTGTTTCACTTGTATTACTTCTTGTGTCTTATCTCGTGCTAACAAAATGCGAAAAAATTGCTGCAAGTTGAAGGGCTTGACATTTGGGATTAAGGATTTTTCTTTTGTATATCCACCATAATGCATTGGTTTAATTTGAGCGAGTTATGTGCTTTGGTTTTATTTATGCCAGGAAAATAAAACAAGAGAGCTAAATGTAGTACGATTCCTATCTAGAGAATTCTGAATGAGAAAAAACGAATAAATCAAAAACGAAATTAGAAACTCAACAATACGAGTTTCCCTATAATGTCAACGAAGCATTTGAAAGGTTTTACTGCAACATATGGAGGTTATACCATAAAATGATTTTGAAAAAGAATACTAATATTAAAGGTATATATACTGTTGTATAATCTCAAACAAATATTTTCTTATTGGCTCCTAAATTTTGACGGTCTATTTAATCATTCACTACATAAAAGATTAAGAGTTAATCTTGATTCTTGAATAAAAATATTAATATTGCAAATGAATTTAAGAATTACCACGTCTCGCAACCTCCCTTATGGCGCCTTTACGGGCAAGCGCGGGCGGAGGCTAATGGCTCGCTAAGTATTAGGCTTAGCATAGACTCTCCCAAGCCCATCAATTTACGACTTATGGTTCGAATTTTTAACATGCAAGCCAATTTCAAATAGGAGTCATCACTAATCGATTTGAGGTGGGTCAATTAAAAACTTAAGTGAAATATTGAGAGAAATACTTTACTCCTATACAACTAGAGAAACTAGTATTAAAGACTTGATTATACTAACTAATCATTAATGTCATTTCGGTATCTTATCTTGTGTAAACGTCAAGTAAAACATTTATGCAGCATTTTATGTCAATCACGAATTTTAGGATTCAATTCCTTACTAGATTAAGGAAATGGACGAATTCTAGGATTCAATTCCTTATCAGATTAAGGAAATAAAAATTCATGCACCATGAGGCAATAATTGGAATAAGACAGTATTTGCTTTCAAGATTTAAATATGATTTCCTTTTTTTGGACTTTCTTATCTTTTGTTTTCTTTTAAAGATTTTCATAAGTTTTAAAGGAAAACCACTCAAAGGCTATTTTTTGCTTTTTCTCTGATTTTTTGGAAAAATGTAAATTATTTTTGGATTTTCTATTTTTTGAAATATAAAAAATATTTTTTTCTATTTTTTATCATTAAAATATTTTTATATTAAAATAATAGTATTTTAAAAATACCCGGGTCAGATTCCCGAATCAGGACCGACCTGGATCGTCACTTATTGGCCCGGATGGGCTTGAAGCACAAGCTCAGCCCAGGGCTCTCCTTTTTTTTAAAAAGACACCCAAGCCCATTTTAAACAAAACTGGGCTCACTCTTAAGAAAATGCCCGGCCCAAGTTCAACCGGCCCATGCGCCACCAGCTACAAACCCTACTCGAATGGAGCTCCACACCCGACCCGGTTTGCAGCCGCCAACCGGAATCGCTCCCTCGTCTCTCTCCCCCCGCGACACCCTACGGAGACACCTAACATCAGGGCGACCCCACAACCTTGATTTCTTTCTCCACTTTCTAAACATTAATCTTCTTCTTGGTTCAAGCACTTTCTACTTGCTTATTCTCTAGGTATGCACACCAAATCAACATTGTGATTGTGTCTTCCCAGACCGGACCAGTATGTTCTTTTTAACGCCCAAAAGCACTAGTGCATCCATCTCCAATGCCATTTAATTTCCTAAATAAGAATATCTCGAGAAGAAAGATGAAAGTGGCACATCTATCCTATTGCAACAAGTTACTTTGTTAAGTTCTTTTTTTTGTATTTTCTCCTTTCATCAAGACCAAAATTCAACTAAGTACACTATCGTAAAACACATCGCACCTACGTAAGAAGGGATTCATGTGCTAAACCAACACAATTTGCTATAAGCTAGAAAACTCTCGACTTTCAAAATATTAGGTTTACATCACATCACAAAAGAAGAATGGAAGTAACATGACTATACCAGCAAATGCATTTATACCAGATGATGCAGCTAAGTCATCAATGCAACCTCCCTATAAATCATAAAATCCTCCATCGTCTCGACAGCCACTCATATTAAGACCAACCATTCCAAAACGAAGCAGTAACGACTACGAAATTTCAGTAATGACTACGAAATTTCCAAGACTAATTACACCAAATTCACAAGGGCTCCTCGATACTTCAACAATCAAATTCGCTTGCCCTTTCGAAGTCTTGTGGTATCGAAAGAGAAGACGAAACATCCATTGACTGAAGTTGGCAATACAAGACATGACTCGCTTACACTGATGCAAAGCACAAAGATAAAACATCCGAACACGAGACATACTCAAGTAAACCAATCATCACACACAATAGAAAGTACATCAAATTATGTCGCATAATCGAGTAAACCAATCCATAGCATTGCGTGTACACACACTCACATCCTTTGTACGATCACCGCCCTATCGCCGGAGTCCTGCGAGGCCAAGACATTTTGCCTCAAGCGCTTCCCCGTCCCTCCTTCGACGGTCGATTTCACCTCCACGAGACAGCGTGCGACCACAAGCTCCTCTCCTCCCGACCAGCTCGACGAAACAAACTCCCAATCCGAACCGCCTTCACGAGAGAGCACGCGCTGAAGGTCGGAGACTCGAACCGACGGGGTGGATCGGAGCTTACAGAGAGCGGAGGAGCCGAAGGTGAACTTGACGATTGTGCGGAGGACATGGTGCTGTTCTTGCCGGTCCTTGGCGTGCCGACCGGGTCTCCTCTTGGCTGAACCGGTGCGCCCTCGGCTGTCCACTCCGAGGCAGGCCTAGCCCTGCTCTACTCCTTAGCTCGGCGACTTTGATGGCGCCTGCGAGATGTCCCATACGTCACCGGCCGTCCTCGCGCGCGTTGTCATCGCTGCGCGAGTTGCAATGGTGGAGGGGCAAGGAGGAAGGAAGGAAGAAGAAAAAGAAGAAAGAAGGAGGGGGCCGGGCCATAGAAGAACAAAAGGTTGGGCCTTGGGCCTGTGTGGAGGAAAAAGAAGTAGAAGAAAGGGCTGGGCGTGAGAGCCCAGCCCATATGGGACCTCTCTTTTTAAAAAATAAATATAATTAATTTTTCTATAAAGGGAAAATAAAATATGAAATAAAACTTAATGGATGCAAATAAAAACTAAGACCTAGGTGATGCGACGGTCAAATTGGTCCCTCATTTTCGTGCTGATTGCGATGGTGTGATTGATTTATTTAATTGAGTGCTATATTGTGCCAATTGAATTTAAGTTGTAATTTTGGGTAATTATCCCAAAATTGTATAATTTCAGTAATTAATTATAAATTACCGGGGCGTCGGTTTACAACGCCAAAAATGTTTTTAGACTTTGTATAAATAGTGAGATTTTCTAAAGTAAAGTTATTATATTTTTGGCTCAGGCCGACCGTGTACCCACACATGATTATTTTTATCGGGTACATCTTAATACTATGGAATTAGGCCATGTTGGGTATTTAATTGAGGAATTGATGTGCAAAGCACAAGATCCTTGGCCAGGAGTAATGTATCGTGGTTTAGCTTCGGGGAGCATTATCACAATTATAGATCTCTAGCAGCTTCGGTGAGCAAATGTTATTAGCAGCTTCGGTGAGCACTTTAAATATCAGCTTCAGCAAGCAATAGTAATTTAGCAGCTTCTGTGAGCACATGTTCTCTAGCAGCTTCGGTGAGCAATAGTTGATCTAGCAGCTTCGGTGAGCAAAATTTTAGACATCAGCTTTGGGGAGCAATGATATATGAGTATATCTATTTTAGCTTAGGTGAGCTGGATTCGAATCGATAGAATTTATAGATGGCATCGATGACATGGAGTCGAATGAGTCGACGGATTGATGGTTGAATTGAATTGAATTGTTTGGTCGAGTATTTGATTGTACTGATCTGCAGGGTGGACCTGAGACGAGGTAAGTCCTTATGATTGTGTGATTGTGTGATTAGGACGCTTCTAGGCATATTTCCCTCTTAATCGGGGTTTAGAGTGTGAACTCGCTGAGATTTATATCTCACCCTGTCGTGGGCTTAAATTTTTAGGATCGTCGAGTGGAGGACCTGGAGCCGAGTGGAGGTGATGTGAAGTGTAGTTCAGTTAGGACCACTTCTTTTTGGAGGGCTAGTCTCTTGTAGTCTTTTGGGCATAGACTTTGTACATGACTCAATATATATATATATATATATATATATATATATATATATATATATATATATATATATATGAAGGTGTGTTTTGTTTATGAATCTGTTTCCTGCTTTTCTATCCCGAGCTATGGATGTCAGGGGATTTATTATTCGCTTCCACATGTGCAATAAAATGAAAATGGTCGGCAACTAGTCCTGGGAAGTTGCAAATGTTATTGACCAGAGAGGGATGGGCACACACTCGGGATGTGACATAACTTCTTCTTTTTTTGGCCCTATCTTAACTCTTCTCTCTCTTCGAAACTTTTGCTTTGCCCTTCTACAAGAGGGTCGAAGTCAAGCCCCGCACTTATGATATTAGCGCCCCTTGGCTGCGAAAATGTGAAGAATCGAGTCAAAGATAATGGTTGGTGCGGTAAGGGTACCGTGATTAAAGGAGAGCGAGCCTAACATAGGAGGCTTACATGTCAAGGAGAGACTTGTTAAGGTGCATGCGTGAGAGTATTAGGCGAAAGGAGTCCTACGTCGTGGATGCGATATAATGTGAAACAAGTAATATATCTTACTCAGTCAAGAACTCATAGGGTTAAGCTTATGAATGAAAGTAGGTCCAGCTTGTCATGAATTTCACAAAAGTGAATCACCAAGGGAAAGATAATAAATTACTTAGCAAACATTTAGTGCGGAGTCCCCCAAACCCATATCATTCACAACTTTAGAGTTTTCATGTAAACAATTTAACAAGCAAATTAATTCAACTAGGAGTTACCACCTATGAGTTGATTAAAAATTCAAGTAAAATGTGTGAGAATATTTTATTTCTATGAATCACATATATCATAGAAACGTAGAATTGATTACGCTAGATAAATCTCATACCCTTTCGGTACCTGTTCTTTTATTTTAAAAATCTTTTGCAAGTAGTCTCGGACAATTTTAATCTAAAACCACTAATTGTGATGAGTGATCATGTTGGTGTGCGGACAAGAATTTAACAATCAATAATTAAAGTAGTAATTAAATTGCTTAGGCAGCAGATAAAAAAAGACCGTGATGCACTAAACAATTCAATGATGTGATGTATGCATGATCTAGGTTAATGCGATTAATTCTTTTTTGTTTTTTCCAAATAGGCATGAATAAATTTAAATGCTATGTCTATTTGAGTTCCAAATTAACGTGAGATGATAAACTAACATGAAATCCAATTAACATAGCATGAATTGATTAATGCGAGCTATATGCAACTCTAATGACATGAATTGATTAATCCAACTATTTAGACTTTGTGAGAAATTTGGATTTTCTTTTCTTAAAGAAATGAAAGATTAAATTCTAGGTTACCGAAACATGACCTAAGTGACGTTATCTAGGAATGATGACCAATCGATTCAATGCATGAGATGCAATTATTAATTTGCATGACCAAAAAGCATGTGGTACTAAATGACATGTAATATATGACATGGATGTGATGACATGGATATGATGACATGAATATTATGGCATGGGTATTATCTAACTAATTCTATATGAGATATGCATGTAAATTGTAATTTTCTTTTAAAGCTAAGATAGGAAACTACTTAAAGTTTATGATGACCTAACTTAAAATAGAAAATAATTTAGGGAAAATCTCAAATAAGGACCTGAAGTAGAACCATTTTCTCAAAAAATGACCCAAAGTGGACACTGTCTCAAATAAGGATCAGGAGTGGCTAACTTACTCTCAATTAAGGACCTGAACTTCTAATTTTATTCACAGCTAGGGATACTTTTGTCCAAGAACATTGTTGTTTATTTTTTGTCTCTCTTTCTTCTTTTTTCTTTCTTCATCTTTCTCACTCTTTACATCACCTCCATTATCAGCCCCTCCATAGCTCTTTGTGTCATCTCGTTGTATGACCAAGATTGGGTTTTCTTTAACACGAGCCATTTCAACATAGTCTAACTCATTGAAAATTTTAAATTTCGCTCCTCAAAATGGTTTGTAGACAATTCCACGAAGCTGAAATGAGCTTTCAAAAATAAGTTCTTTTTATTCCAACATTCATTGCAAATTCTGATCTCAAAGCCATAATATGAATATGCTTTTGCTGAGACTCAACTTCTTGTCCAACTCCGAAGCTATGCAACTAATCCCTTTGGCGACGTTTTTCTCTCACCTCGAGAGTGCATATACACTTATTCAGGACCTTCCACTAACCCTGCAATTGCAATTTTTTGTGTTGTTTTCGGTCCTGCTTGCCAACAACAGAGTAGCAATATCCAAGCATCGCCAGATCGTCTTGTTTGACTAACTTATGCCTCTATTCAATTAACACTTGGTGATCAACAATTTCACGCCAAAGAACAATTTTGTTGTAGCTTGCGACTATTTCAACCTCGGCAAGAGTTTGCCTTATCAATTTCAAATTTGGGTTTACCTCTCTTGCGTAAATTCAATCTTTCAAAGATCCCCCTTCCCCTTTGCAATGCCAATGGCTCCTCTCAATAATACCTAGTCTAGAGACACCCACTCACACTCTTGCCATTCTCATCGACACAACTCTTCTCCTCAATCGATACCCCATTTTGAGATTGATCATTAGTCATATTTGACATCATTAACTGTAGAAACTGTTGTACTTCGTTGCCCCATTGCCGCCATTGACAAGTCCTATTCGAGCTCTCGACCTCATCGACCACTGCCCCTGATAGAAAATCCAGCATCGTCGTTGTCAGATTGAGGTCAATCCGAGCTTTAGGTTGAGCACAAATGAGCCGAGATTCGATGCATCTTGAGGAACTGAGGATTTTAGCATCCGAGAAGGTGACCAGTAGCAAATAACTCCAATCCGATTTCTTGTCACTAGGACCAACTACGTGATGACATGAAGCTCACGAGGTCGCTGGTAGGGGCCCTAATTATGGTGTTGAAGAAGGAGGCAATGTAGAGCGATGGAGAGGTGTGAAGAAGATGAAGAAAGAATAAAAAAATAAAAGAAAAAATGTTCTTGGACAAAACTACCCCAAGCTATAAATAAGATTGAAAGTTTGGGTCCTTATTTGAGACAAAATTAGCCACTTTGGGTCCTTATTTGATACAGTGTCCACTTTGGGTCATTTTTTGAGAAAATGAACCCACTTCAGGCCCTTATTTGAGATTTTCCCAATAATTTATATTAAATACTAATCTGAAGTAGGTAATTTATTAAATTACTACATGGTTCCTAAAATATGCAATTTAGAAAGCATAGGTGGATGCAATCTATCTTAGATGTAACATATATATATATATATATATATATATATATATATATATATATATATTTTAGCTTTCATAAAAGGAATATTTCTAAAATTAATGACATGCCCACATAATCAAATACTCATAACATCCAACGTAGGAAACAAAGATAGTGGGGAATCTGATCTTAGGTCTCAAAGATTGAACCCCAATTGTAACCACTCAAACGAGGAAATTTCCTATAATCTTGAATCGAATTGTGTTAGAATCAAACAACCACAATTTAGGTAATGTAATATTTGAATTAAACTTAGGAAATTACCTGAATTGAATTACCGACTCAAACAACAACCAACAGCGAGGGGGTCGCCAGGAAGATTCACAATAATGATAATCAGCAAGGAATAGGATGGGGCGACAAACAGCAACGCTATGGACTATGAACATCCCAAGGGGATCTTCGGATTTTTTTATGCTCGATTACTTTGGAAATTGAAGAAGTGGGTGTCCCAGAGGTCTCCTCAGAGAGAGCTCCTACGTGTATGATTTTTCTGTGCTCTCTTATATTCTTTTTTCTTTTCTATTATGTATTGCTAACCCCTTTTTAACAACTTTAACTTCAAGCGAACAATGTGTCTATATAGCCAAAAATTAGAGCTTTTCTTGAGATATCCCTTAAATTGAAACAAATAAGTTGTGTAATATATTCGAGATAGGAAAATAAAATATCTCTTTTATTCTCGATCCAATAATCAAAATTTTGAGTTAAATATGATTTTTATGGGCTTGGCCGATTTTATGTTCTCTTGGCCTTAGTCCATCTAATCCGCTTATGCTCAGAGCATTCTTACTTAGATAAATTATAATGTAGTTTATGTGGACTCATTATTACTAAATGACAATGTTCCTAATATGTATATGAAATTTAAAGATATTAACAAAAATTTTTTTGGCATGAA
Source organism: Eucalyptus marginata (assembly GCA_014182565.1). Taxonomy (NCBI): domain Eukaryota; kingdom Viridiplantae; phylum Streptophyta; class Magnoliopsida; order Myrtales; family Myrtaceae; genus Eucalyptus; species Eucalyptus marginata. The sequence continues at coordinate 51,958,395 of CM024592.1, read as the reverse complement.
AATACTTATATGTTAACACCTCTCTCTCTCTCTCTCTCTCTCTCTCTCTCTCTCTCTCTCTCTCTCATTCATCTTCTTCAACCTTTAGCCAACGAAAGTCTCAACCTCCCCTCCCTCTTTTGTTGATTTTTTTTTTTTTTGAGTGTTTTATTGTTCTTATCTTGTCTTTTCTTCTCTCTTGATTGAGATCTGGGAGCTCTTTTCTCCCGGTCTAATTCTAGATTTGAGAGTTTGAACTCTTTCAATTTAGTCCTAGACTTGGGAACTACCTTCCAATCTAGATCTCAAAATTTAATAAATATGCTTTTGTGGATTTGATACCCTCTATTCTATGCCTGTACAAGTTCTCTACCTTTAGTTTCAATGGTAATCATATGAATTTTGATGTCTCGCTGAACAATAGAGACTTGCATATTCACATGTTAGATATGTGTTTATTTAATTTATTTTGGTGGTTTTTATACTACAAAAGAATAGAGGATGTTGAATTTAGACACACACTGCCAACTGACAAAATTGTAGGTATTGGGAAATGAATTTCTAGTGTATGCTAATCACTGATAAAAATACAAAATTTAGAGATCGGCCGTCGATTAATTTGCTTGATAAATTCATTACTTTGTTTTGATTTGCTTTGTCATGAAGTATATATAGTTCACATGTATCATTCGAAGCAATAAATATAATTTTCTTTCAACAAAAAAAAGTTAACAATATTTTTATTTACTAGTCATGGTTGATTCCTAATTTTTAGGCAATGAACAAAGTCATCAAAATTTAGGTATTAATACAATCGAAATGTTAACGGTTTGAACTTTGAACTCTTTCCTGGCCTTCTCTCAGATATCGAGTTTACGTGGCGGGTCTCCTACCATAACATGGGTCATTTCTCTCTGCCAACGTCCTGTAGTAGGTCAATAATGCGTGGCGTAGTAGGCCAAGAGAGCTTCCAACCAAGCGACGTTCACCATATAAGGAGAGGGAGACCGACATTTGGTCGGTGAAGTCGAGAGAGAGAGAGAGAGAGAGAGTACAATAATTCATTCGACAAGATCTTGTCCAATCGAAGACGTGATGTGCATTCACGGAATCTTATTGTTTGCTTTGCCGAGGTTTCTTAAAGAAATGCGTGGCCGAGGTTTCTTAAAAAAAATGCGTGGCCATAACCCACACAATCCCCTATAATTCAGCTTCGTGCCTGACGTTGGGGTCGGAAAGTATCTGACGCTGTTGGCCTTTTGCTTCAGAGAGAAGTTCGATTTCGACTTCGACTTCAGATGATACAGGGCACATTGATCCTTCCAGTAACGGTATGCGTCATGGAACTCACTTCCTCCTATCTTTTATCGCTGGAAAACCCCATTTAAATCGATAAAATCTCGAACTCATAAATAACCTCACAAATTGATTTTCATGCATTGTCTTGTCTCGTACTTTATAAGTTTACTTAATTATATAACTTTTCATAGTGATCGACAGCTAAAATAAAAGAAAATTTTCTTTTAATTAAACAGTGCCTTTTGTAAGTTATGAAGTACTGTTAGCTCATTATTTCTTGTTCAATGAACAGACATAGTAAATCAATCAACTAACACAAAAAGTATAGAATTATGTCCATCTAACAAGCTCATCCAGTTCAATGGATTAATAGGAATACTATGTAAAATTCCATAAAGTTGTGTCAATGGGTAAAAAACAGACATATTTGCATTAGAAGCATATTGAAGAATTTTTGTGTATTTTCATGTAAAGAAACTAGTTTTTGAAAATTTGTGAATTAATAAAGGAACAATCATTGTATAACTTATTTACATATTCTTTGCATAACAAGTTTGCAGAGGTCAGGGGAAAAAAAAAGAAAAAAATAATTGTTTCTTAGTTTTGCATCACAACTCACAAGAACCAGACAAATAAGATAAGGTTCCAAGTGCAAATTTGTGGTAAGTAATGGTCCATCACTCTTTGCACGAGTCACGGACTGTTATTTAAGCATTATTGATAAACTATTTCCTTTCAAGCTCGGCCAAGAGAATGGTAAGATATGCATCCTATGATTTAGTTAATTTGTAAGTCTTATTTCGCATATGGCAAGGTGGAAATATTTGTTTCTCCAGTTGGTGTTAGATGTGTTCAATATATTTAACTTCATGAGTTGACATAATGCCAATTGTTGATCTTGTTTATATATTTGAATGAGCATACATTTTCAATTCTTCGAAAAACTTGCAAAAAGAATCTCATATTTCGATCATTCACGAAGGTTTTTGCTCGTGTCATTATTTGATCCATAAGATTTGTGTGGGTGTGGGATATCACTTGACTTCAGTGGCCCTAGGTAATGAATCTAAGATGAAATACTACGTCAACAAAGAAATTCAAACGCAAATTAATTTCCCTTCATTACTTTTATCCTAAAGTGATTATAAGAGAAGTGATTATGTGACCGTTTTTAATCTATCATTAGAATAATAGTTTATTTTATAACACAAAAAATCAAATAACAAAAAATTATAAATTTTTACGGGGCCCATTCCTTTAAGAATTTTTGACTCACAATAAATTGTTTTTCTTACGGTAACTCAAAGACTATTATGCCAACAAAGCTCTTATTATAACTTTGCTTGCATATGTTTGATTAGAAAAAGGATAGGAGAGGGGCGACTAGCATTCCCTTCTAGGTTACTATAAGGGCCACACTTTCTCTATGGAATGTTCAATTTAAGTCATAACTACTTCACATTACTTATGATATGAAGATTCAAGATTGTCGAATCTGTCACGACAACCCTATCAAGACACTAGCTGTTTAGAAAAGTCTCTCTACACAAATTATGCTAAAGTTAGATAACGCAACACGAGCCATTTAAAAGTTCACTCACGACATAAATCAAACTCCCGATCTCCTTGAAGACAAATGACCCCTTTACTACTAGACCAACAATCTTGGTGGTAACTTTGTTTCATTTTGTAAAGCAACCAGAGGTATGGAATACCCTTCTCTTGCCCATTAAAACACTCGTTAAGAGAGCATGCTATAATTTTCTCATAGAATGCACGTTTTCAATGCATCAATAATTGTTACTATTATTTGAATTTTTCAGCTAGTGTTCTAAATGCACTCGTTCATTGCACTCTTGAAGATAAATAACCTCCTTTTAAGTTCAACTACATAAATGGCATTCAATGTATGAGAGTGAGTGTTAGAGTAGGATTAGCGTAGAACCGACCAAAAAAATATATATATGAGGACCACTCCGTGCAAACTCAAGGCCACGCGTGTTCCACACTCGAATTGGACTTGAGTTACATTCAACGTGGAGAATCGAGACAACGTGCCCCAAAACTGTCTATAAGAAGCGCCTCAAACCAATTCAAATGCAAGCCAACTAGAGAGAGAGAGAGAGAGAGAGAGAGAGAGAGGAGAGAGAGATGGAAGTCATGCAGCACATGAATGGAGGAATGGGAGAATCAAGTTATGCTAACAACTCATTGCTTCAGGTACATCTCTCATTGTCCTGTTGTGGGCACATATCATCTTGAATTCGTTGCATTAAAAGATTGATTACACACTCCTTTGTGATTATGTACCACAATTTAATTTCTTCATTTAATATCAAATTAGGGTTCTTTTATTTACCAATAATTTTAATTATATATGCAAAAGACGATATTTTACCATGCCTTTAAGGATAATGTAACTTATCTTTCAAGCATTCAAATTGTGACCCCAATTCGTATATATATTATTAATCAAAAAGATTTCTCTTGAGAAGAACGTATGGTAAAGGGTATAATAAATGATTAGATCTTGCACGATCATTGCAATCTCAAACAAACACAATTCTGTGATATTCTCATTGGATTAAGATAGAAAATGCATGGAATTTGCAATACTCGCTCATTATATGTGAACCGCTCGCATATTCAATCAAGAATATATCATTGGATATATTTGTCAATATAAGCAATACATAACATTTATGATTTATTTCTCTGTATAGATATAACCGAAGACAGAAGCCTTTTTTCTTGATATTGAGTCAATGCTTTGAGTCAATGCTTTCTGCTTTTTTCTCTTCTCTTTTCTCTTTTTTGATAGAGGAAGGTGCTATTGACGACAAAGCCCATAATGGAGGCAGCCGTCACAGCTCTCTTCTCTACGGCCGCCGCCACCTTCCCGGCGAGCCTCGCCATTGCAGACTTGGGATGTTCCACTGGCCCCAACGCTCTCTTTGCCGTGTCCGAGATCATCAACATCATGAGCAATCTCTTCAAGGCGACCAAGCAAGAGCCGCCGGAGATCCAAGTGTTCTTGAACGATCTCCCGGGGAACGACTTCAACACCATCTTCAGCAGCTTCTTGCCGAGATTCCAAGAGAAGTTGAGTGAGCAAATGAAGAGCAAGAACGGAGCGTGGGCAACATTGTCGTGCTTCTTCAATGGCGTTCCCGGTTCGTTCTATGGGAGATTGTTCCCTCGGGAGAGCCTACGCTTGATTCATTCTTCATACAGCCTCCATTGGCTGTCTCATGTAATTATTTGATCCACAGTTATTATATTTGTTAACTTGATGGGAAGCAAACTCTCTCTCTCTCTCTCCCTCTCCCTCTCCCTCCCTTACTCTGTTTTCCTCCCTCCCTCCCTCCCTTACTCTGTTTTTTTTTGTTAGGTCCCACGAGGCCTAGAGGGAAACAAAGGCAACATATATATGTCGAGATCGAGCCCTCCAAGTGTGCTTACAGCATACTACGAGCAATTCCAGAGGGACTTCTCAACGTTCTTGGAGTGTCGTGGGCAAGAGTTGGTGGTGGGAGGGCGTATGCTATTGACCCTCCAGGGTCGAAGAAGTGACAATTTTTCAAATGAAGAGTGTTGCTATATTTGGGAGCTCTTGGCTATTTCTCTCAATGAGATGGTCTCCGAGGTACCAAAAAAATAGCCTCCAAAGTACTTGAATGGTCGCGTGCACATTAGGATAAAATCAAGGTTTAATTGCTTCTATGGACAACTATAATATTGTACCGTAGTACCCGTTGAGTTTCGTTATTCCTCTAGGAATATATTTCTTATTGACTAAGGTATATTATTGCTGATTCTAAAGTTCCAAATGTTTTTGCTAGATGACCTAAAAGATTTTCTTGTGAAACTCTAACCATAATTTTCACATAAATACTTTGAACCAAAGCAATAATGCAATTTGGAAATCATACAAAATCTATGCGCTTTCTCATACTCGGGAAAGTTGAAGTAAAGAGATATTTATCAGGTGTTTGGATTACACAATCATTCCCTCTTTAGTATGGTTTAGACCCAATTTAAGTGAAATCGACACTTAAATGAGAGGAACCACATATAAGAGCAGTATGCAATAGACACATTCCCCATTACCTAAACATGTAACTATGACTATTACAAAGATATTATGCTAACAACTTATGATTTTACAATTGTTTCTTATTTTTGGTTGCAAAAATCTAAAATTTTGTGCCTAAGCAGGGACTCATAGAAGAAGAGAAAGTGGACTCCTTCAATGTCCCTATGTACACACCCTCACCAAAGGAAGTACGAGAGGAAGTCCAAAAGCAAGGGTCATTCTCAATCGATTGTTTGGAGGTGTCTGAAGTGAATTGGAGTGTCCTTGACACCAATTTCGACCCTAATGTTGTGTCGGAGGATGGGGGATACAATATGGCCAAGTGCATGAGAGCTGTGGCTGAGCCCTTACTTGTTGAGCACTTTGGTGAAGAGATCATAGATGAGGTCTTCAAGAGATATAGGGCTCAACTTGTTGATGCCATGTCCAAGGAAAAGACTGCATTCGTCAACATCATCATTTTGCTGAAGAAAATTGCGTAGATAAATCGCAAAAATCTCAGAGTGAACATGTTATATTTATATAGACGTTTATGGTGAAATTGATATATAAATGTCACAAGTGTGTTTCCGATGGTTTGAAGAAGGTGTGGCTGTTTCACTTGTATTACTTCTTGTGTCTTATCTCGTGCTAACAAAATGCGAAAAAATTGCTGCAAGTTGAAGGGCTTGACATTTGGGATTAAGGATTTTTCTTTTGTATATCCACCATAATGCATTGGTTTAATTTGAGCGAGTTATGTGCTTTGGTTTTATTTATGCCAGGAAAATAAAACAAGAGAGCTAAATGTAGTACGATTCCTATCTAGAGAATTCTGAATGAGAAAAAACGAATAAATCAAAAACGAAATTAGAAACTCAACAATACGAGTTTCCCTATAATGTCAACGAAGCATTTGAAAGGTTTTACTGCAACATATGGAGGTTATACCATAAAATGATTTTGAAAAAGAATACTAATATTAAAGGTATATATACTGTTGTATAATCTCAAACAAATATTTTCTTATTGGCTCCTAAATTTTGACGGTCTATTTAATCATTCACTACATAAAAGATTAAGAGTTAATCTTGATTCTTGAATAAAAATATTAATATTGCAAATGAATTTAAGAATTACCACGTCTCGCAACCTCCCTTATGGCGCCTTTACGGGCAAGCGCGGGCGGAGGCTAATGGCTCGCTAAGTATTAGGCTTAGCATAGACTCTCCCAAGCCCATCAATTTACGACTTATGGTTCGAATTTTTAACATGCAAGCCAATTTCAAATAGGAGTCATCACTAATCGATTTGAGGTGGGTCAATTAAAAACTTAAGTGAAATATCGAGAGAAATACTTTACTCCTATACAACTAGAGAAACTAGGATTAAAGAGTTGATTATACTAATTAATCATTAATGTCATTTCGGTATCTTATCTTGTGTAAACGTCAAGTAAAACATTTATGCAGCATTTTATGTCAATCACGAATTTTAGGATTCAATTCCTTACTAGATTAAGGAAATGGACGAATTCTAGGATTCAATTCCTTATCGATTAAGGAAATAAAAATTCATGCACCATGAGGCAATAATTGGAATAAGACAGTATTTGCTTTCAAGATTTAAATATGATTTCCTTTTTTGGACTTTCTTATCTTTTGTTTTCTTTTAAAGATTTTCATAAGTTTTAAAGGAAAACCACTCAAAGGCTATTTTTTGCTTTTTTCTGATTTTTTGGAAAAATGTAAATTATTTTTGGATTTTCTATTTTTTGAAATATAAAAAATATTTTTTTCTATTTTTTATCATTAAAATATTTTTATATTAAAATAATAGTATTTTAAAAATACCCGGGTCAGATTCCCGAATCGGGACCGACCTGGATCGTCACTTATTGGCCCGGATGGGCTTGAAGCACAAGCTCAGCCCAGGGCTCTCCTTTTTTAAAAAGAGACCCAAGCCCATTTTAAACAAAACTGGGCTCACTCTTAAGAAAATGCCCAGCCCAAGTTCAACCGGCCCATGCGCCACCAGCTACAAACCCTACTCGAATGGAGCTCCACACCTGACCCGGTTTGCAGCCGCCAACCGGAATCGCTCCCTCGTCTCTCTCCCCCGCGACACCCGACGGAGACACCTAACATCAGGGCGACCCCACAACCTTGATTTCTTTCTCCACTTTCTAAACATTAATCTTCTTCTTGGTTCAAGCACTTTCTACTTGCTTATTCTCTAGGTATGCACACCAAATCAACATTGTGATTGTGTCTTCCCAGACCGGACCAGTATGTTCTTTTTAACGCCCAAAAGCACTGGTGCATCCATCTCCAATGCCATTTAATTTCCTAAATAAGAATATCTCGAGAAGAAAGATGAAAGTGGCACATCTATCCTATTGCAACAAGTTACTTTGTTAAGTTCTTTTTTTTTTTTTTTTTGTATTTTCTCCTTTCATCAAGACCAAAATTCAACTAAGTACACTATTGTAAAACACATCGCACCTACGTAAGAAGGGATTCATGTGCTAAATCAACACTATTTGCTCTAAGCTAGAAAACTCTCGACTTTCAAAATATTAGGTTTACGTCACATCACAAAAGAAGAATGGAAGTAACACAACTATACCAGCAAATGCATTTATACCAGATGATGCAGCTAAGTCATCAATGCAGCCTCCCTATAAATCATAAAATCCTCCATCGTCTCGACAGCCACTCATATTAAGACCAACCATTCAAAAACGAAGCAGTAACGACTATGACATTTCCAAGACAAATTACACCAAATGCACAAGGGCTCCTCGATATCTCAATACTTCAACAATCAAATCCGCTTGCCCTTTCGCAGTCTTGTGGTATTGAAAGAGAAGACGAAACATCCATTGACTGAAGTTGGCAATACAAGACATGACTTGCTTACAGTGATGCAAAGCACACAGATAGAACATCCGAACATGAGACATACTTCAAGTAAACCAATCATCACACACAATAGAAAGTACATCAAATTATGTCGCATAATCGAGTAAACCAATCCATAGCATTGCGTGTACACACACTCACATCCTTTGTACGATCACCGCCCTATCGCCGGAGTCCTGCGAGGCCAAGACATTTTGCCTCAAGCGCTTCCCCGTCCCTCCTTCGACGGCCGATTTCGCCTCCACGAGACAGCGCGCGACCACAAGCTCCTCTCCTCCCGACCGGCTCGACGAAACAAACTCCCAATCCGAACCGCCTTCACGAGAGAGCATGCACCAAAGGTTGGAGACTCGAACTGACGGGGTGGATCGGAGCTTACGGAGAGCGGAGTAGCCGGAGGTGAACTTAACGATTGTGCGGAGGACATGGTGCTGTTCTTGCCGGTCCTTGGCGCGCCGACCGGGTCTCCTCTCGGCCGAACTGGTGCGCCCTCGGCCGTCCACTCCGAGGCAGGCCTAGCCCTGCTCTACTCCTTAGCTCGGCGACTTTGATGGCGCCTGTGAGATGTCCCATCCGTCACCGGCCGTCCGCGCGCGTCGTTGCTGCTGCGCAAGTTGCAATGGCGGAGGGGGAAAGGAAGGAAGGAAGGAAGGAAGGAAGAAAAAGAAGAAAGAAGGAAGGGGCCGGGCCATAGAAGAACAAAAGGTTGGGCCATGGGCCGTGTGGAGGAAAAAGAAGTAGAAGAAAGGGCTGGGTGTGAGAGCCCAGCCCATATGGGACCTCTCTTTTTAAAAAATAAATATAATTAATTTTTCTATAAAGGGAAAATAAAATATGAAATAAAACTTAATGGATGCAAATAAAAACTAAGACCTAGGTGATGCGACGGTCAAATTGGTCCCTTATTTTCGTGCGATTGCGATGGTGTGATTGATTTATTTAATTGAGTGCTATATTGTGCCAATTGAATTTAAGTTGTAATTTTGGGTAATTATCCCAAAATTGTATAATTTCAATAATTAATTATAAATTACCGGGCGTTGGTTTACAACGCCAAAAATGTTTTCAGACTCTGTATAAATAGTGAGATTTTCTAAAGTAAAGTTATTATATTTTTGGCTCAGGCCGACTGTGTACTCACACATGATTATTTTTATCGGGTACATTTTAATACTATGGAATTAGGCCATGTTGGGTATTTAATTGAGTAATTGATGTGCAAAGCACAAGATCCTTGGCCAGGAGTAATGTATCGTGGTTCAGCTTCGGGGAGCATTATCACAATTATAGATCTCTAGCAGCTTCGGTGAGCAAATGTTATTAGCAGCTTCGGTGAGCACTTTAGATATCAGCTTCAGCAAGCAATAGTAATTTAGCAGCTTCGCGAGCACATGTTCTCTAGCAGCTTTGGTGAGCAATAAACTTTAGCAAAATTTTAGACATAGCTTTGGGGAGCAATGATATATGAGTATATCTATTTTAGCTTAGGTGAGCTGGATTCGAATCGATAGAATTTATAGATGGCATCGATGACATGGAGTCGAATGAGTCAATTGATTGATGGTTGAATTGAATTGAATTGTTTGGTCGAGTATTTGATTGTACTGACCTGCATGGTGGACCTGAGGCGAGGTAAGTCCCTATGATTGTGTGATTGTGTGATTAGGACGCTTCTAGGTATATTTTCCTCTTAATCGGGGTTTAGAGTGTGAATTTGCTGAGATTTATATCTCACCCTGTCGTGGGCTTAAATTTTGAGGATCGTCGAGTGGAGGACCTGGAGCCGAGAGGAGGTGATGTGAAGTGTATTTCAGTTAGGACCACTTCTTTTTGGAGGGCTAGTCTCTTGTAGTCTTTTGGGCATAGACTTTGTACATGACTCAATATATAACTCAATATATATATATATACATATGAAGGTGTGTTTTGTTTATGAATCTGTTTCCTGCTTTTCTATCCCGAGCTATGGATGTCAGGAGATTTATTATTCGCTTCCGCATGTGCAGTAAAATGAAAAAGGGTCGGCAACTAGTCTTGGGAAGTCGCAAATGTTATTGACCAGAGAGGGATGGGCACACGCTCGGGGCGTGACATAACTTCTTCTTTTTTTGGCCCTATCTTAACTCTTCTCTCTCTTCAAAACTTTTGCTTTGCCCTTCTACAAGAGGGTCGAAGTCTAACCCCGCACTTATGATATTAGCGCCCCTTGGCTGCGAAAATGTGAAGAATCGAGTCAAAGATAATGGTTGGTGCGGTAAGGGTACCGTGATTAAAGGAGAGCGGGCCTAACATAGGAGGCTTACATGTCAAGGAGAGACTTGTTAAGGTGCATGCGTGAGAGTATTAGGTGAAAGGAGTCCTACATCGTGGATGCGATATAATGTGAAACAAGTAATATATCTTACTCAATCAAGAACTCATAGGGTTAAGCTTTATGAATGAAAGTAGGTCCAGCTTGTCATGAATTTCACAAAAGTGAATCACCAAGGGAAAGATAATAAATTACTTAGCAAACATTTAGTGCGGAGTCCCCCAAACCCATATCATTCACAACTTTAGAGTTTTCATGTAAACAATTTAACAAGCAAATTAATTCAACTAGGAGTTACCACCTATGAGTTGATTAAAAATTCAAGTAAAATGTGTGAGAATATTTTATTTCTATGAATCACATATATCATAGAAACGTAGAATTGATTACGCTAGATAAATCTCATACCCTTTCGGTACCTGTTCTTTTATTTTAAAAATCTTTTGCAAGTAGTCTCGGACAATTTTAATCTAAAACCACTAATTGTGATGAGTGATCATGTTGGTGTGCAGACAAGAATTTAACAATCAATAATTAAAGTAGTAATTAAATTGCTTAGGCAGCAGATAAAAAAAGACCGTGATGCACGAAACAATTCAATGATGTGATGTATGCATGATCTAGGTTAATGCGATTAATTCTTTTTTGTTTTTTTTTTCCAAATAAGCATGAATAAATTTAAATGCTATGGCTATTTGAGTTCCAAATTAACGTGAGCTAATAAACTAACATGAAATCCAATTAACATAGCATGAATTGATTAATGCGACCTATATGCAACTCTAATGACATGAATTGATTAATTCAACTATTTAGACTTTGTGAGAAATTTGAATTTCTTTTCTTAAAGAAATGAAAGATTAAATTCTAGGTTACCTAAACATGACCTAAGTGACGTTATCTAGGAATGATGACCAATCGATTCAATGCATGAGATGCAATTATTAATTTGCATGACCAAAAAGCATGTGGTACTAAATGACATGTAATATATGACCTGGATGTGATGACATGGATATGATGACATGAATATTATGGCATGGGTATTATCTAACTAATTCTATATGAGATATGCATGTAAATTGTAATTTTCTTTTAAAGCTAAAATAGGAAACTACTTAAAGTGTACGATGACCTAACTTAAAATAGAAAATAATTTATATTAAATACTAATCTGAAGTAGGTAATTTATTAAATTACTACATGGCTCCTAAAATATGCAATTTAGAAAGCATAGGTGGATGCAATCTATCTTAGATGTAACATATATATATATATATATATATATATATATATTTAGCTTTCATAAAAGGAATATTTCTAAAATTAATGACATGCCCACATAATCAAATACTGATAACATCCAACGTAGGAAACAAAGATAGTCGGGAATCTGATCTTAGGTCTCAAAGATTGAACCCCAATTGTAACCACTCAAACGAGGAAATTTCTTATAATCTTGAATCGAATTGTGTTAGAATCAAACAACCACAATTTAGGTAATGTAATATTTGAATTAAACTTAGGAAATTACCTGAATTGAATTACCGACTCAAACAACAACCAACAGCGAGGGGGTCGCCAGGAAGATTCACAATAATGATAATCAGCAAGGAATAGGATGGGGCGACAAACAGCAACGCTATGGACTATGAACATCCCAAGGGGATCTTCGGATTTTTTATGCTCGATTACTTTGGAAATTGAAGAAGTGAGGGTGTCCCAGAGGTCTCCTCAGAGAGAGCTCCTACGTGTATGATTTTTCTGTGCTCTCTTATATTCTTTTTTCTTTTCTATTATGTATTGCTAACCCCTTTTGAATAACTTTAACTTCAAGAGAACAATGTGTCTATATAGCCAAAAATTAGAGCTTTTCTTGAGATATCCCTTAAATTGAAACAAATAAGTTGTGTAATATATTCGAGATAGGAAAATAAAATATCTCTTTTATTCTCGATCCAATAATCAAAATTTTGAGTTGAATATGATTTTTATGGGCTTGGCCGATTTTTTGTTCTCTCGGCCTTAGTCCATCTAATCCGCTGATGCTCAGAGCATTCTTACTTAGATAAATTATAATGTAGTTTATGTGGACTCATTATTACTAAATGACAATGTTCCTAATATGCAGATGAAATTTAAAGATATTAACAAAAAATTTTTTGGCAAGAAAATACTTATATGTTAACACCTCTCTCTCTCTCTCTCTCTCTCTCTCTCATCTTCTTCAACCTTTAGCCAACGAAAGTCTCAACCTCCCCTCCCTCTTTTGTTGATTTTTTTTTTTTTTTTTGGGTGTTTTATTGTTCTTATCTTGTCTTTTCTTCTCTCTTGATTGAGATCTGGGAGCTCTTTTCTCCTAGTCTAATTCTAGATTTGAGAGTTTGAACTCTTTCAATTTAGTCCTAGACTTGGGAACTACCTTCCAATCTAGATCTCAAAATTTAATAAATATGCTTTTGCGGATTTGATACCCTCTATTCTATGCCTGTACAAGTTCTCTACCTTTAGTTTCAATGGTAATCATATGAATTTTGATGTCTCGCTGAACAATAGAGACTTGCATATTGTCGCGACCTAATTTTTCGGGTTCACCCCCTAAAACTAGGTTAATGGACTGCTAAGTTTTTTAAACTTAGCTCGGGCTCTCCCAAGCCCATACCAAATCGCGACTTGAGTCTAAACTTTTAAACATGCAAAATACTATCTAGGAGTCGCCACTAATCTGTTTTTGGTAGGTCGATTAGACACCTAAGCAAAATAATGGGAGAATTATTTTACTCCTACGAACCAGAGAGACTAAGGGTACGGCGACTTGATTACACTAGACTATCCTAGTGCCCTTTCGGTACCTTTTTATTTATTTTTTTTTAAATGTTTTTTGCGGGCAGCTTGGATTGATTTTAATTCCTTTTCCTAACATGTGAGGCGATCATGCGAGTGCACAAACCGCCAATTTAACACCCGATAAAGCGAATAAAATAATGCAGGACTTACCTCAAAGCAACGAAAGCAACTGCATTGTTAGGTCAGAATTCATATCAATAATCCTAGATATGATTTCTAATTAATAAGCAATCACTCAATTTTTGTTTTCACTTTATTTAATGAAAGTCGTGCAATGCATGCTACTAATTTAACATGAAATGATATGACGTGGCAATATGACCTAAACTATATAACATGAATAAGCATGCAATTCATCCTAAAGCATGAAATGAATTTATTCTAAATTTTTGTATTTTCCATGAAATTCGAAATTAAAGAAATGCAACAATTAAATATGCAATTTAATCAAATGACCTAGTTCTAATGACGAGCAATGAACTTAGCAACAATCAATAGATGATGAAAATTTCAAAAACCTAATCCTACATGTCGATTTACTAAACCTATATGCTCATGCAGAATTTTGATTTTTTTAAAATAATTAATTATTAAATAAATATTAAATCTAAACTATCAACAAAATAAAGCAAGAAAGGATTAAAATAATCGAAAAAATAACCTATTGTCTCACAGGTCAAATTAACGGTTATTCTAACCCTAATTGTCACAACAAGGAGATCAAAACAATTACAAATCTGATCCGAAGTCTTACGGACCAAATTAAATAATTATTGTGATTTAACAATTGAAATTTCACCAAAAAGCCCAAAAATTAATATAATTAAAAAAATGATCCGATGTCTCTCGGATCAAATTAATAATTACATTAATTTCGGACAAAATCCCTACGGATAATGCATACAAAATGCACAAATATTAACATTGACAAACCATATTCTAACTTAAACAATAATAACAAAATTTAAAACACAATAAAATAACATAAAATAAGCAAAAGAAAGAAATAAAAATAAAACTAAAGGAGGGGAATTGCAGCAGCAATGGTGGGCATATGGCTAGTTCTTGATTTGATCATTTGCTAGTCTCCTCCGAGAACTTTTTGAGTGGACGTCCCCCTTCTCTTGTCGTCTCTCTCTTGTCAATTATGGTGGAATATGGAATTGTGTGGTCTTTTGTTCGGCATTGAATTGCCTGTGACCACAACATCATAACAAAACAAAGTAAATACCAAAAATATGGAGTGGACAACTTTAATAGGGAGAGAAACAACCCGGTTTTATCACGGTGAAATCACTGGATGGCAATCAGCGCTTGGGTACGTTGGCCACTTCGATGTCTCGCTGCTGGAATTATCGTCGGAGATGTAGGAGTTTAATCTAGGCAAGAAACAAAAATAAAATCACCTTAGTTTGAATAGCAAATTGGAATCGCACACAATCAAACTTAAAAAAAAGAAGAAGCTTGACTTAGCTTTATTCTTGTCGTCAATATCCATGAAGCATGATGAACGTGGAACGTTGTCAAGAAGACTACACCATCGTCCGAGATCCTTGAGGGTGTGTGCCTCTCCCTATATCTCTCGAGAGATTGTCTATCGAACCTCTCTACGTTTTCTCACCCTCTTTTTTCCCTTGTGAGCTCCGCTCTCCTCCCCCTGTCATGAAAAGTGAGCCTCTCTTTTATAGTGATTCGAAACGGTCTCTTTACATGGCATTTCCCGAGTTGCCATTTCTTGTTGCATTAAATCAAGCCTGCAAATCGGAACGTGATTTCGCAATCAGCTCGATTTTACTTGATTCCTTCCATTTTACAAAAATTCTTGCCCCTTATTCAATTGCTTCCGCATTTAACAAAATCCGAATACCCATCAGAATTTCAAATTTCCATGCATAAGCAATCAAATCAATTGCCCCCATTTTCTTTCATTTTTTCCTTTTATTTGTTCAAAATGCAATTTTATTTTTCCAAAATTAGGTGTCAACAGCTGCCCCTCTTTGAAGGTGAGCTCGTAGAGGTTGCCGACAAAGATAAATTGAAACCTAATTTTAATTATGCACATGCACTAACTGACTTTTTGTTGGAAAATGAATTCCTTTTTTTGAATGCAATATATATGATGCATGGAAATGCTAATGCAAATGATAAATGAATTTACCTGGAATAACTTACCTTCAAGGAGGGTAGAGTAACTCAAGATAAATTGGTGTTACACGTCTAGGACCCATACCATTCTACGGTCGCCCAGAATAGTAACATGACTTTGTAAAGAAAACTGCTTTCCTAGGACCCGTACCATTCTACGGTCGCGTAGTATGACAGAGCTGGTTGTGTCTAGGACCCGTACCATTCTACGGTCGCCTAAACGGGATTTACCTTCCGAATAGGACCCGTACCATTCTACGGACGCCCGAATAGGGAAATAAGTTTTGTCTAGGACCCGTACCATTCTACGGTCGCCTAAACGGGGTTTACCTTCCGAATAGGGAAATAAGACCCGTACCATTCTACTTCCGGACCGCATTCCGCCCGAATAGGGAAATAAATTTGTCTAGGACCCGTACCATTCTACGGTCGCCTAAACGAGGGTTACCTTCCAGGACCCGTACCATTCTACGGTCGCCTGAATAGGGAAATAAGTTTTTGTCTAGGACCCGTACCATTCTACGGTTGCCTAAACGAGGGTTCGCCTTCTAGGACCCGTACCATTCTACGGTTGCCTGAATAGGGAAATAAGCTTGGGGACAACTCCATCGAGTGTCAGTGTAATCAAAAGGGAAAATACCTGTACAACGACAAGTATTTAAGGTGTAGATAGAGATATACTTACCGATGACATCTTTGCTCATTGGGGATATGTCTCCTGTAAAGATGGGCCTTGGGCTACGAAAGCACGCCGGGATAATATAAAAGGACACCGGGCTACAAAAGCACGAAAACACGGGTCAATAAAGAGGGGACACGCGGGCTAAAAGCACGCCAGGTCAATTTTAAAGGACACCGGGCTACAAAAGCACGCCGAGTCAATAAAAGAGGGACTGGGCTACGAAAGCACGCAGGTCAATTTTAAAGGACACCGGGTCAATTTTAAAGGAACAGCTTGACCGATTCAAGTGTCGAGAATGGGTAGAGATATACTTCGATGATATCTCGATTCTTTGGAATATGTCTTACGGAACTTAGATATCCCTGTGGAGGCCTCTCACCTCCTAGTAGAAATAAATTTTGGAACATCAATGATGCACCTTGAATGTTCATGATGGTTTCTCATCTCCTCATATCATGAGGCATTTTGAAAGAAACCTGAATGTTAAGAGCTCTTGGGTCTTTGAGAAAAATTATCTGTCGACATGATTAGAGCAAAAATGCATTCACCAAAGAAATAAGCAATTAAGGCTATTCTGGAATGCATACTTCAAAATCTACCTGAAGCTTTTATCAATTCAATCAAGATTCATGCATAATGACTTTTGCATCATCCAAATTTCCACTAGAGAGAATTATCGTTCAAGACAATTTTCACTCATGACATGGATTTCTTAAGAATACCAAATGAGAGACTTTCGGTTAGAAAGGACTTTCAACTCACTCTAATTTAGAATGGCTATTTTATGAGACTCACTCAATTTCATCATATCGACATGGGTCCGAGTATTCTCGCAAGCGGTACGATCTTACCAATCCGAGAGGTCTTTAACAGGGACCATAATGTGGGCTTGGCCAACGGCTTAACAAATGGACTCTTTGAGTCAAGGCTATTGAATGAACAGTCTTATAATCATTTCCGGGTTTATAAGTCAAGAACCCTGCAAAAATGAGAAAGAAATAATCCTGCTCGCACTTCTTCAAGCGATGCTTATAAACATATGAATTCCTACGTTAATTCAAGTGCCCTAATCTGAAGAGACTTTGTAAGGGACGTAACGTAGGTTGGGTTCATGGGTTGAGACATGAAAGGATCATTAGGCTCAAAATGTGTGTAAAGGGTGAGAGTTGATGATCATCTTGGCATTACCGCCAGTTTTCTTTTTCACCATCGGGGATTGTCTTCATGAAGTGCCCCCATTGATTGTAGAAACTCGACATTTGAGTTCTTTGAGTATTGCTCCCTTGGGATTCAATTCTTGCAATTGACAGTCACTTATTTTGACTTTCTTTTTTTTTTTTTTTCATCTATGGGCATTGGCCTTACTTTTACCAGGCACTTGCTTTTTATGCCCCTAGTTCTCATGCATTTTTTTCTTCACTTTTTTTCATGGGCATCGGCCTTGCTTTTATCGTGCACACTTTTTTTCATGCCCCTTAGTTCTATTTTGAATTTAATTCTTGCGCATAATGCATGCGTCAAGCAATTACACTTTAAATGACACTAGAACTTTTCAAGAGTCTTCATCTGCCTTTTGCCTTGCCCCAAAGGTGTGGGGATTGATCATCAACTGGTTTTGCCTTGCCCGGTGTGTGGGGGATGATCATCAACGGGTTTAAAGAAATGAAATTGCAGGCTCAAGTGGGCTATGCAAAGGATATAAGTGTATAGGATAGAGAAAAAAATGCTCTTCGTCATCCTAAGGCACTTAAATTAACACATGAATTCAATGTAATAGCATAACTTGAAGATTGATGCAAGTGCGAGCAAGAAAATTTCAATTCATTTTCCTGACCTCATGATGCCATTTGATCTCTTAGTTGCCCCGATGTGGGGGTGGTTCTTGACAGGGATAATTTGAAAGAATATCCATAAGTGTATAGGCTCAAAAAGGTTAAGTAATGGATCACCTTGTAGTGTTTGGGATAGAAAAATGAATTGCCCCTCATCATTTCGGTCATCGTACCTTTGCGAGAGAACTCTTTACCTTATGGATATGGAACTTCCTACACTCATCTCACAAGTGTATAAGTATGGGACTGTGTATAGGATAAGGTTTGCCTTTCATCATCCTGACTCATCTCATTTAGTATGCTCAAACAATTCCACATCATTCATTAGATTAATCCATCTTGATGTTCTTTAGTGGAATTGGTGGATAAAACATGTAAGAGTTATCATGCAAAATCCCTTAAAAAAAACTCAACAGCTTTAAGCATGTCAACTTCAAACAGTTTTCTATAATGCAAAATGGTTCTAAGCATTCATTCAAGGATTCTTCTACAAAGGGAATTGCCTCCGTAGTTGATGTCTTTGAATTGTCCCTATCATTCAAGGCTGAAAATCCACTTTTGCCCCTGCACAAGCGAACGTGCATCAATATGATATTATGCAACATCAAAGTAAATTCAAATTGCACGTCCATTTTGGCTCGGGTCAAGACTTTATCCCAGTCAGGTCACTACTAAAATCTGTCATGCCCACAATCTTGTCAGATCAATTCCTTAGAAATGTATCCTTGATAGTTGGGCCGATTGCAACCTGGTGTACTTTTTCAAATGCCTTCTCATCAGACCGAAAAAGTAATGCTCGAAACATGAAGTAAATGAGTCAGAAAATTAAAAAGAGCTAACCTAATGCATGCTTTTGGAAATGGCTTGAAAAATGATTTTTTTTTTTAAAAACAATGAAATGTTTTTTGTTTTCGAAAATTTTTTTAGGAGGAAGCATAAGAAAGTCCAGCCCTCAGGATTTCTCCGTGGATGATATTTTTTTTCATGGTTGGATATCGTCATTGGACTGGTTTGGTATACCCCATCATGTCCTCAAAATTGAAAATAAAATTGTAATTTCATTGAATAGAATCAAATGAATTACATTATTGGAATAGAAATTGTGATTCCTAACCCCTAAAGAGAGAAAAAAAATCGAAAACGATTCCTAGAAAGTGAAAATGATTCCTAAAAAGCAATAAAAAATTCTCATGCAGGAGAATGTGCTAGGTCACTCTTCATGGTCCATTTCTTCCAGAGGTTCTTCATCAATGTCTCCCATGACGAGATCATCGAATAGGCTTGTGATTCCTCCTAGGGCGTCACGAGTTCTCTGTCTCTCGGGGCGTCGGATCGTCCATGTCATCCCATCCACTTGGAACTATGTTGCGGGAGTCAAAGTAAAAGCTGGGAGGAGCCGAATACTTCACCAGGTAATCAAACTTGCCACTAGGCTGCCCCAGAGTGTCCATCACTTCCACTTCATCTTGCCCCATTTCAAGGACATTGTCAGGCTTAGTTTTTTCGGTAGTGATCAACAGTGGGCCATTTTCCAAATCAGGCATGTCATCATTGCTCATTTGAGTCTTGCCTGACTGCTTCAGGACTACTGTCTCGGGAAGAGCAGGTGCAAGAGTCAAATCCTCTCGGAGGGATTGGATTTGAGCTGTCATGAATTGCATAGAGGCGAGCAACTGTCGGAGTTGGTCTTCCATAGCGAAGATACGATCACGCATTTCAGTTTGGTCGGCCATTCTAGCTCTTGATCGCCTAAGGAAAAAAATGGGAATATGTAAGAACGAGGTATAATGAGAAAACCAATCCATGACAACAATCTATTTTTTTAGTCAAGAAAAGTCCACATGTGAAAAGGATTTTCTAAAAATGGATTAGAAAAACAAAGACATGGGATGCCCCAGTAGGGACGATTTTTTTTAAAACATGAACTAGAAAGAGCCAAGACATGAATTGAAAACAAATTTCCAATTTTTTTTTATTTTCCAAATGATTCGTTGCATGGCAATTTCCTCATTTCATTTTTAATTGACAAAGGAATTAAATTAATGATTGACCTAGATTGTCATGGATCGACCAAAAATGCAACAAAATAAACTGCATGGTATAGGGATAGAAGACTTACTTTACCAAATAAAATCAATGGCAATCACATAGACACACGCATGAAACGTGAGGCTCGATTTCTATCTAAAAGGCTTAACAAAGTGGAGCTAAGAGGGTGATCTGACCGTTCCAGTCTCGCATTAACGTCAGGTCCCCTTAACTCCGGCTCAGTCGAATGGAATGTCCAATAGTCACGCAGTCTCGCGGATATGGACAAAACACATTTCGACACCATGAAAAACTTTCGGGAAGAGAAGGTCAACCTCTACATAGCAGTCTCGCTTTAGAGGAAGTATACTTCTCAACACCATCCTAGAAATCCTATCGCAGCCAGTCGGACCGCAGGTTGTGTGTGCAAATAATGTGGTGCTAAAGCAATAAAGCATGCACAACAGTTTAAATGCAAACAACACTTCTAATTGGGAAAAATAAATCATTCATCCCACACTCCAACCCGCAAGACAAAGGTTAGCAAAGACTACTCCCCTTACACCTCCCATCTCGCAAAAACATTTAACACCTTAAAAATGTTAGGGACGTACACAGGATCCTCGGTGCCAAACAAAAACATTTTTAAAAGAAAAATTGGCCTAAGTCCACTAAGTGTTTTAACACAAGTCCCCAATGAGTCGCCAAGCTGTCGCGACCTAATTTTTTCGGGTTCACCCCCTAAAACTAGGTTAATGGACTGCTAAGTTTTTTAAACTTAGCTCGGGCTCTCCCAAGCCCATACCAAATCGCGACTTGAGTCTAAACTTTTAAACATGCAAAATACTATCTAGGAGTCGCCACTAATCTGTTTTTGGTAGGTCGATTAGACACCTAAGCAAAATAATGGGAGAATTATTTTACTCCTACGAACCAGAGACTAAGGGTACGGCGACTTGATTACACTAGACTATCCTAGTGCCCTTTCGGTACCTTTTTATTTATTTTTTTTTAAATGTTTTTTGCAGGCAGCTTGGATTGATTTTAATTCCTTTTCCTAACATGTGAGGCGATCATGCGAGTGCACAAACCGCCAATTTAACACCCGATAAAGCGAATAAAATAATGCAGGACTTACCTCAAAGCAACGAAAGCAACCGCATTGTTAGGTCGAATTCATATCAATAATCCTAGATATGATTTCTAATTAATAAGCAATCACTCAATTTTTGTTTTCACTTTATTTAATGAAAGTCGTGCAATGCATGCTACTAATTTAACATGAAATGATATGACGTGGCAATATGACCTAAACTATATAACATGAATAAGCATGCAATTCATCCTAAAGCATGAAATGAATTTATTCTAAATTTTTGTATTTTCCATGAAATTCGAAATTAAAGAAATGCAACAATTAAATATGCAATTTAATCAAATGACCTAGTTCTAATGACGAGCAATGAACTTAGCAACAATCAATAGATGATGAAAATTTCAAAAACCTAATCCTACATGTCTGATTTACTAAACCTATATGCTCATGCAGAATTTTGATTTTTTTAAAATAATTAATTATTAAATAAATATTAAATCTAAACTATCAACAAAATAAAGCAAGAAAGGATTAAAATAATCGAAAAAATAACCTATTGTCTCACAGGTCAAATTAACGGTTATTCTAACCCTAATTGTCACAACAAGGAGATCAAAACAATTACAAATCTGATCCGAAGTCTTACGGACCAAATTAAATAATTATTGTGATTTAACAATTGAAATTTCACCAAAAAGCCCAAAAATTAATATAATTAAAAAAATGATCCGATGTCTCTCGGATCAAATTAATAATTACATTAATTTCGGACAAAATCCCTACGGATAATGCATACAAAATGCACAAATATTAACATTGACAAACCATATTCTAACTTAAACAATAATAACAAAATTTAAAACACAATAAAATAACATAAAATAAGCAAAAGAAAGAAATAAAAATAAAACTAAAGGAGGGGAATTGCAGCAGCAATGGTGGGCATATGGCTAGTTCTTGATTTGATCATTTGCTAGTCTCCTCCGAGAACTTTTTGAGTGGACGTCCCCCTTCTCTTGTCGTCTCTCTCTTGTCAATTATGGTGGAATATGGAATTGTGTGGTCTTTTGTTCGGCGTTCAATTGCCTGTGACCACAACATCAGAACAAAACAAAGTAAATACCAAAAATATGGAGTGGACAACTTTAATAGGGAGAGAAACAACCCGGTTTTATCACGGTGAAATCACCTGGATGGCAATCACCGCTTGGGTACGTTGGCCACTTCGATGTCTCGCTGCTGGAATTATCGTCGGAGATGTAGGAGTTTAATCTAGGCAAGAAACAAAAATAAAATCACCTTAGTTTGAATAGCAAATTGGAATCGCACACAATCAAACTTAAAAAAAAAGAAGAAGCTTGACTTAGCTTTATGCTTGTCGTCAATATCCATGAGGCATGATGAACGTGGAACGTTGTCAAGAAGACTACACCATCATCCGAGATCCCTGAGGGTGTATGCCTCTCCCTATATCTCTCTGAGAGATTGTCTATCGAACCTCTCTACGTTTTCTCACCCTCTTTTTTCCCTTGTGAGCTCCGCTCTCCTCCCCCTGTCATGAAAAGTGAGCCTCTCTTTTATAGTGATTCGAAACGGTCTCTTTACATGGCATTTCCCGAGTTGCCATTTCTTGTTGCATTAAATCAAGCCTGCAAATCGGAACGTGATTTCAATCAGCTCGATTTTACTTGATTCCTTCCATTTTACAAAAATTCTTGCCCCTTATTCAATTGCTTCCGCATTTAACAAAATCCGAATACCCATCAGAATTTCAAATTTCCATGCATAAGCAATCAAATCAATTGCCCCCATTTTCTTTCATTTTTTCCTTTTATTTGTTCAAAATGCAATTTTATTTTTCCAAAATTAGGTGTCAACACATATTCACATGTTAAATCTGTGTTTATTTAATTTATTTTGGTGGTTTTTATACTACAAAAGAATAGAGGATGTCGAATTTAGACGCAAACTGCCAACTGACAATATTGTAGGTATTGGGAAATGAATTTCTAGTGTATGCTAATCACTAATAAAAATACAAAATTTAGAGATCGGCCGTCGATTAATTTGCTTGATAAATTCATTACTTTGTTTTGATTTGCTTTGTCATGAAGTATATATAGTTCACATGTATCATTTGAAGCAATAAATACAATTTTCTTTCAACAAAAAAAAGTTAACAATATTTTTATTTACTAATCATGGTTGATTCCTAATTTTTAGGCAATGAACAAAGTCATCAAAATTTAGGTATTAATACAATCGAAATGTTAACGGTTTGAACTTTGAACTCTTTCCTGGTCTTCTCTCAGATATCGAGTTTACGTGGCGGGTCTCCTACCATAACATGGGTCATTTCTCTCTGTCAACGTCCTGTAGTAGGTCAATAATGCGTGGCGTAGTAGGCCAAGAGAGCTTCCGACCAAGCGACGTTCACCATATAAGGAGAGGGAGACCGACATTTGGTCGGTGAAGTCGAGAGAGAGAGAGAGAGAGAGAGAGAGAGAGAGTACAATAATTCATTCGACAAGATCTTGTCCAATCGAAGACGTGGTGTGCATTCACGGAATCTTATTGTTTGCTTTGCCGAGGTTTCTTAAAGAAATGCGTGGCCGAGGTTTCTTAAAAAAAATGCGTGACCATAACCCACACAATCCCCTA
The DNA here is from genome assembly GCA_014182565.1 of Eucalyptus marginata. NCBI lineage: Eukaryota > Viridiplantae > Streptophyta > Magnoliopsida > Myrtales > Myrtaceae > Eucalyptus > Eucalyptus marginata. The sequence goes on along the minus strand of CM024592.1, from coordinate 51,934,516 downwards.
TAATTCAGTTTCGTGCCTGACGTTGGGGTCGGAAAGTATCTGACGCTGTTGGCCTTTTTGCTTCAGAGAGAAGTTCGATTTCGACTTCGACTTCAGATGATCCAGGGCACATTGATCCTTCCAGTAACGGTATGCGTCGTGGAACTCACTTCCTCCTATCTTTTATCGCTGGAAAACCCCATTTAAATCGATAAAATCTCGAACTCATAAATAACCTCACAAATTGATTTTCATGCATTGTCTCGTCTCGTACTTTATAAGTTTACTTAATTATATAACTTTTCATAGTGATCGATAGCTAAAAAAAAAAGAATTTTCTTTTAATTAAACAGTGCCTTTTGTAAGTTATGAAGTACTGTTAGCTCATTATTTCTTGTTCAATGAACAGACATATTAAATCAATCAACTAACACAAAAAGTATAGAATTATGTCCATCTAACAAGCTCATCCAGTTCAATCGATTAATAGGAATACTACGTAAAATTCCATAAAGTTGCGTCAATGGGTAAAAAACAGACATATTTGCATTAGAAGCATATTGAAGAATTTTTGTGTATTTTCATGTAAAGAAACTAGTTTTTGAAAATTTGTGAATTAATAAAGGAACAATCATTGTATAACTTATTTACATATTCTTTGCATAACAAGTTTGCAGAGGTCAGGGAAAAAAAAAAAGAAAAAAAATAATTGTTTCTTAGTTTTGCATCACAACTCACAAGAACCAGACAAATAAGATAAGGTTCCAAGTGCAAATTTGTGGTAAGTAATGGTCCATCACTCTTTGCACGAGTCACGGACTGTTATTTAAGCATTATTGATAAATATTTCCTTTCAAGCTCGGCCAAGAGAACGGTAAGATATGCATCCTATGATTTAGTTAATTTGTAAGTCTTATTTCGCATATGGCAAGGTGGAAATATTTGTTTCTCCAGTTGGTATTAGATGTGTTCAATATATTTAACTTCATGAGTTGACATAATGCCAATTGTTGGATCTTGTTTATATATTTGAATGAGCATACATTTTCAATTCTTCGAAAAACTTGCAAAAAGAATCTCATATTTCGATCATTCACGAAGGTTTTTGCTCGTGTCATTATTTGATCCATAAGATTTGTGTGGGTGTGGGATATCACTTGACTTCAGAGGCCCTAGGTAATGACTCTAAGACGAAATACTACGTCTACAAAGAAATTCAAACGCAAATTAATTTCCCTTCATTACTTTTATTCTAAAGTGATTATAAGAGAAGTGATTATGTGACCGTTTTTAATCTATCATTAGAATAATAGTTTATTTTATAACACAAAAATCAAATAACAAAAAATTATAAATTTTACGGAGCCCATTCCTTTAAGAATTTTTGACTCACAACAAATTGTTTTTCTTACAGTAACTCAAAGACTATTATGCCAACAAAGCTCTTATTATAACTTTGCTTCCATATGTTTGATTAGAAAAGGATAGGAGAGGGCGACTAGCATTCCCTTCTAGGTTACTATAAGGGCCACACTTTCTCTATGGAATGTTCAATTTAAGTCATAACTACTTCACATTACTTATGATACGAAGATTCAAGATTGTCGAATCTGTCACGACAACCCTATCAAGACACTAGCTGTTTAGAAAAGTCTCTCTACACAAATTATGCTAAAGTTAGATAACGCAACACGAGCCATTTAAAAGTTCACTCACGACATAAATCAAACTCCTGATCTCCTTGAAGACAAATGACCCCTTTACTACTAGACCAACAATCTTGGTGGTAACTTTGTTTCATTTTGTAAAGCAACCAGAGGTATGGAATACCCTTCTCTTGCCCATTAAAACACTCGTTAAGAGAGCATGCTATAATTTTCTCATAGAATGCACGTTTTCAATGCATCAATAATTGTTACTATTATTTGAATTTTTCAGCTAGTGTTCTAAATGCACTCGTTCATTGCACTCTTGAAGATAAATAACCTCCTTTTAAGGGTCCCGTTCTTTTCGCGGAAAATATCACATTTCGGAAAATATATTCCCTGGAAGTCATTTTCCGGAAAATAACTCTATTTTCCGGTGTTCGGCCAAAACCTAAAATTTGAGTAGAAAATATTTTCCACTGTTCGTTAGCTCATTTAATTGTTTGAGAAAAATTATCAAATTTTGAATTTTAATATTTTAATTGACCAAAAAATAATTTTATTTTTTTTTATATTTTTCAAAAAATGAATTTTTAATTATTTATATTTTTATAAAATCGAAAATTTTTTTTTTTTTTTCTTCTCCTTCCTCCTTCCTCCTCCTCCTTCCTCCGCCGCCGCCTCCTTCCTCCTCCTTCCGCCGCCGCCGCCTCCTTCCCCGCCCGACGATGGCCGGCACCCGGGGCGATCCGGCGAGCTCGAGGCTCGGCCGATCTCGCCCGAGCTTGCCGTGAGCTTCGCCGGGCTCTGGCGAGCCGCGAGCTCGCCGGATCAGCGGTAGAGCTCGGGCTCGCCTGGATCGGGAGCCCGAGCTCCGCCGCTAGATTCGGCTAGCTCGCGGCTCGCGAGCCCGGCGGCTCGCGGCGAGCTCGGGCGAGGCTCCGAGCCCCACCCGGCTCGCGGCGAGCTCGGGTGAGGCCCGAGCCCCACCCGGCCACTGGATCGGCGAGCCGCGAGCTCGCCCCGGCGCGAGCTCCGCCGCCCGCCGCCCGGCGAGGCCCGATCTCGGCCGCGATCGGGCTAGGTGAAGCCTCGTCGGCTGGGCGGGGTCGGCGAGGTCGTCGGCCGCCGGGCTTGCGGCCGGTCGCCGGTCGCGGTCGTCGGGCGCCGCCGTGGCCGGTCGGGCCAAAGAAGAAGATGAATAGGAAAGAAATAAAAGAAAAAAAAAGAAAAGAAAAGAAATTAAAAACTCAATTTAAAAAAAAAAAAAAAAAAAGAAAGCATAAAAATAAAAATAAATGTATTAATAAAAAAAGTAAGTGGGAAGAAGTCATGGAAAATGTTTTCCACTTTTCAAAAGTGGAAAACGTTTTCCTCATTTTAAGGTTGTTTTCCAATGATGGAAACATTTTCTCGACTAGTTCATTTTCCGAAACGAACACCGGGAAAATTCGGAAAACATTTTAGGAAGTCATTTTCCGCGAAACGAACGGACCCTTTAAGTTCAACTACATAAACGGCATTCAATGTATGAGGACCACTCCGTGCAAACTCAAGGCCACGCGTGTTCCACACTCGAATTGGACTTGAGTTACATTCAACGTGGAGAATCGAGACAACGTGCCCCAAAACTGTCTATAAGAAGCACCTCAAACCAATTCAAATGCAAGCCAACTAGAGAGAGAGAGAAGAGAGAGAGAGAGAGATGGAAGTCATGCAGCACATGAATGGAGGAATGGGAGAGTCAAGTTATGCTAACAACTCATTGTTTCAGGTACATCTCTCATTGTCCTGTTGTGGGCACATATCATCTCGAATTCGTTGCATTAAAAGATTGATTACACACTCCTTTGTGATTATGTACCACAATTTAATTTCTTCATTTAATATCAAATTAGGGTTCTTTTATTTACCAATAATTTTAATTATATATGCAAAAGACGATATTTTACCATGCCTTTAAGGACAATGTAACTTATCTTTCAAGCATTCAAATTGTGACCCCAATTCGTATATATATTATTAATCAACAAGATTTCTCTTAAGAAGAACATATGATAAAGGGTATAATAAACGATTAGATCTTGCACGATCATTGCAATCTCAAACAAACACAATTCTGTGATATTCTCGTTGGATTAACATAGAAAATGCATGGAATTTGCAATACTCGCTCATTATATATGAACCACTCGCATATTCAATCAAGAATATATCATTGGATATATTCGTCAATATAAGCAATACATAACATTTATGATTTATTTCTCTGTATAGATATAACCGAAGACAGAAGCCTTTTTTCTTGATATTGAGTCAATGCTTTGAGTCAATGCTTTCTGCTTTTTTCTCTTCTCTTTTCTCTTTTTTGATAGAGGAAGGTGCTATTGACGACAAAGCCCATAATGGAGGCAGCCGTCACAGCTCTCTTCTCTACGGCCGCCGCCACCTTCCCGGCGAGCCTCGCCATTGCAGACTTGGGCTGTTCCACTGGCCCCAACACTCTCTTTGCCGTGTCCGAGATCATCAACATCATGAGCAATCTCTTCAAGGCGACCAAGCAAGAGCCGCCGGAGATCCAAGTGTTCCTGAACGATCTCCCGGGGAACGACTTCAACACCATCTTCGGCAGCTTCTTGCCGAGATTCCAAGAGAAGTTGAGTGAGCAAATGAAGAGCAAGAACGGAGCGTGGGCAACATTGTCGTGCTTCTTCAATGGCGTTCCCGGTTCGTTCTATGGGAGATTGTTCCCTCGGGAGAGCCTACATTTGATTCATTCTTCATACAGCCTCCATTGGCTGTCTCAGGTAATTATTTGATCCACACTTATTATATTTGTTAACTTGATGGGAAGCAAACTCTCTCTCTCTCTCTCCCTCTCCCTCTCCCTCCCTTACTCTGTTTTCCTCCCTCCCTCCCTCCCTTACTCTTTTTTTTCTGTTAGGTCCCACGAGGCCTAGAGGGAAACAAAGGCAACATATATATGTCGAGATCGAGCCCTCCAAGTGTGCTTAGGGCATACTACGAGCAATTCCAGAGGGACTTCTCAACGTTCTTGGAGTGTCGTGGGCAAGAGTTGGTGGTGGGAGGGCATATGCTATTGACCCTCCAGGGTCGAAGAAGTGACAATTTTTCAAGTGAAGAGTGTTGCTACATTTGGGAGCTCTTGGCTATTTCTCTCAATGAGATGGTCTCCGAGGTACCAAAAAAATAGACTCCAGAGTACTTGAATGGTCGCGTGCACATTAGGATAAAATCAAGGTTGATTTTTCTTTTTAATTGCTTCTTTGGAAAATTGTAATATTGTACCGTAGTACCCGTTGAGTTTCGTTATTCCTCTAGGAATATATTTCTTATTGACTAAGGTATATTATTGCTGATTCTAAAGTTCCAAATGTTTTTGCTAGATGACCTAAAAGATTTTCTTGTGAAACTCTAGCCATAATTTTCACATAAATACTTTGAACCAAAGCAATAATGCAATTTGGAAATCATACAAAATCTATGCGCTTTCTCGTACTCGGGAAAGTTGAAGTAAAGAGATATTTATCAGGTGTTTGGATTACACAATCATTCCCTCTTTAGTATGGTTTAGACCCAATTTAAGTGAAATCTACACTTAAATGAGAGGAACCACATATAAGAGTAGTATGCAATAGACACATTCCCCATTACCTAAACATGTAACTATGACTATTACAAAGATATTATACTAACAACTTATGATTTTACAATTGTTTCTTATTTTTGGTTGCAAAAATCTAAAATTTTGTGCTTGGCGCTGAAGCAGGGACTCATAGAAGCAGAGAAAGTGGACTCCTTCAATGTCCCTATGTACACACCCTCACCAAAGGAAGTACGAGAGGAAGTCCAAAAGCAAGGGTCATTCTCAATCGATTGTTTGGAGGTGTCCGAAGTGAATTGGAGTGTCCTTGACACCAATTTCGACCCTAATGTTGTGTCGGAGGATGGGGGATACAATATGGCCAAGTGCATCAGAGCCGTGGCTGAGCCCTTACTTGTTGAGCACTTTGGTGAAGAGATCATAGATGAGGTCTTCAAGAGATATAGGGCTCAACTCGTCGATGCCATGTCCAAGGAAAAGACTGCATTCGCCAACATCATCATTTTGCTGAAGAAAATTGCGTAGATAAATCGAGAAAATCTCAGAGTGAACACGTTGTATTTATATGGACGTTTATGGTGAAATTGATATATAAATGTCACAAGGGTGTTTCCGATGGTTTGAAGAAGGTGTGGCTGTTTCACTTGTATTACTTCTTGTGTCTTATCTCGTGCTAACAAAATGCGAAAAAATTGCTGCAAGTTGAAGGGCTTGACATTTGGGATTAAGGATTTTTCTTTTGTATATCCACCGTAATGCATTGGTTTAATTTGAGTGAGTTATGTGCTTTGGTTTTATTTATGCCAGGAAAATAAAACAAGAGAGCTAAATGTAGTACGATTCCTATCTAGAGAATTCTGAATGAGAAAAAACGAATAAATCAAAAACGAAATTAGAAACTCAACAATACGAGTTTCCCTATAATGTCAACGAAGCATTTGAAAGGTTTTCCTGCAACATATGGAGGTTATACCATAAAATGATTTTGAAAAAGAATACTAATATTAAAGGTATATATACTGTTGTATAATCTCAAACAAATATTTTCTTATTGGCTCCTAAATTTTGACGGTCTATTTAATCATTCACTACATAAAAGATTAAGAGTTAATCTTGATTCTTGAATAAAAATATTAATATTGCAAATGAATTTAAGAATTACCACGTCTCGCAACCTCCCTTATGGCGCCTTTACGGGCAAGCGCGGGTGGAGGCTAATGGCTCGCTAAGTATTAGGCTTAGCATAGACTCTCCCAAGCCCATCAATTTACGACTTATGGTTCGAATTTTTAACATGCAAGCAAATTTCAAATATGAGTCATTACTAATCGATTTGAGGTGGGTCAATTAAAAACTTAAGTGAAATATCGAGAGAAATACTTTACTCCTATACAACTAGAGAAACTAGGATTAAAGACTTGATTATACTAATTAATCATTGATGTCATTTCGGTATCTTATCTTGTGTAAACGTCAAGTAAAACATTTATGCAGCATTTTATGTCAATCACGAATTTTAGGATTCAATTCCTTACTAGATTAAGGAAATGGACGAATTCTAGGATTCAATTCCTTATCAGATTAAGGAAATAAAAATTCATGCAGTATGAGGCAATAATTGGAATAAGACAGTATTTGCTTTCAAGATTTAAATATGATTTCCTTTTTTTTGGACTTTCTTATCTTTTGTTTTCTTTTAAAGATTTTCAAAAGTTTTAAAGGAAAACCACTCAAAGGCTATTTTTTGCTTTTTTTTTTCTGATTTTTTGGAAAAATGTAAATTATTTTTGGATTTTCTATTTTTGAAAAATAAAAACTATTTTCTCTATTTTTATCATTAAAATATTTTTATATTAAAATAATAGTATTTTAAAAATACCCGGGTCGGATTCCCGAATCGGGACCGACCTGGATCGTCACTTATTGGCCCGGATGGGCTTGAAGCACAGGCTCAGCCCAGGGCTCTCCTTTTTTTTAAAAAGAGACCCAAGCCCATTTTAAACAAAACTGGGCTCACTCTTAAGAAAATGCCCAGCCCAAGTTCAACCGGCCCATGCGCCACCAGCTACAAACCCTACTCGAATGGAGCTCCACACCTGACCCGGTTTGTAGATGCCAACCGGAATCGCTCCCTCGTCTCTCTCCCCCCGCGACACCCGACGGAGACACCTAACATCAGGGTGACCCCACAACCTTGATTTCTTTCTCCACTTTCTATACATTAATCTTCTTCTTGGTTCAAGCACTTTCTACTTGCTTATTCTCTAGGTATGCACACCAAATCAACATTGTGATTGTGTCTTCCCAGACCGGACCAGTATGTTCTTTTTAACGCCCAAAAGCACTGGTGCATCCATCTCCAATGCCATTTAATTTCCTAAATAAGAATATCTCGAGAAGAAAGATGAAAGTAGCACATCTATCCTATTGCAACAAGTTACTTTGTTAAGTTCTTTTTTTTTTTGTATTTTCTCCTTTCATCAAGACCAAAATTCAACTAAGTACACTATTGTAAAACACATCGCACCTACGTAAGAAGGGATTCATGTGCTAAACCAACACTATTTGCTATAAGCTAGAAAACTCTCGACTTTCAAAATATTAGGTTTACATCACATCACAAAAGAAGAATGGAAGTAACACAACTATACCAGCAAATGCATTTATACCAGATGATGCAGCCAAGTCATCAATGCAGCCTCCCTATAAATCATAAAATCCCCCATCGTCTCGACAGCCACTCATATTAAGACCAACCATTCAAAAACGAAGCAGTAACGACTACGAAATTTCCAAGACTAATTACACCAAATTCACAAGGGCTCCTCGATACTTCAACAATCAAATTAGCTTGCCCTTTCGCAGTCTTGTGGTATCGAAAGAGAAGACGAAACATCCATTGACTGAAGTTGGCAATACAAGACATGACTCGCTTACACTGATGCAAAGCACCCAAATAAAACATCCGAACACGAGACATACTCAAGTAAACCAATCATCACACACAATAGAAAGTACATCAAATTACGTCGCATAATCGAGTAAACCAATCCATAGCATTGCGTGTACACACACTCACATCCTTTGTACGATCACCGCCCTATCGCCGGAGTCCTGCGAGGCCAAGACATTTTGCCTCAAGCGCTTCCCCGTCCCTCCTTCGACGGCCGATTTCGCCTCCACGAGACAGCGCCTGACCACAAGCTCCTCTCCTCCCGACCGGCTCGACGAAACAAACTCCCAATCCGAATTGCCTTCACGAGAGAGCACGCGCCGAAGGTTGGATACTCGAACGACGGGGTGGATCGGAGCTTACGGAGAGCGGAGGAGCCGGAGGTGAACTTGACGATTGTGCGGAGGACATGGTGCTGTTCTTGCCGGTCCTTGGCGCGCCGACCGAGTCTCCTCTCGGCCGAACTGGTGTGCCCTCGGCCGTCCACTCCGAGGCAGGCCTAGCCCTGCTCTACTCCTTAGCTCGGCGACTTTGATGGCGCCTGCGAGATGTCCCATCCGTCATCGGCCGTCCTCGCGCGCGTCGTTGTCGCTGCGCAAGTTGCAATGGCGGAGGGGGAAGGAGGGAGGAAGGAAGGAAGGAAGAAAGAAGAAAAAGAAGAAAGAAGGAAGGGGCCGGGCCATAGAAGAACAAAGGGTTGGGCTATGGGCCGCGTGGAGGAAAAAGAAGTAGAAGAAAAGGGCTGGGCGTGAGAGCCCAGCCCATATGAGACCTCTCTTTTTAAAAAATAAATATAATTAATTTTTCTATAAAGGGAAAATAAAATATGAAATAAAACTTAATGGATGCAAATAAAAACTAAGACCTAGGTGATGTGACGGTCAAATAAAACTCAACGTCCTGTAGTAGGTCAATAATGCGTGGCGTAGTAGGCCAAGAGAGCTTCCGACCAAGCGACGTTCACCATATAAGGAGAGGGAGACCGACATTTGGTCGGTGAAGTCGAGAGAGAGAGAGAGAGAGAGAGAGAGAGAGTACAATAATTCATTCGACAAGATCTTGTCCAATCGAAGACGTGGTGTGCATTCACGGAATCTTATTGTTTGCTTTGCCGAGGTTTCTTAGAGAAATGCGTGGCCGAGGTTTCTTAAAAAAATGCGTGGCCATAACCCACACAATCCCCTATAATTCAGTTTCGTGCCTGACGTTGGGGTCGGAAAGTATCTGACGCTGTTGGCCTTTTGCTTCAGAGAGAAGTTCGATTTCGACTTCGACTTCAGATGATCCAGGGCACATTGATCCTTCCAGTAACGGTATGCGTCGTGGAACTCACTTCCTCCTATCTTTTATCGTCGGAAAACCCCATTTGAATTGATAAAATCTCGAACTCATAAACAACCTCACAAATTGATTTTCATGCATTGTCTCGTCTCTTACTTTATAAGTTTACTTAATTATATAACTTTTCATATTGATCGACAGCTAAAATAAAAGAATTTTTTTTAATTAAACAGTGCCTTTTGTAAGTTATGATGTACTGTTAGCTCATTATTTCTTGTTCAATGAACAGAGATAGTAAATCAATCAATTGACCAAAAAGTATAGAATTATGTCCATCTAACAAGCTCATCCAGTTCAATGGATTAATAGGAATACTACGTAAAATTCCATAAAGTTGCGTCAATGGGTAAAAAACAGACATATTTGCATTAGAAGCATATTGAAGAATTTTTGAGTATTTTCATGTAAAGAAACTAGTTTTTGAAAATTTGTGAATTAATAAAGGAACAATCATTGTATAACTTATTTACATATTCTTTGCATAACAAGTTTGCAGAGGTCAGGGGAAAAAAAAGAAAAATAATAATTGTTTCTTAGTTTTGCATCACAACTCACAAGAACCAGACAAATAAGATAAGGTTCCAAGTGCAAATTTGTGGTAAGTAATGGTCCACCACTCTTTGCACGAGTCACGGACTGTTATTTAAGCATTATTGATAAACTATTTCCTTTCAAGCTCGGCCAAGAGAATGGTAAGATATGCATCCTATGATTTAGTTAATTTGTAAGTCTTATTTCGCATATGGCAAGTTGGAAATATTTGTTTCTCCAGTTGGTGTTAGATATGTTCAATATATTTAATTTCATGAGTTGACATAATGCCAATTGTTGGATCTTGTTTATATATTTGAATGAGCATACATTTTCAATTCTTCGAAAAACTAGCAAAAAGAATCTCATATTTCGATCATTCACGAAGGTTTTTGCTTGTGTCATTATTTGATCCATAAGATTTGTGTGGGTGTGGGATATCACTTGACTTCAGAGGCCCTAGGTAATGAATCTAAGATGAAATACTACGTCAACAAAAGAAATTCAAACGCAAATTAATTTCCCTTCATTACTTTTATCCTAAAGTGATTATAAGAGAAGTGATTATGTGACAGTTTTTAATCTATCATTAGAATAATAGTTTATTTTATAACACAAAAAATCAAATAAAAATAATTATAAATTTTACGGCCCATTCCTTAAGAATTTTTGACTCACAACAAATTTTTTCTTACAATAACTCAAAGACTATTATGTCAACAAAACTCTTATTATAACTTTGCTTGCATATGTTTGATTAGAAAAAGGATAGGAGAGGGCGACTAGCATTCCCTTCTAGGTTACTATGAGGGCCACACTTTACATGGAATGTTGATTTAAGTCGTAATTCTTCACATTACTTATGATACGAAGATTCAAGATTGTCGAATCTGTCACGACAACCCTATCAAGACACTAGCTGTTTAGAAAAGTCTCTCTACACAAATTATGCTAAAGTTAGATAACGCAACACGAGCCATTTAAAAGTTCACTCACGACATAAATCAAACTCCCTGATCTCCTTGAAGACAAATGACCCCTTTACTACTAGACCAACAATCTTGGTGGTAACTTTGTTTCATTTTGTAAAGCAACCAGAGGTATGGAATACCCTTCTCTTGCCCATTAAAACACTCGTTAAGAGAGCATGCTATAATTTTCTCATAGAATGCACGTTTTCAATGCATCAATAATTGTTACTATTATTTGAATTTTTCAGCTAGTGTTCTAAATGCACTCGTTCATTGCACTCTTGAAGATAAATAACCTCCTTTTAAGTTCAACTACATAAATGGCATTCAATGTATGAGAGTGAGTGTTAGAGTAGGATTAGCGTAGAAATAGAGCCAATATATATATGAGGACCACTCCGTGCAAACTCAAGGCCACGCGTGTTCCACACTCGGGTGGACTTGAGTTACATTCAACGTGGAGAATCGAGACAACGTGCCCCAAAACTGTCTATAAGAAGCGCCTCAAACCAATTCAAATGCAAGCCAACTAGAGAGAGAGAGAGAAGAGAGAGAGAGAGAGAGAGAGAGAGAGAGAGAGGGAGGGAGGGAGAGAGAGATGGAAGTCATGCAGCACATGAATGGAGGAATGGGAGAATCAAGTTATGCTAACAACTCATTGCTTCAGGTACATCTCTCGTTGTCCTGTTGTGGGCACATATCATCTTGAATTCGTTGCATTAAAAGATTGATTACACACTCCTTTGTGATTATGTACCACAATTTAATTTCTTCATTTAATATCAAATTAGGGTTCTTTTATTTACCAATAATTTTAATTATATATGCAAAAGACGATATTTTACCATGCCTTTAAGGACAATGTAACTTATCTTTCAAGCATTCAAATTGTGACCCCAATTCGTATATATATTATTAATCAAAAAGATTTCTCTTGAGAAGAACGTATGGTAAAGGGTATAATAAACGATTAGATCTTGCACGATCATTGCAATCTCAAACAAACACAATTCTGCGATATTCTCATTGGATTAAGATAGAAAATGCATGGAATTTGCAATACTCGCTCAATATATGTGAACCACTCGCATATTCAATCAAGGATATATCATTGGATATATTTGTCAATATAAGCAATACATAACATTTATGATTTATTTCTCTGTATAGATATAACCGAAGACAGAAGCCTTTTTCTTGATATTGAGTCAATGCTTTGAGTCAATGCTTTCTGCTTTTTTCTCTTCTCTTTTCTCTTTTTTGATAGAGGAAGGTGCTATTGACGACAAAGCCCATAATGGAGGCAGCCGTCACAGCTCTCTTCTCTACGGCCGCCGCCACCTTCCCGGCGAGCCTCGTCATTGCAGACTTGGGCTGTTCCACTGGCCCCAACACTCTCTTTGCCGTGTCCGAGATCATCAACATCATGAGCAATCTCTTCAAGGCGACCAAGCAAGAGCCGCCGGAGATCCAAGTGTTCTTGAACGATCTCCCGGGAACGACTTCAACACCATCTTCAGCAGCTTCTTGCCGAGATTCCAAGAGAAGTTGAGTGAGCAAATGAAGAGCAAGAACGGAGCGTGGGCAACATTGTCGTGCTTCTTCAATGGCGTTCCCGGTTCGTTCTATGGGAGATTGTTCCCTCGGGAGAGCCTACGCTTGATTCATTCTTCATACAGCCTCCATTGGCTGTCTCAGGTAATTATTTGATCCACAGTTATTATATTTGTTAACTTGATGGGAAGCAAACTCTCTCTCTCTCTCTCCCTCTCCCTCTCCCTCCCTTACTCTGTTTTCCTCCCTCCCTCCCTCCCTTACTCTGTTTTTTTTTTTTGTTAGGTCCCACGAGGCCTAGAGGGAAACAAAGGCAACATATATATGTCGAGATCGAGCCCTCCAAGTGTGCTTACAGCATACTACGAGCAATTCAGAGGGACTTCTCAACGTTCTTGGAGTGTCGTGGGCAAGAGTTGGTGGTGGGAGGGCGTATGCTATTGACCCTCCAGGGTCGAAGAAGTGACAATTTTTCAAATGAAGAGTGTTGCTACATTTGGGAGCTCTTGGCTATTTCTCTCAATGAGATGGTCTCCGAGGTACCAAAAAAATAGCCTCTAGAGTACTTGAATGGTCGCGTGCACATTAGGATAAAATCAAGGTTGATTTTTCTTTTTAATTGCTTCTATGGAAAATTGTAATATTGTACCGTAGTACCCGTTGAGTTTTGTTATTCCTCTAGGAATATATTTCTTATTGCCTAAGGTATATTATTGTTGATTCTAAAGTTCCAAATGTTTTTGCTAGATGACCTAAAAGATTTTCTTGTGAAACTCTAGCCATAATTTTCACATAAATACTTTGAACCAAAGCAATAATGCAATTTGGAAATCATACAAAATCTATGCGCTTTCTCGTACTCAGGAAAGTTGAAGTAAAGAGATATTTATCAGGTGTTTGGATTACACAATCATTCCCTCTTTAGTATGGTTTAGACCCAATTTAAGTGAAATCGACACTTAAATGAGAGGAACCACATATAAGAGCAGTATGCAATAGACACATTCCCCATTACCTAAACATGTAACTATGACTATTACAAAGATATTATGCTAACAACTTATGATTTTACAATTGTTTCTTATTTTTGGTTGCAAAAATCTAAAATTTTGTGCCTAAGCAGGGACTCATAGAAGAAGAAAGTGGACTCCTTCAATGTCCCTATGTA